>JARFIW010001391.1:0-688505 GCA_036346225.1 Platerodrilus igneus
ATAGATAGCGATCATAACTTAGTTAAAATGAAGTGTAAACTAAAATTAAAAAAATTGAGAAAGGCTAAAAGAGAGGGATGGGATCTAGGCAAGCTTAATGATAGTAGGGTAAAAGAGGAATATAAACAAATATTAGATAATAAGAGCAAAGAGATAGCTGTAGGAGCGAAGGTACAAAATAGATGAAAAGAAATAAAACTGACTGTACATGATACAGCAACACAGACTATAGGTAAGAAAAAAATAGAAGCGAGAAAACCGTGGGTAACAAAGGAGATATTAGATTTAATAGAGAATAGAAGAAAGCTTAAACCTTTCAGAGAAGTGGATAGTGAAAGTAAGCAAAAATATAATACAGTTAGAAATAAGATAGTACATGAGTGTAGAAAATCTAGAATAAATGGATGGAGGAGAATTGTAAGGGAATACAACATCATTTGAGAGTAGGTAAGACAGACAGGGCTTACAGGGCAGTTAAAAAGTTTTTTGGGGAAGATAGGAAAAAATATAATGGTATTAGAGACGAGAATAATGAGCTTCTAATAAATAAAGTTGAGGTAGCAGATAGATGGAAAAGATATTTAGAAGATTTATATAAGGGATGAGTCAGAAAATTGATATTCTTGACTATCTGCTGTCTAAACACACGTGGACCGGCGACGTGACTTTATCTAACCCCTGTTTAGTATTTCATGCTAAAATATTCAATCATTTCCAATATACGTAGAATCTGCATGTTTATCTACTCAAATTTATTAGAACTTGACATTTAAAGTTTGCAGGTGTTTGATCGCAACGAACGTTTTAAATACAATTCTCTGAGTTTCATTTTATGGTATTTCAACCCTCCTGATGTATCCGTTTGTTAGCAACGCGTTTTCACCTTGGGTTTTTACAGGCTTTTATGCTTATTATATATCAATAATTGTTCAATTAACTCCAATTAAATTAATAAATGCATGGCATTGGCTTCTACCATATAATTCTTTGCAAAGCTATTAAATTTTTAATTATTATTTGTACAATTTGATTAATACCCGTTACTTATATAACGTAATATAACTTATATATACGTAATTTCTGTTTGTTCCTTTATATAGGGTGTTTTGAAATTGCTTCGTTTGTATTTATTTTTAACCTTTTAAAACTACTATAATATATATATATATATATATATATATATATATATATATTGCTATAATATTAGCGGGTTATCTAGCCCTGTTTTAATTCGAGCCCTAACGTTGGTGCGACATCTTTATTGCTATAATATTGGATACTCAAACTCCTTCGTTGGGCTGCCTCTTTATTGCTATGCTATTCGTAGAATAATTATCTTGCCCCGACTTAAAACTGCCTTATTTATTTGCTTTACTCTAAATTATTGGACCACCATTTTAATATTCACGATTAAGTGTAATTATTTCCTCCTCCAGCTGTTTTCTTAATGTCGCTATCAACTGGACTTTATCTGTAAACAACTCTATCTACCAATGGCAAAATTCGATACGTTACCGCCTTGCGACTTATCACTTTCCTGCTCAACTGGTGGCTCCGCCTTTTGTACTATTTAAATCTTATGACCTCGGCTAGCATTTATTTGCAATTATAAAATTCAGTAAATTTAGATTTTATATAATGAAACCAATATGTTATATACAGCTTTTAAAATTATTCGAAATACACTTTTCAATCAGTTAATTTTATAAATCTCATTTATTAACAATCATTTACTCAAAACCCAAAGTCATTAAAGAAAATTTATTATCCTTACCAACAAATGTAGAATATTCTATATCTGTTTTCTTATTACTCATTCAATACGTATGCAACTTCTTTTGTTGACTTTTCACAAGCATTTCTTATTTAGCAAATTCAATATTAAAAATAAAATATAAATTCGTATAGAAAAACAAACGTCTTATAACTGAAAATCTGACCTGGTCTTATCTCCTCCACATCGACGCTTCCACTAAAAATGATCTTCCCCAATTCTGGATTCCATTCAAATTATTACACTATGGACCACCATTAAATTATATACCCAATTTATTTCAATTCTTCAAATTTATCATTCTTGCCCCAGACTTAAAATAGTAGTTTGTTTCACCCCTGTACTTCAAGAGTGTATTATTCTTCCTTTTCCCTTGACATTTTAAATTGTATTACTGTATTTTTTTCTTAACATCTGAATTCTAGTCTATTTCCCTCAGACCTCGAAACCCTATTATTTTTATGTCTTAGTTTACAATAAATTCATTAAAAACGTACTTACGTTTAAACGGTAATTATAATCTTCAAATTCGCACTCATTTTATTTTTCACTTTTATACTTGTTGCGTATTACTTTATTTAATGGCAATGCACTTCGGCCTTCATTGAGTTCAAAACTGACTTTCCCATCAAGGTGCTTGCTAATATAATCTCGACCTTCCTCTCCATCCGTGGGTTTGGTCTAGAACTCGTCGCTTGTCTCTGACCAATCAAATAATTACATATTGAACAGTTTCTGATGCAATGCTCTACGATTCCTCATAATCACCACCTGCCCACATCTGTCTATTATTATCAACATGCTGTATTTTGATAGATTACCTGCTTTTCTATAAACAACTGATGCAACCCGATTTTAAATTTCCATGTTTACGTGCGATTCACGCAATTTTTAATCATTCCTCTTATCAAATGATTAGATCTTTGTATGCATTTATATTAACTACCTGAACTCTATTTCTATATCCGTATTACTTTAATTGTCTGGAACTCTTTTCTTAATGCGTGTCTAATTGCACTTTATCATTTATTACGCGTGCTTCCACTGAAAATATCCTTATTTGTTTTACCTAAATTAACTAAACTTTATCTACAGGGTATTTAATATTTACTATCTACTTAATACATGTACTTCTCATTCCTACGCCAACCATGCGTCTTCCCATGTTTACCTGCGTCGACAAAACTATTTCTACTCTATATACAGGGTGTTGACTACTTACTATGTACAAACTACGTCTATTTCTTAATTGTTTCCTAAAATAAGTACAGTTTTCTGCTGCCTATTCTAATTATTCATTCCCGAACGACCTTTACTATAACGTGCACCCTTAAGCAACCCCTTATCACAGCAATATATATAGAAAAGATTTTGTTTTTTAGTTCTTGGGATAAAGTCGCTCATAAAATTAAACACAAAACATTAAATGTGTATCATTTGTATTAAATCGTACGTTTCGGTGATAATTTACACCTTAATCATCGATCTACATGTAAATTATCACCGAAACGTACGATTTAATACAAATGATACACATTTATTGTTTTGTGTTTAATTTTATGAGCGACTTTATCCCAATAACTAAAAAACAAAATCTTTTCTAATTTAACTACGCTCAAGAATTATCAAGAACCTTTTATATATAAGGTTATCATAAAGTAAGGGATATATTTTAAATTATGATAACTTTTTAACAAATTAAGTTAATAACAAGAAATAAATAAAATCTAATTGCTTATGAAATGGGATTTAGTATGCCCAAAACAGGTTACGGCAATTGCTCAATATGACCTCCATTTTGTTGTAAGATCACCATCCTTACCTCCAAATTGTACACAGCATTTCGTAACATTTCTGGTTGAATTGTACCAATTTGCTCCGTAATACTGTCTTTTAATGCTTGTAGCGTAGTTGGTCGTCTTCTAAACACCCACAGCCAGTAATCCGCTGGGTTTAGATCAGGTGATCTTGGTGGCCATGAATTTACGAAATGTCTGCTTAACACGCGATCTTAAAAAACGTTGGTTAACAATTCTTTGACTGGTCGAAAAATGTGCGGGGGTGCTCCATCCTGCATAAAAATGATGTTTTCAATTCCGTAGTGCTCGTTTTGCAGCTGTGGAATAACATAATTTTGTAACATTTGCAAGTATCGTTCACCATTTACAGTTACAGATACGGCTTGTCCATTCTGCATTTCCTCGTAGAAATACGGACCAATAATAAAATCAGCTGTAAAACCGCACCAAACGGTGACTTTCTTGTCATGAAGACCTTTTGAACGATTTGTTGCGGATTTTCTGCAGACCAGATTCTACAGTTTTGAGTATTGACTCTACCATTCAGAGTAAAATGTGCCTCATCTGTCCATAAAATACGGGATAACCATTCGGGTTCAATTTCCATCTGAGTCATTACTCGCAAAGAAAAATTGTACCTAGTAGCCAAATCTGCGTCCTTTAATTCAAACAGCATTTTCAGTTTATATGGATACATGTTTAAAATTTTGCGTAAAATTTTCCAAACCGTGGTATACGGCATTTGCAATCGCTTGGATATCGCATTTGCACTGCTGATTGCGAGTGAATTGCTTCTGGCTATGTCTTGATTTTCATGAAGAACTCTTCAACTTGGACATCACTAATTATTGGTCTTCCTGATCTTGGTAAGTCAGTTACAGACCCTGTTCTTTCAAATTTTTGAATCAAATTGCGGTACGCTTTCATTTGACAGGGTCCCGCTCTCAAACCCATTCTCGTGCGAAATCTTCGTAATCCAGCGGTGTAATTTCTGCCGGATTCATAATAGCACTGAACTAAACCAATTCTTGTTTGTAAATCCATGTTATTACAGTTGAGTCGTTTGAACTCAACGTTTACTTGAGTTTTAATTTCAAAATAAAACTTCAAATTGAATAATTTCGTTTTGACACTAGTGTCAACAATTGTTATGACAACGCTTTTGTTTCTCATAGATACGGTAAAATCCCATTCATTAAGCAACTAGATTTCGTTTATTTTATGTTACTAACTTAATTTATTAAAAAGTTGTAATGATTTAAAATATATCCCTTACTTTATGATAACCTAGTATATATATATATATATATATATATATATATATATATTGCTGTGAAACCACCAAACTCCGGGTACTCCGCTTTTCGAATCGTGCCCCTACGAATTGGATGCCAAAGAATGCTGTGAAACCTACAAAGTTATTAAATTACCTGGTCCGTTGACTTTCTTCTGTTAATCGCCTCGGCTGCTCCTCTAGATAACTTTCATCCTCATACATAAAAAAAAACAAACACATTCCTACCACAAACATCAACGTTAACTCTATTTACATCAATATTCACAATACATTAAAATTTCAAAATTAAAACTCAGCATAAATTTCAGTTTTAAAAAGAATTTCAAGATTAATTTTATTATCATTTTATGTGCATCCAGAATTAAAGTCCTTGTTGGATGCCTACTAATTAATATAACAATATAAGCAGACCGGAGTCTGAGTATAAAGGGAGCATCTACCACCCCTTTACGTTAATTAACCAGGTTCGTCTAATTGAGCTCAAAGACATACCTAAAATTTCATCATAATCCAGAACATCAATACTAAATACCCCTTTCTACTTAAACAAGCAAATTTCATCTTAACATTAAAATTTTATGGTTAGTACAATTTCACTAATGTCCATTTAAAGTAAATCAATTATAAAGTAATTCAACACACACAAAAATGTCAAACAAAATAGTATAATTTACCTGAAGGTTACTGTCCTCGTAGCTTCAATGTACATCGTCCCTTTAGTTAATCACACCATTCCAACAGGATTATATTTACGGCTTCTAATTCTCAACGCTTTTAAAATTTTCTCCATCACCATTTATTTAAAGTTGTTTCTGGGCTTTTCCGGAACTCATCTGTGTATATCTGACCCTGGCTTCGTGGATCCAGACACGTTTTTGAACCATTTAATTATTAACACCCCCGAAAAATAACAAAGAAATTCATACTTCTTTCACCAATATACGCCAAAACTGCCTACTTTTGTGTATACATTTGTCGTTGTAAATTTTGCTAATTGGTACCGTGATACTAAATTTTATTACCTTGTATCTAAGTGCACTAAAGTACATTCATGTTAGCACGTAAATAACAAACTATTTTGAATCACTAAAATATACGAGCAAACTTTAAATTATTTTATCAAACTAAAATACACTGTTTAACATCTTCAATCAAGTCGCGGAAGTAAGAGCTTTTAACGCATCGAATAGTCAAAAGTCTAAGAGTCTAAGAGGCCGAAATTCATATTACCACCGGTATATATAGCGAATAGCCGGCACGTCGCTTTTGTCCTTAAAACGGGTAATTCTAAGAATTTCTCATGCTATGTTCCCATTCCGTCGCTCACGCGTCGGTTTTTACGAATTTTTCACTCGCCCCATTTAAAACTCAGAAATTCTCACACGGCACGCAAACATGTCCGAGAAAAGCTAATTAATTTTGTACAGAAATCGTTGTTTCTACCTCTGATATTTGCATCCTATTTTCAACCAATCGTGACCCTCGTGACGTTGCTTAAATCACGCCTTTTACTATATGTGTCTTTGCTTGACGCATTTTCTCTTTCCTTTTCTAACCTGTTCGTATTGGTGCAAATTGATATTCTTTATTATCGATTATATTTTAGTCCATGTGGACTATCTGGGTTTAATAACCCCGTATCGCACCTTCTCGTGAATATTAAGCCACGGTTTCTTCAAGATTCTTTGAAACCATTTGTTATCTACCCAATTTTCGCCGAATGTGATATTTAAACTACGCAGGTGTTCAAAATAATATTAATTCTCAGAGCTTTATTTTCTGGTATTATAATCTTGGATTTTCACACTTTTATGCTTATTATTAATAATGGTTTAATTAACTCCAATTAAAATTGACTTCTATCCTTTCATTTTTAGCGAATACAAATTAACTATTAATTATTATGTGTACACTTTGTTTTCCTACCGGTTACTTAAAATAGGGTTAATTAATATAAATTTTGCACGTAATTTCCATTTGTTTAGGAATAATTACATTACCCGTAGAGCTTGTTAATACTGTTTCTTTTGATATAAAGCGTCTTGTACATGATTTAAATCTCTTATGTTTAATGAAACTAATAACCTTTTATGCTTCACGGTTTTAATAAAGCGTACCTCTTCCCAAAGCTTCTACACGGTGATTAAAATTATTTGATGTGATTATTTAATTTTCTACCCTGGTCTAAATATGAGTAATATATATATATATATATATATATATATATATATATATATATTGCTGTGATTCTTACATCAAGCCTCACCAGAGTAAAAAAAATATTCGAGCCTCTCGCACTGGGCACCTAGATTTGCTGTGATTCTTGCCCTGTTGAATCGCCTCTTTATTCTTTCCGCCTCGGCTGCTCACTTAGTTAAAACTTTCATCCTCATTCATAAAAAACAAACACATTCCTACCACAAACATCAACGTTAACTCTATTTACATCAATATTCATAATACATTAAAATTTCAAAATTAAATTGTAGCATAAATTTCAGTATCATAAAATTTCAAGTTTAAATTTGGCTTCAATGCACATCGGACTTGCTAATTCCACCATTCCAGCTGGTTTATGTTTACGGCTTCAGATTCTGAACGCTTTTAAATTTTTTGTACACCACCATTCGTCTAAATTGGTTCAGGACTTGTCAGGAACTTATCTATGTATACCTAAATATTGTTTTGTGGATCCAATCACGTTTACGAATAACACTTGATTACTCACCCCCGAAAATTAGCAAAGCAATTCATAATTTTCTAAGTGCACTAATGCATAATAACTTGTATCGTAGCACGTATTCTGCTTGCAGTATCGTATAACATCAAAAAATAAAGAGCAAACTGTTTTAAAGTATTCAATAAAATCAAAAATCTAAGAGCCAAACTGTTTAAAGTATTGAATAAAATCGAAAATCTAAGAGAGCGAAACTCCTATAAACACGGGTTTATATAATAGCGCGCTTGCACGTCGGATTTATCCCTCAACGGACAATTTTTAGAATTTCGACAGTCCGGCACAGCGATTCTACAAAATTTGCACACGTCCAAGTTGAAAATCTCAGAATTTTTCACACGCCTCACAACGCGTTTGCGAACAACTAATTAATTTTGTATAGAAATTGTTGTTTTCACCTCTCATATCTGAAACTTATTTCAACCAATCGCAAACCTAGTGACGTTGCTCAAATCACGCCTTTCATTATCCGTGTCTCTGCCTTGCGCATTTTATCCGTCTTTTTCTAACCTGGTCTTAGTGGTGCAAATCGATATTCTTTACTATCGGTTATTTCCATCCACGTGGATTCTTACTTGAGTTAAATAACCGCTCAACTAGCCTTCCCGTTAATATAAGCTACGGTTTATCCGACCGTTTGCAATATACGCAGATTTTCATGTTTATCCAAACAAATTAAACAGAACGTGACATTTAAAATACGCAGATGTTCAATCATAATACTTCTACGATTTGGATATTCTACGTATAACCTTCTTGATATATTAGTATGCTAGCAACGCGTCTCATATTTGGTATTATTGGGTTTTTGAAAGCTTTTATGCATATTATACCTTAATAATCGTTCAATTAACTCCAATTAAAATAATAATGAATGGCATTGCCTTCTACCCTTTAATTTTTAGCGAATACTAATTAAATATTAATTATTATTTGTACACTTTGTTTAATACCCGTTACTTAAAAATTGAATTAATTAATATAAATTTCGCACGTAATTTCTATTTGTTTCTTTATACAAGGAGATTAAAATTGTTTGATGTCGTTAATTAATTTTCTACCCTGGTGCTGCCGTTTTTTTTTTCTTTTCTTCTCCTACTTTATAATTACCACGCTCCAAGTTAGGTGTCTGCAAAACAAAGTCTTCCGACGTAACTAGGGGTCTATTCCTTGGGTAGAGCTATGAGCAATGGGGGTAAGTCGAAATCTGTGGGGGTCACACTCAAACTAAAACAAACAGGCGCCACCAAGTCCAAATTGATTCATGTTAAAGGCATGGCAAATTTCTAAGGGCGGACGTGGAGACCCAAAGAAAAAAAGATCGCCTTCGCTGACAAAAACCTGTCTTAACAGAATAAGACGCTGTTCCTGTAAGGAAGAATAATAATTAAGTCACATAGAAAATGGGAACACTGTTTGTGTCCCTCAAATATGCCTAAAATGCAAAAGAATATTTTCTACATAAGGGTAGCATCAAAATTTAATTCTTATTGCTTTTGGTTGTCAGGTCTCATCAAACTAGATCAGAATAAAAAGACTTTAAGCGTGGATTATTAATTTACTAGAAAGAATTTTTTTTGTTTCTGTAAATAAAATTCAATGCAATAAAATTAAATGAATACTTGAATTACTTGAAAAATTAACGTAAGGTTTATCAACTTGATTCTTACTCAAATATATTACAACACAGTGTGACTGGTTACACAAATGTTTTCTAACCCATTCAGATCTGTTTAGGTCAGTTACAAATTAATATACAAAAATTTCTCGTTAAGTTAAAAGTACTAAAATCGATTTGAAGTCGAAATGTTCACGAAGATATTCTCTTTTTTTTTATCAAAGGTGGTAGTAATGTAATACTAAACATCTGCTTGCAATGGTGCAATTGTTGACAGCATATTTCAAACAAACAAGTGATGTAGCCGCAGCTGTTATTTTATGCTGAAGCCACGTGTTGTCACATATCTACTAAACTAAGTGAAATTTAAATTTGATACTGGAGAAAACCAGCTCAGCAACAAATAAACTGAATAACAAATTCGTACTTCTATGTAACAAAACAAAATACCGTGCTTTCAGAATGAAGCACAGAAGAATTCCTTAAAGCTACTACGAACCAAACCCCGGGCTGCTTTCCTTGGCTAGATTGGGAACTGCATCGCCGTGCGGAATCTGCAACTAATTATTCCTGCTTTCCATCCTCTAAATACAGGTGTTGAAGTGAAGTGGGTTTCTTAACATTGATTCAAATTCGTCTAATCTTAGTTGTAACTTTAAGTTTGCATTCCTAAGCCTTGCGTGTACCTAATTTTCTTTACGTAGTTTTATAAGTTTTCGTTGCGTAGTTTGTAAGTCTTCGTTGCGCGTTACTCAGAAAGTGTGTCTCACAATTAATGCGACCCGCAGGTCACTCGCCATTGTCTTCCTAAACATGTTGTTGCTGCTTTTACCTATCGACGAGTGCCTCTCCCGCGTTCTTGCATGGTGGGAGGGTCCCGAGGGGGGTTGTCAATCCTCTCAACGCGCGTGCAAGTGGCTGTGGAATACACCGACATCCAAAACAAATAGACTAACGAATCTAGATACTGTTTTAATGTAAAAATTTGATTGTTACCCGTATTAGTACTTTAGTTAATAAAGGTGTTTTAATATTCGTTGTACCTTTAATGAAGGGATTTATTAATTCGAAAATAAAATTGTTACACTGGTTTAAATTTGAGTAATATATATATATATATATATATATATATATATATATATAAAAGATAGGTTATTTGCAGTCCACAATAAGAAATTGTATAGAACAATATATATATATATATATATATATATATATATATATATATATATATGTATATATATATAAAATTTTGGAGCACAGCCGGAGGATGATTTTAAGGGATGAAAAGTAACATCCCCAACTTACGATGTAACATATACAATTTCTAATAATGTAAAATGTTCTTTATATAAAACATTTTTAATATGAAAAAAAAAATTTTTAATGAATGTTTTGAATAAACTTTCATTAGGGGATGATTTTAACGGATGAAAGGATATCACTTTATACAAGTAGCTAATAAATAGTAAAGATATATTAAATAAGTAATTGCAATAAGTTATTAAATGAGTATTATAATTATTTCATTAAAACTCAGCAAAATGATGCCAAGGGGTTGGCTTTAAGGGTTGAACATGCACCATTCTTTTAATTTATATTTTAGGGTGTGTAACTGTCTTTATTTATTATGTTTAAAGATAATTAAAGTCAAATATTTGATTATTATTACATTATTATTACAATTTTACAGTTTTTCATACAAAGGGTGGTTTTAACCCCTAAAAAATAAAAAGCTCATATTGGCATAGGTTCACTTGCGAATTAGGGGCAAGACGAGCTTACTCCTACAATTCCATTAAGATGCATGTGGGTTCAACGAATCGCGAGGTCGGACCCCATTTTTACCTCCAGTGACTGGACCATTTGGTTAGAAAAACACGTCGTATCGAAAAATATATTCAGCCGCGCATTTTGCAAGACAAAAATCCACAAAATTCAAGTTCCCTACACTACTTCTCAATTACCATTATGACATCTAACGCCGAATGGCAGCATTTCTAACAAGTAATTTCAGTTTGTTACTTGTTGCGAATTCGCCCCCTGGAGACATTACGTAGTACATAAACAAGGCGCCTGCTTTACATAAAAGCAACTAGCAAGTCATCGTATGTGTGTGGGTGGTTCATGTATAAGGAGAATTAATTTCCTATAATTATTCCAATAAAATAATCGTAAAATAGTTTCAAACGCTTCACTATTACGTAAATTTAAACTCGTCTGTTTACTCTAAAACGATGCCGTGGTTTATAAATCTTTCAATCCTATGAAATACCTTCAAGGTCATTTATTAAAATGGCTGCTACGTTGATGATTTATATTAAGTTTTAAGTATACGTTAAGAACACGAGAAGGTTAACTTATATCTACATAATTACAGAAAAACGTATTTAAAATTAAACGAAATGAATCCTTTGTATTCAACATTTTTAACAATCTCCTGGGAACGATACGATCGATAGCCAATATTGAAGTAGAAAGTGTCTAGTAGAATTTATCAGTTAGTACAAGAAGATGTCTCGTATTAAGAAGAAATGCCGAACATCGAACCAACTCGCCTCCAAAAGTGGAATACGCTATTTCTTTAGACAGGAATTTGTGTTTATTGTACCTTACCAATAATTGACCTATTAAGAAGTGTGTGTTCACACCCTAAAAAAACTGCCTATTGAGATGTTATTTGCACAGCAAAACGCGGTCGCATGCTAAGAAACGTTCGTTATAATACAATTTACGTAATTATTGTTCCTTCTGTAAAGGTTTCGTATGTGCTCACATACTAACGAAAGGCTATTCGCATAGTTTTTATGTGCACATTCTGCATGTTATAAGAGCAAATTAAGAATTCATGTATTTTCGTTTTGATGAACATGTGTTTGTATACAATTTTAGTGATGATGCAATATAAGTCTTCCACATTTAACTATTCATTCGTATAGTAACGAACAATTTGTATGATTGTACGGAATCTCATAGCATACTAACTGATGTGCCTACATTTGTATGTAATCATGCTGCATCACTGAAAAGTTATTTACAAAGACACATGATGCCGCATACTAACAAACGTATATTTACATGCAATTTGTGTGGTCATACCGCATCACATAAAAGTACTTTAAAAAGTCATATATTGTTGCATACTAACAAACGTCCATTCCCATGTAATATATGTGATTATACTGCACTACGTAAGGTTAGTTTAAAACTACATATAATGGCACATGCTAATGATCGTCCATTTGCATGCAAATTGTGTAATTATGCCTCAACAGATAAACACAATTTAAAAATACACATAAGGTCGCATACTAACGAACGTCCATTCTCTTGCAATTTATGTAACTATACCGCATTACATAAAAGCAGTTTAAAATTACATATGATGTGGCACACTAAGGAACGTCCATTCGCGTGCAATTTATGTAATTCTACCACATCAAGGAGAGGTGATTTACAAAAACATATGAGGTCGCACACTAACGAACGTCCATTCCCATGCAATTTGTGCAACTATGCCGCATCACAAAAAGTTCATTTAAAAAGACATATTAAGTCGCACACTAACGAACGTCCATTCGCTTGCAATTTGTGTAATTATACCACATCACAGAAAGATAGTTTAGAAACACATATGTGGTCGCATACTAACGAGCGTCCATTCGCCTGCAATTTGTGTAATTATGCCGCATCAATGAAACATACTTTACAAATGCATATGAAGTCGCACACGAACGAACGTCCATACACATGCAATTTGTGTAGTTATGCCGCATCACACAAAAATCGTTTAAAAGTACATATGATGTCGCATACTAAAGAACGTCCATTCGCATGCAATATTTGTGACTATGCCTCGTCAATAAAACGTAATTTACAAATACATATGAAGTTGCACACCAACGAACGCCCATTCGCATGCAATTTGTGTAATTATGCCGCATTACAAAAAGGTAATTTACAAATACATATGAAATCGCACACTAACGAACGTCCATTCGCATGCAATTTGTGTAATTATGCCGCATTAATAAAACGTAGTTTACAAATACATATGAGATCGCACACCAACGAACGTCCATTCACATGCAATTTGTGTAATTATGCCGCATCGGATAAAAGTAATTTAAGAAAACATATGAAGTCGCACTCTAACGAACGTCCATTCGCATGCAATTTGTGTAATTATGCCGCATTACGAAAATGTAATTTACAAATACATATGAAATCGCACACTAACGAACGTCCATTCGCTTGCAAATTGTGTAATTATGCCACATCAGATAAAAGTAGTTTGAAAAAACATATGAAGTCGCACACTAACGAACGTCCATTCACATGCAATTTGTGTAATTATGCCACATCTCATAGATGTAATTTAAAGCAACATATGAAGACGCACACTAACGAACGTCCATTTGCATGCAATTTGTGTAATTTTGCTGCATCACAAAAAGGTAATTTACAAAGACATATGAAATCACACACTAAGGAACGACCATTCGCATGCTATTTGTGTAATTATACTGCATCGCACAAAGGTAATTTACAAATACATATGAAATCGCACACTAACAAACGTCTCTTCGTATGCAATTTGTGTAATTATACCACACCACACAAACATCATTTAAAAGAACATATGAAATCGCACACTAACGAGCGTGCATTCGCATGTAATAATTGTGATTATTGTACAACATGCAAAAGCCTTTTAGAGAAACATGTGCTGTCCCATATTGATGAACGGCCATTTGTTCAAAATATGTGATTTTTACGTATATGACGGATGGTGATCTTATTTATTAACATTTTGTGTATGAAAATTAAACATTAAACATATTTACAAAATGCATTAGATTTTTTACATTCTTTAACACTCTTAGACTAAATAACACACAATTTTAATGTATCACACCCCCCTTCGTTAAAATCTCTTACACCCAAAGCAAATCTCTATCTTGTAAAAGAAGCATATTGCAAACCTTTTGTTAAAATATCTGCTTGCTGCATAGTTGTGTCTAAATATTTAAGTAGAATATGATTCTTTTTCAAAAAATCATGAACAAAATTATATTTTACATCTAAATGTTTAACCCTACGATTACTTGCTGGACATTTGTTAC
Source organism: Platerodrilus igneus (assembly GCA_036346225.1). NCBI lineage: Eukaryota > Metazoa > Arthropoda > Insecta > Coleoptera > Lycidae > Platerodrilus > Platerodrilus igneus. The sequence continues at coordinate 14,352 of JARFIW010001391.1, forward strand.
GTGCCAAAATCGGCACTAAACATTCTCATTTAGTTTTAATTTGTAAGAATTTCGCGCCAAGGATTTAAAAAGACGGGCGCGTATTTCCGCCAGTTTGGACAGTGCGTTGGCGCGGTGTGGAAGAAGGGTTATTTCTGAGATACGTGACTGGACTAGCCACCGGGACAAACAAGTGCAGTTGTCTTGTATCTTATCGTGTCTTTTTTTGGTTATGTAGGTTCCTTTCCTTATCTCTGATATCGTTCCTTATAACCCAGTTTCTTTATCGTACCTCTACATACAGAAGAAAGAAGACAATTTGAATGTGGTTTTAACCGGACCCACCGAATTTCCACGCCCGAAAGATCAGCGAAGCCGCCGCCGACATCATGGAGTAATTCTGCAAGAAGCCCTGCAATTTATGTAAGTAGCGTTTTTGTTTCCTTTTATGTGATGGAGTAATTTTATATAATTGAGTGACGTAATCTTTTATTTGCGCGTCAAATCGCAATTATCTAATATTGCTATCAACTGACTGTAGTGGCTTGCGTACCCGCACGGCAGGGGTATAATAGTGACACATCCAACGTGTTTAGGTTGATAATCATTTGTTTTCTATCTTTTTATATCTTATAATGTATTAATTAACTATGTTTATAGCTTTTTATTTAAAAAAATAAATAATTATGAACATTTTTAATATCTATTAACTCATAAAATTTAGAGTGGTAACACTGAAAGTTATTATGTCAATCATCAGAAATGAAATGACAGCTGCTATGCTAATTTAATATGGGCGGCCATATTGATAATGATTTTCTGGTATACTTTTTACAATGTATTGCTAATTCAAGTAATTCTCGTAATATTATAAACATAGTATTTCTAATTTAAATTCTTTTAGATAATGACCTAATTTAATTTACCAAGAAGCGGAAATAACTTTTTTAGAAGGGTTAAACCAACATAACCTTACTTAAGAGTGTTTGGATTACATAATTTCGTCTGTAAGTACATTAAAATATAAATAATTAATTAATTCAATGCCTTATTCCTTGTTCCTTATGAAAAAATGTTTGTTTGATAATATATTAAAAATATAATTAAATACCTGTTTTTAAAAGTGTTTTAAATCATGTATAAATTATCTTGCTTTGATACCGTTCTAAAAGTGTTTTTTAAGTAATTTAAACAAGTAACTATAACCTACAAATTCCTTTCAAAAAGAATTTTGCGTTCAAATATAGCTAACGCAACCAATTGAGTTTTTAGTATACCTTCTACCTTCCGAAACGTTATAGTATCTTAATTTCCTTATATTTGTTGTCTTAAATACTATCTTAAAATGAATATCGTTCATCTTACGTCATCAGAATTAATTTACGAGATTCAATCTAGAAACATTAAAGCTGCATCTAACCAAACTGACAGACGTTTGCAACTTAAAGCTATACTAGCTCAAGAAGCTAAAGGGGTAGCTATTTCGAGAGTCCTCGTTTTTGATTTACCTCAAAACATGTTCGAAATTAAACAATCCCTTGAAGATATAGCCAATATAGTAAATAAAATTGATGCAGACCCAAGCGAAATTGAATTAAAGCGTGTTGTTTCTCGCATAGCTCATCTTAAGCAACGACTATTCTAAAAGATAATTATTATCCCTTATTAAACACGGTAGGGGATGCTTCTAACCCCTTAAATTTTTCAGAATTTAAATTTTCAAAAAAACCTTGTTTATTTGACAAAGAACAAGCAAACCAAGCTAAACAAACCTTCTTATTGGACATTCTGTTACTCGAAGGAATAGTTCTTGATAGACTTAATCTAAATGTAGACACAGATATACCTGTACCTTTATCGAATCTCGCAATTTCTTAAGCTCCGTCTTTGGGGAAATCCATACCTGTCTACAAATGGGGTTTAACTTTCCAGGGCTTTGACCCCAATTTTCTTTAATGTCTTTTCTTGATAGGATTAACGATTTCAGGATTTCACAGAATTGCACAGATCAATGTTTATTCGTTTCAGCGGGTGAATTATTCTCTGGTTCTGCCTTAATCTGGTATCGGAATATAAAAAGTCATTTCTACCTGGGAGGAGTTAGTTACGTGTTTAAAACGGGATTTCTTACCGCACGGTTATATTACCGATCTTTGGAACGAAATAAGAAACCGAACCCAGAGACCTAACGAAAATGTAATTTCCTTTATTGCCTCAATAGAAGCTCTATATAGTAGACTTGATAATGAACCATTAGAATTTGAAATTATCGATCAGTTGCGTAGAAATTAAATCCATATTTTTCCGAACGGTTAGCGTTTCAACACATTTCTTCTTTACCTCAGTTTAAAGATTTATGTCGCTCGCTCCAAAAAGTAAAATTGCGGGTTGATAAATACCATCCTCCCTCAGAAAAACAATCTGGCCTATTAGAACCCAATCTAGCGTGTCAAACTCAATCTTCTCGTAAAGCATTTACTGTTAATCTTCCTTCTACCTTTTCAAATAACCCACTTACCTGCTGGAATTGAAAAAAAAATTGGACATAGCTATAACGTTTGCACATACCCCAGTAATATTTTTGATATGGTTGCGGTCGCACCAATACCTATAAATCTAAGTGTACGAATTGTAACTCTAACGTATCGGGAAACTTCCGCGGAGATATTCCTACCCGGGACGTGAATATCTCAAGGAATCAAAATCGTCCTCAACACCAACCATTCAACGGACCCACACATCAATAAATCTAAAGCATAAAACTACCTCTAACGTTATACCTTTATCTAATATATCTACCAATAATATCGCTACCTTGAATTTACAAAATGACTTGCCTCCGTTATCTGAATTATGTTATATTACTCCGTCAGAGTCGTCGAGTTGGCTGCAAACCGTTAATTCCTTTTATCATAAAAAGTTTGCTTCTAACCCCTTAAATTTTAAAAAATTTAAATTTTTAAAAAAGCTTTACCCTGACTTCCAGTACTTGTTCGTGAGCCACTTACAAGCTATTACCTAACTGTATTCAACCTTATTTAAATAAAAAAATAAGTCTTTACAAACAACTTCTTAACTAGGATGTAAAAACAAAATACACCGCTGATCTATTTCTATGCATACCTAATTCCCTAATTAAAAACTCTTAACCTAGTTATTTTGTATACTACAGACACGTATGTCATAAATCGCCTTAAGGTTCAATTTAACATTCTTCTACCAGCGTTGCGTATACGATCAGGTGCAAATTCCAGAGCCTGAGTCAGCGTCCTGGTTGGCGTGTGTCGCCGTTGTTGGTAATATACTCGCGGTATTTGGATAGTTTATTGTCCTCGCACGAAACACTTTCACTTTCTATGCTAAAAACGTAAATAGTGGCTATACCAACAACTACCTACTAAAGTCGCACCGCAGGGTTGCTTTGTCGGGCTAACGGTATTTAGTTGAGTTTATAAATACCTTCACTTTCGTACATTGAAAGTGAAAAGACCGGGCCCTTGGATGTTTTACAATCTGTGCCAGCTCTCCAATCAAATTTAGTGCAATCTGTTTGTCTGGACCGTTAATCGCGCTTACAATTTATTTAATCAGTTACACTTGGGACGATAAATCGCTTAAAATTGGAAATGAATCGTTCTCGCTGCGGTCAACGAAATATTAAGTACACTTTGTATTTAATCGAGGCTCACCTCGAGTTAAAGCTTTTTTTCTTCTTTCTAATATTATAGTAATTAATGATTACTAGCGAATGCTTTCGTACTACCCTATCTAAGACTCAAAAATAATAATAATCCTAAACTGAATACCCGCTGGTATTTATCAATTTTCGGTTCTTTGTTAAGTTTTCTGGAACTTTAAAGTGTTCATAAAAAACTTCGGGGTACTCTTAACCTATTAATTTCCTTCCAAATGCACCCTTATTGATGGCTTAAGGTCCAGTTTCCTACATAATATCTTACTATTACCTCCTTATTTGCAAACTACGTTTAAACTTGACCTACTTAAACATGTTGGCAGTAATTTATGCAAATACTTATTACTATTAACTAACGTAATTTAACTCCCCCTCACACGGACTTGTTATCAAATTACTCTAAAAATCGTGATTTACAAAACTTCCTGAATAGAATTTTGATCAGTTATTTAATTAAGCGGTAAAACCCCTATGTGTTGATTAAAAGATGGCGGGCTATTCCAATCTGGTGATGCCTTAGCATATTTATTGATGGTGACTATAAATCATAAGCACCACATTGCCGTACGGTGCCATGTGGTCGGGCCACATGTCCTTTGTTACGTGCCTTTTGGCACTTAAACATTGTTTTTAGTTTAATTTTGATGTGCGGAAGTTTCGCGCCATAAATTTAAAAGACTAGGCGCGTATTTCCGCTACGTCACAGTGCGTTTGCGCCAGATTGCGCGACGCGAGTGGAGGAGGAAAAACGGTGGGGACAAGTGTTTCCGTGACTTTATGTAACGTGGCTTTTTTGCCAGAACCTTCGAGTGGAGTGGACGTTTGAGGTATCGTATCGTGCCTTTAGTTTTATCTATGTAGATTCCTTTGCCTAATTGTCTTTGTTTGTCGCCCCTTATACCTGGTTTTCCTTGTCCATTCCCTACATAGGTGATGAATTTGTAGCCGTTGGCGAACCGAACTGCAGGACCCTGGATGAACGAGCGCATGACTGCCGGAGCTGGTCCGAACGCTTTGGAAGAGCGTTGGGCGTACCATCTTTAATTACCTAAAAAGGGCCCTCCGTAGCCCTGATGGACTTTAATAGAGGCCAACTTTAGCTCAACCCCGCAGGACGTTTGGATTTCCGATGTAAGTAGTCCAGTGTTTAATTTGTTCACTGATATGAACTATTGTTTTAAATTTATATTTCCGATTATTGCGTCTTAAATTTGTGCATTGGTGACGTCATTGATAGATGGACGCGCCAAATCTGTATAAGGTTAGCGTTACCAACCGCCCGTGACGTCACTTATTCCTCGCTTGCGCGATGTATTTATCGACTTCTTAACTGTAGATTATCGACGTTTTTAAATGTAAGAATTCACGTTTAAATTGTAAAATCTTATATTAGCTACTTTTAATTTAAATTAAAAGGAGATGTTACAATGTCTTCCGTGTTATTAGTCCGCAAGAAAAATGATAAATGGCGTGTTTGTTTTGATGGCAGAAAGCTCAATTTTGTAACTATGTCAGACGCCTACCCCCTACCTCGAACTGATTCGATTTTAAGCCAACTTCGAAACGCTAAATTTATCTCATCTATTGATCTTAGACATGCTTTTTATCAGATTCCCTTTGACCTACCTTCCCGTCCATAAACTGCTTTTTGTGTTCCAAGCTGAGGTCTTTTCGAATATAATGTTTTGCCATTTGGTCTCTGTAACGCACCACAAACCTTACAACGTACTATGGATCAAACGTTAGGTCCTATCTTACATCAGGAACGTGCCTTTGTATTTTTAGATAATATGTTAGTTATCTCAAGTTCCTTTGACGAATATATTGCCACACTGAATGAAGTTGCTGAACGCCTAAATGCAGCAGGTTTTAAGATAAATTGGGAGAAATGTCAATTTTGCTGTTCTTCCCTTACATTTCTTGGTTTTATTATCGATGGAACTGGTTTACGAGTAGATCCTGCTAAAGTCGACGCTATTACGAAATTTAAAACATCCAAAACTGTTACCGAAAGTTTAATAGGAATGATTAGTTATTATCGCACCTTTTTACCCAACCTTTCAACTATATCTACATCCATTACCGCTTTAATTAAAAATAAAAAGAAATCCCAATCTATCGAATGGAATTTAGAAGCTCAACAGGCTTTCGAACAAATTAAAACGTTAATCACTTTAGCACCTATCTTAATCTCGTCCAATTTCGATGAAAGATTTTATATACAAACCGATGCCTCACTTACTGGTTTAGGTGCAATGTTGTTTCAGGTGAGCAATGGATTAGAACATCCTATCGCTTATGCAAGTCGTGCCTTTACTTCCGCCGAACAAAAATACTCAGCTACCGAACGTGAATTATTGGGAGTTATCTTTGGTATTGAAAAATTTAGAGGATATGTTGGAGGTACACATTTCACAGTAATTACTTATTGTGCAACCCTCACATGGTTAAATAACTTAAAACAACCCACAGGTCGTTTGGCAAGATGGAACTTGCGTATCTCTCAATTTACCTTTGACATTAGGCATAGGCCTGGCAAATTAAATATCGTACCTAATGCCTTATCTCGTGATGTTGTCTCTCTTAACCTTCCAAATTTAATTCCTGGTACCTGGTATCTCGATATGATTAAAAAAGTTCCCGATAATCCCGATAAATTTCCTACCTTTCGTGTAACGAATAATAGATTATATAAATTTGTATCTCCTTCACCTCGCAAAATATCTAGCATCCCTGAATGGAAACTTGTTGTCCCTACCGCAAACCGCAGTGATGTTCTTAAATTGTGTCATGATGATCCTACAGCTGCTCATCTTGGTGTTACGAAAACTCTAGCTAAAATATCTGAATTATATTATTAGCCTACATTCAAACAATCTGTTTGTCGTTATATTAGAAACTGTAAAATTTGTAGTTTTCACAGGAGCTCTCAAGAGGCTCGTTCTGGCTTACTGGATAACTTTAAACGAGTATCTTATTCCTTTCAATTAATATCGCTTGACTTATTAGGACCTCTCCCCTGATCGAAAAAAGGTAATCAATATCTTTTAGTTGTCACCGATTGGTTTTCTAAATTTGTTATGGTGCAACCCTTACGTAAAGCTACATCTGCCGCTATAATTAAATTCCTGGAGCAAAATGTATTTCTTATCTTTGGTGTTCCTCAGATTATTCTTTGTGACAATGGTGCACAATTTATCTCAAAAGATTTTCAAAATTTCGTCAAGAGTTATAAGGTACAAAAATTTGGTTTAACGCAAAATACCATCCCCAAGTAAACCCTACCGAAAGAGTAAATAGAGTCTTAATTACTGCTATCTCTTCCTATATTGATTCAGACCATACTACATGGGATGAAAATATTTTTAAAATTGCTCAAGCTTTGCGTACATCTAAACACGAAGCAACCCAATTCACTCCGTCATTTCTTGTTTTTGGAAGATACACCCCAATCGATGGTAGTTATTATGGTTCAGTTCCTGACGATACTAACGTAATTGAATTTGACGAAAAAGTACACTGGGACAAAGACTAACAATCATTACATTCTATCTTTAACGACGTTAGAAAAAATTTGCTAAAAGCTTACGAAAAAATAAGGACCACTATAATCTACGTAAACGCAATATTTCCTTCGCCTTGGGCGAAAAGGTCTGGAAAAAAATTATGTCTTATCGGATGCAACTAAGAAATTCTCTTCAAAATTAGCCCCTACATTTATTCTATGTAAGGTCACTCGTGTCGTTAGTCCACTCATTTCACTATTTACATATAAAATTCATCATTATCCACATTTCAGTGATCAAGTTACACCTCAATAAATCCTATTTTGTAATGTCCAGGATTTTAATTTAAACTATGAAACACATAGAATGTACCCGGAGTAAATGGGCCCTGAATAATATTTTATTTCTCATTCCTTTTATTTAATTTATTTTAAATCTAAGTAAACTCTGGAGTATGGTGAGCTCACGATAACCCAGTTAATTATGAATAGTGTATGCCCTTATACTTTGCATATTCTTATAACAAACAAAAAAAACACCCATGTACTCTTCACAAACTGTAACTTCCTGATGGAACGTTAATACGCTTTATATACACCTTCAGATTTCTATTTAAATACCATCATAAAGTTAGTTATATGTATTATGTTCAATATACAAATAATGCACAATACCTTAAAAATCACTCTCATACGTCACCCAATATTCATAGTTTATAACAACACAATTTCAAAGCGTTACCTGGAATTTCTAGAAGATCTCCGCTCCGTGGACGATGGTATTTGTTTTTTTTCTCTGCTTTGCAGACCGCTTTTGGCTATTAGTAGAAGAACCCCATGTAAGTGAGCTGCTAGCGCTGCCTTCACGTTGTCTCCAATTTCCAAATCCAAATTAATTCTACGTCTTTCACAATTATTTACTTTAATCCACGTTACTTAACGTCTCTACACGAGCTTGTTAAAAATTTATAGGTGATACCTCAATTAAAATTGTAATCGCGGCACACAAACCGCGTATAAATTATGAGCAATTCACCATGCAATATAATTAAAAATAATTTTATTCTACTTACAACTCGTGATAACTTGCATACGTCGTCGGACGCGATCGAAATATTAAGGGCTTTCACCATGTGTTCGAAAAGCTTTTATAGAACTTAGGTTGCCACCTCCTGGCCGCCTTTCGTCCGAAATCCCCATCTACAACAACACGTTCTTAAAATTTCGAGGTCAACCGATTTCCAAGTCCGCGAATTTCAGCGCGCCGTTACGATAGTTTTCTGAAAATTACTATACACTATGCTCGTATTTGTGTCACGTCCAACTAACAATATCGACCAATCGTATATTCACTGACGTCCTACAAGTCCCGCCTATCTCACGCTGTCCCTTGCTTATGCGTTTTCTACGTCTCTTTCTAACCTGTGTGAGTGGTAGAAAATCGATATTCCGGACCATCTGCTATCTAACCCAACGTGGACTGTTACGTGCTTTAAATCACCCCTCGTTAGTATTTACTGCGAACACATGCGACGGTTTACCAATATTCTTTGAAACTTGTAGCTTTATCTACAAAAATAATTGGAATTTGACATGTAAAGTTCTGCAGGTGTTTAGTCTTAACGAGCGTTTTAAATAACACTTCTACGAGTTGGATTTTCCACGTATTTTAACCCCACCGATATATTTGTTTGTTAGCAATGCGTGTCACCTTGGTATTATTGATTTTTACACGCTTTTATGCATATTATACGTAAATAATCGTTCAATTAAATTAATAAATTAATGGCATTGGCTTCTAACATTTTATTTCTTTTGCAACCTACGGAATCTTATTCATTATTTGTAAAATTTTGGTTAATACCTGTTATTTAAAAATGAACCAACTGGAATAAATTTCGCTCGTAAATTCTAGTTGTTCCTTTATACAGGGTGTTTTGAAATTGCTTCATTTATATTTACTTTTAATCTTTTAAAACCACTATAATATATATATATATATGCATTACTGTGGTAAGGCCGCACGTTGTGGTGCCACTAAAAGGGTGCTGTGACAATGCCCCGTGTTGGGTGCTACTAAAAAAGTGCTGTGACAATGCCGAACTGAGAACCACTAGAAAGAGTGCTGTGAAAAGGCCGCGTCGCTGAAAGAGTGCTGTGAAAATATACTTTTGGTTTATAAACTTGAAATTGTTTACTTACCTTCATTTTTCAAAATGAAATAAAACGCAGTAATATCACAAAGCATTTATACAATATGAAATATTTTCTTTCATACAAAAGCATTTACAACATAGTTTTTCAAACAAAATAATTTCTAAGAAGTCTTTGTCACAAAATATTGTTGTTTACATTATTTTACATTTACAGCATTAAACTTATTCTTTCGAGGATCTTCCACCTGGTTATAAATTATTTCCACGCTGGTAAAATTTGTTTTGGCCAGAAAAAATCTTTGACATATAATTTATTAAAGATCCATAGTATATCAAACTCCGAACACAAACTCCTGGTAAAAAAAATTCCTCACACAAGAAAAAAATTATTAGGACTATCTCAAACTAGATCTAAATACTCTAATATCAGTTAAAAATAAATCTAATAGTGATACTTGCAGAATCCACAAAACGCTTCTCATAATTAAAAATCTTCATAATTAAAATTCCTGATTTCCAACAGCAATTATCAAAGTACGTTTTTGGGTTAAATCTTCTTTTCAATTATTTAATATATCTTTAAAAATAACTTTATATTGAAGAATTTTGCCTTTTCGTCGTAATTAATAATTCCATTTTTGTATGTAATTTGGCTTTAAAAACATCATTTCAATATTCGTTGCAACGTCGCAATTATGTTTTACTGCATACTTCTATAACAAATGGCTAGCGCTTTAAAATAACATTCCTTGATCTACTGTAAGCATCGACTGCATTGGATCAAATTTAATAAATGAATTCCCCTCGAAACGATAAGCGCTCCTTTATATACAAATTGTCTATTTTCGAGAATTTTATAAGTATAATCTCGAACATTATGATGTTAGTTTCCCGGAATACCCAATCAGCGTTTAAAATTTCGACATTTTATTACCATTTTATCTGTTCTAGGTATCCGTGACGCGTTCTTTATCCTTGTTTCTCATAAACTATTATTGCTTCGTCGCATACTAATGCAAAAAATAATCGATTATTCCAGGGATTTTACAGGTTTTTTTGATGTTCAAGCTGCTTCTTGGAATAAAAATGTTTATTTAATGAGTTTATACGTAGTTTTTAATACCGATGACTCATATTTTAGAAATCTCTTTATTTAGAATCAATTGCTACAATCCACGGGTTAATTAATTTACATTGATTGCTTTTTAATGCAAAAGAATTTGCGTTTTATAGTAATTACACGAAATTATTTATATTTATGCCAAATGCGTAAAGCTATTTACAGCAAATTTCATCAAAAATGTATAGATTTGCATTCACATCGAAATGCGTTTTACGGTATCTTACAATTTCCATATTCAGTTTACGTTACTTGCTATGTATTTACAATATGCTTATATCATGCAGGGTGATTATTTATACACGCGAAATTTGCGTTTTTGCATTTTACATCAATGAATAAAGGTACGCTTGTATTATACAGGGCGTAACCACGAGTTTCCGGACAATTCCATTTTTTTCCAGATCCTATTATATTTTAGTGGGATTTATTTTTAGAATTGGGGTTTCGATGACCTTTCGTGACCCCTTCAAGATGCTGAAGGAAAACGCCAAGGCAGGTGGCATATTACAGACCATAAGCCATTCTCTGCTGACCCAAATGCTACTTAAGTTTTTCACGTTCCATTCCCCTCACGATTTACCTAATATTTTTTGTTCTCACCATCAATTAGTATCTTTAATTACTTATTCCTTATCTTATACACCTACCTTTTATACGTTTAACTTATTTACCTTAAACCTTTTTGCTTCTGGGTGACTTTTTCCCTTAATTTACCGTTACGTATATATCGCTTTATTCTCTAGATTCCCCAGTATAACTTTGTCGCTTCATTTAATTAATCCTCGAACTTTTCCTACAACAGATTATTTTGTTTTTATTATTTATCTTACATCGTTTAATTGTGTGGTAATTGTCATAACTTTGGTTGTAATAACTCATTGAATTTTTATGATTGGCTTGAGCTGATGTTAGAGTGGATGCTTTCTTCTTTGGGCTCACATAGGAGACGCGGCCTATGCCATTGTAAGAAATAGTTCATATTCGCAGTTGCCAAAAACTAGGACTTTCTATTCCATGTGTTTTTCCTCTGAATTATTACAGTCGCTCACATTACCCGATATCATTTGTTACGTGCCATTGCACTTCAACATGTTTTTTATGTTAAGTTTTCTTGATATACGGAAGTTTCCCGCCATATTTTCAAATACGCGAGACGCGGGAACTTTTTAAATAGACTAGGCGGTGCTTCCGGCACGTCATGGTAGTGAGTTTGCGTAGTGTGTTTATCCCTAGAGGGTTAGGGCAATACTAGACAAGGAGTTGTGGTGACGCGCTGAATCGGGGCTATTTGGCCTTTCATCGTGAAGTGATGTGCACGTGATTGTCTGGTAACGTATCTTAGGGTTTACCTATGTAGAAATCCCTTCTCTAATTACCTTTTGTTGTCTACCTCTACCTTCTTCCTGTCAAACCTTACATAGGTACAAATCTGCGCCACCGAAGGGCCTACCGACCTCCACATCTGTAGATGGAGAGACCCATGTTTACCGCCGCTAGCCGAGCTGTTCCTTACGCATTTGATAGCGTCGACGGATCCCGAGGACTTCAGAGAAGCGAACTGTAGCGCAATTCCGCCGGATACCGGATCCCTTATGTAAGTAATTTTTACTTATTGTGTATTAAAAGCGTAGTAATTTGTTGTTAAAATGACTCTCGTTTATCGTTAATTGTTTAATTTTTATGTTACAAATTATTGTGCAATATCGATGACATCACCAGAAGTTGACGCGCCGAAATCCGTATAAAAGTCGGCGCTGCCAACTGTGATAGTGTCTCTTACATCACGTTCCCGGTGTAGTAAATATCGAACTTTAAATTTTAACTACCGTTTCGAATGTAAGACATTATTTGTTTCTTTTCCTACTAAATCACCATAACTTATAAAAATTTTTTCATTGTTTTTTATTGAACTTCGTGGTGAGGTGCTATTGCTTTCTATTGATATCTTATCAAATTCTCGGTTGTTCTAGCATATTGGGACAGTGTGTCTGTATTTAATTGCTTATAATTAGGCATCTTTGTGTGTTTAGGGTGTAACCGTTTTAAAAAATTACCTTGAAACAGTTTGTTTTGTGTGATTGTATCTGTAGTGATACTTTTAAATTATTGTGTCAGCTTTTGTCTGATTTTCTTACCGTAGTACACTCGCTAGCAAAGTGATTGTACTAGTTCTCTTAAGAATCTAGTGAATTTTTTTAACTTATGATATGACTTAACTCGTCGAATTAATACCGCAAGTGGTCCTTCAGACCGATCTGTGTTTTAACAGGGACAACTCTCTACCTTCTCTCGGACGCTTGTCCAAAAACTCTACTTTTTCGTATCCTGCTATCTCCGTTTCTGCCTTATCTTTCTTTCGGTAGACCTGTTCTCGTCCTGAACACCCGTCTACCACGTAAGAGTGATTTTTCCCTCACTCCGAGCTACTGACTACGTTGGCTGGTTGAGTAGTGCTTTGCTATCCACCTTTTCTGTCTCTTTAGCTCAATGCGAGCCCTTCCTCTATTTTTTTCTACCTGGAAGTTGTTACGTTTTTTTTCGTGGCCCCACGTTGGGCGCCAAAATTAGGGGCATCCCTGTTCGGGCGCCAAAGTTATGCTACGTTGGCTCGTAGCCGTGCGTAACACAAAGATAGCAAGAAATGACCGGGCTCAATCGGAGAGTAGGGGGGGTTGTAGAAAGCAGACCAACATATAACGTACGGGCTGTAAGGAATTAGTAACAATACCTGCAATAAAAAAAAGTTAGAATAGCAAACCTGCAAGAAAGAAAAATTAGTCCTGCAAACTTTAAATAAAGAAAAAGCATAGCAGCAATGATAAGTCTAAATTATTCAGTACTTTGTAGAATGTAAATAAAACGGTTTAGATAAACTATATAATATAATCACGATAAAATCATTATAAAAATTGTTATTACAAAGTAAGGTACTATTGGCGAGTAGCAGAAACGTTTCCTCACACACCAATTAAACATAAATCAGATAAAATGTTAACAAGAGATAAATAGGTAAGACACAATTGATATGAGTAATTCAGTAGTGTTGATCTTTCTTTCTTTCTTTCTTTCTTTCTTTTTTCCTTATGTTTTAAAATATCATGCAAGTCTTTTGTAAAAGGTATCAGAACGACAAAGATATGGTAAAGCAACGGATAGATATTTAAAGTAATAACAAGTAGGAAAATAGTTCAACTTACAAAAGTCCTTCAGCAATGCTTCCTTGCAACGGAAGTGTGAGATTCACGATGTCCTACGCTAACGAAGCACTTCACCCTTGATTGTGAGGGTGTTGATGGAATTCCTTACACTTTACACTAATCACACCTATGTATTTCACTGGCGTTAGCAGCAGACATTATCATACTGATGGAACTATGTAGCATTGATAAATTCTTGTTAACTCTATTTCCTGAGACAATAATTTCGACATCTTTTGTAACACAAATCGTAAAAATTGTAATAAAAATTTAGAATCACGGCCTTTCAAAGCACGGTGTAATGCATTAAATTAACAGTAACGTGAGGTGTTTTATTTGCTACATATGGTAACAAAGAAAAATCTAATGCTTTTACATAACGAAATTTGCTCAAGCAATGATCTATTTTAGATTCTTTGATGTTTAGAAAAATGCAGAAACTACAGTATCCACTGTATTTAAATAATCCAAAGTATGCACTAATCTGATAAGACAAAGGGACACTAGACTAGATCGCACACACAGTTTAAGTATAAACAGGCAAATCAACTAAGAAAAAAAAATTGGTAAAGCACGTGTAACACACTAAGTAAGCCCGTCACATGTCCCGTAAAACGTTTATTTCACAAGAAAAACAAGTAAAAACAACTAGTCGGCACACGCAAGCAATAAAAAACCGTCCGTCAATGACCTTAAAACACACGTGCATCGACCAAACACGTTCGTTTATAAAGCATACTTCTTTCAATCGAATTAGCACTCCGCTCTGCAGTTAATATCCAACTCGTAATTTATAGGAACAAAGAACAACTTTTACTTCACAAGAAAAACAATTAAAATCGTGCCGTGTTTGTTCATGAACCATTTGAGAATTCCCGCATTAATTCTCACTATTCTCAAAGCAAAAAGAAACAGTATTTTCTACGTAATTAGTATATAGCAACCAAGAACAAAACCACGACTCCGACTGACAATCTGTTTATTCAACTCGTTCCATGACAACTTCTTATCGTCTCTTATCAAGACTCGTATAATACATAAGGAACAGAATTTATATTTATTGCAAGACAAGAACGATGCAATTTATAATCAATTTAAGCGGTTTATAATTTTCAATTTACCTATCCTTAAATTACTACACACGAGTTAATAAATATAAAATATAGAAATTGTAGTTACAGAAAGGTATTTGTTAATTGGGAAATAGCGTAAAATGTTAAAATTACAAAAATGCCCGTTACAAAGTGCCTCTTATGCATTCCAAACACCTACCTCCCTCTTTCTACCGTTCCTATTTCTACTGCCTTTTCATTTCCGTTAGTCACCGTGTGGTTGCGCGGGAGTTTTCCACAGACACCTGGACCACGTCTCTGGGAATCTTTCGTGAGGCCATGCGGTGCCGCTGTCAGCGCATATGGGCGCTAACAATGATGGTATGTATGAGTGTGTGAATGTGTGAGTGTATGTAGAAATATCGTGTGGATATCGGGTGATTATATCACTGATATCAATTAACGCCGGGTGCAGGGATGCACCCAAATGCCTTTGCCGGTCCCTCGTACCGTTTACTGCAAATGGGCTTGCTTCACAGGTTGCTCTTTTTAGGGGGTACGAGAAATTCCCATTTAACGACTCCACAGAGCCACTCTATTGTTATCTTATCTATTATCTTTGATAATAACTTTAGTTTAATATCTTTATCTTACCTATTACCTTTGATAATAACTTAAGCTCAATATCGTTATCTTATCTATTATCTTCGATAATAACTTGAGATCTTGTTTTATCTTTTTATCTTCCTAACGTTTGGTATTTATGACCAGACGTGGGAATTATTTTTCTTGAATATTAAGTGAAATAGCTAACCTGATGTTAGAAATGTAATTTGTTAGGTTAGCAATGTAAGGATTTAGTAAGATGGTACGTTTGGTAAATTTGTTGATTCACAACCATGTCATGGACAAGTTTTGATGCGTATTGTTTATTAAACCAAAGTACCAGTAACGGAAAATTTGCTAGAGTGTAGAGTCACTCACTCTTTTGAACATTTTTAAATTTGGGCACTTTTTTGCCAACAAAGAAACAGTCTAGCTGCAACGCTCATGTGCGTCTGCACGTAGGAAACTGTAATGTTAGCTTTAGGTTAGTATATAATTTAGGCGACTTGTTGCATTTGTTTTAGTTTAAGTACTGTTTTATGCTCTCCGACAAATTTGTGCTGTCGATTATAACTGCACCACACCATAGACTCGTGTGTGCACTTTTCCGTTTCCTGGTAATCCGGAAAACGTGTTATCGGTTGAAAAAACCAAATGGCGCCTCTGGTTAATCACCTTCTGTTAATTGCTCTGGTTAATTACTTTTTGGTAATTACTGACATGGTAAATGTTCTCTTACTGTCTTGTTAATTACGGACATGAAAAATCTTTTATTTACTGATATTCAAATGGAATCTTAAATTGGATCAACTTATGGGACTTTAATAACAATTTGGATAGCATTTTGGTTTTGATATTGACTTCCAAATTCGGCTCTAAATATTCAGACTGGGCACAAAAACTCTTGAGGGATGCAGAGAACCTGCAGAACCATTCCAGGTTAGCGATATTGATATAATTTATTACTGAAAACTGAATATTTTGCGTATATGTAAGAGTCAACAAAACAGTGGTTTCATTGATCAATTTATGAAAGGTCTCTAAATATAAACAAAAAGGCTAGTTTTGCTGGCTTCAATTTCTTAAATCTGGTATATGTAAATATTCTGAAAAGGAGAAGATTTTAAAAGTTATAAATATTTAATCATTATATTGTGTATTGTAGAATTGCTTTATTTAATTGAATCAGCTAGTTGAGGCAAAGAGATCCATAATTTAACATTTCACATCATAGGTGCTTGATTGATCAAAGGGGCAAATAAAAAATAACACAGCATTTTATGACGCCCATCGTAGGGGCTGTTGATTATAAATAAAAATAACACAGCATTTTATGACATGCTCAAACGTGGGGCTAAAAATTAATAAAACATAGTAGGGGCTGGAGTAATATCGCAGCATTTTATGGTATGCCCAATCGTGGGGCTAAATATTAATATAATATCAAGGAGTAATAAAAAATATCACAGCAATATATATAAATGTATGGATATCGTACCGATATCATTCAACGCCGAGTGCAAGAATGCACCCACATGCCCTTTTTCGGTCCCTCGTACCGTTTTTATAAACGTGCCTGCCTCACAGGTCGCTCTCTTTTAGGGGGTATGAGTATTTTACCTATATAACGGCTTCAGGGCGCCACTATATCTTGTATCTTTGGGATGGATGTCGAAACGGCTTGGTGAGCTGGAGAATTCTACGCAATATCTTTAATGTATGTAGTCGTAGCGTGCCTTCGTGTGCTGGGACGTTTCGGATCCACCTATTGCTATCTAGTTTTATCTTAATATTTTTATCTTACATATTATCTTTGATAATAACTTGAGATCTTGTTTTATCTTTTTATCTTCCTAACGTTTGGTATTTATGACCAGACGTGGGAATTATTTTTCTTGGATATTAAGTGAAAAAGCTAACCTGATGTTAGAAATGTAATTTGTTAGGTTAGCAATGTAAGGATTTAGTAAGGTGGTACGTTTGGTAAATTTGTTGATTCACAAGCATGTCATGGACAAGTTTTGATGTGTATTGTTTATTAAACCAGAGTACCAGTAACGGAAAATTTGCTAGAGTGTAGAGTCACTCACTCTTTTGAACATTTTTAAATTTGGGCACTTTTTTGCCAACAAAGAAACAGTCTAGCTGCAACGCTCATGTGCGTCTGCACGTAGGAAACTGTAATGTTAGCTTTAGGTTAGTATATAGTTTAGGCGACTTGTTGCATTTGTTTTAGTTTAAGTAGTGTTTTATGCTCTCCGACAAATTTGTGCTGTCGATTATAACTGCACCACACCAAAGACTCGTGTGTGTCCTTTTCCGTTTCCTGGTAATCCGGAAGACGTGTTATCGGTCGAAAAAACCAGGTGGCGCCTTAAATAAACATTTTGTAGGATTTAAGTTAGGGTTTATGTAGGGTGGTTAGGACTTAGGTTTTAAGATGTTACTGTGCCAACAGTCATTTTCTTTTTTTAAGTTTTTTCTTTTATGGCTTTGTCGCGATTGTTACGTGCCAAAAATTTCGGCACTAGACATTTTTAACTAAGTTTTAATTTGTGAGGATTCCGCGCCATAAATTTAAAAGACTTGTTGCGCGTATTTCCGTCACTTTAGAAGTGCGTTGCGCGAAATTCGCGTCAACGCGTGTGGGGGAAGAAGGAAGTGGGAATTTCCGAAAGACGCGTAAGGACTTGCCTCCGAAACGCGAAGAAGAGTGGTTGTGGGGTATCTTAGCGTGTCTTTTTCCTGACATGTAGGTTTCCTGTGTTCCCAAATTATCGTACCTTTTACCTGTCTCCCCTACGTTATTTGTCTACATATAGGAAGAAGACAATTAAATTTGGATGTAACCTGGCTTAAGAGTTCCCACACCCGAGAAAGAGCCGCGAGCAGCTCATACCCGAGAAAGATTAGCCAAAGCAGCCACGGCCGACCATCATGGAGTAATCCTGAAGGAAGCCGCCGCCATCATGAAGAAATTCTGAAGGAAGGTCTACATGTTCACGTGAGTGACCCCTTGGGGGTTTTCTTTAAAATTTATTTCCTTTATAAATTGTGTAATTGGTAAATTGTGTCGCCCTAATTTGCATATTGTCATCGTCATCGACAATTTGCGCGTCAATTTTTACATTATGTAATATCGCTACCAACTGTCATTTGTGGCGCATGAACCGCGATTACGGGGGTATAATAACTATCTTCTTTAAATCGTTGGCAACTGGTTCAACGTATTCAGCAATCATTTTGGAAACGGTGGCATTTGGAGTACCTGCACACACTTCAACAGAAAACCAAATGGTTTTCTGCTAACTATTCGTTAATGGTGGGAACGTTGGTATTGATTAAAGATACTCAAGTTTCTTCATTACAGTGGAAAATGGGACGTATACATACGTTGCATTATAGAAAGGACAATGTTTGTCGTGTGGCTACCGTGGCAACATCCCAGGGATTATTTAAAAGACCCGTGGTAAAATTGTGCCCTCTCCCCATTCCAGAGGCAACTTAGTATTATAGTTAGTATATTAGAGTAAGTTAACTTTTAAATTTACGGTTATATTTTATTTGTTTTGTTCGTGTAGATGCAATTAAAAAATAAGTTCCTAATACTGATTTTGGTGGGCGGTATGTTAAGGCTTTATAAGTATTTTGTTTGTAGTTGTATTATACTAATCACAATTAATTTACTTTCTTAAACTATTCCCCACCTGTAACTCCTCTATCATCCCTACCTTTAGTGCAACGACATAAAAGGGTTGGTAATTTACAAGTGGATGCAATTCGTTTGTCGTGCTTGCTTCTGTCTTTGGTTCGGTGCATCGAGCATCAATAATTAACAACAATTAGTGAACATTATACAGTCCATGATTATTTGATAGCAGTGCAAGTGCAATCAACAACTACAACCAGTGAAAGGTAGGTGATACATTCCTTTAAATTACCATTTCCTTTGTGTGTGATTGTAAATGCAAAATTAACAGTATTTTTATATTGATTTATCTATTCAGACATCGGAAATGTTACAAAATATTACTTCATATTATTTTTAATCCAATTTTTGTAATAGGACACTTTGGTAAATACGTCAGGTTTTCCTTTCGCACATGGTATACCCCAGGATACAACTCCAACTTGTTTGCCTGCATGCACCAACGGTCCTCCGGAATCACCCTAAAAATGGTAACATTACAAATCGTCCTTACAATCGTTTAAGTTGGCACTTGACATACTTCTTATAACGTTTAAACAAAAATATCGATGGGATCAAGAGCTTCAATTCTTGATAGGATTCGGACTGAATGTTTGACAGAATAAACACGTCTAAAATTTTTATAATGGTTGTTAATTTATGTGTGACGCTTGTAAATCTGGTTATTAGTTAAATAAGAATTAGTATCTAAGGAGTGTATAACTAATTTATTATTACATTGAGCCTGTCAGTTGTTTTAAATTCGCCGCAGTATATTTTGAATTTATTAGTGGAATTCCAATGCGTTTACTTAAGCACGCAACAGTGCCGTCAGTGATAAAGCTCTGTGGTGAACGTTGTTAGTGCGCGGCCACAAACATTATCGATTGGAGTATCCACGAAGCCCGCAGAGGACAAGTTCGTCGCTCGACCAGTATTGTATAAACCGCCGTCGCATGAAGAGGTATCGTAGAAACCGCAGTCGCTTATACAAGTCGCATATAGTCGTATCGTATAAACAGTCGTCCTGTGAATTGTTCACACCGCCTTGTGTCCACCGCTTTGTATATGAACCGCTTTGTGTATGTGCCACATTGAGTTTTGCACGTGCTGCATGCAGCTAATTGGATGATCCGCTTTGATGAACCGCCATTGTTACTTGTGCTGCAAGCTGTTAATTGGTTCCAACGTTCTTTCATCTTCATACCGCATCATTCAGGTGAGTGCTAATAGTAAATGCTGCTTTGTTTGTTTGTTTTGTTTAATAACTTTAATTATTTGTTGCTTGTTACAACACCCTTAAATTATACAGTCCACAATTCTCTACAAAAAGAGCTTTTCGAAATTTACCGCATTTACTTTACAGGGGTTTTATATCCTATTATGCTACAAAGCAAACGCTGTATTTGCCAACGTAAATCGATTACAACTTATTTTTAAAGTGAAAAATATTGTATCACCTGTCCACCTGTCGTGATAGTTTTGTGCCATGGCAAACACCGTTTTAAGCTCAAAGTTATTTTTTAGAAAACTAACCGTTTCGCTTATGGCTTGTACTAAAATCGATAAAATGTAACCAGGTGCTTTATTGTAAAGATCACTGAATGTAATAGTAGCCAATGCATGTTGTTACGTTCATTTTCGTAAATAATTGATTAGTTTATATGCAATAATTTTTAACTTAAATTCCTTTGGCGTTAAACACGAAAATTAATTCCGTAAATTAAAATAACTCTTTCGCATATTTAAAATTCTATTGTAATTAATAATAAACATTCTATATATGTTACTTGATAAATCTTTCTGCTCATTAAAAAATAAATATCTTTTCTAAGAATTTATTAACGTGGAATTTACGCCATAATTAGATAGGCGTCTCTCCAAGTATTCACTAATTAATGCTGGTGTGTTTCACCTTTTTAAAGAACTCGGCGAAATTATTTCAATACAATTCGGGTTTTCCTGTTTTATTTCCTTGACGACAAGTTTACGTTGAGCTTTGGTGCTTTAGCTAAACAAATTTAATATTCACTTTCTGTTCGACTAGCAACCATAAAACATCCGTCCTGTTTTGCTTCGTTTCGTTTTTTTTATGCGAATTGCTGGCACGCATTATAGCGTGGTGAGTATATAAGGTTTATAAAACGGTACTTTTTGGTTTTAATAATTTAATCTATGATTCTTAATTATTCTAGCTTCCTGCGGGGGACACGTTAATCCCTTGAGTTGTCGTTTCTTCTGGTAATGGGAGGTCAAATGCGTTTTGCCTGGGCGTAGGCCTCCCACTCGCTGACGTGGACCAGCGACAGCCTCCACCCCGATGTCAGTAACTCGAGAGTGAGTTTTTTTTCTTTGTATCCGTTTTTTACTTCGCAACCAGAACGCCTGGAATTTTACCGTTCAACTATGGCATTGCTAAATTTAATTCTTACATACGAAAATTAATAAACTATTTTGGGTATTTCCTGCTCCTTTCGTACTGCTTTACTATTTGGTTATAAAGTACTAAAACTATACTAATTATTACTGTAAAAACTGTTTAAAGACTTGCGGGCACATTTGAAAATGTTGCCATTATGTATGTACATATAGTTTAAGTTTATATTTACGATGATCTAGAGCTGTGGTTTTTAGGGTTGCGTTTGTTTCTTTTTTTCTAGTTATTTTCAGAGGGTAGTTGCCTAAAAATTACAGCTCGCCATTTTAGTGAATAATTTTTTACTGTGTTGTGTAAATATTTTGTTTAATTATAAGTTCTTTCTTTTCCTTTGTATGTTTTGTTCTGAGTGTGAATGAGTGAGTGTTTATATTTTTTTTCTCTATTTATTTCAGAGTTCTTTTTAATTTATCAATAGGTATAAGACCCCGCCCACTCACCGATTGAGCCCGGTCATCCCTTCTTTCTTTTTCTTGTTTTTTTATGTTACGTCAATGTACGTAACATAAAATATTGGCGCCCAACGTGGCTGCGATTTTTTTGAGAATTAATTTCTACTGTAATTTTTTTTGTAATTAATTTCTGCTGCGATTTTTTTTTGTGATTAATTTCTTCTGCGATTTGGTTTTCGTTAATTTTCTTGTACTACGCTTTTGTTTCATGTAACTTTGGCTCCGATTATATTTTAGTTAGTTTTGGCCCCCAGTTCGTTTTAGTTAATTTTTTTCTCCGATTTTTCGTTTATTATTGTTAGTGCCTAAGTTTCTACATGACCCGCATTCTCTCGGCTTGATATTACTTATGTTTCGTCCCTTACGTTCAATATTATTGGTTGGCTTATTTCAGATTATTGGTGTTTTCGCCAATAATTCGAGTCCATTGAAAACGCTAGTGCCCAAGATTTTTCTTTTTTCTTTCTTCCCTCTCTGTATATTTTGTTCTCCTTGTCACGTCTAGAGTTAATATTTTCTTTCTCCGATTTTTCCTTTATCCTATAGCCCTATTTTAATTTCTATTTTGTTGTGTCGCTCCTATTGGTGGTCCCGAAGTTTATCCGTCGGATATGTTTTAGATTGTCCTATATTCGCAATAATTTTCTTTTCTTTTGAGCTTTTATCGAGTTACGGTTAGCCTTTATTTAGTTACCTTCTACCCATTTCTTTCTTGTTCGTATTCAAAATGACTTCTTTTTCGGCTTCCTACCACGGTCACCCTGTGTGGGCGTGGAATGTGAAATTTTCTGGCAATCCAAATACTCTTACCGTACATGATTTTTTAGAACGAGTCGAAAAACTCTCACGAGCTCACCATGTATCCGAATTGCAGTTATTTGAGTCTGCAGTGGAATTATTCGAGGTTGATGCTTTACTTTGGTACCGTGGTTTTCGGAATAGGTTTTCTGACTGGAAGTCGTTGTCTAATTTACTGATTCATCATTTTGAACACATGGAGTTTATTTTATAAATAGTACTAGTACTATTGAGAAAAATACTTTTACTTCACATGACCGAGTTGTTAAGGTTTCTCATACGCCTACGAGTAGATCCGATACTTCTTTCGTACGTTCTACTGTTCTTCCTCCTACTTCTACTCTTACTCGTCAGGTCGTATGCTTTAATTGCGACAAACCTGGTCATGTTTCGACACGTTGTACTCGTCCTAAAGTACTCCATTGTTATGGTTGTGGACATAAGGGAGTTACTCGCCACAACTGTCTCAATTGTCATCCTACTACTAATAGGTCCTTGAATATTCCTTCAAATTCTGCCCTCACCTCTAGTTGCCTAACTTCTTCTACTTCTCATTCTACGTTGTCTTCGATACTTCATTTAGGTCCTCTCACTCCTACTATCAAAACCTACTCTTCTTCGGCAAATATAGCTTCTAACAAAATTTCCTCCGTTTCTAGTTCTGCCTCCTATTCTACCCCTTCTTATGCTCGCACTACTTATTCACTCTCACCCCAAAATGTGCCTCCACCACGCTTACAACCCATGCTTCAAATTAGTGACTTGCAGCTAGCTTCTCAAGAGTTTGTTCCCGCTTCCCTAAACGATTCTATCAAGAATTTTCTGTCGTGTCTGCAAGCAGAAAGGTCGCTGAAATGACCATAACTTCTAATTCAGTCTGCGAAGGTCCTCCGGAAGTCCTTGGACCTGTATCTTTAATGCCTCCTGTCGTTTTTGTCAAAATTTTGCTTGTTCCTGCTTTCTTGAATGATTCTTGTCAAGAAATTGCTGTCGTACCTACAATAACAGCTGTAGCTAAGTTGACGATAACTCCTAATTTAGTCAGCAAAGGTTCGGTCGAAGTTCACGAACCTGTATCTTTAATGTCTGTTGCTGTTGCTGTCAAAATTTTACATGTTCCTGCTTTCCTAAACTGTTCAACTCAAGAAATTTCTGTCGTGTCTACAAAAACAGCCGTAACTGAAGTGACGATAAATTCCGTCCACGAAGGTCCTGTTGAAGTCAACGGACCCATATCTTTAATGCCTCTTCCCGTTTTTGTCAAAAATTTACCTGTTTCTACTTTCTTAAATGTTTCTACTCAAGAAATTTCTGTTGTGCCGGCAATCACAGCCGTAGCTGAAGTGAAGATAATTCCTAATTCGGATAGAGAAGGTCCTGTTAAAGTTAGGGAACCCCTAGCTGTGATGCCTGTTGCTGTTGTCGTTAAAACTTTACCTGATCCTGTTTCGTTACCTACTCATACTCATTTTTCTCATGCCGACAAAAATGCTACTTACTTTGGTTCTTTTAACTAAGGTTGGTGACATCCTAGCTGATGTGCTGTTATCTAATGCTGACGAACTTCTACCTGGTTCTGCTCCTTTTCCTAGGGTTGATATTTCTACAGCCAATGCTATTTTCGGTCCTAATTGTGATACTTTGTTACGTGCCAAAGTGGCCCTTAAACATGTTTAGGTTAAGTTTGATGTGCGGAGGTTTCGCGGCATATTTTCAAAAGATGCGGTGCGCCGAATTTTAAAAGACTAGGCGCGTACTTCCGTTACGTCATAGTGCGTTTGCGCAGATCGCGCGACGCTAGAGGGTTGGACGAATAACTTCGCGCCGACGTGAAAAAGACAAAGAAGTGGGGACAAGTGTTTCCATGACTAGGTAACGTGGCTGTTTTGCCTGATTTTTCGAGTGGAGTGGACGTTTGAGGTATGGTATCGTGCTTATCTTATCTATGTAGATTTCCTTTGCCTAATTGTCTTTGTTGTCGACCTTTACCATGTTCCCGTCTTTCCCTGCATAGGTAGGTAATCTGGAGCCGTAGACGAACCGTACTCCACGACCCTGGGAGAACGAGCTCGTGATTGCTGGAGCTGGTCCGAACGCTGTGGAAGAGCGTCGGGCATACCATCTTTATCTATCCGGAAGGACGATAGGCGTACTTCGTGGAAATCTGGACCTATCATGTGAGTAAATTATGTATTACCTGTTGATTTAACTTTTTATATTTCCGATTAATATGCAATATCATTTGTGCAGTGGTGACGTCATTGGCATTTGGCTGCGCGGAATCTGTAATGAGGTTGTCGTTGCCATCCGCCAGGGGCGTCGCCCGCTTTATTCATTGCGCTTGCGCGATGTGTTTATGAACTTTTTTTAACTGTATTATCGACTTTTAAATTGTAAGAATTATCGTATTTTTAAACCGTAAGAACTTCTAGTCCTGCACATAACGTCAATGAAATTTTATCTGCTTCTGTCCCTTTCTCTAACGTAACTGAAGTGTGTTTCGCTTGTGTTTCTTTTCGTCAGGTTTGTTCTTGTGCCACCAATACTTTTTCTTTTTCCACCGTGGATATGCTGACAACCCATGATGTTTCATTTTCTGCCGTCGACCTTCTTACCACCCATCTTAACAATAAACAACGTAATCCTATGACACGTTTTGAGTTTTTAAACTACCCTGGCCACCTCTTAAACCTAGTGCTATAACTACTACACCCCCTGCTATTCCTATTCCAGAAAACTGCCTAGAAGTTGCAGACTTTATTCTATGCTTTTTTCGAACCTGAGGACATATGTCGGCGAAACCCCAATGTCCTTGGTCTTGTTTCGTTTTCTTTTTGGCGGCGTGAAAGCCTTAAGCCCAATATCTAGTCCTCGTGCCCCAGATTCTTATGACGACTTTGCTCTCTTCGGACATGATTTTTTGATATGGCGATTTCGTTTTCTTCCCTGTTTTGCGGGGGTTTTTTTCGTCTTGCTTCTTTCTCCTCACCCGTGTGGGTCCGGGAATAGAATAGCCCCATGGTACGACCTGCCTGTTGTAAAAGGCGACTACAGCGGTCTAACACATACACACACTCTATACACGCAAACACTTCATGCATCCGCTCATTTCTGTTTGGTTCTCCTTCGTTTGTTCTCTTGTTGGGTTTTTTCTTTTTCTCCCGTGCGGGTCCGGGAATAGAATAGTCCCATGGTACGACCTGCCTGTCGTAAGAGTCGACTACAGCGGTCAAACACATACACACACGCACACTTTATACCCGCATAACACATACACACACCCTTCTTACACCCCACACACACCCACAAACACACATACACGCACGTACACGCCAACACTTGCTCATACATAACTACACTAGGATTTTGTTTTATTTTCTTTTGTACGATTTTTGTTTTGTTTTTGGGTTTTATACGTGGTGTTAGTGTTATTCTTTTTCTTTTTCTCTCGTTCCTTTCATCCCATTTTCCTTTCCCTATCCTTTGCTGGTCTTTTTTGCCGTCGGTCCCTATACCGAGTGTGTTTCGTCCATCCGCTCCTGTGGTAGGTGCTTTCTAGTTCGTCTTTCTATTTTCGGAAATCACGACTCAGTCGACTTTAGGACTAGTCAGCATTTCTTTTTTCGGTTTTCGTTCGTTGCGATTCTTCGTTACCACAGTTGAGAGTACATCATTTCCTTTCACCAGCGTTTCTCCTCTCTTCTTCTCGTGCTCCCTTGTTGTTCCTTTTGTTTACTTGAGGCTTGACCTTTGGGTCCTCTTTTGGCTGTACTGTTGGTTTTCTTCCTCGTTCCTTTACATCTTCTGAGGTTGAAGACCTTACTGTTTCTTCACAAGAAATATCCGTCCTCCGACGACTTTTTCAGTGTCCATGCCATTCCATCTTTGTCCTCGATAATTGTTACCTTTCATTTTCCTTTTCCTGTCCTTTTTATTTTTGGTTTCGATCCGGTTCCTTGGTCCGTCGAGCCGGATGAGATTTCTTTTTAGTTTGTTTGTTTGTTGTTGGAGTGTTTTCTTTAGTTTTTTGGTTGTAACGAGTTTTCTTTTAGTTCCCAAGCGAATTCTTTTTGTCGATCCTACCCACTCCCATTATTTTGCTTCCCGACCCCGACCTTTTATTTTGCTGGGGGATTTGTTACGTTCATTTTCGTACATAATTAATTAGTGTATATACAATAATTTTTATCTTAAATTCCTTTGGCGTTCAACACAAAAATTAATTCCGTTAATTAAAAATAACCCTTTCATGTATTAAAATTTGTATGGTAATGACTAATAAATATCCTTTCTAAGAATTTCATCCCGTGGAATTTACGCCTTAATTAGATAGGCGATTTTCCAAGTATTTTAATGGTTAAATGCTAGTGTGGTTTCCCTTTTTGAAAGAATTCGGCGAATTTATTTTAATAAAATTAGGGTTTTCCTGGTTTATTTCCTTGCTTTGGTGTTTTAACAAATGTAACAATGCATTTGCTGTTCGAAAAGCCACAAGAAAACACGCTCTGTTTGGCTTCGTTCGTTATCTATATGTGAATTTCCGGCACGCCTTATTTAATGTGGTAAGTATATAGAGTTTGTATAAAACCATACTTTTCGGCTTCAATAAATTAATTTATTGTTCGTAACTATTCTAGCTTCCTGCGGGGGACACGTTAATCCCTTGAGCTGCGTTTCTTTTGGGGGACTGCGAAGTCCAATGCGCTCCGCTTGGCCGTAAGCTTGCCTGTTCGCTGACACAGACCAGCGACAGCCTCCACCCCGATGTCAGTAACTCAAGGGTTCTTTTTGCTTTGAAAATAGTGAGAATTAATGCGGTATCAATTTTCGAATTGTTCATGAACCAGCACGGCACGATTTTAGTTGTTTTTCTTGTGAAATAAAAGTTGTATATTAACTGTAGAGAGTGTAGCGCTAATTCCGATTGAAGTAGTATGGTTTATAGGCGAACGTGTTTGGTCGACGCACGTGTGTTTTAAGGACATTTGACGGACGGTTTTATTGCTTACGCGTGCCTTACTAATTGTTTTTTTTTGTTGAGTTTCTGTTGGAAATAAAAGTGGTAGAACTTGTTAAACTCGACCTGCACGCGTGTTTTACGGAACATTTGACGGACTTAATTTAGTGATACACGTGCTTTACTCATTGTGGTTTTTTTTTGGTGCTTTGTCTATTGATATTTAAACTGTGTGTGCGATCTAGTTTTGCGGTCCTTTTTTTTATCAAAGTAGTGCATACTTTGGATTATCCAAATACAGTTGATACTGTAGTTTCTGAATTTTCCAACCCCAAAGAATCTAAAATAGATCATTGCTTGCGCAAATTTCGTTATTTGCGAAATATAACAGATTACCGGTTTACAAAGGTATTGGTTGAATTTTCTCACTGCTTTTTGGATGTTTATGAAAATAATATTCATTTGGTCCCAGTTGAAGTTAAACTAGTGCTACAGAATATTTCGAAATTATTGTCTTAGGAAATAGAATTAACAAGAAATTTATCAATGCTACATAGTTCCGTCGCGTGATAATGTCTTTTTTTTTCTCTGTATGCGCTTCTGACTTCGGAACCAGAACGCCTGGGGTTTTACCGTTCATAGATGGCCTTCCTAAATTTAATTCTTTACTGAACTATTTTGGTACTTACTGCTTTCTTTTTTTTTTGGATGAATGCTTTACTATTTGGTTATATATTACGAAAAGTATACTACTTTGTTACGTGCCAATCCAATTGGCACTTAAACATTGTTTTTAGGTTAGTTTTGATGTGCGGAAGTTTCGTGCCATAATTTCAAAAGACGCGGTGCGTGGAATTTTAAAAGACTAGGCGCGTACTTTCGTTACGTCAGAGTGCATTTGAGCAGATCGCACGACGCTAGAGGGTTAGACGAATAACTTCGTGCGGATGTGTAAAAGACAAAAGAGTGGGGACAAGTTTTCTGTGTTCTCTATAACGTGGCTTTTTCGCCAGTACCTTTGAGAGGAGTGGAGGTTTTTTGGTAACGTATCGTTAGCTGTACCTATGTAGATATCCTGCTTGCTTATCTTTTGTTTGTCGACCTTTACCTGGTATTCCCGTCATTCCCTGCATAGGTAGGTAATCTGCAACCTAGGCGAAACGTACTCCACGACCCTGGACGACGAACTCATGATTGCCGTAGCTGGCCGGAGCGCTTGAGGGAACGTTGGCAGGAGTCACCATCTTTAACTACCGTAAAAAGGGCCAGCATGCCGCCTTTATGGATGTGCTGACGCTGTCTTTACCTACCCCGAAGGACGATAGGCGTACTTCGTGGAAATCTGGACCTATCATGTGAATAAATTCTGTATTATTTATTGCCTTAATTTTGTGTACATTTTCCGGTTATGGCGCAATATAATTTTGTGCATTGGTGACGTCATTGGTAGTTGGCAGCGCGGAATCTGTAAAAGGTTCGCGCTTACATCCGCCAGAGGCGTCGCCGGCTTTTTATTTCGCGCTTGCGCGATGTATTTATCGACGTTCTTTAACGTAATTATCGACTTTTAATTGTAGAATTATCGTATTTTTAAACTGTAACAACTTATTAATGAAAAATTTGTTTAAAGACTTGCTGGCACATTTGAAAATGTTGTTGCTATTGTTTGTAAAAATAGGTTAAGTGTATATTTACGATATTCTAGAGCTTGTTACGTGCCAAGGGTCACTTAAACATGTTTTTAGGTTAGTTTTTTGATATACGGGAGTTCCCGCCATATTTTCAAATACGCGAGACGCGGGAATTTTTAAATAGACTAGGCGGTGCTTCCGATACGTCATAATAGTGAGTTTGCGCAAATCGTGCAACCCTAGAGGGTTAGACCAATACTAGACAAAGAGTGGGATCGAGTTGGGGTGACGCCCGGAATCGTGGCTTTTTTGCCTTTGATCGTCGAGTGAAGTGCTGGTTTTTGTCTTGGGTAACGTATCGTAGCTGTACCTATGTAGATTTCCTTGCCTAATTATCTTTGTTTGTCTACCTCATACCTTATTTTCCTGTCCAATCCCTACATAGGTAAATTTGCAGCCACCTCGAGGCGAAACTGGACCCGAGACGACCCTGAGGTACATGCTCCGCTAGCCGCTCCGTAGGAACCGCCATCTTTAATCCCTCCGACATGGAACGCTGATAGAGGCCAACTTTGGTTCAACCTCGCCGAGTTCGGATTTCCGGGGTGAGTAATACCGTGTTTAAATTGTTCACGAATATGAACTTTTGTTAATTGTTTATTTAATTTTTATATTTCCGGTTATGGCGCAATGTAATTTGTATTGCTGACGTCATGGTGGATGGCCGCGCACCAAATCTGTAAAAGGTTTGCGCTTTCCTCCGCTAGAGGCGTCACTCGCCATATTCATTGCGCTTGCGCAATGTATCTTATGAACTTTGGTAACTGTATTACAGGCTTTTAAGAACCATCTATCGCCATATAAATGTACCACCATCTAAGTGTAATACTTTGTTAACTGTTTTACCGACCATATAAACTTTCACCAGTAATAGTGTAATAAGCTGTGGTTTTTAGGGTTACGTTTGGTTCTTTCTTTTTGTTCTAATTACTGTCAAGGGGTAGTTGCCTAAAAACTACAGCTCGTTATTTTTCATGAATAATTTTTTTTTACCGTGTTGTGTAAATATTTTTTTTTTAATTATAAGTTCTTTCTTTTTCGTTGTATGTTTTGTTCTGAGTGTGAATGAGTGAGTGTATATAAAATTTTTTCTATTTATTGCAGGTTTCCTTTCAATTTAGCTATAGGCATAAGACCCCGCCCACTTGCCGCCTGAGCCCGGTCATCCTTCCTTTTCTTCTTTCTCTTGGTTTTTTTTATGTTACGTCAATGTACGTAGCAACATACACATACAGACTTCATACACACATACACACACTCCATAAACGCACACACTTCATGCATCCGCTCATTTCTGTTTGGTTTTCCTTCGTTTGTTCTCTTGTTGGGTTGTTTTCTCCCGTGTGGGTCCGGGAATAGAATAGTCCCATGGTACGACCTGCCTGTCGTAAGAGGCGACTACAGCGGTCAAATACATACACACACGCACACTTTATATACACATAACACATACACACATTCTTCTTACACCCCCAACACACGCCCACACAAATACACCCACACGCACGCACACGCCCTCACCTACCCATACCTAACTACACTGGGATTTTGTTTTATTTTCTTTTGTACGGTTTTAGTTTTTTTTTTGGGTTTAGTACTTGGCGTTGGTGTTATTCTTTTTGATTTTTTTTTCTTTTTTTCGCGTTCCTTTCGTTCCACCTTCCCCTCCCTATCCTTTTGCTGGTCTTCTTTGCCGTCGGTCTCTGGACCGATTGGGTTTTGTCCATCCGCTCCTGTGGTAGGTGCTTTCTAGTCCGTCTCTCTTTCTTCGGAAATCACGACTCAGTCGACTTTAAGACTAGTCAGCATTTCGCTTTTTCGGTTTTCGTTCGTTACAATTCTTCGTTGCCACAGTTGAGAGTACATTATTTCTTTTACCAGCGTTCCTCTTCTTTTCTTCTCGTGCTCCCTTGTTGTTCTTTTTGTTTACTTGAGGCTTGACCTTTGGGTCCTTTTCTGGCTGTACTGTTGGTTTTCTTCCTCGTCTCTTTACTTCTGTTGAGGTTGAAGACCTTACTGTTTCTTCACAAGAAATATCCGTCCTCCGACGACTTTTTCAGTGTCGATGCCATTCCATGTTGGTCCTCGAAGATTGTTACCTTTCCTTTTCCTTTTCCTATGTTGTTTTCATTTTTGGTTTTGGTCCGGCTCTTTGGTCCATCGAGCCGGATGAAAATTCTTTTTAGTTTTTTTTTTGAGTGTTTTTTTTAGTTTTTTTTTGTCAACGAGTGTTCTTTTAGTTTCCAAGCAAATTTTTTTTTGTTGGTCCTACCCACTCCCATTATTTTGCTTCCTGACCCCGACCTTTTAATTTTGATGGGGGGATTTGTTACGTTCAATTTC
This sequence comes from Platerodrilus igneus, assembly GCA_036346225.1. Lineage (NCBI taxonomy): Eukaryota > Metazoa > Arthropoda > Insecta > Coleoptera > Lycidae > Platerodrilus > Platerodrilus igneus. The sequence goes on from JARFIW010001391.1 coordinate 46,030, forward strand.
GTAAATAATCAATTAGTTTATATGCAATAATTTTTAACTTAAATTCCTTTGGCGTTAAACACGATAATTAATTCCGTAAATTAAAATAACTCTTTCGCGTATTAAACATTGAATTGTAATTAATAACAAACATCTTATATATGTTACTTTATAAATCTTTCTGTTCGATAGCAAAATAAATATCTTTTCTAAGAATTTCTTAACGTGGAATTCACGCCATAATTAGATAGGCGTCTCTCCAAGTAGTCACTAATTAATGCTGGTGTGTTTTACCTTTTTAAAGAATTCGGCGAAATTATTTCAATACAATTCGGGTTTTCCTGTTTTATTTCCTTGACGACAAGATTGCGTTGAGCTTTGGTGCTTTGGCTAAATAAATTTAATATTCACTTTCTGTTCGAATAGCAACAAGAAATCATCCGTTCTGTTTTGCTTCGTTCCGTTTTTCTTTATGCGAATTGCTGGCACGCATTATAGCGTGGTGAGTATTTAAGGTTTATAAAACGGTACTTTTTGGTTTTAATAAATTAATTTATTGTTCGTAATTATTCTAGCTTCTTGTGGAGGACACGTTAATCCCTTGAGCTGTCGTTTCTTCTGGTAATGGGAGGCCAAACGCGTTTTTCCTGGGCGTCTCGCTGACGTGGACCAGCGACTGAGTCAACCTCGACGTCAGCAACTCGAGGGTAAGTTTTTCTTTGTATTCGCTTCTTACTTTGGAACCAGAACACCTGGGGTTTTACCGTTCAAATATAGCATTTCTAAATTTAATTCTTGTATATGAAAATTATTGAACTATTTTGGTATTTACTGCTCTTTTATTACTGCCTTACTATTTGTTCATAAATTAATAAAAAGATACTACTTATTTACGTAAAAACAGTTTAAAGACTTGCTGGCACATTTGAAAATGTTGTTGCCCTCAGGTTTGTAAATATAGGTTAAGGTTATACTTACGATGATCTAGAGCTGTGGTTTTTAGGGTTGCGTTTGGTTCTTTCTTTTTTACTAATTACGGTCAGGGGGTAATTACCTAAAAACTACAGCTCGCCATTTTCACGAAGAATTTTTTTTACTGTTGTCTGTAAATATTTTGTTTAATTATAAGTTCTTTTTTTTCGTGGTGTTTTGTTCTGAGTGTGAATGAGTGAGTGTATATATTTTTTTTTCTCTATTTTTTTTTCAGGTTTTCCGATCCGTGCTTATACGTATAATACCCCGTCCACTCACCGATTGAGCCCGGTCATCCTGTCTTTCTTTCTTTTTTTTTTTTATAGGTTACGTCAATGTACGTAACAATGTTTAATTGATTGATTAGTAGTTCATTTGCCACTAAGATGTAACGTGCATTTTTAATGGCTTAACATTTTACACTACCCAATTCGTAAATACATTTCTGTAACTACTATTCCTATATTTTATATTTATTAACTCCTTAGGCGAATGCGTCGTATTATAATGAGTGGATTGCATCGTTCTTGTCTTGCCATTCGTATAAATTTTATTCCTTATGTGGATATACAAGTCTAGATAATAGACGATATGAGGTTGTAATAGCAACGAGTTGATATAAACAGATGAGTAGTTGTAGTTTGTTGTTTGTTCCTATATATTAATTACGTTAAAAATACTGTTTCCTTTTTGCTTTGAAAATAGTGAGAATTAATGCGGTATGAATTTTCGAATTGTTCATGAACAAGCACGACACGATTTTAGTTGTTTTTCTTGTGAAATAAAAGTTGTATATTAACTGTAGAGAGGGTAGTGCTAATTCCGATTGAAGTAGTATGGTTTATAGGCGAACGTGTTTGGTCGACGCACGTGTGTTTTAAGGACATTTGACGGACGGTTTTATTGCTTACGCGTGCCTTACTAATTGTTTTTCGGTTGAGTTTCTGTTGGAAATAAAAGTGGTAGAACTTGTTAAACTCGACCTGCACGCGTGGTCTACAGAACATTTTGACGGACTTACTTTAGTGATACACGTGCTTTACTCATTGTGGTTTTTTTGTTGGTGCTTTGTCTTGTGATATTTAAACTGTGTGTGCGATCTAGTTTCGCGGTCCTTTTTTTTATCAGAGTAGTGCATACTTTGGATTATCCAAATACAGTTGATACTGTAGTTTCTGAATTTTCCAACCCCAAAGTATCTAAAATAGATCATTGCTTGCGCAAATTTTGTTATTTGCGAAATATAACCGATTACCGGTTTACAAAGGTATTGGTTGAAGTTTCTTACTGCTTTTTGGATGTTTATGAAAATAATATACATTTGGTCCCAGTTGAAATTAAACTAGTGCTACAAAATATTTCGAAATTATGGTCTCAGGAAAAAGAATTAACAAGAAATTTATCAAGGCTACATAGTTCCGTCGCGTGATAATGTCTGCTGCTAACACCAGTGAAATACGTAGGTGTGATTAGGGTAACGTGTGATAAGTTCTATCAACACCCTCACAGTCAAGGGTGAAGTGCTGCGTTAGTGCCGGACATCGTGAATCCCACACTTCAATTGCAAGGAAGCGTTACTGAAGGACCTTTTGTAAGTTGAACTATTTCCTACTTGTTACTACTGTAAATATCTATCCGTTGTTTTGCCATATCTTAGTCGTTCTGATACCTTTTACCATAGACTTGCATGCTATAAAAAAAAACAAAGAGAAGAATCAACAATACTAGATGACTCATATCAATTGTGCTTACCTATTTATCTTTTGTTAAAATTTTATCTGATTTATGTTTAATTGGTGTGTGAGGAAACGTTTCTGCTACTCCCCAATATTACCTCACTTTGTACTAAAAATTTTTGTATTGCTTTTACCGTTGTTATATTATATAGATTACCCAAACAGTTTTTCTTTACATTCTACCAAGTACTGAACAATCTATGCTCGATCAGCATGCTATGCTTTTTCTTTATTTCAGGTTTGCAGGACTAGTTTTTTTTATTGCAGGTTTGCTATTCTGATTTTTTTTTTGTTGCAGGTATTGTTACTAAGTCCTTACAACCGCGTACATATATGTTGGTCTGCTTTCTACAACCCCCTCCCCAAATCTCCGATTGAGCCCGGTCATTTCTTTGATTTTCTTTGGGTTACGCACGACTACGAGCCAACGTAGCATAAATTTGGCGCCCAACGTGCCTGCCTCGAATTAACGTAAATCTGTATTTGTCAATGTGTTAAGCATCAACATTCTTCTACATAAATTTGTTAGTAAAAGGCATTGAGCATATTCTTTATTTATTCAAACATCGGTATTGTTACAAATAAGTCACAATATTACTTCATATTATTTTTAATCCATTTTTGGTAATAGGACACTTTAGTGAATACGTCAGGTTTTCCTTTCGCACATGGTATACCCCAGGATACAACTCCCACTTGTTTGTCTGCATGCACCAACGGCCCCTCCCGAATCACCCTAAAAAATGATAACATTATAAATCGTCCTTACAATCGTTTAAGTTGGCACTTCACATACTTCTTATAACGTTTAAACACAAATATTGTTGCGAGCTACTATTAGGCAACCTGTCAAACACACAAGCGCCGTAAGCACTGCATATTCTCATGGACCGAGAGACTTCTAGCAATTACTGGAGAATGAGTCATCCTTTTTAATTCAGAGTATATATATGACCGCTAATAAATGTAAAAAGTTAGTCTATATCAGAATGTCGAATATAAATTATATCGTGTAAAGTTAAATAGTTGACCTTTTGGAAGTCCAAGAAAGTAAACATAAATGTTATATTATGTGAACGTGTCTAATGTACATGCAGGGTGTAGAATACATAAATAGACAAAAGTGTAATAAATAAATAGTTGTGTTAGTGTTGTTAATGGACCTATGGTTAAGAATTTAGTTTAAGAAGATATTAGTGCTTGTAAATTCATTAGTGTGATAGTGCTTCATTGTTAATTGGACTGAAAACATCTATAAATAACGCATATACTGTTAATTAGACTTGCGAACAGTGAGTAATAAAGACTCTTGCTATTACTTGTTTTAAATCAGTGAAACGCGGTAGTAGTAGCCCACTACAATATAATGGGATCAAGAGCTTCAATTCTTGATAGGATTCAGGCTGAATGTTTGGCAGAATAAACACGTCTGTAAAATTTTATAATGGTTGTTAATTTATGTGACGCTTGTAAATCTGGTCATTAGTTAAATAAGGGGTTTTGTTTTAAGTCCAATTGCGCTACAGCAAAAGCTGTATTCGCCAATGTAAATCGATTACGACTTATTTTAAAGTAAAAAATACAGCATCGCCTGTAGTGATAATTTTTCACCATGGTGAGCACCGTTTGTTACGTGCCAAAGTGGCCCTTAAACATTGTTATTAGTTTAATTTTGATGTGCGGAAGTTTCGCGCCATAATTTCAAAAGACGCGGGGCGCGTATTTCCGTCACGTCAATAGTGGGTTGGACGAATACTTCGCGCCGACGCGGAAAAGAAAGACTGGTGAGAGGTTTCCGTTAGACGCTTGAACGTGGCTTTTTTGCCTGAACTATCGAGTGGAGTGGACGCTTTGAGGTATCGTATCGTGCTTATCTTTATCTATGTAGATAGCCTGCCTAATTATCTTTGTTGTCGCCCTTTACCTGGTTTTTCCTTATCCGATCCCTACATAGGTAGGAAACAAATTTGCAACCTTCGGCGAACCGTACCCCACGACCCTAGACGAGCCTGATGTCCATGTTCCGCGAGCAGCTCCGGAGGAATCACCATCTTTAATCCCTCCGGGATGGAGCCCTGATGGACTTGGAATAGAAGCCAACTTTACCCAGAGACATATTCATGTGAGTAATTGCATTAGAATATACTGCCTTAACTTTGTAAATTTTCCGATTATGGCGTAATATAATTTGGTGACGTCATTGGCAGTTGGCCGTGCAAAATCTGTAAAAAGCTTAGCGCTACCATCCTCCAGGGGCGTTGCTCGTTTTTTTTATATCGCGCTTGCGCGATGTATTATCGACTGTATTTATCGACGTTTTTTAACTGTATTTATCGAGTTTTTAAAACGTAAGACGTTTTAAGCTCAATGTTAATTTTTTTTGAGAAAATTAGCCGTTTCGCTTATGGCTTGCACTAAAATCGATAAAATGTAACCAGGTACATTGTAAGGATAACTGTTTAAATCGAAGGGCAGTCTCTGCATGTTTAATTGATTGATTCGCCACTAAGATTTCGATAAAACAAATTATCGTAGGTCCGATTGCAAATTCAAAGCATTTTCTAAAATAATCATACGTTCGATTTTTTTCATCAACTCTCGGTCTAGAACATACCCCAGTTAGTTCTCTTACTTATTACGTATTAACAGCAGAAAATTTGTTTATAGAACGTATGAGAAGTGCCAACTTGATTGCTGAAACGTTTGATAAATGTAAAAAATTCGTCTTAATGCTGCTACGTGCTTTAAAATTTGTGAAAATACTTACATGACAAGCGCCTTCTCCAGTTTTGGTAAAGGTGCAGATGTTTCTATCAGTAACGTCAGTTGGATTGTGTTCAGAAACACATTGTTCTTTACTGATTGTTAGTAGGTTTATGGTTTGTAGGTTATTAGGTGCTTCCCCAGGATACTACAAAGAAAAATGTATAATAACGTGTTACATTCCAAACTAGGTAATGTACATTTTTTAAATATGTGAGTGAATTCCCGCAAATATTTTTAAATAAACTTGTTAATTTCCGTCATTCCGGACTGTTGCGTTTGCGCAAAAGAATGCGCAAGCGCAGAGTGAATGGCGCAAGTGCACGGTGTGACCTGACATTATTAACCACGAGTCTTCAAGCCGGTAACATCTACCTGTTTCGTGTATCTGTCTTTTGTCTTTTTTAGGATGTAGGTTTCCTTTTATCTTTATCTTCGAGTACCTTTACCCGTATCCTTTCCGCCTTATCTACGTACGAGCAAAAGAGGGTAGACAGATGAATTTGAACTCAATGGCGTGATGTAGCCCACACCAAAGAAACAACGAGGATCCTGAGATGTAAAAGGAATACACGTGTAACGGGCATTTTTAATCGTTTAACATTTTACGCTTTTTCTCAATTAGTAAATACCTTTCTGCAATGACTATTTCTATATTTTATATTTATTAACCTCTTGGGCAAATGCGTCGTATTATAATGTGTGGATCGCTGTTTGTATAAAGTAAATACTTTCGAATAGTTCAGATTTGTATACAATTTAACTCGTGTGTATTAATTTAAAAGTAGATAATTTGAAGATTGATTTTCATTAATAAAAATTGGATTATTCGTAAATGACTTTCCAACTTATCGAAAATGATAACCAGCTGGTAATTAATTAATAGATATGAGTGCTGCATTCATTTATTGGATGTTCTTTACGTGGATATACGAGTCTAGTTGATAGGCTACAAGCGGTTGTAATAACAACGAGTTTATATCTACAGACGGGCAGTTGTCATTTGGTTCTTTGTTCCTATACATAAATGACTTTAAAATACGTTTTCCTGTTTGCTTTGAGAGTTTGGGTTTGCTCTTCGATCCTACGAATGAATTACGTAAAACATAGTGTGTGCTGTTTGCTTTGAAAAGGGTCGGATTGTTTTAGTGATACGCGTAGCTTTACTAATTGTTCTTTTTGTTGCTTTTCTGTTGAAAAAAAAAGTGATCGAACTTGTTGACTCGACCGCACGTGCTTGTTTTACGGAACATTATTTTAGTGATACGCGTGTCTTCCTAATTGTTTTTAGTTGTTTTTCTTGTGAGATAAATATTTTAAGGAACATTTGACGGACATACTTTAGTGATACACGTGCTTTACCCGTTATGGTTCTTTTTAGTTGTTTTGTCTTTTGATTTTTTAAACTGTGTGTGCGATCTAGTTTCGCGGTCCTTTCTGTTCAGCGTAGCGCATACTTTGGATTATTTAAATACAGTGATAGTGTAGTGTCTGAATTTTCTAACAACAAAGAATCTGAAAGAGATCATTACTTGCGCAAATTTCGTTATTTGCGAAATATGGCAGATTGCCGGCTTACAAAGGTATTGTTTGAAGTTTCTCACTGCTTGTTGGGATGTTTATGAAAATAATATACATTTGGTCCCAGTTGAAATTAAACTAGTGCTACCAAATATTTCGAAATTATTGTCTTAGGAAATAGAATTTATCAAGGCTACATAGTTCCGACGTGTGATAATGCCTGCTGCTAACACCAGTGAAATACGTAGGTGTGATTAGTGTAAAGTGTAAGAAATTCCATCAACACCCTCACAGTTCAGGGTGAAGTGCTTCGTTAGTGCAGGACATCGTTGAATCCCACACTTCAGTTGCAAGGAAGCGTTGCTGAAGGACGTTTGTCCTGTCCGTTGCTTTGCCATACCTTTGGGCGTTCTGATACCTTTTACAATAGACTTGCATGCTATTTTAAAACATAGAAAAAAGAAAGAAAGAAAAACAAAATCAATACTACTGAATTACTCATATCAATTGTGTCTTATCTATTTATCTTTTGTTAATATTTTGTCTGATTTATGTTTAATTGGTGTGTGAGGAAACGTTTCTGCTACTCCCCAATATTACCTCACTTTGTACTAAAAATTTTTGTATTGCTTTTACCGTTATGTTATATAGATTATCTAAACAGTTTTTTTTACATTCTGCCAAGTACTGACTAACTTAGACTATGCATTGCTGCTATGCTTTTTCTTTATTTCAGGTTTGCAGGACTAATCTTTTTTTATTGCAGGTTTGCTGTTCTGATTTCTTTTATTGCGGGTGCTGTTGCTGATTCCTTACCGCCGCATGCATCATGGGTCAGTCTGCTTTTTACAACCCCCCCCCCTACTCTCCGATTGAGCCCGGTCCTTTCTTTGACTTTCTTTGTGTTACGTAGCATAAATTTGGCGCCCAACGTGGCTGCCACGAAAAAAACGTAACACACGTGAGTACATTGCTTTCATTTCTATTGTAAATTTGATCATTGTATCACTTTTAAACGTGTTTGGTAATTGATACAGTATGCCGCGTAATCACGTTATATTGACGATTGCGCAATAATATGAAATGCGGAAACGTAACAAATAAGAGTTTCTTCTCTATTCATAAAACAATCAACTACTAACGTCATATGAACCTCCAAGACGTGACATACACCAGAACTACTGCAAAAACACAAACAAAAACATTTACCACAATGGGAATCGAACCCATACATAACTGCGTAACAGACTAGTATCTGTATCCGCAGACTGCATCAAAGAGTTGCCCTTCGTTATTGTTGTTTCAGACAAATTGTTACGTGCCAATTAGCACTTTAACATGTATTAGGTTAAGTTTGATGTACGGAGGTTTCGCGCCATAATTTCAAAAGGCGCGTACTTACGTTACGACACAGTGCGTTTGCGCAGATCGCGCGACGCGAGAGGGTTGGACGAATAACTTCGCGCCGACGTGTAAAAGACAAAGAGTGGGGACAAAGTGGTGAGAAGTTTCCGTGACGCTCTCAAACGTGGCCGTTTTGCCAGTACCTTCGAGTAGAATGGACGTCTTTCGGTAACGTATCGTTAGCTTTACCTATGTAGTTTCCTTGCTTGCTTATCTTTTGTTTGTCGTACCTTATACCATTTTCCCGTCATTCCCTGCATAGGTAGGTGTCAATTTGAAGCCACCGAGGCGTACCGTACTCCACGACCCTAGATGAGCCGGATGTCCATGCTCTGCCAACGGCACCTGAGCCGTCCCACCTTTAATCACTCCGGGATGGAGCCCTGATGGACTTGGAATAGAAGCCAACTTTAACCGAGCGACATATTCATGTGAGTAATTGCCTTAGAATATAGTGTCTCAATTTTATGTAAATTTTCCGATTACGGCGCAATATAATTTTGTGTATTGGTGACGTCATTGGCAGTGGCCACGCGGAATCTGTAATAAGGTTACGCTGCCCTCCGCGAGTGGCGTCGCCGCTGGACTCATTGCGCTTGCGCGATGTATTTATGAACTCATAAACTGTTTTATCGACTCTTTAATTGTAAGAATTATCGCGTTTTAAACTGTAAGAAAATTTGGCGCACCTTATTGATTCCATTAATTTCAGGATTTGTTGTATTTACTATTTATTATATGAACACGGTAGCAACTTGTAAAGTACTACAAATTTTCTTATCCAACGTTTCCAGAAAACTTCGCATACTGTTCGGATTTCAGCCAGTTTTTCTCGTAAGCGTTTTGCCACCCGAAACAATTATTTCTGTATCTTCCGCGTAAACAATTGTTTGGGGTTAGCACTACATCGTTCTCAGATTCCAGGGGCATGTAAGTAAGTGGTCAAGTTTAACTAGGCGTTTTACTTCAACAAGCATACTATGAAGTAATTCGTCCGATGGATATCGTGTAAGCACGATTTGATATAGTGTCTTTTTAACCGACCATACTAGCCTCGTCCATGTGAAGGGCAGCGGGTAGATTATATATCCATTTGTCAGCAATGTGGAAAAGTCTTTAGCCAGTGCGTCTTGTTGCTGTGCCAGGGCCTCTTTTATTTCTTTCTCTGCACCTTGAAAATAGGTATCGTTGTCGCTGGGAACTTCGCACCAAGCAATACAGCGTTTAACACCTAGAATACACGAATATGCGGTTAAACTGTTCGTCACCTTTATATAAATTGCACGAATTGTAAGACATGTTATCAATACACCCCAGCGTTTTTTGCAGCGCCTTCCAACTATAACGTTCATTGGGCCAAAATAGTCAATGCCGATGTAAGTGAATAGTCGTAGCACAATAACCTTTTAGGCTGCAGTGCGGCGAAGCCGTTTGGCAGACGCACCCGTTAAGGGGAGTGGTATGCCGCTAGGAGAGTGTTACATTCCAAATTTGAAAATGTACATTGTTAAATTTGTGAGTAAATTCCTACGAATATTTTCAAATAAACTTGTTAGTTTCCGTCATTCCGGACAGTTGCGTTGGCGCAAGAGAATGCGCAGGCGCGGAGTGAGTAGCGCAAGTGCGCGATGGACAATACGACGCCATTAGCCACGAAACTTCGAAGCCGAGAACAGCTACCTGTGTCGTAATGTGTCTTTTCTCTTTTTTTTTAGGATGTAGGTTTTCTTATCTATCGTCCCTTACACCTGGTTAAACTGTTCGTCACCTCTATATGAATTGCACGAATTGTAAGACATGTTATCAATACACCCCAGCGTTTTTTGCAGCGCCTTCCAACTATAACGTTCATTGGGCCAAAATAGTCAATGCCGATGTAAGTGAATAGTCGTAGCGCAATAACCTTTTAGGCTGCAGTGCGGCGAAGCCGTTTGGCAGACGCACCCGTTAAGGGGAGTGGTATGCCGTTAGGAGAGTGCTACATTCCAAATTTGAAAATGTACATTGTTAAATTTGTGAGTAAATTCCTACGAATATTTTCAAATAAACTTGTTAATTTCCGTCATTCCGGACAGTTGCGTTGGCGCAAAAGAATGCGCAGGCGCGGAGTGAGTGGCGCAAGAGCGCGATGGGAAATACGACGCCATTAGCCACGAAACTTCGAATCCGAGAACAGCTACCTGTGTCGTAATGTGTCTTTTCTCCTTTTTTTTAGGATGTAGGTTTTCTTATCTATCGTCCCTTACACCTGGTTAAACTGTTCGTCACCTCTATATGAATTGCACGAATTGTAAGACATGTTATCAATACACCCCAGCGTTTTTTGCAGCGTCTTCCAACTATAACGTTCATTGGGCCAAAATAGTCAATGCCGATGTAAGTGAATAGTCGTAGCACAATAACCTTTTAGGCTGCAGTGCGGCGAAGCCGTTTGGCAGACGCACCCGTTAAGGGGAGTGGTATGCCGCTAGGAGAGTGCTACATTCCAAATTTGAAAATGTACATTGTTAAATTTGTGAGTAAATTCCTACGAATATTTTCAAATAAACTTGTTAGTTTCCGTCATTCCGGACAGTTGCGTTGGCGCAAGAGAATGCGCAGGCGCGGAGTGAGTAGCGCAAGTGCGCGATGGACAATACGACGCCATTAGCCACGAAACTTCGAAGCCGAGAACAGCTACCTGTGTCGTAATGTGTCTTTTCTCCTTTTTTTTAGGATGTAGGTTTTCTTATCTATCGTCCCTTACACCTGGTTAAACTGTTCGTCACCTCTATATGAATTGCACGAATTGTAAGACATGTTATCAATACACCCCAGCGTTTTTTGCAGCGTCTTCCAACTATAACGTTCATTGGGCCAAAATAGTCAATGCCGATGTAAGTGAATAGTCGTAGCACAATAAACTTTTAGGCTGCAGTGCGGCGAAGCCGTTTGGCAGACGCACCCGTTAAGGGGAGTGGTATGCCGCTAGGAGAGTGCTACATTCCAAATTTGAAAATGTACATTGTTAAATTTGTGAGTAAATTCTACGAATATTTTCAAATAAACTTGTTAGTTTCCGTCATTCCGGACAGTTGCGTTGGCGCAAGAGAATGCGCAGGCGCGGAGTGAGTAGCGCAAGTGCGCGATGGACAATACGACGCCATTAGCCACGAAACTTCGAAGCCGAGAACAGCTACCTGTGTCGTAATGTGTCTTTTCTCTTTTTTTTTAGGATGTAGGTTTTCTTATCTATCGTCCCTTACACCTGGTTAAACTGTTCGTCACCTCTATATGAATTGCACGAATTGTAAGACATGTTATCAATACACCCCAGCGTTTTTTGCAGCGCCTTCCAACTATAACGTTCATTGGGCCAAAATAGTCAATGCCTATGTAAGTGAATAGTCGTAGCGCAATAACCTTTTAGGCTGCAGTGCGGCGAAGCCGTTTGGCAGACACACCCGTTAAGGGGAGTGGTATGCCGCTAGGAGAGTGTTACATTCCAAATTTGAAAATGTACATTGTTAAATTTGTGAATAAATTCCTGCGAATATTTTCAAATAAACTTGTTAATTTCCGTCATTCCGGACAGTTGCGTTGGCGCAAAAGAATGCGCAGGCGCGGAGTGAGTGGCGCAAGAGCGCGATGGGAAATACGACGCCATTAGCCACGAAACTTCAAATCCGAGAACAGCTACCTGTGTCGTAATGTGTCTTTTCTCCTTTTTTTTAGGATGTAGGTTTTCTTATCTATCGTCCCTTACACCTGGTTAAACTGTTCGTCACCTCTATATGAATTGCACGAATTGTAAGACATGTTATCAATACACCCCAGCGTTTTTTGCAGCGCCTTCCAACTATAACGTTCATTGGGCCAAAATAGTCAATGCCGATGTAAGTGAATAGTCGTAGCACAATAACCTTTTAGGCAGCAGTGCGGCGAAGCCGTTTGGCAGACGCACCCGTTAAGGGGAGTGGTATGCCGCTAGGAGAGTGCTACATTCCAAATTTGAAAATGTACATTGTTAAATTTGTGAGTAAATTCCTACGAATATTTTCAAATAAACTTGTTAGTTTCCGTCATTCCGGACAGTTGCGTTGGCGCAAGAGAATGCGCAGGCGCGGAGTGAGTAGCGCAAGTGCGCGATGGACAATACCACGCCATTAGCCACGAAACTTCGAAGCCGAGAACAGCTACCTGTGTCGTAATGTGTCTTTTCTCTTTTTTTTTAGGATGTAGGTTTTCTTATCTATCGTCCCTTACACCTGGTTAAACTGTTCGTCACCTCTATATGAATTGCACGAATTGTAAGACATGTTATCAATACACCCCAGCGTTTTTTGCAGCGCCTTCCAACTATAACGTTCATTGGGCCAAAATAGTCAATGCCGATGTAAGTGAATAGTCGTAGCGCAATAACCTTTTAGGCTGCAGTGCGGCGAAGCCGTTTGGCAGACGCACCCGTTAAGGGAGTGGTATGCCGTTAGAGAGTGCTACATTCCAAATTTGAAAATGTACATTGTTAAATTTGTGAGTAAATTCCTACGAATATTTTCAAATAAACTTGTTAATTTCCGTCATTCCGGACAGTTGCGTTGGCGCAAAAGAATGCGCAGGCGCGGAGTGAGTGGCGCAAGAGCGCGATGGGAAATACGACGCCATTAGCCACGAAACTTCGAATCCGAGAACAGCTACCTGTGTCGTAATGTGTCTTTTCTCCTTTTTTTTAGGATGTAGGTTTTCTTATCTATCGTCCCTTACACCTGGTTAAACTGTTCGTCACCTCTATATGAATTGCACGAATTGTAAGACATGTTATCAATACACCCCAGCGTTTTTTGCAGCGTCTTCCAACTATAACGTTCATTGGGCCAAAATAGTCAATGCCGATGTAAGTGAATAGTCGTAGCGCAATAACCTTTTAGGCTGCAGTGCGGCGAAGCCGTTTGGCAGACGCACCCGTTAAGGGGAGTGGTATGCCGTTAGGAGAGTGCTACATTCCAAATTTGAAAATGTACATTGTTAAATTTGTGAGTAAATTCCTACGAATATTTTCAAATAAACTTGTTAATTTCCGTCATTCCGGACAGTTGCGTTGGCGCAAAAGAATGCGCAGGCGCGGAGTGAGTGGCGCAAGAGCGCGATGGAAATACGACGCCATTAGCCACGAAACTTCGAAGCCGAGAACAGCTACCTGTGTCGTAATGTGTCTTTTCTCCTTTTTTTTAGGATGTAGGTTTTCTTATCTATCGTCCCTTACACCTGGTTAAACTGTTCGTCACCTCTATATGAATTGCACGAATTGTAAGACATGTTATCAATACACCCCAGCGTTTTTGCAGCGCCTTCCAACTATAACGTTCATTGGGCCAAAATAGTCAATGCCGATGTAAGTGAATAGTCGTAGCACAATAACCTTTTAGGCTGCAGTGCGGCGAAGCCGTTTGGCAGACGCACCCGTTAAGTGGAGTGGTATGCCGCTAGGAGAGTGTTACATTCCAAATTTGAAAATGTACATTGTTAAATTTGTGAATAAATTCCTACGAATATTTTCAAATAAACTTGTTAATTTCCGTCATTCCGGACAGTTGCGTTGGCGCAAAAGAATGCGCAGGCGCGGAGTGAGTGGCGCAAGTGCGCGATGGACAATACGACGCCATTAGCCACGAAACTTCAAAGCCGAGAACAGCTACCTGTGTCGTAATGTGTCTTTTCTCCTTTTTTAGGATGTAGGTTTTCTTATCTATCGTCCCTTACACCTGGTTAAACTGTTCGTCACCTCTATATGAATTGCACGAATTGTAAGACATGTTATCAATACACCCCAGCGTTTTTGCAGCGCCTTCCAACTATAACGTTCATTGGGCCAAAATAGTCAATGCCGATGTAAGTGAATAGTCGTAGCGCAATAACCTTTAGGCATGCAGTGCGGCGAAGCCGTTTGGCAGACGCACCCGTTAAGGGAGTGGTATGCCGCTAGAGAGTGTTACATTCCAAATTTGAAAATGTACATTGTTAAATTTGTGAATAAATTCCTACGAATATTTTCAAATAAACTTGTTAATTTCCGTCATTCCGGACAGTTGCGTTGGCGCAAAAGAATGCGCAGGCGCGGAGTGAGTGGCGCAAGAGCGCGATGGACAATACGACGCCATTAGCCACGAAACTTCAAATCCGAGAACAGCTACCTGTGTCGTAATGTGTCTTTTCTCTTTTTTAGGATGTAGGTTTTCTTATCTATCGTCCCTTACACCTGGTTAAACTGTTCGTCACCTCTATATGAATTGCACGAATTGTAAGACATGTTATCAATACACCCCAGCGTTTTTTGCAGCGCCTTCCAACTATAACGTTCATTGGGCCAAAATAGTCAATGCCGATGTAAGTGAATAGTCGTAGCACAATAACCTTTTAGGCAGCAGTGCGGCGAAGCCGTTTGGCAGACGCACCCGTTAAGGGGAGTGGTATGCCGCTAGGAGAGTGCTACATTCCAAATTTGAAAATGTACATTGTTAAATTTGTGAGTAAATTCCTACGAATATTTTCAAATAAACTTGTTAGTTTCCGTCATTCCGGACAGTTGCGTTGGCGCAAAAGAATGCGCAGGCGCGGAGTGAGTGGCGCAAGAGCGCGATGGACAATACGACGCCATTAGCCACGAAACTTCGAAGCCGAGAACAGCTACCTGTGTCGTAATGTGTCTTTTCTCTTCTTTTTTAGGATGTAGGTTTTCTTATCTATCGTCCCTTACACCTGGTTAAACTGTTCGTCACCTCTATATGAATTGCACGAATTGTAAGACATGTTATCAATACACCCCAGCGTTTTTTGCAGCGCCTTCCAACTATAACGTTCATTGGGCCAAAATAGTCAATGCCTATGTAAGTGAATAGTCGTAGCGCAATAACCTTTTAGGCTGCAGTGCGGCGAAGCCGTTTGGCAGACGCACCCGTTAAGGGGAGTGGTATGCCGCTAGGAGAGTGCTACATTCCAAATTTGAAAATGTACATTGTTAAATTTGTGAGTAAATTCCTACGAATATTTTCAAATAAACTTGTTAGTTTCCGTCATTCCGGACAGTTGCGTTGGCGCAAAAGAATGCGCAGGCGCGGAGTGAGTGGCGCAAGAGCGCGATGGGAAATACGACGCCATTAGCCACGAAACTTCGAATCCGAGAACAGCTACCTGTGTCGTAATGTGTCTTTTCTCCTTTTTTTTAGGATGTAGGTTTTCTTATCTATCGTCCCTTACACCTGGTTAAACTGTTCGTCACCTCTATATGAATTGCACGAATTGTAAGACATGTTATCAATACACCCCAGCGTTTTTTGCAGCGCCTTCCAACTATAACGTTCATTGGGCCAAAATAGTCAATGCCTATGTAAGTGAATAGTCGTAGCGCAATAACCTTTAGGCTGCAGTGCGGCGAAGCCGTTTGGCAGACGCACCCGTTAAGGGAGTGGTATGCCGCTAGAGAGTGTTACATTCCAAATTTGAAAATGTACATTGTTAAATTTGTGAGTAAATTCCTACGAATATTTTCAAATAAACTTGTTAGTTTCCGTCATTCCGGACAGTTGCGTTGGCGCAAAAGAATGCGCAGGCGCGGAGTGAGTGGCGCAAGAGCGCGATGGAAATACGACGCCATTAGCCACGAAACTTCGAATCCGAGAACAGCTACCTGTGTCGTAATGTGTCTTTTCTCCTTTTTTAGGATGTAGGTTTTTTATCTATCGTCCCTTACACCTGGTTAAACTGTTCGTCACCTCTATATGAATTGCACGAATTGTAAGACATGTTATCAATACACTGCCCAGCGTTTTTGCAGCGCCTTCCAACTATAACGTTCATTGGGCCAAAATAGTCAATGCCTTAATGTAAGTGAATATGTCGTAGCGCAATAACCTTTAGGCTGCAGTGCGGCGAAGCCGTTTGGCAGAGCACACTTCCATTAAGGGAGTGGTATGCCGCTAGGAGAGTGTTACATTCCAAATTTGAAAATGTACATTGTTAAATTTGTGAGTAAATTCCTGCGAATATTTTCAAATAAACTTGTTAGTTTCCGTCATTCCGGACAGTTGCGTTGGCGCAAGAGAATGCGCAGGCGCGGAGTGAGTAGCGCAAGTGCGCGATGGACAATACGACGCCATTAGCCACGAAACTTCGAATCCGAGAACAGCTACCTGTGTCGTAATGTGTCTTTTCTCCTTTTTTTAGGATGTAGGTTTTTTATCTATCGTCTCTTACCCTGGTTGCTCCTATTGTTCCGCTACAAGGGAAAGGAGGACGAATAAATTTGGATTCAACAATGGCGTGACGTAACCCACACTCAAAAAACAACGAGATGGCCCTGGGAGATAACTGCAAGGCGCCATTTAAGTGAGTGCTTTGTTTTATTTATATTTAAAAGTAAATCTGAGAATTGTATCACTTTTAAACGGGTTTGGTATTTGATATAAATGTCGCGTAATTTGCCGCGTAATATCATATTAAACGATTGCGCAATATTGTGAAACGTGGACCGTATCAAGAGTTCCACACTTTGGCTATAAAAGCCTTCCACTCCACCGGGTTCGGATTACTATCAAAAAAAGTGAATGGTCGACTAAATGTAGAAAGTTTCGCCATTAGAAGTTCGCTTATTTCGGGTGTTTTGGGCATTATCTGTTGATTTTTGCAAACGACACTTTTTTCGTTTCATTTTGACTGCCACCCATAAATTTTTGATGAATCTCATTGACTGCAGTTCTGTGGTTGTGGTGGTGATAGCGCTCATGATAGCTCCTTATTACTAGACTAGTAATGTGACGCTTTAAATCGATAGATTCTCCAATTGCTGCATCGATACGTTCACTAATCTGTAGCACCATAGTCTGGTCCAGGTACGGTACTAGTTTGATTCGGGCATTTGTTCGTTTTTAAATACTGCCATTTCATCTTTATAGTATGTTATAGTCTAGCCTGTTCTAGTCTAAGGTATACTGTTAAAGTCCCGGCGTAATTGATAAGAGCCACTACGACAGTTGGCAATACATACTAAACACGTACATAATTTTGCGCAACAAGGGATTACATCATTATTACGCCTCAAATTTGTATCACATACAAAGAAAAAGATAAATGTACTCACGTAAAATGTGGAACTCTTCACAACATGGCAGCTATAGGATCTTGGCGTTAGTTGGGCGTGGTTCGGCCTTCGCTCCCGTTGAAACCAAATTAATTTGTCTTCTCTCTTCTTTTATTGTAGCGATACGATAGGAATAAGGCGGGGAGCGATAAAAGGTACGAAACAGGGAACCTACGTTATCTGAAAGAGAAGACAAAAAAAGGCTGTTCGAAGTTTCGTTGACTAGTCCTCGACGTGACGGAAAATGTCCACTCACTTCCTCACTTCGCGTCTGCGCATTCTCGGGCGCCGACGCAACTCTCTAAAGTGACGGAAATTCACGCACAAGTCTTTTAAAATATTGGCGCGAATTCACTCGCAAATTAAAACCTTACAATGCCAATTTTTGACATGTACAAGTAATCATTTTGCGCTTAGCGGAATAAGCTATTATAAAGTTTCACATACTCATCTTCTGCGATATTTCTTTCCTCGCGCTTTGGAAAACGTTTACGTTTTGCACTAATGTTCCATATAAAATCAATAAGTGCTTGAGTGCACATGAACTTTCTTCAATTAGAAAAGCGTTCCATTTGGAGTAAGAATGAATTCATTTTGTTAAAATGGAATAATACTTATGTACGCGCCCGTTTGGGACTCCCGTTCCTCCTTTCGCGACGGTCTTTGATGTTAGCGCACAGGCAGTCAGCCCCGAGCAAACGAGAGGTCCGTACGGACCGAGGGATAATAAACTCCCCAATTATTATCACGATCTCGTCTAGTACAACGATTCACATAGGTCAAACTCCACTTCCTTCAATCCACATCTTCGTACCATAGTCCTAGATAACAATCAGTAAGTGAGTGTTGTACTACCAGAAGCTAAGTTTGGAGTAAGTTTATTTAAATCATTTCTCTCTGTCATCCGTATACGACAAACCTGTATAAACCCTACTTTACAGTCCATTACAACCCCTCTCAGTTGCCCTCATAAATTCCGTTGGCGGCAACAACTGATGGTCTCGGTTCTTCAGAGGTTGTTGGAATTGACGTACTTGGCCATTCCTCTTCAGATTGCATGAGAAATGGCGGTCCTGTAAACCAGCAGCCAGATGGGTTTAATTCAGGAACCCTTTGCCATTTTAATTTCGTAGGAATGTATCGCTACTGCTACATTTTAGTGGTTTAATTTATTTTGTTGACTCTGAAACCAGCAAACTGATGATGGTTTCGTTGATCTGAGTGAATCCAAGAAGTAACGGTTTTCAAGTCTGACCAGTAGAGCCCTTCACTGAATTTGATAGTACGACCTTCCTTAATATTGTTTGCTAGCCGTACCTCTGGTCCAACGGCTTCAAATTCTAAACGAGGAATTGAAGTCGTTCTGAGTGGAGCAATACACGCTTTTGCTGCAAGGATTCTGCGCTCTGTCTGTTTATTTGTGCTAATTCTAATTGTTCAAAATTGTGTTCATAAATTATTTTAATATTTTAGTCCTGTACTTGTTACGTGCCGAAAATCGACACGTAAACATTCCTGTAAGTTTCTAATTTGTAAGTGATTTCGCACCAATAATTTAAAAAAACTTGTGCTTGCATTTCCATCCCTTGAAATAGTTGCGTTTGCGCAAGAGAATGCGCAGACGCAGAGTGAAAAGAAAATGGTGATTTCCGTCACGTCAAGACTAGTCAGCCAGACGTTATGCCGTTTTCTTGTCGTTTTTTTAGATATGTAGGTTTCCCTTTTTCTTTTGTACCTGTTATCGTACCTTTACATGTATTCCTGTCGTCCCTCTACACAAGGAAGAAGAAGACAAATTAAATTTGGATTCAACCTGGGGGGCAAAAGGATGACCCACGTCCACAATGCTCCACGACGCCGAGCTGCCGTCAATATAGCCGTAATGTTGTAAAGAGTTCCACAGTTTACGTGAGTACCTTTATCTTTTTTGCATGTGATATAGTGATTTAAAACATTTATATGACGTAATACCTTATTGCGCAACTTTTTGCAAATATTTATTTGTGTTACCAACTACTGTAGTGGCTCCCATACATTGCCGCCGGGACTTTAAAAGTATACTTTTGAGTAAGAACCGAGCATAACATACCTTCGGCTTGACCGTGTGAGATTACTCGTTTCTTTCAATGATTTCTGCTTGTTCATCCTTCATTTCCATCTCCACGTCCGTCAGCCTTCCCACGCGCTCGCGCACTCCGGCACCAGCTGGACCATCGCAAGCGCGCGGAATATAATTCAGTACGCTTTGTTTCACATCAATGAGAGTATGTACAGTTCATCTCTGTGTAGTAGTGCAATCGTGATCAGTTACGTAAAATTTTAGGTAAGCAAATGGGTTTCTCTATTAATGGTATAGCATGCCTTATGAGAACCGAGCACTCCTAGTCTCGGTTATTTTCGATAAGACGGTGGGGCTTCGCTGAAGCGAGGCCCGATCCTAAGAGGCATATGTAAAACTGACCACGACCCAAAGTTAAACTTTCAAAAAGCATCTAGAAGTTATAAATAGTTTATCATCTATTGCTAGTATATTATACTTCACCCTGTTCTAGTCTAAGGTACACTGTTAAAGTCCCGCGCGTAGTTGATGAGTCACTACGACAGTCGGCAACTTAATAAACACATGCATAATATTGCGCAACAAGGTATTACGTCATTCTTGCGTCTCAAATTTGTATCACATACAAAAAGGAAAAGATAAAATGTACTCACGTAAAATGTGGAGCTCTTCACGACCTTGCGGTTATCCTTTCTATTAATCTCGTTGTTAGGCGTGGGTAGGGCTTCGCCTTCGTTGGTACCAGATTTTCTGTCTTCCCTCTTCTTGTTTGTAGCGGTACGACAGGAATAAGGTGAGGAACGATAATAGATACGGTAGGGAAACCTACATTACCTGAAAGAGAAGACAAAGGCACACCACAGATAACCACACTGTTCGACGTCTCGTTGACTAGTCCATGACGTGACAGAAAATGCACACTTCCTTTCGCACTCCACGTCTGCGCATTCTCTGGCCGGCGCAACTGTCTGAAGTGACTGAAATGCAAGCACAAGTTTATTTTTTGAAATACTGGCGCGATTTCAGTTACATATTTTAAAACTAAAACCAGAAATGTTTACATAGCCGATTTTCGGCATGTAACAAGTACTACAAAGATATGAACGACCCACTTATTCCATTTAATACGCTCAACGTAAAAATCTAAACAGCACAATACTTACCGAAGTGGAACCCCAACCACTTAAAACCAGCTTGGTACCTGTCGGTACTTCTTCCTTGGCCAATTCAATTTTGCTAACACCGGTTCTGTAAGTGACTGGATTGTCCAATTTAACCAACGCAATGTCATTTCTAATAGTGAACGGCAAGTACAAGACATGTGGTACAAACTTTGCAATATTGTAAGTATCTCCCTCGGTGTCTAATCGGTTAGTTCCTGTTACAACGGTGAAATTTGAAGCGCGTTGCCTAAAATTATAACATGTGGATTATAACTTTATACACGTAACATAAAAAGAAAAGTGGTTAGAATTTGTAACTTCTTGGTCGGGAAGGAAATTTGGTTTTGGCGAGGTGTTCTGCAGTGCATAAAAATATTTTTCTCAAATAAATTTATTGTTAACACACCCCAGGTTGGGAATATATTGTACCAAAATACATCTGAAAATTTTGAAAACATCGTATAAACCCAGCTAACACCCTGTAAAAACTATACGCTTTAGTAGTTTACATTTAATAACGTTGTTATTTTAATGTATGTTACGTGCCGAAAAATCGTCCGTAAACATTTCCAAATTTAGTTTTAATTTGAAAGGATTTCGCGCCAATAATTTTAAAAGACTTGTGCGCGTATTTCCGTCACTTTAGACAGTGCGTTTGCGCAAAGGATTGCGCAGACGCGGAGTGTGGAAGGTTGGTTATTTCCGAACACGTCGGGACTAGTGAGCCAGACGTGGACAAATGTAGTTATCTTTGTGCCTTATCGTGTCTTCTTTTTATGATATGTTGGTTTCCTGCCTTATATCTGAATATCGTACTTTTTCCCGTATTCCTGTCGCTCCCTACAAATAGGAAGAAGACAAATTTGAATTTGGATTCAACCAGGGGCCCAACGAATACCCACGCCCGAACTGCTCAGCGAAGCCTAGCTGCCGTTATACTAGCGCAATGCTGTAAGAAGTTCTACAGCTACGTAAGTACTTTTCTTGTTTTTTTATGTGATGTAGTAATTTTAAACATTTAGGTTACGTAAATCTTATTTGCGCATCATTTTTGCAATTATTGATCATTGCTACCAACTGACTGTAGTGGCTCGCGTACCTCACCGGCGGGGGTATAATATGTAGTAGCAAATTATAATGAGTAAATAAATACAGAAGAAGAGGACACGTTAAGAAATTTCATAGAAATGTTGGCAAATCCTTTTGAATTAAATTTTCTAACAAATAGTTTGTTACGTGCCAATCGGCACTTAAACATTGTTATTAGTTTAGTTTTGATATATGGAGGTTTCGCGCCATAATTTCAAAAGACGCGGTGCGCGGGAATTTTAAAAGATTAGGCGCGTACTTCCGTTACGTCATAGTAGTGAGTTTGCGGAGACCGCACAACACTAGAGGGTTGGACGAATAAGTTCGCGCGATGTGTAAAAGACAAAAGAGTGGGGAAGTTTCCTGTTCTCTCGATATAACGGCTGTTTGCCTTTGTTCTTCAAGAAGAGTGGTCGTGCCTGGTATCGTATCTTATCTTATTATGTAGATTCTCTTGTCTTGCTTATCTTTGTTTGTCTTTGCCTGATTAAACCTTTCCTGTCGTTCCACTACATTTAGGAATCTGATACGATCCTGGAGCAGCCCGCGACCCGAGATGAGTTGGATGTCCATGTTCCACCGGAGCCCGGAGCAAATACCATCTTTATCTATCCGGAAGGATGATAGGCGTACTTCGCGGGAATCTGGACCTATCATGTGAGTAAATTATGTAATACCTGTTGATTTATCTTTATGTAAATTTCCGAAGTATTGCGCGATATAAATTTTGTATTGGTGACGTCATGGTAGTTGGCAACGCGGAATCTGTAATAAGGTTGTCGTTGCTATCCGCCAGAGGCGTCACTCGCTTTATTCATTGCGCTTGCACGATGTTTTTTATGAACTTTGGTAACTGTATTATCGACTTCGTAAACTGTTTTATCGACTTTTAAATTGCAAGAACTATCGCCAAGTGAATTGTAATAAGTTTAGAAAATGGTCTACACGTTAATGCGATATATACAGCCAGTGTCTGTCATATTCTTCTTATAGATAAACTGATTTGTGATTCTCATCCACGCTCCTATATTGGTAATCGAACTCAAACAATGCAAACTACTGGCATAACTTCCAGAACTGTACAAACTATTTCAGGTGTTCCGCAGGGGTCCCACTGGGGACCTATCCTATTCCCACTTGCTACGTTAAGAAGTGTACGGGTCAGACAGAAATACAAAGGATACTTACAGTCAGCACCCGCACGAATCACGATGACCAAACAGAACACAAGAAACGTAAAAAAACCAGGTTAACTACCAATGCGGAGGGGGGGGGGATTCCCAGCAACACAAAAAATACACGTCGTCCATTTTCTATTTACAATAAAAATTAATTAAAAAAAGAATTCGGTTTAAATCAACAAAAAAATAAATAAATAATTATTGTAAGAACAAATTTTAAGAATTGACGTACGAAGTGCGTATTTCGTTTAACAGGTAGAATTCATTAATAAATAAAGGAAAAAAATTACTGTTTATACTTGCTCATAACACCAGGGTGTTAAAGTAAAAAATATTAACGGTACAACAAATTCTAATAATCATTTAATAAAGTACTATGGAGTACCAGCGACGCATTAACAACAACAGTAGAAAAAAAGAGGTGCTTCCGATATTTGGGAAGACTATCACAACATACATCCATGTGCCAGAATACTATCGTGTGCCGATTGCATCCACGGAGATGAATCAGCTAAGCGTCAGGGTGCTTGCGTCCAGATGCAGCGTCACCACGGTCGACAGATGTTGAGCGCTGCGACAATCACTGCAACAGTAGAACACATACCAGCGCAGTTGGTTCTACATAAAAAGAATAATCGGGTCTACATAAAACAATTTGGCCTCCAGCTAAGAGCGAAACACTCAAAACCTACACTTCTTATAAAGGAAAAAAACGTGCATCGCTCTTGAAGTAATAGGGCGAGTAGTTTAGAAAAATGCATACGAGGACGAACTGCAGAATTAAATTCGAATTCGTATTGCTACGTGAACATCGTATATGCAAAGTACGTTGAAACCAGGCAACAAAATAAAACGAAACGGTATTTTAAAGTGAATCCGCTTATTGCAAGAAAACGCAATACACGAGTGCGGAATTAGTGACAAATACCGACACAGCTTTACTTTTTACTGAATTTGAAGCTAATTAACAACACTGTTGATTTTTGGTGTTACGTGCCGAAAATCGGCCGTAAACATTTCCAAATTTAGTTTTAATTTGTAAGTGCTTTCGCGCCAATAATTTTAAAAGACTTGTGCGCGTATTTCCGTCACTTCAGACAGTGCGTTTGCGCAAAGGATTGCGCAGACGCGGAGTGTGGTGATTTCGGACACGTCGAGACTAGCCAGCGAAACGTGGACGAGAGTAGTTATCTTTGTGCCGTTGTCTTCCTTTTCAGATATGTAGGTTTCCTCCCATTTCTACCAATTATCGTTCCTCTTACCCGTTTCCTGTGGTTCCGTTAATAAATAGGAAGAAGAAGACAAATTTAATTTGGTTTCAACCGGGGCGGAAAGATTACCCACGCCCGAAAAGGCTCACGAAGCCCAGCCGCCATCATAGCGTAATGCTGCAAGGAGTCCTACGGTAACGTAAGTACCGTTCTCGTTTTTTGCATGTGATTTAGTAATTTGTAACATTTATGTGACGTAATATCTTATTTGCGCATCATTTTTGCAATTATTTATCATTGCTACCAACTGACTGTAGTGGCTCGCGTACCGTACCCACGGGGATATAATAGTGGCGCAATCCAGTTTTAGTATACCTTCTATCTTCTAAAACATTATAGTAACTTTATTTCGTTATATCTGTTGTCTTAAATACTATCTTACAATGAATATCGTCCATCTCAAGTCATCGGAATTAATTTACAAAATTCAATCTCGGAACCGCATCTAATCAAAATGACAGACGTTTGCAACTTAGAGCTATACTAGCTCAAGAAGCTAAAGGCTCGCCCATCGCGAGAGTCCTCGTCTCTGATCTAGCTCAAAACACCTTTGAAATTAAACAATCCCTTGACGATATCTGTAATATAGTAAATAGAATTGACCCTGAAGCTACCGAAATTGAACTTAAACGTATTATATCTCGAATAGCTCACGTTAAGCAGCGGATAGAATTGCTGTGCTTATTTAACAATGAACAAGCTGACCAAACCAAACAAAGTTTCTTATCGGACATTCTGTTACTCGAAGGAATAGTTCTTGACAGGCTTAACCTAGATGTAGACACAGATACACCTGTGGCCTTGTCGATCCTTGCAATTTTTCAAGCTTCATCATTGGGGAAATCCATACCTGTCTATAAATGGGGTTTAACTTTCCAGAGGTTTGACTACCAGATTTCTTTAATGTCTTTCCTTGATAGGGTTAACGATTTCAGGATCTCACGGAATTGAACAGATCAATATTTATTTGTTTCAGCAGGTAAATTATTTTCTGGTTCTGTCTTAATTTGGTTTAGAAATATAAGAAGTCAGATTTCTACCTGGGAGAAATTAGTTACGTGTTTAAAACAAGATTTCTTACCGCATGGTTATATCATCGATCTTTGGAACGAAATAAGAAACCGAACCCAGGGACCCGACGAAAACGTAATCTCTTTTATTACCTCAATGGAAGCTTTATATAGCAGACTAGAAAAGCAACTATCAGAATTTGAAATTATCGATCAGTTGCGTAGAAATTTGAATCCATATTTTTCCGAACGTTTGGCGTTGCAACACATTTCTTCTTTACCTCAGTTTAAAGATTTATGTCGCTCACTCCAAGAAGTGAAATTGCGTGTCGATAAATACCGTCCTCCTCCAGAAAAACAATCTGGTCTATTAGAACCTGATCTAGCTTGTCAAACTCGACCTTCTCGTACAGTATCCACTATTAATCTTCCTTCTACTTCTGCAAATAACTCACTTACCTGTTGGAATTGTAAAAAAGTGGACATAGCTATAGCATTTGCAAATAACCCAAAAATATTTTTTGTTATGGTTGTGGTCGCACCAATACCTATAAATCTACGTGTACAAATTGTAATTCTAACTTATTGGGGAACTTCCGCGAAGATATTCCAACACGGGACGTGAATATCTCAAGGAATCAAAATCGTTCTCAACACCAACCACTCAACGGACCCAGACGTCAATAAATTTAAAGCATAAAACTACCTCTAACGTTATACCTTGTTACGTGCCAAATTGGCACTTAAACATTCTTTAGCTTAATTTTGATGTGCGTTAGTCGCGCCTTAAATTCAAAAGACTTGGCGTGTATTTCCGTTACGTCAAAATTACGAATAATTTCGCGCCGACGCGTGAAAGGACAAAAAGTGGGGTTTTTCCGGTGCTCTCTGTAACGTGGCTTTTTGCCTCTGACCTTCGTGAAGAGCGGTTTTGTTCAGGTATCGTATCGTGCCTTATCTTGTATCCATGTAGATCTTTGCCTTGTTTAACTGTTTGTCGCCCCTATACCTGGTTTTCCTTGTTATTCCCTACATAGGTAAGAGGTAATTTGAAACCGCCTAGGGCAACCGAGTCCACGACCCCGGGAACAAATTGGAGGCCATGCTCCGCCAACAGCACCGGAGCAGTCACCATCTGTAAACTATCTTAAAGGGGGCTCCAGCCATTTTGAAGGACGCTATTCTGTGGGACGCCGTCCTTGGCGTACTTCGTGGGAAGCGGGACCTCTTCGGTGAGTACCTATTGTCTTAACCTGTTTTGCGAATTAAATATATATTTTCCGTCAATTGCGCATTTAATTTGTGCATTGTGTGACGTCATTGACAGATAGGTGCGCCAAAATCTGTACAAAGATTAGCATTACCAACTGCCCGTGGTGTCTAGTATACCGCGCAAGCGGAGTTGTATTTATGAACTTTTAAATGTAAGAACCTTTACCTAATATATCTAAATAATATCGCTATCTTGAATTTACAAAATAACTTGCCTCCATTATCAGAATTACGTCATACTATTATATCCCCGTCGGTACGGTACGCGAGCCACTACAGTCAGTTGGTAGCAATAATAAATAATTGCAAAAATGATGCGCAAATAAGATATTACGTCACATAAATGTTACAAATTACTAAATCACATGCAAAAAACGAGAACGGTACTTACGTTACCGTAGGACTCCTTGCAGCATTACGCTATGATGGCGGCTGGGCTTCGTGAGCCTTTTCGGGCGTGGGTAATCTTTCCGCCCCGGTTGAAACCAAACTAAATTTGTCTTCTTCTTCCTATTTATTAACGGAACCACAGGAAACGGGTAAGAGGAACGATAATTGGTAGAAATGGGAAGAAACCTACATATCTGAAAAAGAAGACAACGGCTCAAAGATAACTACACTCGTCCACGTCTCGCTGGCTAGTCTCGACGTGTCCGAAATCACCACACTCCGCGTCTGCGTAATCCTTTGCGCAAACGCACTGTCTGAAGTGACGGAAATACGCGCACAAGTCTTTTAAAATTATTGGCGCGAAAGCACTTACAAATTAAAACTAACATTTGGAAATGTTTACGGCCGATTTCCGGAAAGTAACAATCGCGACAGAGCCATAAAAGAAAAACCTTAAAAAAAGAAAATGACTGTTAGCACAGTAACATCTTAAAATCTAGATCCTAACTAACCTACATAAATCCTAACTTAAATCCTACAAAATGTTTATTTTAGGCGCCACCTGGTTTTTTCTGACCGATAACACGTCTTCCGGATTACCAGGAAACGGAAAAGTGCACACACGAGTCTTTGCTGTGGCGCAGTTATAATCGACAGCACAAATTTGTCGGGGATCATGAAACACTACTTAAACTAGAACAAATGCAACAAGTCGCCTAACTTATATACTAAAACTAAAGCTAACATCACAATTTTCTAAGTGCAGACGCACATGAGCGTTGCATCTAGACTGTTTCTTCGTTGGCAATTAAATGCCCAAATTTCAAAATGTTCAAAAGAGTGAGTTACTCTACACTCCAGCAAATTTTAGATACTGGTACTCTGGTTTGATAAATAATACACATCAAAGCTTGTCCATGGTTGTGAATCAACTCACGCACAGCAAAATTAAGCTAAGGAATGTTTAGTGCCAATTTGGCACGTAACAACGTGCACTTGGTCAATTAGAAATAAGTTCTTGTTATTGACTGTTCAAATCAACCTCAAAGGCGGTGAGAAACGTCATGCAGCTGCTCAGAAAATCCACCTTCCCGGTGAATTTTGTTTCTTTATCAGTTGGGTTGGCGCTCCTTATAAGAAGATCTCAATCAACCCCAGAGGCAGTAAGAAACCCCAAGCAGCTGCTCGGAAAACCCACCTTCGAGGTGAATTTTAGTTCTTTTTCAGGTGGGTTGATGCTCTTACACATTGTAGGAGGAACGTGATTAACCCCAAAGACAGTAATAAATGCCAAGCAGCTGCTCAGAAAATCCACCTTCCAGATGAATTTCGTTTCTTCGTTAGGTGGGTTGGTGCTTTTGTCGTAACCTCAAATCGATTTCAGAGGCAGTAAGAAATGTCAAGCAGCTGCTCGGAAACCCAATTTTTGGAAGAAATTTTTTTCATCAGGTGAGTTGGTGCTTTTGTTGTATGAGAAACTCAAATAAACTCCAAAGGTAGTAAGAAACCCCAGCAGGTACTTGGAAAATCCATCTTCCAGGTGAATTTTGTTTCTTTATTAAGTGGGTTGGCGCTCTTGTTGTAAGAGGAACCGAAATCAACTCGAAGTCGTAAGAAATATCAATACACCTTCCAGGATGGATTTTTTTCTTTATCAGGTGGATTGGCGCTCTTACACATTGTAAGATAAACGCAATTAACCCTAGAGACAGTAAGAAATGTCAAGCAGCTGCTCGGAAAACCCACCTTCTGAATGGAATTTTATTTCTTTATCAGGTGGAATGGCGCTCTTGTTGTAAGAGGACCTCAAATCAACTCCAGAGGCAGTCAGAAATATGGAGCAGCTGCTCAGAAAATCCACCTTCGCGGTGAATTTTGTTTCTTTATCAGTTGGGTTGGCGCTCGTTACAAGAAGATTTCAATCAACCCCAGAGGCAGTAAGAAACCCCAAGCAGCTGCTCGGAAAACCCACCTTCGAGGTGAATTTTATTTCTTTTTCAGGTGGGTTAGCGCTCTTACACATTGTAAGAGGAACGCAATCTACCGCAGAAATAGTAGCAAATGCCAAGTATCTGCTTAGAAATACCATTTTCCAGGTTGAGTTTGTTTCTTTATCAGGTGGGTTTGTTACGTGCCAAAGTGGCACTAAACATTGTTTTAGGTTAATTTTGATGTGCGGAAGTTTCGCGCCATAAATTCAAAAGACTAAGTGTGTATTTCCGTCACGTCACAGTGCGTTTGCGCCAGATCGCGCAACGCGAGTGGAGTAGGGACAAATAGGGAGAAGTTTCCGTGAGACTCTATAATGTGGCTGTTTTGCCTGGGACTTCAAGAAGTGTGGTCGTGTTAGGTATGGTATCATGCCTTTATCTTGTATCTATGTAGAGTTCCTTGCCTTGTTTAACTGTTTGTCGCTCCTATACCTGGCTTTCTCTGTTTATTCTCTACATAGGTAGGAGACAATTTGAAGCCGCCTAGGGCAACCGAGTCCACGACCCTAGAACAAATCGGAGGCCATGCCCCGCTAGCAGTCCACGCCGGAGCACCATCTTTACACACTCCGGGATGGAGCCCTGAGATTTAGTCCAGCCATCTTGAAGGACGCTTGGCGTACTTCTTGGAAATCTGGACCTGTTTATGTGAGTACATTATAGTCATAATTGTTTCCTGATTAAATTTATATATGGCGTAATTGCGCAATTTAACTTGTGTATTGGTGACGTCATTGACAGATGGGCGCGCCAGAATCTGTATAAGATTAGCGCTACCAACTGCCGGTGGTGTCTAATATACCGCGTTTGCGGTTTGGTAATTATGAACTTTTTAAATGTAAGAGGTTGGTGCTCTTGTTGTAAGAGGAACTCAAATTAATCTGAGACAGTAAGAAACGTCAAGCAACTGGCTCAGAAAAACCACTTTCCAGTGACTTTATTTATCAGGCGGGTTGGCGCTCAGCATAAAAGCAACTCCAATCAACCCCACAGGTAGTAAGAAACGCCAAACAGCTGCTCGGAAAATTCACCTTCCAGGTGAATTTTGTTTCTTCGTTAGATGAGTTGGTGCTCTTGTCGGAAGACGAACTCAAATCTAACCACAGGGGTAGTAAGAAACACCAAACAGCTGTTCGGAATACCCACCTACCAGTATCAGGCGGGTTGGTGCCGAAAGGCTCTTATGTAGATAAAGGAGTTCAAATATCTTTTGAAGTAAAAATATAAGTTTTGGTATTTTCGCAACTTGTATACCCCTGAGAGTTTTATATTTGGGTATCAAAGAACCCACCTTGCATCACTGTAAGCTAGCTAGTATACCAACTAAACTGTTACAGTATTCCGCCCCCTGTAGAATAATAATAAAAAAAAAAATTAAGATAACGTCACTTCTACACGCAAGAATATTTCGAAAAAATTTATATTGTTTGTTTTTTTTTTGGGATTGCTTCAAAAAGAATGGAACAACTTTATAGTGAAAACGCCCTCATCATCATCGTTAGGTCTTCACAATTGAATTGTAAAAAGTTTTGAACAACATTATGTCATACATTTTGAAAGAAATATCGGAAAAGACGGAAACTACTGGCGCGATACTCTAATGAGCTAGAAATCAAGCTATTCATATTAAAGGAAAAGTTTAAAAATATGTTTTGAGTTATTATTTTAAGACCGACTGCCTTCCATAAAATAACCACAAGAAACTGAATTGCAAAAAGAATCACACAACGAATTTTGAAATAAATTGCTAAACTGATAGTATTTTTAATTGTCCTTTTTTATTTGAATTCGTTTGAATTCGATTACCAATTTCAAAAATAATTTGTAAAATATGGCTTACCCGACAACACAATGGGCTGCAGTCAAAACCCACTTATCATCGATGATTGAACCGCCACAGAAATGTTTCCCGTTCTTCCGGAGTGATATTTGATATGGAAATGCATTGTCTTCGGCATCCATGCCACCCACGATACGATGATCGCTACAATCTACCCACCATAGTCAGTACCACGCCATAAGAATAAGTATAACTTACCAGTAAATTGCGTTTGCAGAAGAAGCACACAGGGAATAAGTATAACTAACGACATCGTACAACTTTGTAAATGAAGTTTTGTTTGTTTCACTTTTATACATGCTCTTCAGTGTTAATTTTGCATATCGATAGTTTAAATGCAGTAATATTTTAGATAAGTATGGAATATTTTTAACGGCAACTAGGTTTGATATGATAATGTTTGATTATAACCGAATATGTTAAGAGATAGCTGTACATTTGTAACTAGGGCGTACATGGGGTTTTAAATTATTACATGTGGAATAACGCGTTGAATATTAATAGTTTTTAAATTTACATTAGCGATTCTCATTAAAGTTTGCATATCTGAGAATGCATACACATTATCAATATTTTAAACACGTTTTTCCTATACGCACGTTAGTTACGTAGAAATGCTCATTTATTATCATAACTTTTGAAGACAGAACATGCTACAAAAAGTTTTTTTTTAACTTTCTTGAGTATTAAACCACTCGGAGGTTTTAAAATTGTCCATGACCTAGGTGTCATGGATCGAAACATAAATAAAGACAATTTTAAAAACTGAGTGGTTTAATACCCAAGAACAAGAAAAATACAAAACAGACCACAACAAACATACAAGGAATATGCTACAAAAAGTACAAAACATTTCGTTTCTCATACCATTTTTAATCGTTTGTATTTAGAAGAATAACAACTAAAGTGCTCTCTTAAGCCGGCAGACAATCCCGCAGAATTAATTCAGGCCTTACGACTTATTTTTACTCTGCTCATCCGAAAACATTTGAAAAACGTCAGTAAAGAACTGTGAGATATATTTTGAAACGAATTGTCTGCAAATATGGGAAGATGTTAGCATGGCAGCCAATTGACGGTCTTTTTGTATATCTTGATTTGAGTATTGATTTTTGTATTTTGGCGTATATTTTTATCTATTAAGATCGAGTCAGTTTAAGGCGTATCCTGACAGGGAGCGCACATGTTTCAGCAGTGGAATTAAATAGATAGCGATCTATTACCTAGTGCTGCGAAAAAGTGCAATTTTCTTTGTGTAATAATGAACGCGATAAATGATACTAAAATTGAGAAAAACAGTGTTGAGACGCTTAATTAACTACTGCGACTCCTCCGTAGACGACTTTAAAAAATTATTCAATAACAAATGGCTGTAATGTTGCAAATAGTCAAAACGATAGAATAAAATCGTTTCCACACAGAGAAAATCTTTTGTAATGCTTTACCCAGAACAAATGAATGGAGTTAGATACCACAGCTTTAAATTAGGGTTCGGCAAAATTCTAAATT
Source organism: Platerodrilus igneus (assembly GCA_036346225.1). Lineage (NCBI taxonomy): Eukaryota > Metazoa > Arthropoda > Insecta > Coleoptera > Lycidae > Platerodrilus > Platerodrilus igneus. Next base: position 78,292 of record JARFIW010001391.1, read on the forward strand.
TTCCAGGTAAAAAAAAACTTGCTGCCTGGCCAATGTAGTACCTTCGGGTGGAGCATTGAAAAATCACATGTAAGGTACCTAAGACACGAGATGGCTCTGTGGCGTAGTTGGTATGTGTGTGACTACTATGCCCAATGTCCCGGGTTCAAATCCCGACATGATCCGCTTGAAAAATGTTAGGCGAGTATTTTTCATAAAAATACACCCTCGTTCGGATGAGAGGTAAAATGGAGGTTCCATGTGTGAGTGTTGTTACGCACGTTAAAGATCCCTACCTTGCTTGGAACAGCAAGAGTTTGGTAAAATTCAAAATTTTTCAGGTTAAAAAGAACTTGCTTCCTGGCCAATGTAGTACCTTTGGGTGGAGCATTGGAAAATTAAATGTAGGGTACCTAATACACGGTGGGTCCCTGATGTAGTTGGTATGCACGTGACTACTATGCCTAAGGTCCCGGGTTTGAATCCCGACATGGTCCGCTTGAAAAATGTTAGGCGTGCATTTTTCAAAAAAATACACTGTGATTTTATAATCGTCACAAATTCGTTTAGAACCATCTATTTTTAGTACGGGCACTATAGCGGTTCCTGAACAACAGTAATTCACCAGTTTGATAATATTCTAGTTTTTGCAATCGCTGCAATTCTAACTCCACCTTTTCCTTAATGGCAATGGACGCGCCATAAAGAATTTCATTGCCCTGGTGGGTTTTTTTTAATTTAATAGACATTGCCCCTTTAGTAAAAGTTCCTTATATACACGGTCGTATTTTTTTAAGTAATGTCAAAACTTGTAATACAACTAATATGGGAAATTTTTAACTCAAACTGATTAAAGAAATTGCAACTTAGCAGCGGCAGCCCGGTAAATTTCTAAATTTTGTTTCTTCTTATTAAATTGCACGTTGCAGTTAATGTATCCTAAAGACCCTACTTTTTTCCATCATAAAAGCTAAAATACCTGTTCATTTTAACAATTTGTCTATCTACAAAATTTTGTTGATAACACATTTCAAAGATAGAAAGTAAGTAGATTTATTGCATAACTCAATATAGGTTATTAAAATATAAAACAAAATATTATACTATAAAGCAAATTATTAAAATACAGTTAATAATATAATTAGTTTTCATTTCTACAACTTAAAATATATTTTTTTATATTACTCTTGAATTTTCTTTGAGAAGGCTGATTTCTAACTGATTTTGGTAATGTATTATATATCTTAACGCCATAATGAAATACATTTTTTGTGGTTATCGTTTTATTCTTCTTGTATATATAGTAATTGTCTGCTTGTCTTGTGCTGCAGTTATGTATATCTGACACTTTAATTAAGTTGCTAACCAAGTACGAAGGCAGCAAACCATTGATAATTTTATATATAAAAACCATACTATTATATTTCATTTGTTCCTGAACATTTAAAAAATTAAGGCATTCTAACATTTTACGGATTTTGGCAAATCTGCTACATTTTAATAAACATCTCATTGCACGATTTTGTATCTTTTGCAATCTTTCCAAATCACCTTGGTTTGAGACAAATAAAATGGTGCTGCAATATGTTAGGTGTAGATAAACTATTGCTCTATATAAAGTTATTCGAGCAAAACTTGATAGCTTTGCACTAATTCTTCTCAGAAATCCAACCTTTTTGCTTACTTTATTTATAACCATCTGTAGATGCATTTTAAAAGTTAATTTTCGGTCGATTATTACGCCAAGGTATTTAATGTTCTCTACCAGTTCAATATCAGACCCATCTATTTGTACATTCCTATTTTCTGTTTTGATCATTTGATAACTTCTATCATTCGTTAACAACATCCATTTTGTTTTATCAACATTTATCTTCAGCTTATTTCCAACTAAATATTTGCTAATTCTTATTAAGTCACTATTTACAGATTGAATCAGGTTGGATTACATTTGCACCTTCAGCATATATTAAAGTGTCATCAGCAAACATATGCATCTTTGTTACCTTCACTACATTCACTATATCGTTTATGTAAATTATAAAAAGCAATGGTCCCAAAATACTTCTTTGTGGAACACCCCACTCAATTTCTGATTTACTAGATGTTTCCCGTTGCCATCTCGTTTCTTGCTCCCTGTTTTGTACGTAGTCTTTAAACCACTCTAACGCATTGTCTCCATATTGTCTCCATATTTTTCCAATTTTTGAACGAGAATATTTCTACTTATAGTCTCAAATGCTCTTTTGTAATCTATAAAGACTGCACACACCACCTTTCCTTTATCCATCGATTCTTTCCATCATCATCATCATCATCATCATTAAGTCTTCAGTCCTAGAACTGGTTAGACGCATACCATCATTGTTCCCTATTCTTAACTAACCTACAGATTTCCCTGCAATATGCACAGTTTGCATCTATAACTGTCTTATCTAGGTCTACATCTACCTCTTTTTTCCTATCTCTGCTTGTAATATATCACATACTATTCCCCAAAAATGCCTTAGAACGTATTCCGCCCTACTATTTCTCTCTTTCCCCAGATATCCTTGTTCCCCTACTATTTCTGTAACTTATTTGTTATTATCTTTGTCTGTCCATGCTATCGTCCTCATACATCTGAAGCACAGCATTTCAAAAGGCTGCTACCGTTTTTCTGTCTGCGTTTCAGACTGCCTGTATTTCATAGGCATACTGAGCTGTGCTCCACACATATGTCTTCAACAATTTTCTTCTTATTCTATGTTTGTTGTCTTTCCTCATAGGCGCTGTTCTTTCTTGTTAGATGCAGTTCGATCACTTTCTATTGTTTTACAGTTATATGCCCTATTTCGCTGACCTTCAATGGTTGTGAAGGGAGGTAAGCAGACTGTGGCTGTCAAGTTCCCCCAACACTTAATCATTTGACGATTTAATATATTTTCCAATTTATCTTTTCGCACAGTCAACATTAGTTGCAGATATTTCGCAACCAACAACTAGTTGTTTATACTAATCATTATATTTATCTGCGCTTATTTTTTCGTCATTAGGTTTTCCGTCTCAAAACTGGTTGGACACGTACCTGCACTTATTTATATTCTGAGCTAGCCAACATAGTTCCCCGAAATTCTCACACAGCATGTGTATTCAGCTCGTTCCCTTTCTATTGTTTTCTAATTTTATACCCTATTTTACCGAGATTAAGTGAAGGAGGTTAAGCAACCTGTGGCTACCAAGATCCCCCAACACTTAGACATTTGCCGAAATAATGGTTTTCCAGTAAATCCTTTCACACACTTAACATTATTCAAAATATTGCCCAACCAATTCTTGTAGTTACTTATAATAATCATCATGTTTAAGCCCAGTTATCTTTTCGTCTTAGTTTATCCATCTTGGGATTGGTTGGATGCGTACCTCCATTGATTTCTATTCTGGGCTAGCCTACACATCTCCCTGAAACCTCTACAGCCTACATCTTTTACTATCTGTGTGCAATAGTCTAATCTAGGTCTGCCTCTTCTTCTTTTTCCTATCTCTGCTTCTAATATATTCCGCACTATTCCCTCATGCCGTAGTATGTGGCCTATCATCCTATCTCCCTATTTTTACCGTTTTCCACATACTTCTTTCTTCCCTACCATTTTAGTACCTCTTCGTTCTTAACTTTGTCTGTCCATGATATCTTCATCATACGCCTGTAGCACCACATTTCAAAGGCTTCTACCTTTTTCTTGTCCGCTTCTCCTACTGTCCAGGCTTCACAGCCGTACAGTGCTGTGCTCCACACATATGTTTTAAGCAATCTTTTCCTTGTTTCTATGTTTGTGGTCTTTGAGCACAGTAGTTGCTTTTTCTTGTTAAATGTAGCACGACCTTGTGCTAATCTTTGTTTTATATCTTTTGTGCTTTTCCCATCTTGCGTTATTTGGCTTCCTAGGTAGCAGAAATCCTTAACCTCTTGTAAGTTCGGGTTACATACTTGTATTCTTGTTTTTGATTTATTTTCCCCACCGTTGCAAACTAGAACTTTAGTTTTAGTTTTGTTAATTTTCATACCGTATCTCTCTGTTAGAACCGTTTCCATTTCATTAAGAGCAGCTTCTAACTCTTCCTTGCTAGATGCTAATACCGCTATATCATCTGTAAATCTAAGCATATCAATTTTTTGTCCCTGCATAGTAATTCCAAATGTCTTTCTGCATTTGACAGTATTCATTGCCTCTTCTATGTACAAGTTAAAAATCAATGGGGATAGGGCACATCCCTGTCTCACCCCTTTCCTAATGTTTACTTCTCTACTTTCTTGCTCTAATTCTATTACTGCTGTTTGCTCTTTGTATAAGCTATGTACTATTCGTCTATCCCTATAACTCATTCCAATTTTTTTAAATGCTTTTTCCAGATCTACAAACCCTATATACACGCTTTCCCCTATTGCTATTGTTTTCTCCATTATCACTCTCAGAGCTAAAATAGCCTCCCGTGTTCTCCTGTTTCGCCTAAACCCAAATTGGTCTTCTCCTAGTATTTCTTCAGCTCGTTTTTCCATTCTTCTGTGCACAATTCTAGTTAATATTTTTGACACGTGTGCTGTCAAACTTATTGTTCGAAAATTTTCACATCTATCTGCACCTTTCTTTTTTGGTATAGTTACTATGATGTTATGTTTGAAATCTTTGGGTATTTCACCTGTCTCATACATATAGCTTACAAGTTGGAAGAGACGTTCTGTTACTGCTTGTCCAGCGGCTTTTAGAGTTTCTGCTTGCACCTTATCTGTACCCGGCGCCTTGCCATTTTTCAGACTCTTTAATGCTAATTCAAACTCGTCTCGAAGTATAGGATATCCCAAGTCATCATTTTCAATGTCTGATTCCTGTTCTAATGCAGTTAGTTCCTCTCCTGCATATAAATTCCCTATATATTCTTGCTATCTACTCACTTTCTCTACGTTCTCTATAATGACGTTTCCTTGTGCGTCCCTTATATTTTTGCTATACGGTTTTATATCCCTAAAATTCATTCTAATTAATTTGTATGCTTCGTCTGTCTTTCCTATTTCCATCTTAGTTTGTACCTCTTTGCACTTTTCATCAATCCATTGTTCTTTAGCTTTCCTGCATTTGCGAATAATTTCCCATTTTATGGCTTTGTATCTCTGTTTTCCTGTTTCGTCTGATTTATTTTTGTATTTTCGTCTTTCTTCTATTAAATTCACGATATCCTTTGTTATCCATGGTTTCTTATTTTCTTTTTGTGTATACCCTACAATGTCTCTGGCCGCCATGTCTAGGCTGGATTTGATGTTATTCCATTCTGTTTCTACTTCCTTAGTTTCAGATATTTTCCCGATATCATTCAGCAATTCATTTGACTTTTTTTCGAATCTTACTTGAATATCTTTATCTTTTAGTTTCTCTAAGCCTTTTTCCGTTCCTTTTTTTCAGATTTTTAAATTTAAGTGCGGCCTTCATAATTACGATGTTGTGGTCAGTATCTATATCTGCTTCTGGGTAGCTTCTACAGTCTTTTACTTGATTCCTAAACCGTTGTCTAACAAGAATGTAATCTATTTGATATCGTTCTATATTTCCTAGCATCTTCCACGTATATCGTCTTCTAGCATGATGTTGAAATAATGTGTTTGTGATGATTAAATTGTTCTTGTCGCAAAATTCTACCAGCCTATTTCCCCTGTCGTTTCTCGTGCCTAAACCAAATAAACCTACTACCGTTCCTTCCCTCCCCTCACCTACCACTGCATTAAAATCCCCCGTAATGATTAAATTTTCGTGTCCTTTTACGTATCTTAATATGTCTTCGATATCTTTGTAGATGGCTTCTACCTCTTCGTCACTGTAGCTAGAGGTGGGCATGTATACTTGTATTATTACTGTGTTTACCGGTTTACATTCTAATCTAACCATGAGTACTCTTTCATTCTTTTGTAAGTAATGTTCTACACAGTACCCTATCTTTTTCTGCATAACTATCCCCACACCCAAATTTCCTTCCTCTGCTCTTGTATGAATTACCCTGAAGTCTCCACTCCAAAAATCCCCCGCCTCTGGCCACCGAACTTCGCTGATCCCTACTATGTCTAGTGATAACCTATTCATTTCGATTTTTAGGTTCTCTAGCTTACCTACTTGCTTCATACTTCTAACATTCCACGCTCCGACTCGTAGAATGTTCCCGACTCTTATTTTTAACTTTACGATCGCATCCTCCGAAGTAGTCCCCTCCCGGAGATCCGAATGGAGGACTATTTTAACTCCGGAATCTTTTACCCCAGAGAATGCAATCATGTTTGTAACAATTTAAGTACGCTGTGTACTTGGGAGATAATGTGGTGGTTTCCCGTTGCCTTCCACATCGCGGTAGTGTGTCTTAGACTGCCATACCGACCCCTATGGTCTCTGCCAATCTAAGTACCGAAAGAGCCGCTGCCCTCTTTCGGGGACGTCTTAGTCTGGTTCCTCACTAACGACCCTACTACTTTGGTTGGACCTGCAGTTTGGCTCTTTAGCTCATTAGAACACGCAAGCCATTTCACCTGTTCTAGTAATTTAGAACTTCGGCAAGGTGCAGGTCCATTCGAAATGGCGATTCTTTCCAGTCATTTATAATTAGCTGAATCGCTGTTTCACACGAGTGTTTCGTTCGAAAACCAGACTGATAGGTGGTTAATATATCAGTCTCATCCAAGAATTGCTTCAATTGCTTATATATTACTGTTTCTAATACCTTTTCAATTGTGGCCAACATATTTATAGGCCTGTACTCTTTGCATTTCTTTGTTGATACTACTTTTTGAATTGGTGTAATTGTTGATAAATATTCAGTTTTAAAAAACATTAGTATGCAATTACGTGATTTACAAAACACGTACTTAAAAACGAAAATAAAAAGAACACAACAATGCAAAATTACACAATTCGTTCGTAAAATAATAAAAAGGCTTGTGCTTCAAGCACTTGTTTTTCTGGCTCTTCTGAAACGTGTAGATCGCTAACATAAAACCATTTGCCTGATGGCATTTCAATGTTAGCTTCAACATCTTTACATTCTGAAAACATTTTTTTTTTTATTTTCTGGTATAAATTGCTAACGATTGATATCTTTAAGTCCTTGGGCACAATACCATGCATAAGAGACATATTTATTATGTTTAGTAGCGGATAACCAATAATATCAAAAAGTTCTTTAAGAACTCTACTGTTTACACCATCCGGGCTGCTTTTATTTGCTTGCTTATATACCAATTCTTTTAGTTCATGTATTTTTAATAATTTAAAAGTACTTAATTCCTTCAGGCTTGTACGTATTGGATCGTGAAACTCAAACTTTTCAATACCAATTGATGATGTAATTTCTGTTATACTATTTATGAAGTAAGTATTGAAGTTTTCAGCAATAGTTTCTAGTGTATTCTCAAATATAATGTGCTTACTATTTTGAATACGTTCGGTTTTTAATACAAGTTTTAAAGTCTTCCACATTTTTACTGGGTCACCTTTATTTTAATCTATTTTCTTTTATAATATTTAATCTTAGCTTTACGGATCATGAATATCACATTATTTCTGCATTCTTTGTATGCTTTCCAATCTTCCATACTTCTTGTGAATGTAAATTTTTTCTAAAATTTATTTCGTATATTAATTACTCTTTGTATTTCTCCATTAAACCATAATTTTGAACTATTTTGTGACACCTCCTTGTCATATGAATTATGGTCAATTGCATTTTTAATGTTTGTGTAAAATGTTTTATAAAGTTTATCGATGTTGGTTATTTCATACTTCCAATCTGCCAATATTAACTCGTTCTTTATGGCCTCATAGTTAAGAATTTTCTTTATTTTGCTTTCTGCATCAACTTGAGTTTTGTGTGATGTGACTAATGTCTGCAACAACAATACTATGATCTGTAACTTTTGGAGTGTGCCATACTGTACTTTTTAATCCATTATTATTAGTTATCACTAAGTCTATTAATGTTTCAGATTCCTTAGTAATTCTTGTACTCTCAGAAATTAGTTGTACAAATCCACAGTCCTTTACAATATTTTTTAACTTAATTGTATAGAAATCATTTATTTTATTCCAATCAATATTATAATCCCCAATCAGAATTATATCTTCACTACCACGTGATTCTACTAGTTCTTCTAACAAATTTTCCAACAGGTTTAGAAAATTTGCACAACTTCCACTTGGTGAACGGTAAAACGCAGCTATATTTATAGTTCTACTATTCAACTTAATATTTACCAACAATGCCACAATATTCTAAATGGAGGCTATACTCTTTTTAATATTTCAAACTGTAGAAATGACTGATAGTAAATTATGACACCTCCTGTGTGCCGTAAACTAGAATCAACCCTACCTAAACTGTATCCTTTAATGCCTATTTCATTACTTTCAATACAATTTGTCAGATGTGTTTCTGTTAAACATACCAATATTAGTTTTTCTCGATTGATTAGCTGTTGTATCTCGTCAAAATGTGTAATTAAGCCTTGTGTATTTAAGCATAAAATTATTGACTTATAGTCTGCTGTTATATTTAAACATCTAGAAGGTAATTGCTATAAGTAGTTTATCTTATGCTTTTGTAATTCAATAATCCTTTTAAAACATGTACAATTATAGTCCCATACTGTATGCTGCTCATCTAATTCTATATTTAAACAACTTTTTGCTTCCACACAGTTAATACACTTGAATTGACTTTCTTGACAATCTGCTTCATTATGAGATATTGCACACCGTAGGCACACTACACTCCCTTTGCATTCTTTGGCTATATGCCCAAACTTACAACACATAACATCTTTTTATTGCCACGTGCTCTAATACCTTACATCTCCTTCATCCTATTCTCAATAGTTCTTCTCTCATAATGTATTTAAATGTATCTGTATCCACTTCTACAATAATGTTAAATAACCCTTTAACAATTTTGGTTTCATACTTAATATTCATTTGAAAATTTTGTTTATGCTCGTCTAACTTATTTTGATTTATTATTTTTTTGTAAATGCCTTCTTTGTCACTTTCATCTACTCCTATAATTTTTATCATTGGAAGTCTTAATGGAATCTTTACTGTATATTCTTCTCCCATTTTTTGTGATATAGTTGTCTTCATCACCTCTACTGCCCTATTATTTTCACATTCAATAACAATACCACCATTTTTGGTAGTTTTCCCTACACTTACTCCAATTTCTAAACTAACAGGGTCAATATTATCTTTCGTTTTTTAAGGATTTCCTTAGAGTCTGTTTTTCCACCAATTTCATCTATTATTACTATAGGAGGTTGAGATACATTCCGTTAAGTGACTGCACTGTACAATTTATTAACTGATGCACTAGCACCAGTGTCCAAATAAAGGTTTAAGAAAACTTCGTCCACTTTTAAATCAATGACTCATCATCATCATCATTAGGTCTTCAGTCCTAGAACTGGTTAGACGCGTACCATCATTGTTCCCTATTCTGAACTAACCTACAGATTTCCCTGAAATATGCACAGTTTGCATCTATAACTGTCTGATCTAGGTCTACTCTACCTCTTTTTTCCTATCTCTGCTTGTAATATATCATATACTATTCCCCAAAAATGCCTTAGAACGTATTCCGCCCTACTATTTCTCTTTTTCCCCAGATATCCTTGTTCCCTACTATTTCTGTAACTTATTTGTTATTATCTTTGTCTGTCCATGCTATCGTCCTCATACATCTGAAGCACAGCATTTCAAAAGGCTGCTACCGTTTTTCTGTTCATGCGTTCAGACTGCCTGTATTTCATAGGCATACTGTGCTGTGCTCCACACATATGTCTTCAACAATTTTCTTCTTATTCTATGTTTGTTGTCTTTCCTCATAGGCGCTGTTCTTTCTTGTTAGATGCAGTTCGATCACTTTCTATTGTTTTACAGTTATATGCCCTATTTCGCTGACCTTCAATGGTTGTGAAGGGAGGTAAGCAGACTGTGGCTGTCAAGTTCCCCAACACTTAATCATTTGACGATTTAATATATTTTCCAATTTATCTTTTCGCACAGTCAACATTAGTTGCAGATATTTCAACCAACAACTAGTTGTTTATACTAATCATTATATTTATCTGCGCTTATTTTTCGTCATTAGGTTTTCCGTCTCAAAACTGGTTGGACACGTACCTGCACTTATTTATATTCTGAGCTAGCCAACATAGTTCCCCGAAATTCTCACACAGCATGTGTATTCAGCTCGTTCCCTTTCTATTGTTTTCTAATTTTATACCCTATTTTACCGAGATTAAGTGAAGGAGGTTAAGCAACCTGTGGCTACCAAGATCCCCCAACACTTAGACATTTGCCGAAATAATGGTTTTCCAGTAAATCCTTTCACACACTTAACATTATTCAAGAATATTGCCCAACCAATTCTTGTAGTTACTTATAATAATCATCATGTTTACGCAGTTACCTTTTCGTCATTAGTTTATCCATCTTGAGATTGGTTGGATGCATACCTCCATTGATTTCTATTCTGGGCTAGCCTACACATCTCCCTGAAACCTCTACAGCCTACATCTTTTACTATCTGTGTGCAGTAGTCTAACTAGGTCTGCCTCTTCTTCTCTTTTTTCCTATCTCTGCTTCTAATATATTCCGCACTATTCCCTCATGCCATAGTATGTGGCCTATCATCCTATCTCTCCTATTTTTTACCGTTATCCACATATTTCTTTCTTCCCCTACCATTTTTAGTACCTCTTCGTTCTTAACTTTGTCTGTCCATGATATCTTCATCATACGTTTGTAGCACCACATTTCAAAGGCTTCTACCTTTTTCTTGTCCGCTTCTCCCACTGTCCAGGCTTCACAGCCATACAGTGCTGTGCTCCACACATATGTTTTGAGCAATCTTTTCCTTGTTTCTATGTTTGTGGTCTTTGAGCACAGTAGTTGCTTTTTCTTGTTAAATGTAGCACGACCTTGTGCTAATCTTTGTTTTATATCTTTTGTGCTTTTCCCATCTTGCGTTATTTGGCTTCCTAGGTAGCAGAAATCCTTAACCTCTTGTAAGTTCGTGTTACATACTTTTATTCTTGTTTTTGATTTATTTTCCCCACCTTTGCAAACTAGAACTTAGTTTTAGTTTTGTTAATTTTCATACCGTATCTCTCTGTTAGAACCGTTTCCAGTTCATTAAGAGCAGCTTCTAACTCTTCCTTGCTAGACGCTAATACCGCTATATCATCTACAAATCTAATCATATCAATTTTTTGTCCCTGCATAGTAATTCCAAATGTCTTCCTGCATTTGACAGTATTCATCGCCTCTTCTATGTATAAGTTAAAAATCAATGGAGATAGGGCACATCCCTGTCTCACCCCTTTCCTAATGTTTACTTCTCTATGTTCCTGCTCTAATTCTATTACTGCTGTTTGCTCTTTGTATAAGCTATGTACTATTCGTCTATCCCTATAACTCATTCCAATCTTTTTGAGTATTTCAAACATTTTTTTCCAATTTACATTGTCGAATGCTTTTTCCAGATCTACAAACCCTATTACAATGACTATGGGCTCATTATTCGTACTTAAACTAAACTTGTATTCCTCATCCTCCAAATAATTTTGAGCCCTGGAATTAGAATTATAATTGGACGTTGCTCTTTTATTTTTACATACCGAGGCCAAATGGCCTTTCATTTCACACTTGTGACAATAACTGCATAAAAGTGCAGTTATCTATATTATGGTTGTGTTCCGTCTTTATGTCAATTAATTAAAACCTAAATTTTATCGCATTGAGTTTGTTGCTTATTGTTAAATCCAATGCTCGCATTTATATCAGTTTAGAGTAGAAAATCCTTTAGTTTCCGATAGCATACAGCCAGTGCCGCGAGCATCGGATTGCTCTAGCTAGCGCGCATCATCCAACAACTGGACATCGATTTGGAAAATCCACATTTCTACGAGTTTCGTTTAGATTATTGAATTGACCGCATCGATCGTGCATGTACTGCAATACAAGTTTTTTGTTTCGTTGTGAAAACTGTTCGTGATGTAATGTTTGTTGGAACCGCAATGGATTAACCCGCTTATAGCTTTTTTCAACATTCTACATGCTGAGTTTTCACTACGCCGCTTGACTTCACACATTTTACGTGGAATTAATTAGATGCTACATCGTTTCTTCGCATTTGAATCGTATCGTAAACAACCACAGGTGAGTGCTATCGTAAATGCTTTGATTGATTTGTTTAAAAGACATTTAATTATTTGTTTGTTGTTCACGCCTATTAAATTAAAAATACAGTCCACACATCTAGCTTTACGAGTTATTGAAATTCACCACCGTACAGGTTGCATCTGCCGCAAACTTGATAGCTGATATTTTCTCATTAACGTCGCTGTTGGTGACGTCCCACGTTTCCCATGTGATGATGATCTTTGTTCTGTTGTACGAGGAAATGTTCTCGCTTTAGATGTGGTGTTCGCGTAATATACTTCTGGTTCTTTTTTATTTATTGACATGTTCAAAAGACAAATGCCCATATTTGAACAGAAATACAACAAAATACAATTAAAATGCAACTAAAACTAAGAAATATAAAAGAAAAAAGAGAAGCTATAAACACAAATAAAAAGAGTACAGAATTTTACAATTAATACTAAAGCACGAATAAATAAAAATCATTTGTTTTGTTAAAATTTTAATTGTTTTAGGTCCTTGATTGAGCATCTTGAAATATCAATAATTACACATACATCTTCATATATGCAGTACACATTCTGTGTACTGGTGAAAACTTGAGTCTATTGGTCCTAGGTGTTTTTAAGTAGAAGTAGGTAGGATTCGTACAGATGGGCAAGATTTATTGCGTTCTAACATATGTGCGATATCATCACAGTTAATCTGTTGAGTGTGGAGCTTATGTAAAAAAGTTAATAAATTAATCTTTCTTCGGTTGCGGAGTGATTGAAACTGGAACTGTTGTAGAAGTAGGGTCTGAGAAAATTCAATTGGAGGATAAATACCACTAGATTTAAAAGATAGAAACTTTAAGAACCGACGTTGTACAGCTTCAATACAAGTTATGTGGTTTTCATAATACGGTTCCCATACTATTGCTGCATATTCTAGGTTAGATCTTACATATGCGGAGTAAAGTATTATAAATACTCCCTGTATGTTTGTTGTGGTTTGTTTAGTATTCTTCTTAATCTTCTTTGGGAATTAAACTACTCATAGTTTTTAAATTTATCTTTATTTACGTTTCGATCCATGACCTAGGTTTAATTCCCAAAGAAGATTATAAAGTATTATAGTTGTATTAACATTAAACTCTCGACAGTTTCTTATAATAAAACCAAGTGCTTTGTAGCCCTTGGAAATAACATGGTTAATGTGCTCATTGAATGTTAGTTTGGAATCAAATATCACTCCTAGGTCATGAATAACTTGCGGTCTTAATAAAACAATATTATTGATTGTATAATTGTATACTATTGTGTTTTGTGCTAAGTTATAAGACATATTGAAGCATTTTTCGATATTCAAGTTTAAGTTGTTGTTGCCACACCAGATTAATATTTTATTTAGGTTATATTGAAGAACCTGACAATCAGCAATATTGGAAATTTTCGAGAATAATTTAAGATCATCAGCATATAAGAGACACTGTATTGTGTTATCAAGTATGCCAACTATATCATTAATAAAAATATTGAAGAGTAGTGGTCCCAATACAGAGCCTTGCGGAACACCAGAGGTAACCTTTATAATGTTAGATTTACAGTTATTGATTAAAACAAATTGATGTCTGTTTGAAAAATAATATCTAAGTAGTATAAGTAAATCAGTAGGGATATTATAACTTTGAAGTTTTTTAGCAGAAGTGTGTGGTCAATGTGGTCAAACCCTTTGGTAAAATCTGTATAAATTACATCACACTGCATTCTATCATCCAAAGATTGACATATGAATTGCGAAATACAAAATAAATTAGTGATAGTAGAGCGATCACTTACAAATCCATGTTGTTGAGTTATTAGGTGTTTACTAAAAATTTCTTGGATTCTGTTGTATAGGGCCATTTCAAACACTTTACTGAAGTTGTTTATTATAGCTATAGGTCTATAGTTTTTCACAGAGTGCTTGTCACCTTTTTTAAATACTGGACAGACTTTAGAGATCTTCCAAGCAGTTGGATAAACGCCAGTTTTATACACAAATTAAATATTGTGGTTATAGGTTTAACAAGTACAGAACGACAGTCGTGCAAAACAAAGGCAGGGATTTGATCAGGCCCAGCAGTGAGCTTGCCTTTCAGTTTTTTTAATGCAGATAGCGCTTCATCTTCAGAAAAGGGTTTAGTTACTAATTTATTATTGTCATATATGTTAGGAATTGGAGGAATTGTATAGTTACCATTGGACGAGATGTAAGTACTACCAAAATAATCTGCGAAGGCATTCACTATTTGCTGAGAATCAAATGTTTCTGCACCATTAATCGTCATAGATTTTGGGTAGGCAGCTATCTTGCATCTTGCTTTGACGTATTTCCAGAAGTTTGCTGGATCAGTATTAATTCCGTCTTGTATGTTTTTGATGTATAAATTATGTGCTTCACGTATTACATTTTTTAGAATCGAACGAATCATTTTAAATTCATTAAGTGATGAGTCTAAACTAATTCTGCAGTGACGTTTCCATAATTTGTTCTTCAATTTTATTTTTTGTATGATAAGACCATTAAACCACAGTGGATAGTTTTTAGATGCAGGCTTGGTTTTTGTTACTGTGAGATCAAATATGGTTCCAAGTTGATTGTGCATGTAATCACATGTTACCGCTCACCGTTAATTTCATGGCTGCCTCTGCGAGTGCAATTTCGATCACCCCTTGGAAAGTTATACTTTTTCTCTTCCATTAACCGGTGTTAAATGGGCCCTTTATCATACGCCATGATGAAAGTGTCTCTTAATACCACTTCTAATTTGGTAGTGGTGAAGCAACAACATGATGTGAATTTCCGAAGTTGTGCTGCCCACTCACGTGGATTTTCGTTACTCAGTTTTCAAGCCGTGTAAAATTTTAGGCGTGCTGCAAAAACTGATACGATCGGTTTAAAATGTTCCGACATTAACTTTACTACTTTTATTTTGGGGTTCTTCAGGTAAACTTAGGATGTTTAGTAAAATTGCTCGCTTGCGGTCCTGATTTTTTATCGACCTTGCTTTGTGATAAAATAATTTTCAATTCTGCTTTAAATATAGACAAGTCTGAATTAACCGGATCAAATTCTCATAATTGTCCAACATTCTCAATAATAGATGTGGCCATTATTTACAGATGAAGGTTGTTAAACACTTGGCTTGATTTTGATTGAATTTGAATAGACCAATTTACATTGTTATATCTACAAACAAAAGAAACTAATGTTCCTGTATCTTGTCGAGTTTTATTCTGATGTACTTACCGAATACGGTCGTCTTGGAATATGCCTGCAGGGACGGATACACACAGATAAGAATACAACTTGTATTGAAGGTTTTATTGTATAAACACGATAGTTCATAACACAACAAATGGTACGTTCGCGATACATACAATCGCCGCATACCTCGCAAATGCCTCCCTATATTAGAGGAAGGATACGCTACACCATCCTCCCACAATATCAAAGCTAGTTAAACAAATTAACTGTATATAACCCTATCAAGTATAAACCAATCTGTAATTGTTTTTACAAATCTTGTAGGCTGTTACGTGCCAAAAATTTTGGCACTAGACATTTTTTAATATAGTTTTAATATGCGGGAATTTCGCGCCATAAATTTAAAAGACTTGTTGCGCGTATTTCCGTCACTTCAGAAGTGCGTTGCGCGCGAGACTTCGCGCCGACGCATGTGGCGGCAGAAGAAAGTGAGGAATTTCCGGAAGACGCTTAAGGACTTGCCTTTGAAACGTGAATAAGAGTGGTTGGTCTGGTATCGTATCGTATCTTTTATTATGTAGATTCCCTTTGCCTTTTTTGATTATCGTTCCTCAACCCGTTCCTTATCGTTACCTCTACATAGGAAGAAGACCAACGAATCTGGATACAACCTGGTAGAAGATCCACGACCCGAGATATATTAACGAATTCACGGAGCCCCGCACGGCTAGCCTGGAGCAATCCAAAAGGAAGCCACGAGCCGCCATCAGAAAGAAATTCTGAAGGAAGCTTTACCTATTAACGCGAGTACCCCGTGGGGGGTTTTTATAATATAATTTAGAAATATGAAAAGGTGTTGCAATAATTTGCATATTGTGACGTCATTGACAATTGACGCGTTAATTTCCACATTAGGTAATATCGTTACCAACTGTCTTTTGTGTCGCATATACCGCGTCGGCGGGACTATAATAAGGCCTTACATTAACTTCATCGTTTGGTGACCGATCCACTATTCTACTTTCCGTTTCCACCTCATTCAATTGCTCTGTGCTTAGGGGTTCCGCATAGAGCACATTTTAATTTGATCAAGATGCCGTTTCAATTTCGCATCTTCTAGGTCGGGAACCTTCGCTAGATAAGTGGATCTGCCAATTTTTTCTACAACCACTGCTTTGATCCAGGACGGTTTGTTTTGACTGTGACGTTCAACGTCATTCCAAGATCGAAATTTATTTTTGCAAAGGGAACACTGAATAACTTTGAGACAATTAAATTTTTTGAAAAATAATTAGAACAAGAGTTTTAGGATTTTCCCCTGGCTATTCAAAGGTGATCTTGGATTTGACCTTGACCTTCTCCTTTAAGATTATTTCAAGTTCAACTACGTTTTTCCAAATAGGAAATCCAACTTTTATTGCGGATTTGCAAAAGCAAGAAATTTTACAGCAAAATATGACCTTGATCATGATCTTCAAAGTCATTTTAAAATCAAATTTGAATAACTTTGAAGCAATTAAATTTTTTGATAAAAATAAGAACAAATATTTTAGGATTTTCCCCTGACTATTTAAAGGTGTGTAAATTACGTTTTTTCACATGGGAATCCCTACTTTTTATTGTGGATTTGGATATAGCAGAAGGTTTTACATTTAAATATGACCTTGATCATGACCTTGGCCATGACCTTCAACGTCATTCTAAGTTCAAATTTGTTTTTGTATCGGGCACACTGAATAACTTTGAGGCAATTAAATTGTTTGAAAAATGGTAAAAACAAGTGTTTTAGGATTTTTCCCGGGCTATTCAGAGATGACCTTGTATTATTATAACCTCAGCGGTACGGTACGCGAGCCACTACAGTCAGTTGATAGCAATGTTAAATAATTGCAAAAATGATGCACAAATAAGGTATTACGTCACGTAATTATTTAGAATTACTACATCACATAAAAAACGAGAAAAGTACTTACGTAAACTGTAGGGCTTCTCACAGTACTACTCCATGATGGCGGCAGCTGGGCTTCGCTGATCCTTTTCGGGCGTGGGTTTTCGTTGGGCCCGGTTGAAACCAAATTCAAATTCGTCTTCTTTCTCTTCCTATGTAGAGGTACGGTAAGGAAGACAGGTAAGGATGAACGATAATCAGACATAAGGCAAAGGAACCTACATAACAAAAAAAGACACGATAAGACACAAAGATAAAGGTCCACGTCTGGCTCACTAGTCTCGACGTATCCGGAAATCACCACCACCCTTCTTGGCACACCGCGTCGGCGCAATCTCGCGCAAACGCACTGTCTAAAGGGACGAAAATACACACACGTCTTTTCAAATTATTGGCGCGAAATCCTTACAAATTAAAACTTATAGAAATGTTTATATGCCGAATTTTCGGCATGTAACAGTATTTGACCTTGACCTTGTCCTTCAAGGTTATTTCAAGTTCAAGCACTATGACTTTTAACGTCACTCTAAAGTCAATGTTGTTTTTGCATGGGGAGCACTAAATAACGTTGAGGCAATTAAATTTTTTGAAAAATGGTAAAAATAAATGTTTTAGGATTTTCCCCTGGCTATACAAGGGTGACCTTGGATTTGTCCTTATATTGTCCCTCAAGATCATTTCAAGGTCAACTGTATTTTTTTAAACACGAACACCTACTTTTTATTGCGGATTTGGAAAGAGCGGGAAATTCCACATTCAAATATGACCTTGACTATATGCTTGATCTTGACCCTCAACATTTCAAGGTCAGATTTGTTATTGCAATGGAAACACTGAATAACTTTGAGACAATTAAATTTTTTGAAGAATGATAATAACAAATGTTTTTGAATTTTTCCCTGGCTATTCAATAGTGACTATGGACTTGACCTTGTACTTCACGATCATTTCAGGTTCAACTACGTTTTTTGAAACGTAAACCCCTACTTTTTATTGAGGATTTGAAAAGAGCTGGAGACTTTACATTCAAATATGATCTTGAGCACGACTTTGACCATGACCTTCAACGTCATTCCAAGGTCGAATTTATTTTTGCAACGAGACACTAAATAATTTTGAGGCAATTAAATTTTTTGAAAAATGATGAGAACAAATATTTTAGTATATTTTCCTGGCTATTCAAAGATCACCTTGGATTTTACCTTGACCTTGTCCTTCAAGGTCATTTCAAGCCAACTTCGTTTATTCAAATAGGAAGCCCTACTTGCGGATTTGGAAAGAGCAAGACATTTTAAATTTAAATGACTTTGACCATGATCTTCAACGTCATTCCAAGGTCAAATTTGTTTTTACAAAAAGAAGACTGAATAACTTTGAGGCAATTAAATTTTTTGAAAAATGATAAGAACAAATATTTTAGGATTTTCTTTTGGTTATTCAATACTAACCTTGGATTTGATCTCGAACTTATCCTTCAAGGTCAACTACGTTTTTAAAACCCAAATCCCTACTTTTTATTACGGATTTAGAAAGAGCAGAAAATATTACATTCAAGTGTGGTCTTGGCCATGACTTTGACCATAACATCATTCCAAAGTCGAATTTGTTTTTGCAACGGGAGCACTCAATAACTTTGAGTCAATTAAATTTTTTGAAAAATAATTAGAACAAGAGTTTTAGGATTTTTCCCTAGGTGATCTTGGATTTGACCTTGACCTTGTCCTTCAAGGTCATTTCAAGATCAACCTCGTTTTTTCAAATAAGAACCCCTACTTTTTATTGCGGATTTGGAAGGAGCAGGAAAATTTGCATTTAAATATGACCTTGATTATGATCTTGACCATAACCTTCAACATCATTCCATGTCAAAATTGTTTTTGTAACGGGACCACTGAATAACCTTGACGCAATTAAATTTTTTGAAAAATAATAACAGTGTTTTAGAATTTTTTCCTGGCTATTCAAAGGTGATCTTGAGTTTGATCTTGACCTTGTCCTTCAAAGTCATTTCAAGGTCAACTACGTTTTTTTCAAATCGGAACCAGTACCTTTTATTACGGATTTGGAAAGAGAAGGAAATTTTACATTTAAGTATGACTTTGAACATGATCTTGACCATAACCTTCAATATCATTCCAAGGTCAAACTTTTTTGTGCAAAAGGAACACTGAATAACTTTGAGGCAATTAAAATTTTTGAAAAATGATCAAAACAAATGTTTTACGATTTTCCTCTGGCTATTTAATGGTGACCTTCAATTTGACCTTGACCTTCAAGGTCATTTTAGGGTGAACTATGTTTTATCGAATGGAACCCCTAAGCCTAAAGTGAAAATCCTGGCGAATAAAAGCAAGGAGATATCAGATATTTAAAGGAAAGCGAAGGATCCTGGCCAGTCAAGGCGAGGCGAAAGGTTTCAACCAGTTAAGGCTTGGACAAAAAACCCGGCCAGCTAAAGCAAGTATAGAGCCCGGCTAGTTAAGGCAAGGAGATAACTGGGCTTGCTACGGCACAGTTCATAACCTGTATTCAAAATGGCCTCCATCGACATCCTGACAGATTCTTAGACGGACATAAACGTTTTCAATGGGATTCGAACCAGAGACCTTGCGTATCACTACAGATGCATGCGCTAATATCTTCACTATTTCCAGAAGTAAGTTTTTGATATTGAAATACAATAGAAATAACGTTCAAAATATTTATTGTCCCAAAACTGCAAAATGGATGCTTTTTCAAGTTGCTCGGTTTATTAACACAATAACCACTTCTCCCTGTTTGAATTCAACTGATCTCTGACGTCTATAGTATTTTTTTGTTTCTCTTGCAGCTGCAATACCCGATCTCTCCAATCTGTTCTACTTAACAAGTTCTTCTCTGGAAAATATGCATCAAAACAAGTACGTAATTTTTCCGTGTGCCGGACTTAACCCGGTTGTGGAGTGGGCTGTGTTACGAAAATCAAATAGAAAGTTAGTCAATGCTTTATTTAAATTTACTGAAGTATTTTTATCCAACACCTTCCTTAACGCATTCTTGACCATGTGCACCACATTTTCTGCCGCACCATTAGAGGAAGGGTGGTACGGTGGGGACGTCATGTGTAACATTTCGTTTTTGCGCAGAAATGTTTGGAACTCTCTTACAATTTAATACGTGATAGTTCTTACACTTAAAGAGTCGATAATACAGTTTAATGTCGGTAATACAGTTAAAAGTCGATAATACAGTTAAAAATGTTCATAAATACATCGCGCAAGCGCGAAATAAACAAGCGAGGGACGCCCCTGGCGGATGGCAACGACAACCTTATTACAGATTCCGCGTTGCCAAACCCAATGACGTCACCGATGCACAAAACTACATTGCGCCATAATCGGAAATATAAAAATTTTAACAAAAAGAGTACTCACTCAGAAATCCTGCATTCGACGGAATGGGGCTATAGTTGGCTTCTCCCAAGTCCATCAGGCTACATCCCGGAGGGATTAACGATGGTGATTCCTCCGGAGCTGCTGGCGGAACATGGGCTTCCGGCTTATTCTCGGGTCGTACGGTTCGGCTTGCCCTAGGTGGCTGCAAATTTATCTACCTATGTAGGGAATAGACAGGAACATGGTAAGGGAGCGACAAACAAAGACAAGCAAACAAGGAAATCTACATAGATAAGATAACGTACGTTACCAAAAACCGTCCACTTCACTCGAAGGTTCTGACAAAACGGCCACGTTTAAGAGCGTCACGGAAACCTCTCACCACTTTGTCCCCACTCTTTGTCTTTTTCACATCGGCGCGAACTTATTCGTCCAACCCTCTCACGGAGCGCACTCTGCGCAAACTCACTATGACGTACGGAAGTACGCGCCTTGTCTTTTAAAATTCCGCGCACCGCGTCTTTTGAAATTATGGCGCGAAACTTCCGCACATCAAACTTAACCTAATACATGTTAAAGTGCCACTTGGCACGTAACAACTCCTCTGACAAGAACGGGGTTGCATTATCTGATACGATTAATTTGGGCAGTCCAAATCATGCGAATAGGGTTCTAAGAATTTTGACGGTGGTTTGTGAAGGTGGCTCAGTGGTATAGTGGTGTGAGTGACTATTACGCCAAAGGTCCCGGGTTCGAATCCCGACAGTCCGCTTGAAAATGTTAGGCGAGCATTTTTCACAAAAATACACCCTCGTTCGGATGAGAAGTAAAATGAAGGTGGTAACGTCTCCCTTTGTTTAATATTGGTTTGTTTTATTAGTATCGGTGACAAATAACCACCTAAAACGGGTGCCTACAGTTTCAATAAAAAAATAAACCCATGAGCCCCTATTACTCTTTCTTTTATAACAACCCTGCAACAGAATATTTCTAAAAGATAATCATTATCCTTATTAAACACGGTATTTTTAAAAAGCTGTACCCTGACTTGCAGTACTTGTTCGTGAGCCACTTACAAGCTTTTACCTAACTGAAGTTAATATATAAAGAATAGTGAAATAATCATGTAAAAATTAATTGGTAATTGTATCATTATTGGCATTAAAACGAGAGTGGAGTCTAAAAGCTATTCGCATAGTAATCAATAAAGATAACAAAACATGAACGATTATTAAGTACGTATTAAAAAGAAAACAAAATTAATTGAAATCAAAGTCCAAATCTTCAAGTTCTGCAATTTCAGAAGTTTCGGCGTTGATTTCCTCTTCATTATCAACTGTAGGGTCATAGAGATCCCGAGTCAGCATAAAGAACATGACCAGAGGGCCCTGTTGAAGATCTTTAACCATTTTCAGAAACATGTATCTAGCCAAATACCCCCTGAGAAAACCTTTCTGCCGATTTGCATACAAAGCACTTGCTTTTGCATGACGCCTTGACATTTAGAATCACAAATTAATTAAACAACAATGAATTATTTCATTTAATCGTTACCAGCTTGATTCTATAGTATTTGTGTGAACTCCTGTTTCTGGATCTTTGAAATGCAACGAGTGGTTAACCTGCAAATGGGTATATTTGGGATGATCAACTAGTCCCGAAGATCCTTTCCAGCAATCGGAGTGATTGTTGTTCCTTCAGCAATGAACTGTTCAATACAATTCAGAACTGTCTCTGAAGTGCGATCTTCGACAACAACCATAAAAGTTTTGCCCGATCCTCTTTCAATGCCCCCGAAAACCCATGCTCCTTCGGCTGTGTGACCTCGATGGTATTTCCGTTTCCCAAACTTTGATTCGACTGCAAATGAGACAAAAAAGGTTTTAATCTATTAATCTAGATGCTTTTAACGAAAGGATGTATCGATAATTATTAGCTGCCGAGACTTCCAATTTTACTGGCCCTCGTTATAAATGCATCGAATACTACTTTTCGACAAAAACTAGTCCAGTCAACGGCGGTGTGGCTTGCGATCCTCAACCCCTTCATAATAAATTTCAGGCGGCACTGCTCCACCCAATGATGACAGAAGCCAACTATTTTCCAAATTGGAAGGTTCGATTTATTGAAAAAAGTCTTGTATCTGACTGATAACCTGGAATCACAAAACACAAATTTTAATTTTAGTTGATTTGATTTCAAAATATTATGAATTAAATAAGTCAAATTTATAGTCTGATTGATGTTTTAAATTTGTGGAAGGTATCACAGGACAAACACAAGTCAGGTGCAGTTTTAATCGTGGGTAGATTAAAACTAATTACTTACCTCTTGCCACACTTAACTGGCTTTTGTTTCCTTTTGCTTATTTTACCGCTGCACATCCATCGGACTCCATCAGCTACACTTGCATCGAAAAACAACATGATCCCGTTGCAGTTAGGGACTGTACATTTAATTTCTGTCTTTCGGAATAACCCCAAAATGCTGGAGTTGTGCCACCATTTCTCTCTTATTTCTCCAATCAAACACTTTGGTTCGCAGTAAGTTTTGAGTTGGGAAAAACTTAGCAAAAATATTTAGTTCTCCCCATGTAAATAAGCATGGGGACTTTTTTTTGGAAAAATTCACACAAAATTTATGTATGATTTCTGCAAAAAAATTTTGCAGAATCATCACTTCTAGGGTCTGGGCTATTTGCCAAAAAAATTCATCAAAATTGCTAAAGTTCCTACATTTTTACCGAAAATGTCTCTTAGTACCACTTCTTCTTCGGTAGCGGTGAAGCAACAAGAAGATGCGAATTCCCGTAGTCGTGCTACCCACTTCCATGGATTTTCGTTACTCAGTTTTCGAGCCGTGTAAAATTTTAGGTGTGCTGCAAAAACTTATCCGATCGGTTTAAAATGTTCCGACATTAACTTTACTAAATCAGCATATGTTTTATTTTAGGGTTCCTCAGGTAAACATAAGTTAATTAGTTTATATGCATCTTCACTTTTGCTCGCTTGCGATCCTCATTTTTTATCGAATTTGCGATAAAATACTTTTCAATTCTGTGTTTAAATATAGACCAGTCTGAATTAATCGGACCAAATTCTCGTAATTGTCCAACATTCTCAATAACGGACGTAGCCATTAGTTGTATGTGAAAGTTGTTAAACACTTGGCTTGATTTTAATTGAACTTGAATAGACTAATCTACTTTGTTACATATACAAACAAAAGAAACTAATGTTCCTGTATCTCGTTGCGTTTTAATGATGTACTTACCAAACACGGTCGTCCTGGAATAATCCTGCAGGTATGGATACACACAGATAAGAATACCACTTCTATTGAAGGTTTTATTGTAGAAATGAGAGTACATAACACAACGAATGGTACGTTCGCAATGCATACAATCGTTGCATACCTAGCAAATACCTTGTACATTGGGGATGAGAGAAATACTTTACAGATTGTTTACCTAATTCTTCTAAGAGTACAAATATAAACACTAGCTCCTTATACATTATTAAGCTCCTTCATCTTACCTATGTAGACTGTAGGCCTACATTTATGATTAAAAACACATACTTACTATTCATATTTTAATCTCTTATAGTCGCATTGGCAAAACACTCATATTAATTGGGAATATACTCCCAAGATATGAAGATAATCCGCTTGCTTTCATTTCCATGTATTGTTGATATATGCATTTTGAGGTTAGGTTAGTTTTTAGTATAGTTTATTGTACTTTTACCCTTGTTTATATATGTAGTATATGAACAATTTTACTGTAATAATGAATGCACAAGTCAGAAGTTTGTTCTTAAACGAACACTTTATTAATTTTGCCAGACAAATATAAAAAATTAGCAAAGTATACGACCGTCTCGCGCCAGTAATGCTGTGGCTGCAATGAAATTGTTAGAAATAGATATTATTAGAAAACACAAATCACTTAACGCGCATATCACAACAGTTGTTCTAAAACTATTGCAGACTTCGGATATGCGTGTTAAGTGATTTGTGTTTTTAATAATAATATCTATTTCTAACTGTAACCTAACCTGTCATTGCAGCCGCGGCATTACTGGCGTGAGACGGTCGTCAAAATATGAACCTTAACAAATTCGTTACACAAAGCTCGAATCTACGTTTGTGAGGTTCTTTGTCTACATCGCATGCAATTTAGAACAACGTATTTCGACACTCAAAATAACAACACCTCCTATCATTTATTTATTTCTAATACGTAACAAAACGACCAAGAGCGTAACGGCTTGTCTTGTTTAGGTATTGTTAAAACTGCGTGACCTTAAAGAACGAAAATATGATACCCCTAGCATGAATTATAAGGAATTTAACTAAAAAATTTTAAACACTCAAATTGGCGCGAATCAATCTCAGAAGCTTAAATATTAACACCCCGAACAGTGGCGAACACGCCCGAGGACGTGAGCGAAAGCGCTTTTGAACCGATAGAGAGCGCTAAATCGTAAATTAACGGTTATTGTAAGAATCTGCGTTTGTTTTCTTTTACACGCCCTGCAACCTCCATTTTCAGTCTTCAAACATATATTTTTCTCAGTGCCAAAATCGCGGTTTTTGTATATAATTAGGTAAGTAATAGCTATATTTCACGTTTATTAAACGATGACTAATTAAAAACTGGGCTAATTTATGACGCATTTTGGGAATGTTAATTGTTGTTGCGACCTTACCAAACGTATTTCTTAAAGCGCTTGTTCTTGAACTAAATGGGAATGTTCTATTCGTTTCAGTATGTAACTAATTTAGATTCTAGTAGAAATTTGGTCTTAGTTGTTGGGAAATTGGTTGTTCGTGAACTGTAAGGGATTTCCTGCATTTTCCAAGGAACAGCCTGTAAAACGATGCATTTCAAAAGTGGTTATAAGGTATTTTGTATCTATGTAAACATTTATGTGGTAGGCTTCAATATCGTATTGATTACTGTGTAACCTTGTGGCTGAATGTCCTTGGTAGACGAAGCCAAATCACAAAAACACTACCTTATCGAATCACTTGGGATGTATTTTAACAAACAAATTAGGATAGAGGATGTAACAAAGGGCATTTTTTAAACCTTCCGATTCATTAATCAAGTAACGCTAATTTCACAGCTTTTTTGCTGACTCACATTATATATCCTACTGACCCAGTGTATTTTCTACTAACTCCTCGTGATTTCTGTTTAAGAGGTGTCTTGCACTCTTTTCAACCATTCCTAACAATCTAAAGATTTCAAGTCAATAACGAGCAATTTTCGTGTTTATTCCTAATTTTACTGATCAAGTCAATTCAGGCTCTGGCAAAGACCTGTACACAACGCTGCGGAAGTATAATATAGAACGCACTTAATATGATTTCGTTACGATGAAGTGCATATGGAAGCTGACCTGACCTCGAAATTTATGCTAGCCAGGTGGATTTTCTACCAACCTCTTATGATTTCTCTTTAAATGGTTTGTTAGGAGCACGCAAAGAAAATAACAAAAACCACGCTCCTAAATATCGTTTATTTATATAATTACAGCTAACTGACCACTTCCTGCTTCAGACGATTCACTAGAATACTTATTAAACCAAACTAAATTTATTACTCATCGTTCTTTCCGCATGGTTGGCCCCAAGAGGGTTATGTGTAATTATTAAGTATAAACTTGCACGTTTCGACGTCATGAATCAGACAGAAGGTCATTGTATGAATGTTGTTATTAGTCATGCAACAATTAACTTTGGTTTTTTTTCCTAGATACTTTTGTGATAAGCAGTGTTCTGCTAGATTATACAAGACTGGTTTATTCATTCAACGTTTTAATCTAACTGTGTGGATAGAAGTGCTTTATCATTATGGTAAGTAATTTTTTAATAATTTGTAGCAATATATGTCGTTAGTATTGTTTTGTAAAATTGTCATGTTTAGTTTCTTGATTAAAGCTTAACTGCACGATTCGAATTCTCAACAATTTAATCAACATAAACTCGAACACTAACAGATACTGTGGTATGTCGCGAATATAAACTACCCGTCTACAGCAAACACCCTTGTCTGGTCTCGAAAGTATTTATTTTACTGTTTTTAGAATAGAAATACAACTTTTTGTGACTTGTCACCGTATGTTTACTTTGGTAATTCTCTTTCATGGCAAACTTAACAAAAACTATATAAACATGACAAAACGACAAACCTGTGCTAACAATACATTACGTGTGTGAAGTTAGCATCTCATCTATCAGCATCTCATAAAACAACTTCATATTTACTTGCATCCAGCATAGTTATACAGTTCTTGACAAGTTTTACCAATAGGTCCGTCGAATTAACCGTAAAAATTGAATTTTTACAAAAACACATTTTAGCATCTCACCGTATTTCGAACATTCGAACTCAGGGGAGATATAATCTGTGGAGTTCTATAGCCAAAACACATTTCCTCAATAGTTATGACGATTAAGCTTGGCCGAAAACATTTTATTGTTAAAAACATGACCGCGAGTGGTATACATGTTGTTGGCGTATTTTACGAGCTAGTGAACTGTATCGACGACGAATGTGTTATTTAACATGATAAAGCATAGTAAGTATGAAAATTAAAACTTACCAGTGCTAGCGATCGCCATGTTAACCAAAGCGATGTTGATGACCAACTAACTTCTTATCAGTCCTCTATATGGCGAGTGCGAATAATGAAGATAACCGAAAATAATGCCCATAAGGCCGCGAAACTCAAAATAACTAAATGTTACTTAAACATTCCCCCCACCGTAAAGGGACTTTGCCGAAAAGAAATTATCCAAAAAATGTCCCCAACCCAAACAAACAACGAAAACGAAAATAATTGGAGACACGACACTATAAAGTTTACAAAGTTTAAGCTGAACCTATTGGTTCGGTAGAGTACAGAGTTTTACCACTGGCCGTTTATAACTACCCAAATTTGTTCGAACTGTCACATCACGAACCTTACCGTCATTACCCAGATGTAGTTCAATTACACGTCCGAGCTTCCATTGTAACTGAGGCGATAGTTCGTTACGGATAAGCACTAAAGTTCCTATTTTTAGAGGATGACCGTCGGTTAAAAAACGACTACGTTGCTGGAGTGTATTAAGATACTCCCGGCTCCAACGATTCCAAAATTGTTGTTGCAGAGCTTGCACCCTCTGCCAGCATGATAAACGAGACATTTTCAAAACGGATAGATCATCCTCAAAAAATGTACCTAAAGGTCAATAGTAAGAAAATGACTTGGGGTTATCGCTTGCAGATCATTTGGATCTGAGCTACTAGCAAACAAGGGTCTCGAGTTAAGCAATGCTTCAATCTGAGAGAGAACCATAGAGAACTCTTCAAAAGTAAGTATGTTCTCACCTATAACTTTATATAAATGCGTTTTAACGGATTTGATCCCGGCTTCCCAAAGCCCTCCCATATGAGGTGAAGCACGGGTGCGTTAAAATGCCAAATTAAATTTTCAGCTTCTACAGCTGATCGAAAATATTCAACAATTGCTTTACTAGCAGCAATAAAATTTGTTGCACAATCACTATATATGTGACTGCACGAGCCTCTACAAAATAAGAAGCGACGAAAAGCTGCCAAAAATACCTCGGCTGACAAGTCCGAAGCACATTCCAAATGGACAGCTTTATAGAGAAGCACACGAATAAGCACAAATAAGCTTTTAAAACCTTTGCTCCTCGAAGTTTACTAGAAGTAATGGAAAACGGCCCCCCAAAATCAACACCTACTACCTTGAAGGTTTTGATCTGCGAAACTCTTAATTCAGGCAGGTCCGCTATGAATGGAGGGGTAATCTGAGTGGGGTTAATTCGAAAGCAAGTCAAACAATTTGACAAAATTGAGCGAATTTGTTACGCTCCCTTTCTGTTAGCATACTTAAAATACATCGCTTTTGGATCGCTGTTTGTATAAAGTAAATACTTTCGAATAGTTTTCAGATTTGTATGCAATTTAACTCGTGGGTATTACTTTAAAAGTAGATAATTTGAAGATTGATTTTCATTAATAAATAAATTGCAAGGAATGAATTGTAAATTGGATTATTCGTAAATTACTTTCCAACTTATCGAAAATGATAAACCGCTGTAATTAATTATTAGATATGATTGCGGCATTCACGTTTTGGATGTTCCTTATGTTATTAGCGAAGGAAATAATAGTCGACAAGAGGTTATGGTAACAACTATTTTATATAACCAGATTGGCAGTGTAGTTCTGATTACATTTGAAGTAAGTATGCTTTATATGTAACGTGTTTGATTGACCACAAGTGCGGTTGTATGGTCATTGACGGACGGTTTTAGTGATACATGTTGCTTTACTAATTGTTTTTTGTTGCTTTTCTGTGGGAAATAAAAGTGGTAGAACTTGTTGGACTCGACCTGCACGCGTGTTTGTGCGGAGCATTTGACGGACTTGCTTAGTGTTTGCACGAGCTTTATTATTTGTGTTTTTTTAGTTGATTTGTCTTTTTATATTTGAACTGTGTGTGCGATCTAGTTTTCGTGGTCCTTTTTTATCAGAATAGTGCATACTTTGGTTTATCCAAATACAGTTTTAAGCTTGAGTGTTTAAAAAAAAATTATGATACAGTTGTAGCAGGTTTAGTAGAAAAAAAGGTTGCTTCTTATAAACAGGTATCTCATTCACATGTAAGACAGTTGATACTGTGGTTTCTGATTTTCTAACCAACGATCTAAAATAGATCGTTGTTTGTGCAAATTTTGTTATTCAAAAGCATTAAATTTTTCTTTGTTACCATAGGTAGCAAATAAAACACCTCACGTTACTGTTAGTTTAATGCATTACATCGTGCCTTGAAAGCCCGTGATTCTAAATTTTTATTACCATTTTTTTTTACGATTTGTGTTACAAAATATTTGAAATTATTGTCTCAAGAAATAGAATTGACAAGAAATTTATCAATGCTACATAGTTCCATCAGCATGATAATGTCTGCTGTTAACACCAGTGAAATACGTAGGTGTGATTAGTGTAAAGTGTAAGAAATTTCATCAACACCCTCACAGTCAAGGGTGAAGTGCTTCGTTAGTGCAGGACATAGTGAATCCCACACTCCAATTGCAAGAGCGTTACTGAAGGACTTTTGTAAGTTGAACTATTTCCTACTTATTACTTTAAATATCTATCCGTTGTTTTGCCATATCTTCGTCGTTCTGATACCTTTTACAATAAACTTGCCTGCTATTAAGAAAAAAAAATCAATACTACTGAATTACTCATATCAATTGTGTCTTACCTATTTATCTTTTGTTAACATTTTGTCTGATTTATGTTTAATTGGTGTGTGAGGAAACGTTTCTGCTACTCCCCAATATTACCTCACTTTGTAATAAAAATTTTTGTAATGCTGTTATCGTGATTATATTATATAGATTATCCAAACAGTTATTTACATTCTACAAAGTACTGAATAATTTATGCTTGATCAGCATGCTATGCTTATTCTTTTATTTCAGGTTGCTTGACTATTTTTATTTCAGGTATTGTCACTAACTCCTTACCGCCGCATATATTATATGCCAGTCCGCTTCCACCCCAAATCTCCGATTGAGCCCGGTCATTCCTTGATATCTTTGTGTTACGCACGACTACGAGCCAATGTAGCATAAATTTGATTTGCCTGCTATTAAGAAAAAAAAAAAGAAAATTTATGCTACGTTGGCTCGTAGCCGTGCCTAACACAAAGATATCACTGAATGACCGGGCTCAATCGAGATTAGGGGGTTGTAAAAGCAGACTGACATATGATGTATGCGGCGGTAAGGAGTTAGTGACAATACCTGCAAGAAAAATAGTTAAGCAAACCTGAAAAAAAAAGATTAAGCATAGCCTGCTGATCAAGCATAAATTATTCAGTACTTTGTAGAATGTAAATAAAACTGTTTGGATAAACTATATAATATAATCACGATAAAAGCATTACAAAATTTTTATCACAAAGTGAGGTAATATTGGGAGTAGCAGAAACGTTTCCCACACCAATTAAACATAAATCAAGAAAAATAGTTAAACCTGAAAAAGATTAAGCATAGCCTGCTGATCAACAAATTATTCAGTACTTGTAGTATATTAATAATACTTTTGGATAACTTTAATTATTCAATAAGGCAAGTCATTACAAAATTTTTATCACAAAGTGAGTAAATTGGGCAAATACAACGATAATAACAGAAATGTTAGAACAAAAGATGAAATAGTAGACTACAATTGATATGAGTAATTCAGTAGATGTTTTCTTCTTCTTAATTGGGCAAGTCTGTAAGGTATCGACTAACGAGACTATCACCCTGATGTAGGGTGTTGAAAGTACGGAAATAGTTACAACTTTACAAAAGTCCTTCAGCTACGTTTCAGCATGGTGTATCAGAGCGTACATGTATGCATGCTGATCACAGATTTCACTGTGTAGCATTTCGTATGGAATTTGTTGAACTTTATTTGCTGAGACAATAATTTCAAATATTTGTAACACAAATCGTAAAATGGTAATAAAATTTAGAATCACGGCTTTCAGCGATGTAGCATTAAACTAGTAACGTGAGGTGTTTTATTTGCTCTATGGTAACAAAGAAAATTTAATGCTTTTGAATAACGAAATGCAAACAACGATCTATTTTAGATTCATTGGGGTTAGAAAATTCAGAAACACAGTATCAACTGTCTTACATATGAATGAGATACCTGTTTATAAGAAGCAACCTTTTTCTACTAAACCTGCTACAACTGTATCATCATTTTTTTAAACACTCAAGCTTAAAACTGTATTTGATAATCCAAAGTATGCACTACTCTGATAAAAAGGACCACGAAACTAGATCGACACACAGTTCAAATATAAAAGATAAATCAACTAAAAACACAATTAGTAAAGCAACGCAACCACTAAGCAAGTCCGCAGCTCGACAAACACGCTGCAGGTCGAGTCCAAGTTCTATCACTTTATTTCAACAGAAAAGCAACAAAAACAATTAGTAAAGCAACGCGCATCACTAAGTCAATGTTCCGTAAAACGCACGACAAGTTATACCACTTTTATTTCCAACAGAAAATCAACAAAAAAAACCAATTAGTAAAGCAACGCGTATCACTAAAACCGTCCGTCAATGACCTTAAAACCGCACTTGTGGACAATCAAACACGTTCGTCTATATAGCATACTTCCTTCAAATGTAATCAGAACTACACTGCTAATCTGGTTATAAAATAGTTGTTACCATAACCTCTTATCGACTATTATCTCCTTCGCTAATAACATAAGGAACATACAAAACGTGAATGCCGCAATCATATCTAATAATTAATTACAGCGGTTTATCATTTTCGATAAGTTGGAAAGTAATTTACGAATAATCCAATTTACAATTCATTCCTTGCAATTTATTTATTAATGAAAATCAATCTTCAAATTATCTACTTTTAAAGTAATACCCACGAGTTAAATTGCATACAAATCTGAAAACTATTCGAAAGTATTTACTTTATACAAACAGCGATCCAAAAACGATGTATTTTAAGTATGCTAACAGAATGGGAGTGTAACAAATTGCTCGCTGTGGCGATAAAATCCAGAATTGCCTCCGCAACAAGGCTACGAGAGTACTATAACCTGAGTGCAAATATATTTTGTGATAGTGTTCTATGATCAGACGAGTTAAATTCCCTTTTCTAGGTAACAAAATGGGATACTTTGATTATAATCTAAAGATGAATTTCTCAGACGACCTCCAACTCTAACGACATTTTCAGAGTCTAGGAAGGGGTTTAGTTTGCGAATAGGGCCAGTACAGAGCTTTCTCCTTTTTAGCTGAGTAATTTCAACTCTAAATTCAATTTCCTGAACTAATTTAATTATTTTATATAAAGACTCGTGCAATTCCTTAATCGTAAATAATTCCAAATGTGGACCCCTTTTACGACACCGATTAAGAAATCGCAAACAGTATCCGAAAATTCTTTGTAATTTAGGCAAAGATAAATATTTATCAATGAGGGTCGAACACCACTCTACCTTTACGACTGCTGTTAGGCAAATATTCTCTTTAATTTCCTCTTTTGCTTCCTCCAAAAGAGGTTGAACGGGACAACTATCTGATAAATTCAAAAGAAAACTGGGACCAGACCACCACAGCTCATGATTGAGCAACTGAGAAGGTAAGCAACCTCTACTGGCCACATCACAGCAGTTCTCTTGCAATGAGATATAAAACCAATGATTACTTGGCAATTGTTCTTGAATTAAGGCCACTCTATTGGCAACGAATGTTTTCCATGTATATGCAGGAGACCTTAACCAAGACAATACAACTTGAGAATCAGAGCAAGCCATTATTTTAGCAAATTTTATTTTATTTTCAAAAACATTTCGAACAAATGTTATTAAGTCCGCTAATAAAACTGCAGCACAAAGTTCTAAACGAGGGATTGACTGATTCTTCAAAGGAGCAACTCTCGTACGACTAATAACCAAAAAGGTTTTAACATTATCATTTATGATAAATCGAAAATATATGACTGCAGCGAAAGCGATTTCGCTACTATCGCAGAACCCATGCAATTCACAAATAGTATGACAATCAGAACTCCAAAATCTAGGAATTGAAAGTTTCTGTAAACACGATAATTCCAAATGGAATGTTTTCCAAATATTAACAATTTCCACAGGCAACTCCTGATCCCAATCTAAGCTCAAGATCCATAATTTTTGAATCAAATGCTTAGCGAATACGACAACTGGAGACACAAAACCTAATGGATCGAATATTCTTGCTAACTCAGATAGCATCCCTTGTTTTGTGAAACTAGTTTTGCGCACACAACTCTTGTACGAAAAGCAATCTGTCTCAGGACTCCACTGCAAACCCAAAACTTTTATAAAGGATGGTTCATCCTTATCAAACGATGTTGAATAGTGTAATGAAGATTCTAAACCATCCAACACTGCAGGATTATTACTGGCAAATTTCTTTAATTCAAAACCTCCTCTTCGCAACAACAATATCAATTCAGAGGCCAAGAGACGAGTATCATTTATGGTGTTACCTCCAGAAATTAGGTCATCAACATAAATGTCTCTTTGTAAAACCTTCGAAGCCTTGGGAAAGTCTAACGACTCATCCAGGGCTAATTGTTTAATTGTACGTAAAGCCAGAAATGGGGACGAACTTACTCCAAATGTTACTCTGTTCATTACATACTCTCGAACAAGTGCATTTGTATTAAATCTCCAAAGGATTCTTTGAAAATCCCGACGATCCTCGTGCATGAGAATCTGATGATACATTTGTTTTATATCCGAAATAAGAGCATATTTATGCTGTCAAAAGTTCAATAAAACCTCCACGATATTTGTGTGTAATTTTGGACCTGGTTCCAAAGTATCATTGAACGATATGTCGTTGGAAGACTTAGACGAAGCATTCATAACTACTCTTAATTGAGTGGAGGTGGAATGACGTTTCAACGCTCCATGATGGGGAATATAATAAACAATAGGTTGCCTCAGCTCATCTACCAAAGACATGTAACCTGAGTCAATATTATCCTGCATCGCCCTTTTATATAACACACTCAATTCAGAATTTTTCTAAAGACGTTTTTCTAATGCTAACAAACAACGAAGAGCTGTCCAATAGCTCTCTCCAAAAATAGGTGGACTACTGTTGTTGGCGCCATTAAGGTAATTTTATTAAAAGTAGAAATGCTAACATTTGTATATAGTTTATTTATCTAGTTGATAGCTCGCAGATGTTGAAAGTCAATGTACAAGTTTAGTTGCTCTTCGTACTTGGTATTAAAAAGGTGTTGTTTCCAATACATAAGTAAAACGTGTGTCGCTGTGCCAATATCAGCAGCCAGCTGTCGAACTCGTCCGCCGCCATCAATAGCTATATTGATTAAGGGTGCCCTTTTTGAATCTAGTAGAAAAGTGGTTTCCTGTTGATCTTCTGCAGTCGATGCTGAGTTGGTAAGTACTTTTGTCTTGCATTTGTTTTATTTATGTATTTGGAACTTCCGCTAAAATTATTTATTAAAATCAGTTTGTACTACCGCTTCACGCTCAAACATTGGTCCTATTCGAGTCGAATGTTCAGTTTTTATTTGTGATAAAAGTAATTATTCTATGATAAAATATATGATACAATTTTGTTGAATTTCAACATCTGCGAGTCTTGTTGAGTTGCTGTGAAAACGCCTTAAATTTGCGATAAGTAAACTATTGAGATTAAACGTAATCTTTTTTTTTTTTTTTTTTTTTTTTTTAATTTCACTTTCATCCGCTTCCACCTTTACAGTTATTAGCGGAGGTTGGAAGTATTATTTATAATCTATGGTACAATATATGTTTATCTTTTATATATTTTATATACGATGTTGGATTTCTATGTCTTTAAGATAGTTCAGCAGTGGTTCAATATTGGATGTGTCTCTCAGGATAGTTTGTACATCTTGTTGTATGTTGTTTGTTGTTTACTAGAATTGCCACCCCTCCGCTAGCTATATGTGTGTTTAGTCTGTCCTTGCGATATTGTATAAAATTGTATGTATTTATGTTTTGATGTTCTTTGAAGTGTGTTTCTTGTAAGCATATGTAATGAGGTTGTGTTTCTTCAATTAGTTTTGGAATTCAGCTTTATGGGATTGAAGTCCATTACAATTCCATTGAATGATGTTCATGTTATTGATTATCGACTGAGGAATCAGACATTTCTGACTCAATTTGTTGTTCCTCCATTTTTTAGTTATTCTTGTTATTGTTGTTTTATTTTTTGTCATCAGTATTGTTTTGGATTTCATGCATCATTTGTATGAGTTGGTTTGTATCTTTGGTATAGTTTTTACTTAATTCTAGTATTTTTTTGTTCGATCGTGTTTTCTAGAAAGTCCTGAAATTCGTCGAATGAGATAATGTATTTGGCTGGATCACTTTCTATGATTTTCTTTATTGTATTGTGTTTTGGGGATTCAGTTTGTTCCAAGTTCTTCTTTTTAATTGTAGGATCCTTTTTGTTTTTGTTTGTCCGTATGGTTTGTGATAAATTCGACAGGGTTGATTCTTGGTTGGTTTCTTGTTTTTCTTTGTGTTGCTTCTCTTATTTGATGTTCAATGTAAGTTTCATTTAGTTCTTCTGTAGGTGTACTTTCAGGTGACTGATTTGGTCTTTTATTTCTTATTGTTTCATTTAGGTTTGTTATTTGTTCAGGTTGTTTTGTTTCACTCTGTATATTATGTTCCTCGCAGCTTGAGGTTGAATGGCCGGTTTGTTTACATGTATAGCAGTATGTTTCTGTAGATAAAAATAGTCTGTAGGGGTTTCTTCAAATAATACTATTATTGATTCTGGGATGTTTAAATTTGCAGTTTGTTTAACATAGATTTGTCTACGAAAGCTAAGTATGTGTTTAAATTTTATTTCTGATAATGCAGCTTTTATAAATGACATCTTGCCTGTTAAAGTTATATTTAGCTTAATAAGTGCGTCTTCTATTACATTGTGTGGTATGGATGGGCTAACATTTGAAATAACCACCCTTATGGTCGGCCTTAGTAATTTACGTATTTCCACTTCTGTGTTATTTACTGTTATATTAGGATGGTTGTTTACAAACTGGTCAGCATCTTCTTTTGTAGATAAATAAATACAGATCCGGTTGTTTGCTATTCTTGATGCAAAGGTTATATTTTTAGGATCTATTATTTCCGTGATTGCATTTAGATAATCTTCTAACTTCGTGTTTGGCAATGAATTTAATATAATCGCATTTTCTTTTGACGGGAAACTGCTTGCAGATGTTTGTTCATTTGGTGCTTTGCTTTTACTGCATTCGAATATGTCCCTTCTTTTATTGTCTGATGGGCGAGTGGGTTTTGTTTGGCTGGTTGAATGATTTATGGTTGAGGCTGTTATTGTTGGTAAAGGATACATTTCAGGTAGTTTTGGTAAGTGGTTTGGGTTAGGTTTATTTAATGTAGCTGTAATAAAAGGAAGAGGAATGTTTAGAAAACAATACCTGTTTTGGTTTTATCACTTGTTAATTTGTTATTTCCGAGGTCGTATTTTATTATCAACGAATTAACTTAGAACTGTACTGTTGAACATAGGGTCGCGGAATCAACGTAATCTTTAAACTAATTTGTTTAGGTTTTGATATTTAATTAATAAAAGATTATACAATGAGTCATTTAGAGCTTAGTTCTTGGGTAACTAAAAGGGAGAAATATTTTGCTAGAATTCAAGCACTTTATGACATAGGAAACAGTTGTATTTTGTTATTAGAAAAGGAACAATCATACGCACCAGAATTAGATAGTTTCATTTCGCGTTTCAATAGAATGGAAGAGGATTTAGATGCTTTTGAACGCATAAATGATAAAATAGGAATTTTAAATTTTAAATTTTAAGGTAGAAGAAAGAGAACGCATTGACGTTAATCAACCTTCAGTAGCCTATGATGAACTTTACTTTAGTATAAAAACGCAAGCTCGTAAATTAAACGTTCAAATTGAAGGGCAAACCTTCGCCGCCACTTCGTCTAATTTAGTAAATATTGAATCTCACTCGGCAAAATTACCGAAAATAGAAATTGAACCGTTTGATGGGGTAAAAATAAGCGATTGGCTGAACTTCTACTCTCTCTTTACGTCACTGATTCATAAAAATAAATCACTTTCAAAGGTGGAAAAATTAACGTATTTAAGAAGCTTATTAAAACAACACGCATTATCACTTATTGAATCCTTATCAATATCAGATCAGAATTACGATATTGCAATGCAAACTTTAATAAAACGCTTTCAAAATAAACGTTTACTAGCATGAAATTATTTAGATAAAATATTTTCGTTTCGTACCCTGTCTGAAGACTCCTCGAGGTCATTAAATTCGTTTGTTGAAGTATTTAGTACGAATTTAAACGCTTTAAAGGCACTGCAAATTCCTGATTTATTTGACTTTACTATTTTACACGCTGGTTTACGATCACTGTCGCCTACCTCACGCAAAGAATTTGAATTCAAATGTTCTGATATGGATATTCCTAAATGTAACGACTTGATCAAATTTGTAGAAGATAGAATTAAAGTTGTTGAATTAACGCATTCAAACGCCAGGTCCGCGCCTCCGCAATCATGTAAGCCTGTTCTTGCAATTACTAAATCAAATATGGGACATTTTAGCAATCCACGCAATTCATTGTTGTCTATCGCTTCCAATAAATCTGACATTACAAGAGGACATCCTGGATGCCCCTTGTGCAATTCATCACATAAAATCTACGCATGTGAAAAGTTTAAGGAGTTTCCCATTTCTCAACGTTATGATGTTGTAAAGAAATTTGCATTATGTTTTAATTGTTTAGGTTTTCATAGATTGTCTGTATGTAGATCTCAGTCAAAATGTGTACATTGTGGAAATCCCAGGCATAATAGTTTATTGCACATGATTAATGATAATAAAAATCGTTCCTCATTAAATACTATACGAGATTGCCAAAATAGTGTTTCACTGAAAGATGAGAATAATATAGTAGTGGCTGAATCAAATTCTGCACTGCAGACCTTGTCCTGCTCTGTTACCGAAAATGTTTCGATGAACAATTGTTCAATATTGTTAAGTACCGCTATTATTGGGATGTATGATGCAAGTGGTTATGTAATTCCTATTCGTGCCGTCATTGATAGTGGTTCTCAAGTTAGTCTGATTACCAATTCTTGTGTACAAAAACTAGGTTTGGTACGATACAGAAATCATATCGCGTTGAAGGGGGTGTCTAATATCGCTATTGAGAAAAATAGAGGTTTTGTTAATTGTTCGATTACACCATTAAATAATTCAAATATCAAACTTTATACAAATGCTTTAATAGTTGATCAAATTTGTAGCGACCAACCTAATGTACCCATAGTTTCAGATGTAAGGAATCGCTTTTCTGATATCAGTCTAGCTGATCCTTATTTCGATAAAAGGGCTCCTATTGATTGTTTATTGGGCGCTGATTTATATACCGAAATTATGGCAGACTCTCATTCTATTATTAAGGGACAACCAAGTGCTATTTCTACAATTTTTGGATGGGTTCTGTGTGGCAAAGTGCCTCAACCCCTCTCACTGTCACTCAGTAACAAATCTGATCATACTTCGCTTTTTTTATGTTGTGAATCATTAGACACTTCTCTTCGCAAATTTTGGGAAGTTGAAGAGGTCAACTGCCCTCTGCCAGTTAATCCTGAAGATTCTATAATTGAATCGCAGTTTATAAAAAATTGTTCACGTGATCCTTCAGGACGATATACTGTTAGTCTTCCTTTTCTTGAAGAAAATCTCATTCTACCTGATACTAGGATGTACGCTCAGAAACGCTTAATTAATTTGGAGAAACGCTTACAACGCCAACCCTCACTTTATATGGAATATCGCAATTTTATGGATCAATACATAAACTTAGGTCATATGAATATCGCTTCCTCGCATTCTAATTATATTATTCCACATCACTGCGTAGAAAAGCAGGCTAGTAGTACCACCAAAATTAGAACGGTTTTCGACGTCGTTCGCCCCACCTTAAACAGTAAATCTCTTAATGATTTTCTTTTACCAGGTCCTAAATTGCAACGTGATATAACAGACATTGTTACGTGCAAACTGAATTTGCACTTAAACATTGTTTTAGTTCAGTTTTTGAATGTGCGGAAGCTTCCGCCATAATTTTAAATACGCAAGACGCGAACATTTTTAAATGAACTGGGCGGGGCTTCCGACGTCACAATAGTGCAATTGGCAAGTGTGAATTATCCCCATAGGGTAAGGCAATGCTACAAAAGAGTAGGGAGTTCCGCGGTTCTCGCTGAAACGTGGCTTTTTACGCCGAACTTTGAAGTGAACAGTCGTGCCGGGTGTCGTGTTATCTTATTATGTAGATTTCCTTATCTTGAGTATCTTTCCTTAATTCCCTATTCCCGTCTTCCACTGCATATAGGAACGGAGATGACCCTGGAGCATCCCATGACCCCGAGATAATTTGGATGTCCAACTCTACCAGCAGCGATGCCGAGGTTACGGTGGCGGATTTCCTGCCGGTTGGCGGATCCTTCACGTGAGTAGATTGTGTGGTTTTTATTGTTTAAATTTTATGTACCTTCTCTTAATTATGGCGCAATATAAATTATCAGCGACGTCATGTGTATCTTATGAACTTTGGTAATTGTATTACCGGCTTTTAAGAGCCATCTATCGCCATTTCAATGTACCAGAATCTAAGCGTAACATTTTGTTAACTGCATTACCGACCAGGTAAAACTGTAAACGAAGTGTAGCAGATGGCGCCTTCAACCTGTTCAGGCTATGAACTTCAGGGGCTTCTTCTTTGTTTTTAGGTTAGAATAATTTCCTTTATAAGGATACAATGCATTAATAGCTTCTTCACTTAAAGAACTTTACTTTTATTCATGTAAGTATTTACCTTACCTTATGTCTTTAAATACAATATTATAGAATTACCTATTAAAATATCTTTAGTTGCTTTCCTTAACTTTGAAAGGCCGTTTTTTTGAAACTTAAATACATCTTTATGTTACATTCTAAAATTGCATTATGGTTTATCCTTCACATGAAAATTTTGTGTTAAAAAAAAACACTTGAGTGAAATAAATTGCTAGTATACCTTTTTTTAAGAAGTGTTTGACTATACGTTGTTGCCTTATAGGTTAAATAACATATCCTCTGCGCCCATTTTCCATTTTGGAAGGCTTGTCTGTCATTATCTATAAAATATGTATTTAACTGAACATTGATTTCGTTTCCATATACCTTAAATGTGTTTCTTTGGTGTTATCGGTGACGTTCTAACAAGTTCTTACCTCTAAATATCGTATCGTATTACCTTAAAGTAGCTGTAACGTGTTTTTACCTTCTAACCTGCGTCAAAATCGCATATTTTTATATCGTGTCTTGAATATTGTATTCATAATGAACGTATCACATTTAAAATCGCTGGAATTGATCTACGAGCTGGAGTGCAGAAGTATCATAGCTGCGACCAATCAGAATGATAGGCGATCTCAACTTAGGGCTGTTTTGTCACAGGAAACCAAAGGCGTGGCTATCTTAAAGAACCCTGTTGGCGATTGGCCACTCAACGTATCAGAAATTAAATTATCTTTAGATGATATATCGGGTA
The DNA here is from genome assembly GCA_036346225.1 of Platerodrilus igneus. Classification (NCBI taxonomy): domain Eukaryota; kingdom Metazoa; phylum Arthropoda; class Insecta; order Coleoptera; family Lycidae; genus Platerodrilus; species Platerodrilus igneus. The sequence continues at coordinate 119,266 of JARFIW010001391.1, forward strand.
TAATAAACAAAACAGATCCTGCGGCTACTAATATCGAATTAGGAGATTGACTTCAAGAATAACTCACGTCAAACAGCGAGTTGATTCATTATCTTTATATAACGATGACCAAGTGACTCAAGCTAAACAAAGTTTGTTGTCCGAGGTGTTATTGCTTGAAGGAATTCTTTTAGAAAGACTTAATCCTAACGCAGACGTAGATATATCGTTACCTTTTTCAAATCTTGCGCTTGCCGAACCTAAACCATTAGGAAAACCTATACCTGTATACAAATGGGGTCTCACCTTTGAAGGGTTTGATTCGAAGGTTTCTTTATCATCCTTTCTTGACCGGATTAACGATTTTAAAATTTCTCGCGGTGTACCGACCAGGACCTATTTATCTCAGCTGGTGATTTGTTCGCAGGCTCAGCATTAATATGGTATAGAAACATACGACACCAAATTTCTACCTGGAATGAGTTAGTTGCCTGTTTAAAACGAGACTTCCTACCTTATGGCTACATTAACGATCTTTGGAACGAAATTCGTAACCGAACTCAAGGTCCCGACGAAAATGTTGTGTCTTTTATTACCTCATTAGAAGCTTTATATAGCAGACTCGACAAAAAACCTTCCGAATCCGAAATTATCGATCAATTACTTAGAAATTTGAACCCCTATTTCTCAGAACGTTTGGCATTACAGACCATATCTTCGCTAGCTCATTTTAAAGACCTATGTCGTCTCTTCAAGAAGTGAGGTCAAGGATTGACAAATATCGACCACCACCCGAGAAATTATCTGGTCTTCTCGAACCTGATCTAGCTTGCCAAGTTCGACCTTCCCGTAAAGTATCTACACTTAACGTTCCTTCTACCGTAACTAATAACGCACTTACCTGTTGGAACTGCAAGCGAAGTGGACATAACTATACTGTCTGCACTTACCCTAAAAATATTTTTGTTATGGTTGTGGTCGCTCAAATATCTACAAATCTAACTGCACCAACTGTAATCCTAACGTATCGGAAACTCCCGTCGAGATATTTCAAATCAGGGTGTGAATATCTCAAGAAACCAAAATCGCCCTCAACACCAATCATCCAACGGACACAGACGCCAATAAATTTAAATTATAAAACCACTTCTAACGTTGTACCGTCATTAAATTTATCTAATAATAATACCGCTACTATTAATGTACAAAATACCTTACCTTCATTAGAGGAATTATGCTACACTACTCCAGCCGAGTGGTCTAAGTGGTTACAAACCGTCAATTCCTTTTATCATAAAAAGACTACCGCTGTTTCACAACTTGTTAAAAAACCCTTCGATAACCGTCCACACTTATCTATCTCAATTGGTTCCTTAAATGTAATTGCTTTACTGGATACAGGTTCTTCATGTTCTCTTATAAATAACGAAGGTTTACATCAATTATCTCAACAAAATATCAAAATTCAAATTATTCCTGAAAAACTTCCATAAATTTAGCTGACGATAATCAAATACATGTAACCGGTTCCCTTAAGTTAAAAATTCGTGTAGAGTCTCTTGAACGTGATGTTTTATTTTGATTGTCCCTGCATTAGCGTATCCTTTTCTACTGGGCGTTGATTTCTGTAAACTTTTAATCTGTCACTTTACTTTCAGGATTTTTCATGGCAAACCTCTATTAAAACGAACTCCTGTGCATCTACAGGAATATCTAACAAAATTTCTCTTACTGACTCCCAAGATGTAACTCTTAACGCTACAATCGACAAATTTCGCAAACTTAATACCTCTGAACTTGGTTGTGTTACAACGGCAACACACGTTATCTCCACAGGTGATGCCCTTCCCTTTAAGCAACGTCAATATCCCTTATCGCCTGCCTTACAAAAGCATTTACATGCGGAAATAGACAAAATGTTAGTATCTGGTGTTATCTCTCCTTCAAATTCACCGTGGACCTCTCCGTATTGCTAGTTCGGAAAAGAATGACGAATGGCGTGTTTGTTTTGATGGCAGGAAGCTAAATTCTGTTACTGTTCCAGACGCTTACCCTCTACCCAGAACTGACTCAATTTTGAGCAGGCTTCGTAACGCAAAATTTATCTCATCTATCGACCTAAGACAAGCTTTTTATCAGATACCTCTTGACTTATCTTCTCGTCAAAAAACTGCTTTTTGTGTCCCAGGCCGAGGTCTTTTCGAATATAATTTTTTGCCATTTGGTCTCTGTAACGCTCCACAAACTTTACAACGTACTATGGATCAAACGTTAGGTCCTATCTTACATCAAGAACGTGCCTTTGTATTTTTAGATGATATCTTAGTTATCTCAAGTTCTTTCGATGAACATATCGCCACATTAGATGAAGTTGCTGAACGTTTAAATGCAGCAGGTTTTAAGATAAACTGGGAAAAGTCTCAATTTTGTCGTTCATCCCTTACATTTCTTGGTTTTATTGTCGATGGGACAGGCTTACGAGCCGATCCTGCTAAAGTTGATGCTATTACTAAATTTAAAACACCAAAACTGTTACCGAAATCAAACGTTTGATAGGAATGATTAGCTACTATCGCATTTTTCTACCTAACCTTTCAACTATATCTGCACCCATTACCGCTTTAATTAAAAATAAAAGAAATCCCAAACTATCGAGTGGAATTTAGAATCCCAACAGGCTTTCGAACAAATTAAAACACTAATCACTTCAGCACCTATCTTAATCTCTCCAAATTTCGATGATAAGTTTTATATACAAACCGATGCCTCACTTACTGGGTTAGGTGCAATGTTGTTCCAGGTAAACAATGGTTTAGAACATCCAATCGCTTATGCGAGCCGTGCCTTAACTTCTGCCGAACAAAATACTCTGCTACCGAACGAGAACTATTGGGTGTTATCTTTGGCATCGAGAAATTTAGAGGATATGTCGAAGGTACACACTTTACCGTAATCACTGATTGTGCAGCACTCACTTGGCTTAATAACTTGAAACAACCCGCAGGTCGTTTGGCAAGATGGAACTTGCGTATATCTCAATTTACTTTGACGTTAGGCATAGGCCTGGCAAATTAAATATCGTACCTGATGCGTTATCTCGAGATGTTTTTTCTTAACCTTCCAAATTTAATTCTGGATACCTGGTACCTCAATATGATTAGAAAAGTTTCCGATAATCCCGACAAATTTCCTACCTTCGAGTAACTAATAATAGACTGTATAAATTTGTATCCTCGTCCCCACATAAAATATCGAATATACCTGAATGGAAACTCGTTGTGCCCACTGCAAATCGCAGTGAGGTGCTCAAATTATGTCACGACGATCCCTTAGCTGCACACCTTGGTGTTACAAAACTCTCGAAAATATCTGAATTGTATTACTGGCCCACACTTAAGCAATCTGTTTGTCGCTACATTAAAAGCTGCAAAATTTGTGGTTCTCATAAGAGTTCGCAAGATGCTCGCCCTGGTTTAATGGGTAACTTTAAGCGTGTATCTTATCCCTTTCAATTAATATCGCTTGACTTATTAGGACCTCTCCTCGATCAAAAGAGGCAATCAATATCTTTTAGTTGTTACCGATTGGTTTTCTAAATTTGTTATGGTGCAACCCTTACGTAAAGCTACCTCCGCTGCAATAATTAAATTCCTGGAACAGAATGTCTTTCTTATCTTTGGTGTCCCCCAGATTATTCTTTGTGACAATGGTGCACAATTTATCTCTAAAGATTTTCAGAATTTCGTTAAAAGTTACAAAGTACAAAAATTTGGTTTAACGCAAAATATCACCCCAAGTAAACCCTACCGAGAGAGTAAATCGAGTGTTAATTACCGCTATCTCGTCTTATATTGATTCAGACCATACTACATGGGATGAACATATCTTTGAAATTGCTCAAGCTTTGCGTACATCTAAACACGAAGCAACCCAATTCACTCCGTCTTTTCTTGTTTTTGGAAGATATACCCCAATCGATGGGAGTTACTATGGTTTAGTGCCTGACGATACTAACGTAATTGAATTTGACGATAAAGTACGTTGGGACAAGGACCAACAGTCACTACCTTCTATCTTTAACGACGTTAGAAAAATTTGTTAAAAGCTTACGAAAAGAGTAAGGACCATTATAACTTCGTAAGCGAAATATTTCCTTTGCCTTAGGCGAACAAGTGTGGAAAAAGAACTATGTCTTATCGGATGCATCTAAGAAATTTTCTTCAAAATTGGCCCCTAAATTCATTCTTTGTAAAGTCACACGTGTTATTAGTCCCTTATCTATGAACTTCAGGATACTGAAGGAAAACGCCAAGGCAGGTGGCATATTAAAGACCTTAAGCCATTCTCTGCCGACCCAAATGCTAATTAAGTTTTTCATGCCCCATTCTCCTCACGATTTACCTAATATTTTTTGTTCTCACCCTCAATTAGTATCTTTAATTACTTATTCCTTCTCTCATATAGTATATAATTTCTTACACGTTAACTTTACTTACCTTAATTTAGCTATCTTTTTCTTCTGGTTGACTTTTCCTCGACCATACCGTTACTCATATATCACTTCATCCTCTACACCCCCCAATATAGCTCTGTCGTTTCATTTAATTAACCCTTGAAATTTTCCTACTACATATTGTTCGGTCTTTAGTATTTCTCTTATATGGTTTAATTGAAAGGTAATTGTCGTAACTTTGGTTGAAATAACCCATTGAATTTTTATGACTGGTTTTAGCTGATGTTGAGTGAATGCTTTCTTCTTTGGGCTCACATAGGACACGCGCAGTCTATGCCATTGAAAGAAATAGTTCATATTCGCAGTTGCAAGAACTAGGATTATCTATTCCGTGTGTTTTTCCTCTGAATTATTGCAATCGCCCACATTATACTACATCATTATACTACAACATTATTCCTTCCTTTTTCTACTAAATCTACATAACTTATAAACTTTTTTCGTTATTTTTATTGAACTTTGTGGTGAGACGCTATCGCTTCTTATTGTTATCTTATTAAATTCTCGGTTGTTTTAGCATATGGGGACAGTGTATCTGTATTTAACTGCTTATAATTGGGCATTTTTGTGTGTTTAGGGTGCTACCGTTTTAAAAAACTACCTTAAAACAGTTGTTTTTGTGTGTTTGTATCTGTGAAGATACTTTTAAGTTGTCGTATCTATCTTTGTCTGATTTTCTTATCGTAGTTGAAGCACTCGTTAGGAAAATTATCGTACTAGTTCTCTTAGGAGTCTAGTGAATTTTAAAATGTGTATATCTTATCTTGTCGGATTAATATCGCAGGTGGTCCTTCAGACTGCGCTGTGTTTTATAGGGACAATTCTCTACTTTCTCTCGGACGCTTGTCCAAAAACTATACTTTTTCTTAACCCGCTATCTCCGCTATGCCTTATTCTTCTCTCGGTGGACCTGTTCTTGTCCCGGAACACCCGTCTGCCTCATAAGAATGATGTTCCCTCATTCCGAGCTACTGACCACACTTGCTGGTTGAGTAGCGCTTTGCTATCCACCTTTCCTCTGTCGCTTTTGCTCAATGCGAGCCCTTCCTCTTCTTTCTTCTACCTAGAGGTGCCTCTTATGCACTTCAAAACCAACCTCCTTCTTTTTACCGTTCCTGTTTCTCTACTACCTTTTCTTTTCTGTTAGTCACCGTGTGGTTGTGCGGGAGGTTTTCACAGACACTTGGACCATGTCTCTGCGAATCTTTCGTGGGGTCATGCGGTGCCGCTGTTAGTGCATAGGCTCTGGCAGTGAAGGTATGTATGAGTGTGTGAATGTGTGAGTGAATGTGTATATCTTTATACCGCATGGATATCGGGTGAATAGTTTCACCGATATCGATCAACACTGGTGCAGGAATGCACCCAAAGGTCTTTGCCGGTCCCCCGTGCTGTTCTTACGAACGGACCTGCCTCACAGGTTTCTCTTTTTGGAGGGCACGGGTCAATCCCATTTAAACGGCTCTACTGGAGCCACTCTTTTGTTGTTATCATTGTCTTGGGTAATAACTAGGCCAATATCTTTGTCTTCTTTATTATCTTCGATAATACCTTTAGGTTTAATATCGTTATCTTATTGATTACCTTTGGTAATAACCTTAGTTTAGTATCGTTATCTTACCGATTACCGTTAGTAATAATTTTGGTTTAATTTATCGTTATCTTACCGACTACCGTTAGGAATAACTTCGAGTTATGTCGCGTTATCTTACCGGTTATCTTGAGCAATAACTTCTGTTTAAATTCATGTTACCTACTATCTCTTATAATCACTTTAACTTAATATCGTGTTATCTTATCGAGTATCTCAAATAATAACTAAAGCTTAATACCGTTATCTTATTCATTACCTTTGAGGATAACAACTTAAGCTTAATATCTTTACCTTATCTATTATCTTTAACATCAATTTGAGATCTTATCTTATCTTTTTATCGTCCTAACGTGTGGTATATATGACCAGACGTGGGAATTATTTTTTTTTGCCTGAAATTTAAGTGAAAAAGCTAACCCAATTTAGAAATGTAATTTGTCAGGTTAGCATATAAGGATTTAGTAGGCGGTACTTTTGGTAAATTTGTGGATTCACAACTGTGTCATGGACAAGTTAAATGTGCATCGGAGGAAACCAAAGTACCAGAAACAAAATTTGCTAGAGTGCAAGTGACGCACTCTCATGAACTTTTTTAAATTTGGGCACTTCTTGCCAAAAAAGAAGAATAGTTTGATGCGACACTCATGTGTGTTTGCATATAAGAACTATATGTTAGCTTTAGTTAGATAAGTTTAGATAGGTTTAGATAGGTTAGGCGACTTGTCGCACCCGTGTTAGTTTAAGCAGTGTTTCATGCTCCCGACAAATTTGTGCTGTCGGTAAGTAGTGTAGTCAAAGACTATCGGGCTACCTATTCCGTTTCCTGGTACTTCGGTAGACGTGTTATCGGTCGAAAAACCAGGTGGCGCCTTATATAAACATTTTGTAGGTTTTAAGTTAGGGTTTATGTAGGGTAGTAAGGACTTAGATTTTAAGCTGTTACTGTGCTAACAGACTTTTCTTTTTAAGTTTTTTCTTTTGTGGCTTTGTCGCGATTGTTACGTGCAAACTGAATTTGCACTTAAACATTGTTTTAGTTCAGTTTTTGAATGTGCGGAAGCTTCCGCCATAATTTTAAATACGCAAGACGCGCGAACATTTTAAATGAACTGGGCGGGCTTCCGCACGTCACAATAGTGCAATTGGCAAGTGTGAATTATCCCCATAGGGGTAAGGCAATGCTACAAAAGAGTAGGGAGTTCCGCGGTTCTCACGCCGGAAACGTGGCTTTTTTTACGCCGAACTTTGAAGTGAACAGTCGTGCCGGGTGTCGTGTTATCTTATTATGTAGATTTCCTTATCTTGAGTATCTTTCCTTAATTCCCTATTCCCGTCTTCCACTGCATATAGGAACGGAGATGACCCTGGAGCATCCCATGACCCCGAGATAATTTGGATGTCCAACTCTACCAGCAGCGATACCGAGGTTACGGTGGCGGATTTCCTGCCGGTTGGCGGATCCTTCACGTGAGTAGATTGTCTGGTTTTTATTGTTTAAATTTTATGTACCTTCTCTTAATTATGGCGCAATATAAATTATCAGCGACGTCATGTGTATCTTATGAACTTTGGTAATTGTATTACCGGCTTTTAAGAGCCATCTATCGCCATTTCAATGTACCAGAATCTAAGCGTAACATTTTGTTAACTGCATTACCGACCAGGTAAAACTGTAAACGAAGTGTAGCAACATCATTTGCAATTTTCGACTTCACGCTGTAGTCGTTTGTTGTGATGTTCAACAAATGTACCGCCAAATATTAATCAACAAAGATCAACGTAAATTTCAACACATTTACTACCGCACTGAACCCGACGGTGACATTCAAGAATACGAATTAAATACGGTCACCTTTGGCGTGTCAACCGCACCCTATTTAGCGCAAAGGGTGCTTCATCAATTGGTTGAAGATGAAGGTCAACAATTTCCTTTAGCTTCAAAAGCAATAATGCAACAAACTTATGTGGATGATATCTGCGAAAGTGTAGATACCATTCAAGAAGCATTACAATTACAAACGCAGTTAATAGACATTTTTAAACTAGGAGGTTTTAGTTTACGAAAATGGATTAGCAATCATCAATCTGTTCTTGAGGGTGTACCCATTGATTATCGCAATCACGCTTTAATTTTAAATACAGAAGATAATTCTGTTAAGATCCTCGATGTTCAATATGAACCACGCGAAGATTGTTTTTCGTATCGTATAAATTCGAATTCGAGTGTTATGACTAAAAGAAGTATGCCATCTGAAATTGCAAAATTTTATGACCCTTTAGGGTGGCTTACGCCAGTTACCTTTTACGCAAAATCACTAATTCAAAGGGTATGGTTATTAGGATTAAATTGGGATGAGCCGCTTCCAACTAAAATTCAAGAAGAATGGAAACAATTCGTTATTGATTTACCCTTGTTAACTGAAATTAGGATTTCTCGTCATATCGATTTTAAGTTAGCACTTTCTCGTCAAGTGATCGGATTTTGTGATGGTTCGTCAAAGGGATATGGAGTGGTCATATATATCCGCTGCGAATTTCAAAATTATATTAATATTTATTTGCTTAAAGCAAAAAGTCGTGTAGCCCCGCTTAAAACTTTAAGTATTCCTCGCTTGGAATTATCTGCTGCAGTTCTTTTGAGTCGTCTATTAAATTCCGTCGAATGTTTTATAGAACAAATCGAACCATGCTCCGTTCATTTATTTACGGATTCGTCAGTTGTACTTGCTTGGTTATGTACACCGCCTCATACCTTAAAAACTTTTGTGTATAATAGAATTGTTGAAATTTTAGAAACTTCTCTGCCTACTTATTGGCATCATGTTTCAACACAAGACAATCCTAGTGATTGTGCAAGTAGGGTTTACAACCCAAATTCTTATCGCAATTTACCCTCTGGTGGACGGGCCCTCGTTTTTTGTATACGCCTTTTAGTACCTAGAACTTAAATTCTTGCAGTCCCCTACAAGATAATTTAGTACCAGAATTAAAGTCTGAAACGCTTATTGCCACCACCGCTAAAATATTGCCTCTATTAGAATTAATAAATAAATGTTCAAGTTTTAGTAAATTGCAAAGAAGTATTGCTTTTGTATTGAGATTTTGTTTTAATTCTCGATGTAAAAAATTACAACTTCCACGACGTACTGGTCCGCTTTCTCCGATTGAATTACAAAATGCTAGGTATCTATGCATAAAAGAAGTACAGGCATTCTATTATTCTAATGAAATGCATCAAGTAAAAACGAATCAGTTGTGTTCTCCTTCGTTACGAAAGTTAACTCCGTTTCTAGATAATCAAAACTTGCTAAGGGTGGGCGGTCGTCTTGTGAATATGACTCTCCCCTATGACGCCAAGCATCCCATATTAATTCCCAGAGATTCCCATCTGGCAGTCTTAATATGCGATTATACACATAAAATAACGTTGCACGGAGGTCCGCGTCTAATGCAATCTCTCATTCAATGTCAATATTGGATTCCCGGAATTCGTCAATTCATACGTCATCGTATTTATAAATGCATGCGCTGTTATAGATTAAAGGCTCAAACCTGTGAACCGCAAATGGCAAATTTGCCAAAAGCTAGAGTTCAGCAATCGCGTCCGTTCTGGAATACGGGGATTGATTTTGCTGGACCTTGGACAATCAAAGAAAGTCACAGAAGAAATGCTCCGCAATCAAAAGGTTATTTGGCCATATTCGTTTGTCTAGCTACCAAGGCGGTACATCTAGAATTCGTATTGGGTCTATTCACCCCTGCATTTTTGCTGCCTTAGGTAGATTTGTTGCTCGCAGAGGTTTGTGCCACGAAATATTTTGTGATTGTGGCACTAACTTTAAGGGCGCGTCCAATTATTTCGCCGATGTTTATAAAATGTTAAAGGACTCTAATACCGCTATCGCTGATCACGTTTCTACTATCAGAATTAAATGGAACTTTAACCCACCATCTGCTCCGCATTTTGGGGGTTATGGGAATCGGTGTCAAATCCGCTAAGCATCATTTGCACAGAGTCTTAGATCCTAGGATCCTTACTTTTGAAGAAATGACTACTATTATTACCCGCTAGAGGCAATAATGAACAGTCGTCCGCTAGGTTCTATTTTATCAGATCCAAACGAAGGTACGGATTACCTCACTCCGAGTCATTTTTAATTGGATCCCTTTGTTAGCACCCCCAGAAATGGATTTTGAAAGGGTTAAATTAAGCGGTGTGGATCGCTACCATTTACTTCAACAAGCTACCCAGTCATTCTGGCGCCAATAGTCAAGCGAGTATTTACACACGCTAATGCCGCGACTAAAATGGTATGCAAATCAACCAAATATAAAAGTTGGTGATATTGTTCTATTAAAGGTTAGTGACACGCCCCCGTTGTCCTGGCCACTTGGCAAAATTCTTGAGATTTATTCTAGCAAGGATGGCAGAGTTAGAGTTGCCAAAATTAAAACTAGCACAGGAGTTTATGTCAGACCTCTATGTAAAATGGCCACCCTACCGCTGTTAGATTCTGAATAACAATTTTTTATTCTTTTACTCAAAGTTAGTTTACATATTTGTTTGGAGTCGTTTTATTATACTTAAGTTATTTAATTTGTGTTTTTTGCTTTTATATTTTTTATCAAAACATTGTTTTGGGTGGGCGGTATGTTGGCGCCATTAAGGTAATTTTATTAAAAGTAGAAATGCTAACATTTGTATATAGTTTATTTATCTAGTTGATAGCTCGCAGATGTTGAAAGTCAATGTACAAGTTTAGTTGCTCTTCGTACTTGGTATTAAAAAGGTGTTGTTTCCAATACATAAGTAAAACGTGTGTCGCTGTGCCAATATCAGCAGCCAGCTGTCGAACTCGTCCGCCGCCATCAATAGCTATATTGATTAAGGGTGCCCTTTTTGAATCTAGTAGAAAAGTGGTTTCCTGTTGATCTTCTGCAGTCGATGCTGAGTTGGTAAGTACTTTTGTCTTGCATTTGTTTTATTTATGTATTTGGAACTTCCGCTAAAATTATTTATTAAAATCAGTTTGTACTACCGCTTCACGCTCAAACAACTGTCCTTAAAGGGTAGTGAAACCACATATCTACCCTCCTCGTTCCGAAAATGAGTTTCCTTAAAATACTCCTCACAAGGTTCAACCTTGTTATGGGCAGGAATTTGTTCCAGCTCCTATAGTTTTTTAATATTTTCCTCTAATACGGATTCAACGGAATAGCACCTAGTAGTATTTCCATTATTAGACACCACTTTACCCATAACCACATACCCGAAAATGGTATTTATGGCTGATGGCCCAATACGATTGGGACTTGATATGACCTGACCTAATAATATTTGAGGGAACACATCAGCCCCAAGCAACAAATCAATTGATCCCTTTGAATCAAAATAAAGATCCGCAAGATTTAAATTTTGTAAATGATTCCAATCGTTACTTGAAATATTAATCACAGGCATGTCACTGCAAATTGTCGATAATATTTGAGCTGTGACAGCCATCGAAGGAGATTTACTATTACGTGATTGTAACGTAAGAGTTACTACTCCTCGACTACGTGTGGTAGTCTGACCAAGACCTTCAACATTCATGGAGGAGTGACTCCGGCCGATGCCCAACTTTTGTACACAGTTCTCTGTGACGAAACTAATTTGGGATCTGCAGTCTAATAAAATACGAATGGGAACTTTCCCATTAGCTACTGTTAAAACATTTACAATAGCAGTACCTAAAAGAACGGTAGCTTTCGATTCTGCCATACCAGAAAAAGCCATAGAACTTGACGTTTCTGACGTAAGCTCCGAAGCAGGCTTCGATTCAACATTCACTGCAGTCCTCAATGAATCACAAGCAGATGCAATCGAAATATTTGCATCCCTATTGGAATTCTGGACTCGAGCATAGTGAATGAGAGTAGCATGGTTACCATCGCATAGAGCACATAGTTTTGTAACCTTGCAATCTCTAACTAAATGTGATTTTTTAAAACAAATTAAACAACGATTGTGAGCTTTAACCCACTTCAAACGCTCATAGGCGGTTTCATCCTTAAACAACTTACATGATAACAGATCATGATCATTCGTACAAAATGCACAATTAGTAGGCGAATTTGAAAGTAAAGAATGCATTGTTTTACCTCTATTATTTGGATACGATTGATCTCTTTTAATACTTTTATTAAATTTCGATGGGGTCACTATGTTTAAGTTATCTAGAGCATAGCTTTGCTTTCCAATAAAATCTAACAAACAATCAATAGAAGGTACTTTATTTCGATCGTCTGCAATGCTTAATTCAAATTGTTCACACGTTACGTGATCCAACTTTTTTAAAAGTAAATTAACTATGAACAAATTTAATTGCTCTTCCCGACTTGGTAATACAGCTTTTAATGCTGCCCAATTTTCAGAAAATGTATCTATTACCTTCTTCAAAGAAGAGGGTGATCTATCGGTAATGTTTTGTATTTTGAACAAATTGTTTAAATAATTGTTAGCAATGATTCGCGTATTTAACAGATCGAGTGCAACAGAATAATTGGCACCTGTAATTTTTAGACTCTTAACAAGAGCGGCTGCTTCCCCACTTAAATTTCCGACCAAATAACCCAGCTCTTCGACATCTAAAAGTTTTTTTGAGTTACCAATTAAACCGGTAAATAACTCTATAAAGCTTGGATACAACGATATATCCTCATTGAATTTGGCCAGTTTCAAAGCAAGCAATGGATATGGATAACAAGATGGCCGAAAGTGAAGTTGATGTGTTATTAGCTGTGTGTAAATACTGTAGAAATAAGTGTAATACTGGTCCTAAATGTGAGTGTTGTGGATCAGTATATCATCCAAGTTGTGCTAAGCGAAAGAAATTAATATTCATTAATGATAGTACTATTAATTGTTGTGAAGAAACAGATTATGAATCTTTAAGTGCCTCTAACAATATTGAAATATTAAAGGAAGGTGAACAAAGTTCATCAGAGATAAGTTTATTAAAATGTATTATTGAACAAAAGGATATTATTATCTATGAACTGAGAGATAAGATTCAATTACTCCAAGATAAAATTTACTTGTTAAATAAAGTGCATAAATTAGTAAATCCTGTTGAATTGCAGCCTGTTATCAATACCACTTATGCTCAAGTGGCTCAAAACAAGAACCTGTCTGAGGATCACTGTAATAAAAAAGAGACTGATAAGGTAAACTGCACTGAACTAAATGCAAATAATATTACAAAAGCTGTTTTGCAACCTAACAATGTATCTACTAGTACCCAAATTAGCAGTATTAAATCAGATAAAGGTACTTCTAAAATAGTTACAAACAATGAAGTTTCCCTTGCTATCCAAAATGCATGTGTACAAAACACCTTAGCAGATGATGACTTTCAACATGTAAAATACAGAAAGTCTCAAAATGCTAATATGAAAACAGTAAAAGAGGATTATGTAGCTAAGAATAAAAGAACAAAACCCTTTGTTGGCACATCAAATGCTGCTGAACTGAAAAGTATACCTAAACTTTCATCAATACATGTAAGCAGACTTGATCCACAAACAACAGCTGACGATTTAATCGCATTTATTCAACCACATATATCACAAGTGAGATGTGAAAAGTTAAATTCAAAAACCTGATGTTTATTCTTCTTATAAAGTGTCAGTCCCAGTCAATCAGGTGGCTGTGCTTCTTGATGAAGCCTTTTGGCGAAGGAGTTTACGTCAATAGGTTTTTCAGAAGCGACCGACTGTGCAAGTAGCAACCTAATATTACATAGTGTGTCATTACATGGTTACAGTGAAAGTAGAGCCAATAGTCATGTGAATCCTACTGATCAAATCAAAAAGTTCATTTAATAAATTATACATAGCACATGTTAATATAAGATCACTTGTTCCTTCTTTTATGGGATCAAGGAATTAGTGCTACAAGAAAAATTCCATATACTATCAGTAACTGAAACATGGTTGTCAACAAATGACTTTGATGAGTTGCTAGCCATTCCTGGGTATAACCTATTCCGAGTTGATAGAGCAACCAGGGGTGGTGGCGTTGCTATTTATGTAGCTCATGAATTTAGGTGCAAAGTTCTAAATACATCTAATATAACTAGTGACATTGAGCAGTTATGGTGTGAAATTGCATACAAAAATGTGAAGATTTTGTGTGCAACTTTATACAAGCCACCTTCAGTAAATTACAAACAAATTGATATAATAGAAAGTACCCTATCTCAATTTTCATCACATTATGGTCAGACTATTTTGATGGGAGACCTAAACATTAATATGAAAGAGAATAACTTTGAAAGTAAGTACCTTGAGAAGATACTTATTGCATTTAATTTAAAACAAGTAATTTTGGAACCTACTCGGCTCACTTATACTAACAGCAGTTTGATTGATGTTATCTGTGTTGATAACTCATTAAAATTAATTACGTCAGGTACTATGGAAATGTATAGCCTTACTGACCATAGATTGGTTTATTCAGTTTTAGATGTACGAGTACCTAAACATTTCCCTAAACTTGTGAAATACCGTGACTTTAAAAATTTTAATCTTAACCAGTTTAATCTTGACATGGCTAAGATAGACTTTATAAGTATGGTTCAGAATGGCAGTGCTGAAAATAAAGTTACTGCTCTTAATAGATGCTTGTTGCGTATTTTGATAAACATGCACCTGAGAAGACCGTCGCTGTAAGAAAGCAACACTTTCCGTATATTACAGAAACTATAAAGGAAATAATAAAGCTAAAAATAAAGCCTTTGTCAAATATAAAGGCACTCATAAGATAGAGCATAGAAAGTACTATTTAGACATTAGGAATTATTTATCCTTTGCAATAAAAATGAGAAAAAGGCTTACATGGAATTTGAACTTAAAAAAGAAAGTATGAACTCTAAAAAAAGATGGGAAAAACTTAGGGAATGGAACATACACATTAGACCTAATATGGAAATTCCAAATCATATAGTTGATGCAAATGCCATAAGTAACTACTTTGAAAGTGTCTTTATGATGGCTCCTCCAATTTGTGAACGCACCAAGGAATATTATGAGTCTAATAGATTCCTAAAATGTAACACCACTTTTAAGTTTAAACTTATTACTGAGCATGATCTCCAGGCGGCCTTTAGGAAAATTAAGTCCCGTGCTATGGGAATAGATGGTATTAGCTATGAAATACTGTTTTTTAGTCTTGACCATATTTTGAGTGCGCTAACATTGTTAATTAATGACTTTCTGCAAAACAGTGAATTCCTAAGCAATGGAAAACTTCATTAATTAAGCCGATTCCAAAGATCCCAAAGGTGAAATCGGTGGGTGACTTAAGACCAATAAGCATTCTGCCAATATTGGCAAAATGATGGAGATTCTTGTCTATAATATGATTAATGAATATATTATGAAACAGAACATCCTTCCAAGTGTTCAGTCAGGTTTTCGACAGTATCACAGTACTTCAATTGCCCTTACTAAAGTTACAACTGAAATAGTAAATGGTATGGATAATCAGAAGGTGTCCTGCTTGGCGTTGCTTGACTTCAGCAAGGCTTTCGATGTCTTAAATTGTAATTTGCTTATAGCAAAACTACGCTACTATTGTTTCTCTGATCAAGTGTGTGCCTGGTTTTTAAGCTACCTACTATCAAGAGTTCAAATAGTAGAAATGAATGGTAAAAAAGCCCAACCTTTTGTAACTTCCTGCGGTGTGCCGCAGGGGAGTGTTTTAGGTCCTCTCTTATTTAGTATATACACTTCCGACTTGCCTAAGATGGTCCAATTCTGTTCTATCTATCTTTATGCTGACGACACGCAGCTTTTGAGGACTTTTATGCCAGATGAGTCTATTCAAGCGATAGCAGAAATAAATGCTGATTTGCAAGCCATATTGCATTGGACTGATAGACATGGTCTACAATTGAATGCGAAAAAAAGTATGTACATGATATTAGGAGTAACACCAACATAAACAAATTTAAGAATTATAAATGCTCGGCAATTTGTATAAGTGGAGATAGTTTACTTAAAGTCGAGCAAACCAAGAGTTTGGGACTTATCTTAGATAGCGAGCTCAATTTTGAAAGGCATGTGGACATAAAACTTAAACAAGTGTATATTAAACTTAAAACTCTTTACCCTTTTAAATATCTATTG
This sequence comes from Platerodrilus igneus, assembly GCA_036346225.1. Classification (NCBI taxonomy): domain Eukaryota; kingdom Metazoa; phylum Arthropoda; class Insecta; order Coleoptera; family Lycidae; genus Platerodrilus; species Platerodrilus igneus. The sequence goes on from JARFIW010001391.1 coordinate 135,522, forward strand.
TCTGAAAAAGTTAAAGGATTCCTAATTCAATCGCTTGTATATCCTATTTTGATTACTGTAGCGTGGTTTATTATAATTTTTGGCACGTCATTATAAAAATAAGATTCAACTTGCTCAAAATGCTTGTATTAGATATATACATTGCATTAAGAAGTATGATCATATATCCCTAGTTATTACCAACATAGTTATTTAAAATTTGAATATCGAATTCAGTTGCATTTGCTGTCTTCGTGTATAAAATTTGTAAAAACAAGGCCCCATTGTATTTATTGGATAGTATAATCTCAAGACGTAGTGTGCATAAGAAAAACCTTCGCGAAATTGTTAAGTATGATATACCAATGCACAAGACCGCTAAGTTTGAAAACTCTTTCGCTTACACTGCTATTACTCTAATCAATTCAAAAATTTATAATGATGTATGTCACAGTTCATTAATTAATTTTAAGAAAAAATATACTGAATTTCTTTTAATTGTTCAACTTATTAAGTAGTTACATTATTGTAATACTATTGTTATACTTAATGTGTATTGCAGGTAACATGGAAGAACGTATATACGAATGTTACCTTTTGTGTATCTACTTTCTGTTTTTTTTTTTTACACAATAAAAATTTTTCTATTCTATTCTATTCTAATTTGATATGGGATTATTGTAAATTTGCAACCACCGAACTAACTAAATTTACATTTAAAATTTTATCCAAAAGCCTATTCAAATTTCTACTTTTAGAACGAATGCTATACGAAATATCATCAAATTTATCCCCATAAGCGTGTATTTCCTCTAACAGGGATTCGGATATGTCAACTGTACCGATTAATTGTGTTTGTAACCGCGAAAACCGATCAACGGTTTCTGAAAAATCTTCCGTGCGAATTAAACAATTATCAATTTGTTCACGATTATTCGAATTTTCGGCATTGTGCATTAAATCTAACAATTTTTCCCCACTCGCCATATAACCTTACAGTTTTGCAGGATATCTTGTTGTTTCTCCATTTTGATCAATCACGAATAATGTTGAGTGATCTCCAAATCGTTGAATGCAGCCCAATTGCGTTGAATACTTCCAATGGTAATGCTAGTTACCCTATGCAATACGGAACGCACTCCCGAAACCGAACCGAAATGACAGATGTAACCGTCAATTTGTTTATCAAATACGAGTTATCTTGTTTATCAAAACACCACACGTATTTGTTCAAAGAATTAATTCGCGACTAATTCAAAAGTCAAATTAATACACCAATTTTAAGCAATTTAACAAACTAATAAACTACTTGTCAAACGAAAATATTCAAAAGTTAACCTCGAAACGAACATAGGTCGACTTACAAAAAATGCGAATTTTTAACAAAAAATACGCCCGTTCAAAATCCGCTGAAGGAGTAAAAAAATGTTGGCGTATTTTACGAGCTAGTGAACTGTATCGACGACGAATATGTTATTTAACATGACAAAGCATTGTAAGTACGAAAATTAAAACTTACCAGTGCTAGCGATCGCCATGTTAACCAAAACGATGTTGATGAGCAACTAACTTCTTATCAGTCTTCTATATGGCGAGTGGGAATAACGAAGATAACCGAAAATAATGCCCATAAGGCCGCGAAACTCAAAATAACTAAATGTTACTTAAACACATGTATAACATTGAGATGTTGTCGGAGATCTAAAAGTTCTGACTGGACTAAAATATTTATCGGGTAGTTCTGATCGTATTACAGCATAATGAAAACAGTTCTAGCGAGTACCGATGCGAAATCGTGTCCAAAAAAGTCTAACGTCCTTATACCGCCATGCACGGTACACATACACGTACCCCTTTGAGATGCTGACCGATTTCGAAGAGTTCTGACTAAACTAAAATATTTTTTCGGTAGTTCTGATCGTACCAAATCATAATCAAAACAGTTCTTGCGAGCACTGATGAAAAATTGTGTTCAAAAAATCCTAACGTTCTTATACCGTCATGCACGGTATACATACACACACTCCTTTTGAGATGCTGACCGATTTCAAACAGTTCTGACTAAACAAAAATATTTTTTCGGTAGTTCTGATCACATAAAGCATAATCAAAACAGTTCTAGCAAGCATCAGTGCGAAATGGTGTCCAGAAAAACTCTAACGTCTTTATACCGCCGTGCACGGTATACATTCACGTACTCCCGTGAGATGCTGACCGATTTCGAAGAGTTCTCACTAACCTAAAATATTTTTCGGTAGTTTTGATTGCATTAGCATAATCAAATCAGTTTTTTTGACACGATTTAGCATTGATGCTTGCTAGAACTGTTTCGATTATGCTTTAATGCGATCAGAACTACCGAAAAAATATTTTAGTGTAGTCAGAACTCTTTGAAATCGGCCAGCATCTATTATACTCTAGGTCGTTCTATTCTAAGGTGTTCTTACATTTACGCAAGGTTCTTACATAACCGTCGACGCGGTATATGCGACGCAAAGGCAGTTGGTAACGCTAATCCAATAAGTGGAAATTAACGCACCCATCTGTGAATGACCTCAATCAATATGCAAATTATTACGCTTAAATGACGTAATATATAAAATGTTAGAAATGAATTATAAACAATAAGGTACTTACATAAATAGGTACAGCTTCCTACAGAATAAGTTAAAGATGGCGTTGGTGACGTCCATCGGGATTGCTCTGACTAGCGACGGCGGTAGTGGGCTGCTCCCAGGTTGTTTCCCAAATTATCTTCTACCTATGTAGGGAACGATAAGGAACAGGTATAGGGGCGACAAACAAAGATAACAGACAAAGGGATCTACATAAATAAAAGATAAAGATACGTTATCGAAAACCCAACCACTCTTCCCGAAGTTCAAATGCAAAAAGCCACGTTTCAGCGTCTCCCGGAAAAAACCCACTTTTTCTTCCCCCATACGCGTCGGCGTGAAGTTCGTCCAATGCACTTCTGACGTGACGGAAATACACGCCAATTCTTTCAAATTTATGGCGCGAAAACTCCCGCACATCAAAACTAACACTAACAAAAGTCTAGTGCCAAATTTGGCACGTTAACACTGTTAGTCTCGCGCGTAATTGACAATAACTACTACGAAAGTTGACAACATAATCAACCCGTACGTAATATGACGCAATAAGGTGTTACGTCATTATGGCGTCTCGAATTTGTATCACATATAAAAGAAAAAGATAGAATGTACTCGCGTAAAATGTAGAACCCTTCACGACATTGCAGCTATTCTAGTGGCAGGACCTCGGCGTTGGTTGAGTGTTGTTGGGCGTGGGTAAGGCTTTGCCCCTTTGTCGAAACCAGATTAGTTTGTCTTCCCTCTTCTTGTGTAGCGGTACGGTAAAGTATCAACCAGGTAAGAGGAACCTTAATAGGTATAAGGTAGGACACCTACATATTTGAAAGAGAAGACAAAGGCACACCACAGATCAACCTCACTGTTCGACGTTTCGTTGACTAGTTCCCGTCGTGACGGAAAAATGCGCACTTCCTCCCGCACTCCACGTCTGCGCATTCTCTGACGCCGGCGCAACTATCTGAAGTGACGGAAATACATGCACAAGTAATTTTTTAAAATATTAGCGCGATTTCAGTACATATTTAAAACTAAAATCAGAAATGTTTACATAGCCGATTTTCGGCATGTAACAATCGCGACAAAGCCATAAAAGAAAAAAATTTTTAAAAAAAGAAAATGACTGTTAGCACGGTAAAAGCTTAAAATCTAAATCCTAAGTACCCTACATAAATCCTATCTTAAATTCGAGAAAATGTTTATTGTAAGCGCCACCTGTTTTTTCAACCGATTACACGTCACGATTTACCAGGAAACGGAATGTGTAGCCCCATTGTTTTTGAACTACATTTAAAGTGCACACACGAGTCTTTAATGTGGCGTAGTTATAATCGACAGCACAAATTTCTCGGATAGCACGAAACACTACTAAAACTAAAACAAATGCGACAAGTTGCCTAACATATTGTAACGGGCTACTACTACCGCGTTTCTTTAATTTAAAACAAGTAATAACAAACGTCTTTATTACTTACTGTTCACAAGTCTAATTAACAGTATATGCCTTATTTATAGATGTTTTCAGTCCACTTAACAATGAAGCACTACTACACTAATGAATTGACAAGCACTAATATCTTCTTAAACTAACTCCTCTACCATAAGTCCATTAACCACTAACACAACTATTTATTTATACACTTCTATTTATTTATGTATACTACAAGCTGCATGTACATTAGACACAGCATATCACATTTATGTAATACTTCTAAAAGCTCAACTACGCTTACTGTACACGATATAATTTATATTAGACATTCAAGAATAGACTGACCCTTGCATTCATTAGCGGTCTTATATATACTCTGAATTACAAGGATGACTCATGCTTCCGTAATTTCTAGAACAATTCTGGAATCCTTGAGAATACGCCGTGCCCCGAGCGTTTTGTGTGTAATTGATTGCTAGAAGAATTCTCGTATCCTGAAAAGTATGCAGAGTCTACAGCGCTTGTGTGTTTGATGGGTTGCCTAGTAGTAGCTCGCAACAATATATACTAAAACTAAAGCTAACATTACAGTTTTCTAAGTGCATACGCACATAATCGTTGCATCTAGACTGTTTTTTCTTTAGCAAGAAAATGCCCAAATTTCAAAATGTTCAAAAGAGCAAGTTACTATCCACTTTAGCAAATTTTTAGGTACTGGTGCTCTGGCTTAATAAACAATACACATCAAAACTTGTTTATGACATGGTTGTGAATCAACAAATTTACCAACAGTACCATCTTACTAATTTCTTACATTACTAACCTAACAAACTACATTGCTACCATCAGGCTAGCTTCTTCACTCAATATTCAAAAAATAATTCTTACGTCTGATCGTAAATACCAAACGTTAGGAAGACAAAAAAGATAAGACAAAATCTTAAGTTATTATCAAAGATAATAGGTAAAATAACCATATTAAGATAAAACTAGATAACAATAGATGGATCCGAAACGTCCCAGCACGCTAAGGCACGCTACGACTACATACACTAACGATATAGCGTAGAATTCCCCAGCTTACCAAGCCGTTTCGTCATCCATCCCAAAGATACAAGATAGAGTGGCTCATTGAAGCCGTTATATAGGTAAAATACTCGTACCCCCTAAAAAGAGCGACCTGTGAAGCAGACCCATGTATAAAAAAACGGTATGAGGGACCAGAAAAAGGCATTTGGGTGCATTTCTGCACCCAGCGTTAATCGATATCGGTACGATATCCGTACGATATCCATTCTTTGCTACATACACTCACACATTCACACACTCATACATACATGCACTGTTAGCGGCCATGTGCGCTGACAGCGGCACCGCATGACCTCATGAAAGATTCCCAGAGACGTGGTCCGGGTGTCTGTGAAAACCCCCCGCGCAACCACACGGTGACTAACGGAAATGAAAAGGCAGTAGAAATGTAGGAAAGGTAAAAAGAGGGAGGTAAACATTTTTGAAATGCATAAAAAACTTCCAGGTAGAAGAGAATATAGGAAGGGCTCGCATTGAGCTAAAGAGACAGAAAAGGTGGATAGCAAAGCACTACACAACCAGCCGATGTATTCAGTAGCCCGGAGTGAGAGAAAAAACACTTATGTGGTAGACGGGTGTTCCAGGACAAGAACAGGTCTATCGAATGAAAGATAAGGCAGAAACGGAATTAGCAGGATAAGAAAAAGTAGAGTTTTTCGACAAGTGTCCGAGAGAAGGTAGAGAGTTGTCCCTATTAAACACAGGTCGGTCTGAAGGACCACCTGCTATGTTAATCAGACAAGTTAAGATACATCATAAGTTAGAGAAATTACTAGAGTCTTATGAGAACTAGTACAATCATTTTCCTAGCGAGTGCATCCACTACGATAAGAAAATCAGACAAAAGTTGACACAACAACTTAAAAGTATCACCACAGATACATTCACACAAAAAACCAACTGTTTCAAGGTAATTATTAAAAACGGTAACGCCCTAAACACACAAAAATGCCTAATTATAAGCAGTTAAATACAGACACACTGTCCCAATGCTAAAACAACCGAGAATTCGATAAGATATCAATAAAAAGCGATAGCACCTCACCACGAAGTTCAATAAAAAACAACGAAAAAAAAATGTTTATATGTTATGGTAACTTAGTAGAAAAAGAAACAAGTAATGATATAGGATATTGTGGGCGACTGTAATAATTCAGAGGAAAAACGCATGGAATAGAAAGTCCTAGTTTTTGGCAACTGCGAAAATGGACTATTTCTTACAATGGCATAGGCCGCGTCTCCTATGTGAGCCCAAAGAAAAAAGCATCCACTCAAAACATCAGCTAAAACCAATCATAAAAATTCAATGAGTTATTGCAACCAAAGTTACGACAATCACCACAAAATTAAGCGATGTAAGATAAATACTGAAAACAAACTAATATGTTGTAGAAAAGGTACCAAGATTAATTAAATGAAGCGACATAGTTATACTGGGGGACATAGACAATAAACCGATATGTAACTAACGATAAATTCAAGGAAAAGTCAACAAGAAGCAGAAAGATAGCTAGTTTTAGGTAAATAAGTTAAACGTGTAAAAGGTAGGTGCTGTATAAGAGAAGGAATAAGTAATTGAAGTTAACTAATCCATAGTAAAGACAAAAAACATTAGGTAAATCGTTAAGGAAATGGAATGTAAAACATTTTGGATGTACGTAAGGGTTAAGCGATTTTAAAAATAATTTTATACCACCTAGTGTGGTTTAAATCGATATATGATGAGATAACAGTAATTAAAACTCGATTTACTGATAAAATTGTTGAAGAACAGAAAGATATCTTATAACGCAAATACTTGCTAGGATGACGAGCCCTCCTTTGAGCTTCACCTAGACAAATGAAGAAAAATTCCAACATCATTCTTTAAAAAATGATTCACAAATTGCTAGAACGACAAACTTACCCTCGACTCTCGCCTAGACTTATTTTAATGCTGAGCGACCAACTCGGATGGAAAATTTCGCCTAGATCAAATAGATCTTAAAATGCTGCGTTGGAATATCGATATATCTAAAAAAAATATGCTATCAAAACAAAATCATACTCGCTACACAAAAGAAATATTCTACGATACATGTATAGAAAAAACACTATTCCAAATTATTAAAATATTCTTTTTATATCGCGGGATTTATCAACAATCATCGTAAATGAGCTTAAATACAAAACGTTATCAACAACTTCATTATTGTAGTGTTTAAAGAAGCAGGTATAACGGAATTAAGTTACTATAACGTTTTTAGAAGGTAAAAGATATACTAAGAACTCCGTTAATTGCAATATTTACATTTAGGGAAGAAATTTTTTTTATGGAGGTAATCGTAACTTGTAATTGACTATTTAGATTATAAAGAGACACTTAAAATCATAGAGAAGTAAGATATTATGAGTTAACTAAACGACAGCTTTTAAAAATTTAGCCCAATATACTAAAAAAAATCTAAAGTTTATAGTGGTCGTTTAATTGACTTTAATATATTTTTAAGGAGATTTTTACTCGTAAAGAATGGTAAATGGAGCTATTTATTTATAACTAGGGTACATACATAAAATATTATTGATCCAGGAAGCAGCTACTGAAGTTAGGTTATGTAGTAGACACTTTTAAAAAATATACACTTTTAATTTTATTCCAAACCGAATCAGGTAATTATTTAACAGAATTTAGAATAAAAACACGCTATTTTTATGAATTAATTGAATTAGCAATACATTTATGAAAGATATACACAATAACCAATATGGATGTTCATGTCAAATTAGCATAGCCAGTTTCCATGTCATTTCACTTAAAATGATTGTCATGGCAACTGCAGTGTTACCAACTCATATTTTCCATTTGACAGTTATTACATTATTAAATAATTATTATTTTTTGAGTGAAAATTCTACAGATATATTTAAAACTAATACATTATAAGATATAAAAAGAGAAGAAAGCAATTTTTTCCGACCAAAAAAACGTTGAAGGCGCCACTGTTATACTTTAAGTCTAAACTCTAAGGTATACTTTTAAAGTCCCGGCGGGTACTGTATAAGACGCACTACGACAGTTGGTAACAATAATAAATACATGCATAATGTTGCGCAATAAGGTATTACGTCATATAAACGTTTTAACTTACTATATCACATGCAAAAAATGTTTATTTAGATTATAATAGAAGACAAAAGGTACTCACGTAAACTGTGGAACTCTTTACAACATTACGGCTATTTTGGCGGCAGCTGGGCGTCGTTGAGCATTGTAGACGTGGGTCGTCCCTCTGTCCCTTCGTCAAAACCAAATTTATTTGTCTTCTCCTTTGTAGCGGAACGGTAAATAAATACAGGTAGAGGTACGATGATCAAGTACGAGATCAAAGGAAACCTACATATCTGGAAGAGAAGACAAGATAACGGCACACAGATAACCACTCGCTCGACGTCTCGCGACGTGACGGAAATCACCCTTTCTTTTCACTCTGCGTCTGCACAATCTCGAGCGCCAACGCAACTATCTAAAGTGACAGAAATGCACGCACAAGTCTTTTAAATTATTGGTGCGCATTCATTTGCAAATTAGAAACTTACAGAAATGTTACGTACCGATTTTCGGCATGTAACACGTCGTCGTTATCTCCTGCTGACCTTTTTGTACAACTTAGTAACCAATCGCATTCACTTTCAACTATTAACAACATGTTGCAATGTAATACGTCTTTGAAACCATCTCGTTTTCCACCTGCTATATTAATCAGACAAGTTAAGATACATCAAAGTTAAAGGAATTACTAGAGTCTTAAAAGGGAGAGCATCACCTGTAGAAATAATGTGTTGCGGTAGTGACGCAACCAAGTTCAGAGGTATTTAATTTACGAAATTTGTCGATGGTAAGAGTTAAGAATTGCATTTTGGGAATCGGTAAGAGAAATTTTATTAGATATTCCCACAGACGCACAGGAATTTGTTTTGAGGGAAGTTTGCCAAGAAAAAATGAAAATATAGCGATAAGTTAAAAAGTTTACAGAAATCTACACCAAGTAAAAATGGGTAAGCTAATGTAGGTACGATCAAAAATGGAACGTCACGTTCAAGTGACTCTACTCGAATTTTTAATTTAAGGGAATCAGTTACATATATTTGATTATCGTCAGCTAAATTTATAGAGGTTTTTTACGGAATAACTTGAATTTTAATGTTTTGTTTAGATAATTGCTGTAAGCCTTCGTTATTTTGTTACATGCCAATCGAATTGGCCCTTAAACATTGTTTTAGGTTAGTTTTGATGTACGGAAGTTTCGCGCCATATTTTCAAAAGACGCGGTGCGCGGGAATTTTAAATAGACTAGGCGTGTACTTCCGATACGTCCTAGTGAGTTTGCGCAGATGGCGTGACCTTAGAGGGTTGGACGAATAACCCCGTGCCGATGTGAAAAAGACAAAAAAGAGTGGGGAAGTTTCCTGTTCTCTCTATAACGTGGCTTTTTCGCCAATACCTTGGAGCAGAGTGGACGTTTTTTGGTAACGTATCGTTAGCTGTACCTATGTAGATTTCCTTTGCTTGATTATCTTTTGTTTGTCTACCCTTACCTAGTATTCCTGCCCGATCCTTACATAGGTAGTTAATAATTTGAGAGCCGTAAGGCGTATCGTACTCCACGACCCGAGATGAGCCTGATGTTCATGCTCCGCTAGCCGCTCCGGAGGAATCACCATCTTTAATCCCTCCGGGATGGAGCCCTAATGGACTTCAATAGAGGCCTACCGTAGCGCAACTTCGTGCGAATGCAGGATTTCTGATGTAAGTAATCCCTTACCTAATTTGTTTGCTTTTATCATTGTTTTAAAATTATGTAAATTTCCGAAGTATTGCGCAATATAAATGATGCTTTGGTGACGCCATTGGTAGATGACCGCGCCCAAATCTGGATAAGGTTCGCGCTTACACCCGCCAGAGGCGTCGCCGGCTTATTCATTGCGCTTGCGCGATGTGTTTATGAACTACTCTTAAACTGTATTACCGACTTCGTAAACTGTTTTATCGACTTTTAAATACTAAGAACTATTACCATTTAACTTGTAAGAATTATCGTATCGTATTTTTAAAACGTAATAAAGGGAGCATGAGGAACCTGTATTCAGTAAAGCTATTACGGTTAAGGAACCAATCAAGATAGGTAAGTGAGGATGGATATCAAGGGGTTTTTAACAAGTTGTAAGGCAGCAGACTTTTTATGGTAAAAGGAATTAACTGTTTGCAGACAACTCGACCATTCGGACGGGGTAGTATGACATAATTCAGATAGGGGAGCTAAGTTCTTTTGTAAGTTTAAGGTAGCGGTATTATTCTTAGATACATTAGATAGAGGTTTAATATTAGAGGTAATTTTACGCTTTAAATCTATCGACATCTGGGTGCGTTGTTGAACGGTCGGTGTTTTGATTCCTTGAGATATTCACGTCCCGGGTAGGAATACCTCTGCGGAAGTCTCCCGATAAGTTAGAGTTACAATTTGTACATGTAGATGTATAGGTTTTGCTACGATCGCCTCCATAACAAAAATATTTTTGGAATATGTTCACACGTTATAGTTATGTCCATTTTTCTTGCAATTCCAACAGGTAAGTGAGTTACTTGAAGGGGAAGCAGGAAAATTAATACTAGATAGTTTACGAGGGGGTTCAGACTGACATGCTAAGTCAGGTTCTAATAAGCCAGATTGTTTTTCTGGGTGAGAACGGTATTTGTCGACACGTAATTTCACTTCTTGAAGTGAACAACAAATCTTTAAACTGAGTTAAAGAAGAAATGTGTTGTAGCGCTAAACGTTCGAAGAAATATGTATTCAAATTCCTACGAAGTTGATCAATAATTTCGGGTTCTGGTGATTTTTTATCTAATCTGCTATATAAAGCTTCTATTGAGGTAATAAAAGAGATTACGTTTTCGTCAGATCGCTGGGTTCAGTTTCTTATTTTGTTCCAGAGATCAGTTATATAACCATGGGGTAAAAAATCGCGTTTTAAGCACATAACTAATTCTTCCCAAGTAGAAATCTGATTTCGTATATTGCTATACCAAATTAAGGCAGAACCGGAAAATAATTCACCCGCTGAAACAAATAAATCTTGGTCTGTGCAGCTACGGGAAATTTTAAAGTCAGTTACTCTATCTAGGAATGACATTAACGAGATTTGGAAGTCAACGCCCTGTAAAGTTAAACCCCATTTATATACAGATATCGATTTCCCAACGATATAGAAGGATGGGACATTGTAAGATTTGAGAAAGCTGTAGGTACATTTATGTCCACATCTAAGTTAAGTTTTTCGAGGACGATTCCTTCGAGTAAGAGAATATCAGATATGAAGGCTTGTTTGCTTTGGTGAACTTGTTCATCGTTAAATATACATAATAAGTCTATTCGTTGCTTGACATGCGTTATACGGGACACAATGCGTTTAAGCTCGGTTTCGGTAGGTTCAGGGTCAGTTTTATGCAGTATATTACTAATATTGTCAGAGATTGTTTAATTTCAAATGTATTTGGAGGTAAATCAGAGACCACAACACGCGGGATAGGTAGGCTTTTAGCTTCTTGAGCTAATATAGCTTTTAGCTGCAATCGTCGATCATTTTGGTTCGTTGCCGCTTGAATATTCCGCGACTGTACTTTGTAGATCGTTTCAAATGCTTTAGGGTGAACGGGATTTATTGTAATATAGTGTTTAAGAAAGCAGATATAGCGAAATCAAGTTTATTATAGTGTTTTAGACGGTATAGATATACTAAGATGAGAATTCAGTTAGTTACGTTAGCTGTATTAAAAGCAAAATTTTCATTAAGAAGGATTTCGTAACCTATAGTTAATTATTTAGATTGTAAGGGAACACTTAAAGTCATGGCATACTAAGATAATGTGATAGTTAGGTAAAATTTAAACTAAACAGGTTACAATAAACTAAAGGAATTTGAGGTTTAGAATAATTATTTAACTAAATTTAGTATCATTGTAATGGAATTTTTTAATCATATAGGTTTTTATCTATGGCTAAAATACTTACAGACAAAAATTATTTAATCCAAAAGCACATGTTTCCACGTAGAAGTAAGGTTAAGGCAATTTGCTAAATACAGTTGAAAGGTATATGCTTTAGTTTCATCCTAAATTAAGTTAGGTAATTATTTGAGAGAATTTAAATTTAAATACTGTTTTTATAAAAGATAAGTGCCAATTAATTAAGTTAGAAATAACATATGAAAGGTAAACACACTGTTCAAACATGGCCGCTTAAAGGCTTCAGATTGACATTTCAACTGCATTCGATGTCACGCCAACATAAGATAAAAATTACCAAATGCAATTTTGCCAGATTGTATTTCTTCTATTTCAAAGCCATTAAAAATTTAAAAGATTATTATTTATTATATTTGAGTGAAAAAAAAACAATTTCAACAAATATATTCAAAACTAACCCTTATAAGATAAATCAGAGGTGAAGACAAATTTTCAACACAACGTTTAGGGCGCCACTGTTATATTACCGGGTGCCACTGTTATACTCTCGCTGTCGCGCGTTTAGAGCCACTTCCACAGTTGGGAACACGGATACTATCCACGTTCACATTATTGCACAACAAAGATATTATGACAAAATTACGTGTCAAATTGTATCACATGCCAAATGCGTTTACAATGATACAATTGGCACTCAAAAAGATAAATAAAACGGGGTACTCACTTAAAAATGTGAAACTCTTTACGATTTTGCGGTCATCCTTGCGCAGGGGTCGTTCTGATTTTCATGTATCTCGTTTGGGTTATCTCGTCTGTTGGGGGTGGATTACGTCATGCCTTCGTTGAAACCAGATTTAACGTCTTCCCTCTTCTTTGATCGTAGGTAGGACGAAGAAATAAAGGTAGGGAACGATAGAAGGTAGAGATACTATAGAGGAACTTATATTCTAAGAGAAAAGACCAATGAACGACACAGGCAAACGTCACGTTCGACGTCTCGTTGGCTAATAATCGTCGTGTCCAAACTGCGCATTTGCGCCATCACTCCGCGTCTGCACATTCTTTTGCGCAAACGCAACTGTCCGAAATGACGGAAATGCACGTGTATTTTAAAAATAATGGCGGGAATTACTCACAAATCTAAAAATGTATAATGCCAATTTTGGCATGTAACAACATTCAGCATCACCGGCCATCCAATAATAATTCTACTCCACAGAGTTTACTGTTGAGATAATTTGTTTCTAAATTTAACACAGATTTTTAAAAGAAATAATTCAAGCTTTCAAAATCGGCAATCGTAATGCACTAGCAACATGATTGGTGTCATGGAAGTTTAAAAATGTTAGACAATTTATTGGACCCAATTGCGATGCTTACCAAGATATCTAAACGTGCTTTGTAAATATACTTTTCTATTTTTCAGAAACCAACTGTCTATCCATTTGACAACTTCAGTGTTACCGAAGATGGCGAAACCCTTCGTATGGCTATGAAAGGATTAGGAACTGATGAAGATGTTATTATTGATATTTTAGCAAATCGTTCCAACTGCCAACGTCAAGAAATTGCAAGATATTTTGAATCTGAATTCGATCATGTAAGTAATTTATTTTGTTGTTCTTGGTTCTTGGTGCGAATAAGTTTTGTTAGTGAAGAAGAATTCTGGAAAGGAAATAATTTGATTTCTTCCGAAACAACGAATGTTTTTGTAGTTTTGCGCGTTTCCAGCAATTCACGAATTATGTTGAGCTTACAAGTCGGAAAATGCGTTTGAGATTTTGTAATCGAATGTGGGCCATGCCATCATAGCGAACAATCGATAAGCTTAGCTGGCTCGGCACCCCTTGTCAAGAGATCGGCCGGGTTAGCGCTGCACGATACATGATGCCAATGAAAATTAAGTTCTTGTATTTCCGCTACTCTATTACTCACAAAAGTTTTATTAAAGTGTTTCGTTGCGTTTTGATCCAATTCAGTATGATAGTTCAATCTGACCATAAGAAACACTCATTGAATTTTATGTTTAAAGAATTGTGTACTTTACTGACAAGCCTTGCGAGGGTTAGCGCACCACAAAGCTCTAACCGGGGCAATGTGGTGGTTTTTATAGGAGACACCTTGAGTTTTGCATAAAGTAACCTCAAAATGTTTCATTATGTTTATTGGTTGAGCATATATAGACGCAGCAACCGTAAGGGTGCTTCAGATAAATTCGAAAATCCATGAAGTTGCTATGTACCTGGACTTAGCCAGAAGAAAACGTAAATATACCAGGCTAACTATCAATGCGAGGGGGTTCCTAGCAACACAAAAATAATACATCATCAATGATTTTCTATTTACAATAAAAAAACACAAATATAGAAATTTCTATTGAAACAACAAAACAAAATTAACCAAGGTTACTTTTTAAGAAAACAATTTTACTCTATGGACAAATTCACTAATTGTTTCACAAAGTGCCCAATTTGTAGCTAACATGCCATTCATCTAATCAGTAGCGAATAAAACTGATACTTTCGTATAAGCGGATAGGTTAATTAAAAAAACATTAAATTTAGAAACCTTTCTAATAAGGATTTTACCATACGAAGCATTTGTTATAACTCTAATCAGTAAAAAAAAATAATACTGCAGATACTTTCGTATAACCAGATGGGTTAAGTACAAAAAGCGAAAGCATTAAAGTTCGAAACTTTTCTAGTAAGGATTTTACCAGAACAAACAGCGTATCTAATTTCAAATTTGGTTTATCCCTGGGTATGTTAGAAAAGGAAAACAAGTCACATAAATGTGTCAGGATACTGATCTTGTCAGCCCTCGGAAGCGAATTGACACAGCATCACGGCAGTAGTTAGCAACATCCATCCTAATACCGTAATTGTAACGGCCGTTCACATGCAAGACCCAGTTGATCTACATCAAGGAATAATCAGGCTGCACAAGCAATTTATCCTCCAGCTAGGAGCTAAAAAAACAGGAAAATCTTATTAATATTAACAACTCAGGAGCGCTTACCGATACACACCAAATCTACACATTTGATAGAGGAGAAACGTGCATCGCTCTTGGAGTAGAAGAACGATTAGTTTTTACAAGTGCATCAATGCACAAGCTGCAAAATCAAAGTTTAAAACAAGTTCAAAATAATACGTACATTGAAACGCGATTGAAACTGGAAAACACGGTTTTACCGAAAAATAGGATATATTATTTCGACAAATCTTTAGATGGGAAATCCACTAGAACACAATTATGCGTTAGCGGAAGGTATAACACGCTCACGGATACCTAACCAGGATCTTGACTAATTAATTGTAGCATAAACTTGTCGTTTCAAAACAACTAAATTTTGCGTCGAGAAGTTTTTAGAAAGAGTATTTATTATTAATTATGTGGAAGAATTTAATAATATACATGGAATTTATACGAACAGATAATGAATTAACAAGGGATTTGAGTTGAAAATTATGGTAAAGCGAGCTTATCTGAACAGGTACAATATATCGGGTATTGTTGAAGAATTTAATACTAGAAAAGGAATTTATGTGAATAAAATAACCGATTATTGCCAAAAATGAACGTAAACAAAGTTCTATATGTCTTGAATTAGCACACAAAATGTGCCGTTTTATTCGTAAGTTATTTAAACATGACAGTCGATTCTTGAAGTTTGCATATGCCGAGTGCAATCGAACTGGCAAAGTTTCGTTCTATGACAGCCTTTCTGGCCAGAGTTTTTATAACATTATTTTGACAACAATAATGCATGGGCTTAACAAACCTAGGGTATCGAAAATCTGCGAAATTACGAAAGCATTGAGCGTTTAGTAATTTTCGATCTTTGATTTAAATTTTGCAAAGTGCAGTATAATAATTTATCTGCTTGTGGCAGCCAGGATAGGCATAGCGTTTTGGCATTTTCGTTTTCACCAATATTGATTACGTTTAGGATCGTGGCACTATTTTGCCCATCCTTTAGGACCTTGCGTTCCTTAGAATAGAATTTTCTGAGAATGAAGCATCCGCTTTTCGATACCATGGATACGAGAGGCTTCTTCAAGTGAGTCATGTTATACTCTCGAATAACTACACGTCATTGTTCTAATTTAACGCATAATTATGCGACAAATTTACCCGCCATATTGTAACTTATACCGACCACGTTTTTAGGGTGATGCAATCGCTAAGTCAAATTTGCCTGCACAATTTAAATCAAAACAAATTACTCACGTTGTGGGTATCTCGTAGCTTAATCTCAGGATCCCTCGGTGCTTGTGAGGTTGGGTTGCGTCATTGTTGACATCAAATTTCCATCCGTCCTAAAACTCTTTTCCACTCGTAGGGGATGAAGGAACACCAGATAAGGGAATGACACAAGGCAAGATAAACAAGGAACCTACATACCTGAGATACAAAAAAAAAACACACACCACTAGATAGTTATTGCTTCGTCCATCTTTCGTTGTTTAATGGCGTCTTTTTACACCACACGCGCATTCCGCATCACTTTTGCGCAGACGCGACTGTCAGGGACGACGGAAGTTGGCGTATTCATTTAAACATACGCGAATTTATTTACAAATTAAATCTAAACATGATACATGCCAGTTGGCATGTAGCAGTCGCTTCCAGTAAGTAGATCGTCCATGTAGAAATTGGACTTGTTTATATTTGATATTTTTTCGTCTTTAGTTTGATGTTCATTCGCGAGTTCGAACATACACCTCACTGCAAGAAAGCTAGATGAAGTCATCCCGTAAATTACAATATTTAGTTTGTATACACTTAGAGGTTCCTCTGGGCATTCCTTGTTACGTGCCAAAAAATCGGCCGTAAACATTTCCAATTTTTTTAATTTGTAAGGATTTCGCGCCAATAATTTAAAAAGACGTGCGTGTATTTCCGTCGCTTGAAATAGTTGCGTTTGCGCGAGATTGCGCCGACGCGGAGTGCAAAAAGGGGAAGTGGTGGATTTGCGGAATGTAGTTATTTTTGTGTCGTATCGTGTCTTCTTTTTTTTGTTATGTAGGTTCCTTTGCCTTATCTTTGCTCTGCATCATCCTTACCTGTATTCCTGTGTTCCGCTACGGAAAAGAAAACAAATTTAATTTGGTTTCAACCGGGGCAACGAATTACCCATGCCCGAAAGATCAACGGAGCTTCGCTGCCGCCATCATGGAGTAATGCTGTGAGAATTCCTACAGCGCCACGGAGCCATCTCTTTTCTCTAGACAGCGACACATCTCTAAGAACAGGCTGGCTCTTCGATTTCCCAAAAGCAAGACGACTGCTTTTGTATTTGGCTCTCACATGTTTTGACAAAGTCGCAATGTACAGTTTGCATTTGTCTGATGGCTGGGAACTGGTACGACCAAACCCAAGCTAGTTTTTTGGAGAACTGGCGAATTGGTGTCTAATTTTATTTGCCCTATGTGAAATTCATAATATTCAAATTTGAATTCGATATTTACGATTTATAACTTCCTGTTTTTACCTACAGTTGATTGGTTGATAAGAGATACGTAATTTAGTATGATTGAATGTAAGATGGCCGCTGAGTAAAAATGGTGGTTAATGTGTGCTCTTAAAATAATATATTTGTTACAAAGATGGTTGCCTTTTATTTAAACAGATAGTATTACAATTACATAAAATCAAGTTAGTGGATTTCCAATATACACACTTTTGTATAATTTTAAACACCCTACACATAAAATGTCCTAAAAGAGTTCAGCGCCGATGAACAGAGTCGACCTTTTGTGGTTTGTAAAATAAAGGATCAGCAATTTATATATTTTTAGGTATATTAAAAGGGAACTTATTCGTTCCGACAGTGGAAATGCAAGTAATTATTTCTGGTACGACAAAACAATTTAAATTTGCAGTGTATACATTGTGTTGAGATTCGATATGGACTAAATATTGTATTGTAAATTCGAAGTTGCATTGTTTAGTCCCGAGACCTTACATGTAATTTTTCCAATGCTCTACCCGAAGGTACTACATTGGCTAGAAAGCGAGTTTTTTTCCCTGGAAATTTTGAATTTTGCCGAACCCTTGGTGTTGCTTTAACGTGCGTGACAACTCTTACATGCCGTGTTACACTTTACGGTTCTCTACTCAAAGGTATACTTTTAAAGTCCCGGTGCGTAATTTATAAGAGCCACTAGGACAGTTGGTAACATAATAAATCATGCATAATGTTATGCAATAAGGGGTTACGTCATATTTATGTTACAAATTATTATCACATACAAAGAAAAAAGATAAAGGTACTCACGTAAATGTAGAACTCGTCACAGCATTGCAGCTATTCTTGCATTGGCTCTCGGCGTTGGTGGAGCGTTGTTGGTCGTGGGTCGTCCTTTGGCTCCTCGTCGAATCCAAATTAATTTGTCTTCTTCTTTGTAGCGGAACGGTAAAGGATACTGGTAAGAGGAACGATACAAGCACGAGATAAAAGGGAACCTACATATCTGCAAGAGAAGACAATATAAATGGCACACGATAACCACACGGTTCGACGATTCGTTGGCTCGTCCTCACGTGACGGAAACCACCACTTACTTCCACACTTCGTGTCTGCACAATCTCGAGCACCGACGCAACTATCTAAAGTGACAGAAATGCACGCACAAGTCTTTTAAAATATTGGCGCGAATTTACTTACAAATTTAAACTAAAATTAGAAATGTTTACATGTCGATTTTCGGCATGTAACAACGGGACCTCCATTTTACCTTTCATCTGAACAAGGGCATATTTTTTTGTGAGAAATGCTCGTCTAACATTTTTCAAGCAGACCGTGTCGGGATTCAAACCCGGGACCTTGGGCGTAGTAGTTCCACGCATACCAACTATGCCACGGAGACGTCCTTAATCCCTAGACCACAGTTTTTTTTAAAGTCAAGGTCCACATTTTTTTACAAATTTGATTTTTTCCAATGCTCCACCCGAAGGTACTACATTGGCCAGGAAGCGAGTTTTTTTTTACCTGAAAATTTGGATTTTGCTGAACTCTTGCTGTTGTGAGCAAGGTAGGGATCTATAACATGTGTGACAATCATCACGCACACGACCTCCATTTCACCTCTCATCCAAACGAGGGCGTATTTTTATGGAAAATGCTCGCCTAACATTTTTCAAGCGAACCGGGTCGGCTATCAAACCCGGGACCTTGGGCGTAGTAGCCACACACATACTAACTATGCCATGGAGCCGCACTTAATTCTGAGACCACATTTTTTTAAACAAAAACTTCTTTTTTAATGAACGAACGAAAATTAATTAACATTTCTAGTTGACAGACAAACAAAAAACAAAAACTTGATTACAATTCTGTACACCCTCTCCGCACCTTCCGTAATTTCTTGCTGTTGCATGCACCGTCCTTCTTCAGCTCGTACTTGTGAATAGCAATTCGTAAGATAGGTGCCTGGTGGGAAACTTAATAGTAGTTTACAGTTGGTACCTGGTAGGAAAGCCTACAATAGTTCTTCGGAAAATCCCATAGTATTACGTTAGACCATGCCCAGCAAATTAATTGTTTAATTAAGCTAAGTCTTACAGCAATGCACCTATTAAGAATTGTTACAAATATTAATTAATATTTTTTCAGAACCTCGTAAGTGACCTTAAAAGCGAATTGGGTGGCCACTTTGAAGATGTAGTCGTCGCTTTAGTTCTACCTCCATTGGAATATTTATGCAAACACTTAAACGCATCAATGAACGGTATGGGGACAAACGAAGACACTTTAATAGAAATTCTATGCACAAAGGATAACCAAGAGATTCTCCATCTTGTAGAGACCTACGAGCGTTGTAAGTCGTAATTAATTTTATCTTGTACATCTCCAATACAAACTTTTTAGTATACAACCGTCCTTTGGCCGAACAAATGTGTAGTGAAACCTCCGGCGACATACGTCGTTTGTTAACGCTTATAGTGACTGGTGTTAGAGACGAAAGCAATGTAGTTGATCCAGATCATGCTTGCGAACAAGCCAAAGAGTTGTTCAATGCAGGCGAAGGGCAACTTGGAACTGTAGAGAGTGAATTCAGTAAAATTTTGGCACATGAGAATTTTGATCACTTGAGGGAAATATTTGAACATTATAAAGAGGTGTCTGGAAATACCATTGAACAAGCGTTGAAACATGAGGTCGAAGGGGAATATTTAACGGCTTTAAAAACAATTGGTAAGTGTAATCGTGATAGAGTCTGGTTTCTAGTCGAATTGTTTTATTTGCGGCTTAAACCGTGCGGGCATTTTCGTTATTTTACTTTTTGATAACGATCTTAGGCCATGGATCGAAACGTAAATAACACGATTTTAATAACTGAGTGGTTTATTTCCCAAAGAAGATTAAGAAAAATACAAAACGAACCACAACAAACATACGGGGAGTATTAATTTTTGTTATATTTAGAAGATGATGCTAGTTTATTAAAAACAGCGAGGTTGGATATGATACATGTGTGCACGTGTAAAGTTACTTACCTGCCGCAACACCTTGGAAAAAAGTTCACTACTTTTGAAGGGTTATTAAAGCATTGGTTATTGCGATATTTTATTTGGATAGTTTTATCTGATAAGGTCGTTTGTGTTTTGCATCAAGAACTCCCTGTGAATCACAAATTCCAATCTATTAAAATACATAGAAAGTAAATGTACGGTAGTGTATCGCATGCTTGCTTGAAGAGATATAGAATCAAGATATAGAACTCGCAAGAGAAATTAACATTTCTTCAATGCGGACGCTGCAGTTCAAGTATCCGATCCGATCCGATCTGGTACTCTACGGATAATCAAACAGCTCTTCGATCCGAAAAGCGATTCAAATATAAAATGTCACAAAATCTTGCCACAGCCCCACTTGGAGACTATATATTTCCTTTAAAATTATGAATCCGAAAAGCAATTACAATCTTATTTATTTACAATTCATTTCCATAAAGGTTCAAAGTCTCTTTGTTTCAGTGGAATATGTGCAGAGCCCATCCGCATATTTTGCAAAGCGATTGTACGAATCAATGAGCGGCGCTGGAACCGACGACGCTACTCTTATTCGTATTATAGTTAGCCGTTCTGAAATCGATTTAGGCACTATCAAAGACGAGTTCGAACGTCTTTACGATAAAACTTTGACAAGTATGATTGCGGTGAGTATTGGTCTTAGAAGTGGTACTTTGTATTAATTATCTTATAATTAGCAGGGTGAAACTGGTGGTGATTACAGAAAATTGCTTATTGCTCTTCTTCATTGAAGTGATCGTTGATGACTTGGGCTTTTAATTAGAATTGGTCAATGCTGCATTCCTGTTTGGTTTATATTCCTAAGAAACGGTCGCAAGGCCTGCAGTTTATACTGTAGCTATTAAATGGTTTTGCCTCTATATTGATATTATTAAACTTAAGAAAGCATGATGTCGTTGTTTTTAGATGTTTTTACGACGATTAAGTGAAGGCACGCCAGCAGAGCAAGTTCAACTTAGAGAATATTTTCTCACTGAATTAAAGTATTGGGAATTTTAGTATTGTAGAAATATTTGAATTTGGTGGTAATCTTTATAGGACTATGGCCTCTAAAATGTTAGCCAATAGCAAGACGAAACAATAAGTCAGTCGACCAATTGGAAAGTGACAAGAATGCATAGACATATTTTGAAATTTAATTTTTAAACAATGTGCACCATATATCATCATTATTTGATATTGGCGTCTAGCTAACCAGTTCTTCTAATGCAAGGACGGAAGAGCAAACCAATATTTTAAAAGGTTGTTAAGTGAGAACTAGGTTTTTATAATACAGATGTATCCGTGAATGTCAGATACATTATAACTGTCAAAAAAATGGTAGTAAAAATTTCATTTGTAACCATGCTCCTTACTTTTTTCTCGATGTTATACAAAGAGTAAATGCACGACGAGGTATAAGAAATACTTCGGCACAGCTTGCATCGACCTGTTGCGGAGGCTGCATGAGATTTGAAATCACAGGGTAAGAGGAATGTTTAGAGAATATCTGAATGTTAAAATTCAAATATCAAAACACTTGTGTACACAACTGTAAAATAACTTAGAGAAACAAAAGTTAAAACACGATAAGAGAAATTTGACTAAATATGTATGTTAATACTCAGTTATTACAATTCCAAAGGCATGTATAAGATATACGCTTGTGTCATTAACCTTGTAGACATCGCTATATATTTTAACACGATACAATTCATGTATTTAATAAATGTACACGAGAAAATTTCTATAGAAAAATCAAAATAAATAATCTCTGTATAAAAACTCAAAATTTAACTGGATGCAAGAATAAATCAAAAAGTGATCATAATTGTAATAATGTCATGTAACAAATGCACATGAAATGAAAATTCAAATAATAAACTTTTTTTACCATAAGAAGCTTCATGAGGTTCCGAATGTTTACATATATTTAGGTTATGTATTAGAGAATTATATTTGAAATCATTTAAGATAAGTAAAATGTAATTAATAATCAAAACAAAATATTTGTAGTGAAGACAAATTTAAATAGAGGTTAGGCCTCTTTATTTTAACAGAAAAACGATAAGGTAAAAGTTTTAATCTCATACTTGTAGTATCAGTAACTGAACTAATACTAATAGTTACTTAATTTATAGGAATTCTTCATATCCAGGAAACTGAGACATCCTGCATTGCTGGATCTCCTTGTGTAGGTACAAAACAGCATGTGATCGACTTTAAATGTTGCCTTTAACAGACTTCTGTTCCATAAATTAAACTTGTAGATATTTTTCAATAAGATAATAACTGAGAGGCAATATGTAAAGTAGAAAGAAACAAAATATAAAATTCTTGTGATGAGAGTATTTATTTTACATCATCTGGTTGTGCGAATGCACGAGCAACTTTTCCATGTAGAAATCTGAATGAAAGAACAAGTCGCTGTAACATCAGTAACCAAAACACAGGTAATCGAAACATAAGTAACCGGAGCACCCTAGAAAATTCAGTTGTGTTACAAAAGTGAAAATTTAACACGAGGTGCAAAGGAAAATTAATCCATTAATAACTTACAATCTGTATAATTAATTGATGGGTTAAACAAATAAACAACTTCTTTATCCTTCATACTAAACATCTAAAATTATATTTAAATGTTAATTTAGGATTTATGATTAGAAAATTTACATACCAGGTAAGCACATGAGGCAAGGTAGAAATTCAAATCAAAAATGGCCAACAGTACCAGATAAGCAATCAGATATCAAAAGAGAAATTAAAATTTGACACTTCAAATAAATTATTTTCGGCCATCTTCGGAATGGACGATCTATAGCGATTATTCTCAATAATACAGAATGTAGAATTACACCAGTTGTGCTTTTGGAATAAACACTTCAGAAATAACCAATAGGAAAATTTCATATAGATATAATTATTTGTACTTATGTAACAAATTAGGAACTTGCGAATTAAAACTAACAATCCAGGATTGTGCGAGATAAATTCTTACAGAAAATATATTATATAATAAAGAGAGTAATTTTATATTTAAATGTAGATATAAGCATTTATATGCTAATAGTGCCAAGTACAATGTAACATGCTAAAATATAGGCATGTTACAACCATAAATTGATTTAATTTACCTAAGTATGTTAGGTTGTTGAGAAGTGTTATCGTTCTAATTTGTGCACTTGAAAATCCCATATCTTAAAACATGCTAGCCCGTCTTTGTGCTAAAGTTGAGAGGTGCAAATCGATTGCTAATCAGGGTGGGGCCCAGTGGAGAATTTTTCGTTTGGGCGTCAGACCGGTTTTTATCGCGAAAAAACCCATAAACAAGAGGGAAATAAGGATTTTCCAGGAAAAGATTAATTACAAGCGGCATATTCGTTTACGTGTTAAAAAAGTTTGGATCCCTTGACATCTTCCGATCTGAAAAGTCAAATGAGCAGTGCGACGAAGCTGAGAACGGACGAACGTCTCACATTTACAATCTTTAACATAATATTTGTGTGCGTTAGAGCTTTGTCATTACGTATGCATAACATGCGCATTTCAAAACTTATTCCTTGCTACAAATTCAACAAAGGCAAATGTGGTTTCTTTTTATTACTGTAAGTTTGTCAGAACGCAGGGTACGTTCAGAAACATGCCTTGAGTTCTTGATCACAGGTCCTCCAGCACATTTTTATTATTTCACCAATGGGATTGATCTGTGTTGGCTTTTTATATTTACATTGCTTATTCTAGTATTTTTATTCCCATTGTTAGAAGTCATAAACGTCTAATCGTCTATTTATATTTGCATTCTTTACAACGCATAATTATTACATCCAACTTTTGCTTTTTTTTTTAAATTAATGTCCCAGCCTGCTCCTGGCGGACCTGCTTCGTATTGGTTCGTTATGGTTCCAAACATAACTATCCTAACCTAACCAAACTACTGAATGTCGCACGCAAGTTGCTCTACAACTTTTAGCGACAGTTACATTGCTTAGTAGCGACACCACTGTTATTATTCTGAATATAAGAATATTAATCAAATTTAATGTAAATTAATTTAGTTTTATAGCGATGTAAAGAACTACTAAGCATAAATAAATAAATAAATAAGCGTCCTAACCTAACCATTCTAATCTAACCGTCATAACCTAATTGTCCTAGCCTAAGCCTTTCCAAAGATTCTTTAGGCTTTTTTCTGGAGATTTGTTAGGCCTTTCCGAAATTCCCTAGACTTTCTCGGAGATTTTCTAGGCTTTCTCGGAGATTTTCTCAGCGTTCTCGGAGATTTCCTAGCTTTTCAAATTTTCTAGGCTTTCCAGGATATTTTCTAGACTTTCCAGAAGATTTTCTAGGTTTATGAAAGATCTAGGCTCTCCAAAAGATTTCTTAGGATGCCCGGAACATTTCCTAGGCTTTCCTGAAGATTTTCTAGATTTCTCGGAAGGTTTTTTAGACCTTCCGCTAAATTTTCTAGGCGTTCCCGGTAGATTTTTTGGGCTTTCCCGAAGATTTTCTAGCCTTTTTCTGAGATTTTCTAGGCTGTTTCGGGAATTTTTTAGGCTCTCTGAGATTTTTAGACTTTCCCAAGATTTTCTAGGCTTTTCAGATTTCCTAGATTTTCTAAGTTTTCCCAGAGATTTTTCTAGGCTTTTTGGAAGATTTTTTAGGAGATTGTCTAGTCTTTCCGGCGATTTGTAGGCTTTTCGGTAAATTTTTTAGGCTTTTTGGAAGATTTTCTATGCTTTCTCAGAGATTTTTTTGGCTTTCTTGGAGATTTTTTAGGCTTTCACGAGATTTCTTAGCTTTTAGATTTTCTAAATTTTACAGGAGATTTTATAGACTTCCGAAAGATTTTCTAGGCTTTCTGGAGGATTTTCTACGCTTTCCGGCACATTTTCTAGGCGTCTTGGAGATTACCTAGGCTTTCCCGGAGATTTTTTTAGGCTTACAAAACGTTTCTAGGCTTCTCGGAAGATTTTCTCGGCTTTCCAAAAGATTTTCTAGCCTTTCTCGGAGATTTTCTAGGCTGTATTAGAGATTTTTTGGCTTTCTTGGAGATTTTCTAGGCTTTCCCGAGATTTCCTAGACTTCCAAAGATTTTCTAGCTTTTCAGATTTTCTACACTTTACAGATTTTCTAGACTTCGGAAGATTTTATAGGCTCTCTGGAAGATTTTCTAGGCTTTACCAATATTTCCTAGGCGTCTTGGAGATTACCTAGGCTTTCCGGGAGATTTTTTAGGCTTACAAAACGTTTCTAGGCTTCCCGGAGATTTTCTAGGCTGTATTAGAGATTTTTTGGCTTTCTTGGAGATTTTCTAGGCTTTCCCGAGATTTCCTAGACTTCCAAAGATTTTCTAGCTTTTCAGATTTTCTACACTTTACAGATTTTCTAGACTTCCGGAAGATTTTATAGGCTCTCTGGAAGATTTTCTAGGCTTTACGCAATATTTCCTAGGCGTCTTGGAGATTACCTAGGCTTTCCGGGAGATTTTTTAGGCTTACAAAACGTTTCTAGGCTTCCCGGAGATTTTCTAGGCTGTATTAGAGATTTTTTGGCTTTCTTGGAGATTTTCTAGGCTTTCCCGAGATTTCCTAGACTTCCAAAGATTTTCTAGCTTTTCAGATTTTCTAGACTTTACAGATTTTCTAGACTTCCAGAAGATTTTATAGTCTCTCTGGAAGATTTTCTAGGCTTTCCGCAATATTTCCTAGGCGTCTTGGAGATTACCTAGGCTTTCCGGGAGATTTTTTAGGCTTACAAAACGTTTCTAGGCTTCCCGGAGATTTTCTAGGCTGTATTAGAAGATTTTTGGCTTTCTTGGAGATTTTCTAGGCTTTCCGAGATTTCCTAGACTTCAAAGATTTTCTAGCTTTTCAGATTTTCTAGACTTTACAGATTTTCTAGACTTCCAGAAGATTTTATAGTCTCTCTGGAAGATTTTCTAGGCTTTCCGCAATATTTCCTAGGCTTATTGGAGATTACCTAGGTTTTCCCGGTGATTTTCTACGCTTATGAAACGTTTCTAGGCTTCCCGGAAGATTTTCTGGACTTTCTAAAAGATTTTATAGCCTTTCTCGGAAATTTTCTACGCCTTTTCGGAGATTTTCTAGGCACTCGGAGATTACTTAGGCTTTCATTTCCGAGCTTTTCAGATTTTCTAGGCTTTCCCGAGATTTTCTAGGCTTTTTCCGAAAATTTCCTAGTTTTTCAGATCTTCTAGACTGTCCAAGAGATTTTCTAGACTTTCCCGAAGATTTTCTAAGTTTATTGAAGATCTCTAGGCTTTTCGAAAGATTTTCTAGGCTCTCCGGAAAATTTGCTAAGCTTTCTGGAACGTTTCTTATGCTTTCCAGAAGATAGGCTTGTCGAAAGGTTTTCTAGGTTTCAGCAGATTTCTAGGCTTTCTCAGAAATTTTATACGTTTTCTCGGAGATTTTTAGCTTCAAGATTTTTGAAATTTATCTGTAACAAATGTGTCAGGCGCTTTCAAGTCGAGCTTCTTAGCTAGCTTTTCTCAGTGCAGATTTTCTAGCTGTCGGATAAGAAACTTTCAAAAGGATTTTTAGAGACTTTTAAGAGATTCCCTATGGTTTCAGAACATTTCCGTCCAAATTAATGGTGATAAAAATTCATTTCTTAAGCTTTGATTTGAAACTTTACCTAAGTATATTAGGAGTTGCTAGAAGCTTTTCTAGTAATTTGTACTTAAAATCCCAGATCTTAAAAGTGCTAGCAGTCTTTGTGCAAATTGAGAGGTGAATCGATTGCTAATCAGATAAGGGTGTACCATATGCAAATTTTTGTTTGATGTGCTACATTCGTTTTAGTGCGAAGAACCAAGGACAAGGAAATGATTTCGAAAAGATTAATTAAGAACGACGTAGCCTCTTGTTAAAAGATTTGGATCCCTTAAAATCTTCCGATCTAAAAAGTTGAATGGGCAGTGCGACGAAACCGGCATCTGATGAACGTCTGACATTTACAATCTTTAATAAAATATTAGTGTGCGTTAGAGCTTTGTCGTGCCATATGCATAACATGCGCATTTCAAAACTTGTTCCTTGCTACAAATTCAACAAAGGCAAATGCGGTTTCTTTTTATTACCATAACTTTGTCAGAGCGCAGGGTACGTTCAGAAACATGCCTTGAGTTCTTGATCGCAGTTCGTCTAGCATTTTTTCATTATTTCACCAATGGGATTGATCTCTGTTGGCCTTTTATATTTACATTGTTTATTCTGGTATTTTTATTTCCATTGCTAGAAGTCATAAACGTCTAATTGTCTATTTATATTTGCATTCTTTACAACGCACAATTATTACATACAACTTTTGCTTTTTTTTTTAATTAATGTCCCAGCCTGCTCCTGGCAGGACTGCTTGGTGGTCGTACATTATCATAAATGGTCACAAACAGTCCCAAATGGTACCAAACGCTCCCAGGTGGTATTTATGCTCACATTTGGTCACATATGCTCCTACGTGATAACTAATGCTTCTGGGTGGTAACTAATGCTCACGAATGGTCACAAATGATCGTACATGGTCGCGAATGCTTCGTATTGGTTCGTTATGATTCCAAACATAACTATCCTAACCTAACTGTGCTAACCTAACCTAATTATCCCAACCTAGGCCTTTCCGAAGATTCTTTAGACTTTTCCAGAAAGTTTCTAGGCTTTTCCCGCAGATTTCTTACGCTTTTCCGGAATTCCCTAGACTTTCTCGGAGATTTTCTCAGCTTATTTCCTAGTTTTTAGATTTTCTAGGCTTTCCAGGAGATTTTCTAGACTTTCCGGAAGATTTTCTAGGCTTATGGAAGATCGTATATGCCTTTCAAAAGATTTTCTAGTCTCGTCGGAAGATTTCTTAGGCTTTCCGGAAGATTTTCTAGGCTTTCCTAAATATTTTCTAGGCTTCTTGGAAGGTTTTCTAGACCTTCCGCAAAATTTCCTAGGCTTTCCCGGAGATTTTTTAGGTTATGAAAGATTTCTAGGCTTCCGGAAGATTTTTTGGGCTTTGCCGAAGATTTTCTAGCCTTTCTCGCAGATTTTCTAGGCAATTTTTTAGGCTTTCCCGAGATTTCTAGGCTTTTCAGATTTCCTAGTTTTCAGATTTTCTAGGCTTTCCCGGAGATATTTCTAGGCTTTTTGGAAGATTTTCTAGGCTTTTTAGGAGATTGTCTAGGCTTTCCGGATATTTTCTAGGCTTTTTAGGAGATTGTCTAGGCTTTCCGGAGATTTTCTAGGCTTTTCTGGAGATTTTTTAGGCTTTTTGGAAGATTTTCTAGACTCTACAACTTTTAGCGACAATTACATTGCTTAGTAGCGACACCACTGTTATTATTTTGAATATAAGAATATTAATCAAATTTAATGTAAATTAATTTAGTTTTATAGTAATGTAGCGAACTACTAAGCATAAATAAATAAAATTATTGAGGATTTTCTAGGCTTTCTCGGAGATTTTCCAGGCTTCCTTGGAGATTTTCTAGGCTTTGTTGGAAATTTTCTAGGCTCTCAGAGATTTTTAGGCTTTCTTGTAGATTTTCTAGGCTTTCCCGAGATTTCCTAGACTTCCGAAGATTTCCTAGTTTTTCAGATTCTCTGGACTTTGCAGGAGATTTTCTAGACTTCCGGAAGATTTGCTATGCTTTCTGGAAGATTTTTTAGGCTTCTTTCTGGGCTTTCCAAGATTTTCTAGCCTTTCTCAAAGATTTTTTAGGCTTTCTCGGGATTTTGTAGGCGTTCTCGGAGATTTTCTAGACCCGTGGAGATCTCTTAGGCTTTCATTTCCGAGCTTTTCAAATTTTCTAGGCTTTATGGGAGATTTTGTAGGCTTTCTCGAGGTTTCCTGGGGGTTCTCGGAGATTTTCTAGGCTTTTCTGAAGATTTCCTAGCTTTTCAGATTTTCTATGCTTTCCAAGAGATTTTCTAGACTTTCTAGGCTTATGGAAGGTTTCTAAGCTTTTCGAACGATTTTCTATGCTCTCTCGAAGATTTGCTAAGCTTTCTGAAACGTTTCTTATACTTTTCACAAGATTTCCTAGGCTTGTCGAAAGGTTTTCTAGGCCTTCTGCAAAATTTCCTAGATTTCTCGAAGATTACCTACGCTTTCCCGAAGATTTTTTAGGCTTACGAAAGATTTCTAGGCTTTTCCCGGAAGATTGTCGGGGTTTTCCCGAAATTTTTTAGCATTTCTCGGAGATTTTCTAGGCTTGCTCTGGGATTTTTTAGGCTTCCTCGGAGATTTCCTAGGTTTTTCAGAAGATTTTCTAGCTTTCAGATTTTCTAGGCTTTACCGGAGATTTTTCTAGGCTTAAGGAAGATTTCTAGGTTATTTGGAAGATTTTTTAGGATTTTTGGGAAATTTTCTAGGCTTTCTCAGAGATTCTCTAGGTTTTCTCGGAGATTTTCTAGGCTTTTCGGAGATTTTCTGGGCTTTCTTAGAGATTTTCTAGGTTTATGCAAGATTTCTAGGCTTTTCGGAAGATTTTCTAGGCTTCTCGGAGGTTTTGTAGGCTCAGGAAAGATTTTTACGCTTCCTGGAAGATTTTCTGGGCTCTCTGAAGATTTTCTAGCCTTTTTCAGAGATTTTCTAGACTTTCTCAGAGATTTTCTAGGCTTTCGCGAGATTTCTTGGGCTTTTCCAGATTTCCTAGCTTTCAGATTTTCTAGCCTTTGTCGGAGATTTTTCTAGGCCTATGGAAGATTTTATGTGCTCCGTTTCTACAAAGTCTACTAGGGCGAAGTGGTCTTGGTACGACCAACTTCCACAAGTTGATCCGATCAACTTGTGAGATGGTCCCTATGAAAGCTTATATGGGGTCTTGGACGTAATGTGTATATGACGCTTAAAATAGTTCTGGAGGGACTAGAAGTCGCTTCTAACCAATATTTAAAGAAGGATTACTTCAAATGTGAAAGAGTTCTCCATACAAAAACAGCTTATTCCCGTGCAGAGTGAAAACCACTTCTAGACCGACTTAGGTTATTGTATCGTATTATCATATTCCATACGGACGAATCAAGCTTGATCCAACTATATATCCTACGCACTGCAAACCCTTTTAGAACTTTTTAATTAAGTCTTAATTTACACTTAATATATTTGAAAAGTTAAGCATTATTATGTCCAGTTTATATTTTGTATTGTATAGCTAGCTTTGTTGTACATCCATAGAAAGCCTCCCTCATCAGAGTAAGGATATATAGGTTTTACCTACAACATTTGCATTCTAGATATCGATGAGCACAGTCGTGGTTATGAAGAACAAATTGGCAGTAAACAGTATAAAAGTTTAAATATTATTTAACAATGTTCGGTCGATAAACAATTATGCTTATTTTTTTGACAGTGTTAATCTACAGACTTGCTTGTAGATCACCTCACTACTTAACAAAGCTAAATGCTTTTATATACCATCTATTAAATTAGTAACAACCTCCTACAAATAGGACAGCAAACAATATAATTTTTTATATTAAAAAGCGTGAAACTGGTGATGATTATAAAAAATTGCTTATTGCTCTTCTTCATTGAAGTGAGCGTCGACGATTTGGCTTTTAATTAGAATTGGTCAATGCAGCATTCCTGTTTGGTTTATAGTCCTAAGATATGGTCACAACGCCTGCAGTTTATACTGTAGCTATTAAATGATTTTTGCCTTTATATTGATATTATTAAACTTAAGAAAGCATGATGTTGTTTTTAGACGTTTTTACGATGATTAAGCGAGGGCACGCCAGTGGCGCAAGTGCAAATTAGAGAATATTTTCTCATTTGAAAATGTATTGTAGAAATATTTGAATTTGGCGGTAATCTTTATTGGACTATGATCGCTAAAATGTTAGCCAATAGCAAGACGAAACAATAAGTCGATCGGCCAATAGGAAAGTGACAAGAATGCTTAGACATTTTTTGAAATTTCATTTGTAAACAGAATGTGCACCATATATCATCATTATTTGACATTGACGTTGTTACACTTCGTTTAAAGTTTTATCTGGTCGGTAATGCAGTTAACAAAATGTAACACTTAGATTCTGGTACATTGAAATGCCGATAGATGGCTCTTAAAAGCCGGTAATACAATTACCAAAGTTCATAAGATACACCATGACGTCACTGATAATTTATATTGCGCCATAATTAAGCGAAGTTACATAAAATTAAAACAATAAAAATTAGAGAGTCTACTCACGTGAAGGATCCGCTAACCGGCAGGAAATCACGCTGCGGTAGCCTCGGCATCGCTGCTGCTGGTAGAGTTGGACCTCCAAATTATCTCGGGGTCATGGGATGCTCCAGGGTCATCTCCGTTCCTATATGCAGTGGAAGACAGGAATAGGTAATTAAGGAAAGATAATAAAGATAAGGAAATCTACATAATAAGATAACACGACACCCGCACGACTGTTCACTTCAAAGTTCGGCGTAAAAAGCCACGTTTCCGCGCGAGAACCGCGGAACTCCCTTACTCTTTTGTAGCATTGCCTTACCCTATCGGGATAATTCACACTTGCCAATTGCACTATTGTGACGTACCGGAAGCCCGCCCAGTCTATTTAAATTGTTCCCGCTTCTTGCGTATTTAAAATTATGGCGGGAACTTCCGCACATCAAGAAAACTAACTAAAACAATGTTTAAGTGCAAATTCGATTTGCACGTAACAATCGCGACAAAGCCACAAAGAAAAAACAAAAAGAAAAAGTCTGTTAGCACAGTAACAGCTTAAAATCTAAGTCCTTACTACCCTATATAAACCCTAACTTAAAACCTACAAAATGTTTATATAAGGCGCCACCTGGTTTTTCGACCGATAACACGTCTCAAGTACCAGGAACGGAATAGGTAGCCCGATAGTCTGTGACTACACTACTTACCGACAGCACAAATTTGTCGGGAGCATGAAACACTGCTTAAACTAACACGGTGCGACAAGTCGCCTAACCTATCTAAACTTATCTAACTAAAGCTAACATAAAGTTCTTATATGCAAACACACATGAGTGTCGCATCAAACTATTCTTCTTTTGGCAAGAAGTGCCCAAATTTAAAAATGTTCATGAGAGTGCGTCCACCTTGCACTCTGGCAAATTTTGTTTCTGGTACTTTGGTTTCCTCCGATGCACATTTAACTTGTCCATGACACAGTTGTGAATCCACAAATTTACCAAAAGTACCGCCTACTAAATCCTTATATGCTAACCTGACAAATTACATTTCTAAATTGGGTTAGCTTTTCACTTAAATTTCAGAAAGATAATTCCCACGCCTGGTCATATATACCACACGTTAGGACGATAAAAAGATAAGATAAGATCTCAAATTGATGTTAAAGATAGTAGATAAGGTAAAGATATTAAGCTTAAGTTGTTATCCTCAAAGGTAATGAATAAGATAACGGTATTAAGCTTTAGTTATTATTTGAGATACTCGATAAGATAACACGATATTAAGTTAAAGTGATTATAAGAGATAGTAGGTAACATGAATTTAAACAGAAGTTATTACTCAAGATAACCGGTAAGATAACGCGAAATAACTCGAAGTCATTCCTAACGGTAGTCGGTAAGATAACGATAAATTAAACCAAAATTATTACTAACGGTAATCGGTAAGATAACGATATTAAACCTAAAGGTATTATCGAAGATAATAAAGAAGACAAAGATATTGGCCTAGTTATTACCCAAGACAATGATAACAACAAAAGAGTGGCTCCAGTAGAGCCGTTTAAATGGGATTGACCCGTGCCCTCCAAAAGAGAAACCTGTGAGGCAGGTCCGCTCGAAGAACAGCACGGGGACCGAAGACCTTTGGGTGCATTCCTGCACCCAGTGTTGATCGATATCGGTGAAACTATTCACCCGATATCCATGCGGTATATTCTATATACACATTCACTCACACATTCACACACTCATACATACCTTCACTGCCAGAGCCTATGCACTGACAGCGGCACCGCATGACCCCACGAAAGATTCGCAGAGACATGGTCCAGGTGTCTGTGAAAACCTCCCGCACAACCACACGGTGACTAACAGAAAAGAAAAGGTAGTAGAGAAACAGGAATGGTAAAAAAGAAGGAGGTTGGTTTTTTGAAGTGCATAAGAGGCACCTCTAGGTAGAAGAAAGAAGAGGAAGGGCTCGCATTGAGCAAAAGCGACAGAGGAAAGGTGGATAGCAAAGCGCTACTCAACCAGCAAGTGTGGTCAGTAGCTCGGAATGAGGGAACATCATTCTTATGAGGCAGACGGGTGTTCCGGGACAAGAACAGGTCCACCGAGAGAAGAATAAGGCATAGCGGAGATAGCGGGTTAAGAAAAGTATAGTTTTTTGGACGAGCGTCCGAGAGAAAGTAGAGAATTGTCCCTATAAAACACAGCGTAGTCTGAAGGACCACCTGCGATATTAATCCGACAAGATAAGATATACACATTTTAAAATTCACTAGACTCCTAAGAGAACTAGTACGATAATTTTCCTAACGAAAAGTGCTTCGACTACGATAAGAAAATCAGACAAAGATAGATACGACAACTTAAAAGTATCTTCACAGATACAAACACACAAAACAAACTGTTTTAAGGTAGTTTTTAAATCGGTAGCACCCTAAACACACAAAATGCCCAATTATAAGCAGTTAAATACAGATACACTGTCCCCATATGCTAAAACAACCGAGAATTTAATAAAATAACAATAAGAGCGA
Organism: Platerodrilus igneus; assembly: GCA_036346225.1. Lineage (NCBI taxonomy): Eukaryota > Metazoa > Arthropoda > Insecta > Coleoptera > Lycidae > Platerodrilus > Platerodrilus igneus. Next base: position 169,878 of record JARFIW010001391.1, read on the forward strand.
TAGCGTCTCACCACAAAGTTCAATAAAAATAACGAAAAAAGTTTATAAGTTATGTAGATTTAGTAGAAAAGGAAGGAATAATGTTGTAGTATAATGATGTAGTATAATGTGGCGATTGCAATAATTCAGAGGAAAAAAACACACGGAATAGGCAATCCTAGCTTTTGCAACTGAATATGAACTATTTCTTTCAATGGCATAGACTGCATGTTCTATGTGAGCCCAAAGAAGAAAGCATTCACTCAACATCAGCCAAAACCAGTCATAAAAATTCAATGGGTTATTTCAACCAAAGTTACGACAATTACCATTCAATTAAACCATATAAGAGAAATACTAAAGACCGAACAATATGTAGTAGGAAAATTTCAAGGGTTAATTAAATGAAACGACAGAGTTATATTGGGGGGTGTAGAGGATGAAGTGATATATGAGTAACGGTATGGTCGAGGAAAAGTCAACCAGAAGAAAAAGATAGCTAAATTAAGGTAAGTAAAGTTAAACGTGTAAGAAATTATATACTATATGAGAGAAGGAATAAGTAATTAAAGATACTAATTGATGGTGAGAACAAAAAGTATTAGGTAAATCGTGAGGAGAATGGGGCATGAAAAACTTAATTAGCATTTGGGTCGGCAGAGAATGGCTTAAGGTCTTTAATATGCCACCTGCCTTGGCGTTTTCCTTCAGTATCCTGAAGTTCGTAGATAAGGGACTAATAACACGTGTGACTTTACAAAGAATGAATTTAGGGGCCAATTTTGAAGAAAATTTCTTAGATGCATCCGATAAGACATAGTTCTTTTTCCACACTTGTTCGCCTAAGGCAAAGGAAATATTTCGCCACGCAAGTTATAATGGTCCTTGCTCTTTTCGTAAGCTTTTAACAAATTTTTTCTAACGTTAAAAGATAGAAGGTAATGACTGTTGGTCCTTGTCCCAACGCATTTTATCGTCAAATTCGATTACGTTAGTATCGTCAGGCACTAAACCATAGTAACTCCCATCGATTGGGGTATATCTTCCAAAAACAAGAAAAGACGGAGTGAATTGGGTTGCTTGCTTAGATGTACGCAAAGCTTGAGCAATTTCAAAGATATGTTCATCCCATGTAGTATGGTCTGAATTAATATAAGAAGAGATAGCGGTAATTAACACTCGATTTACTCTCTCGGTAGGGTTTACTTGGGGGTGATATTTTGCGTTAAACCAAATTTTTTGTACTTTGTAACTTTTAACGAAATTCTGAAAATCTTTAGAGATAAATTGTGCACCATTGTCACAAAGAATAATCTGGGGGACACCAAAGATAAGAAAGACATTCTGTTCTAGGAATTTAATTATTGCTGCGGAGGTAGCTTTACGTAAGGGTTGCACCATAACAAATTTAGAAAACCAATCGGTAACAACCAAAAGATATTGATTGCCTCTTTTTGATCGAGGGAGAGGTCCTAATAAGTCAAGCGATATTAATTGAAAGGGATAAGATACACGCTTAAAGTTACCCATTAAACCAGGGCGAGCATCTTGCGAACTCTTATGGGAACCACAAATTTTGCAGCTTTTAATGTAGCGACAAACAGATTGCTTAAGTGTGGGCCAGTAATACAATTCAGATATTTTCGAGAGTTTTGTAACACCAAGGTGTGCAGCTAAGGGATCGTCGTGACATAATTTGAGCACCCCACTGCGATTTGCAGTGGGCACAACGAGTTTCCATTCAGGTATATTCGATATTTTATGTGGGGACGAGGATACAAATTTATACAGTCTATTATTAGTTACTCGAAAGGTAGGAAATTTGTCGGGATTATCGGAAACTTTTTTTATCATATTGAGGTACCAGGTATCCAGAATTAAATTTGGAAGGTTTAGAGAAACTACATCTCGAGATAACGCATCAGGTACGATATTTAATTTGCCAGGCCTATGCCTAACGTCAAAAGTAAATTGAGATATACGCAAGTTCCATCTTGCCAAACGACCCGCGGGTTGTTTCAAGTTATTAAGCCAAGTGAGTGCTGCACAATCAGTGATTACGGTAAAGTGTGTACCTTCGACATATCCTCTAAATTTCTCGATGCCAAAGATAACACCCAATAGTTCTCGCTCGGTAGCAGAGTATTTTTGTTCGGCAGAAGTTAAGGCACGGCTCGCATAAGCGATTGGATGTTCTAAACCATTGTTTACCTGGAACAACATTGCACCTAACCCAGTAAGTGAGGCATCGGTTTGTATATAAAACTTATCATCAAAATTTGGAGAGATTAAGATAGGTGCTGAAGTGATTAGTGTTTTAATTTGTTCGAAAGCCTGTTGGGATTCTAAATTCCACTCGATAGTTTGGGATTTCTTTTATTTTTAATTAAAGCAGTAATGGGTGCAGATATAGTTGAAAGGTTAGGTAGAAAATGCGATAATAGCTAATCATTCCAATTAAACGTTTGATTTCGGTAACAGTTTTGGTGTTTTAAATTTAGTAATAGCATCAACTTTAGCGGATCTGCTCGTAAGCCTGTTCCATCGACAATAAAACCAAGAAATGTAAGGGATGAACGACAAAATTGAGACTTTTCCCAGTTTATCTTAAAGCCTGCTGCGCTTAAACGCTCAGCAACTTCATCTAATGTGGCGATATGTTCATCGAAAGAACTTGAGATAATTAAGATATCATCCAAAAATACAAAGGCACGTTCTTGATGTAAGATAGGACCTAACGTTTGATCCATAGTACGTTGTAAAGTTTGTGGAGCGTTACAGAGACCAAATGGCAAAAAATTATATTCGAAAAGACCTCGGCCTGGGACACAAAAAGCAGTTTTTGACGAGAAGATAAGTCAAGAGGTATCTGATAAAAGCTTGTCTTAGGTCGATAGATGAGATAAATTTTGCGTTCTGAAGCCTGCTCAAAATTGAGTCAGTTCTGGGTAGAGGGTAAGCGTCTGGAACAGTAACAGAATTTAGCTTCCTGCCATCAAAACAAACACGCCATTCGTCATTCTTTTTCCGAACTAGCAATACGGGAGAGGTCCACGGTGAATTTGAAGGAGAGATAACACCAGATACTAACATTTTGTCTATTTCCGCATGTAAATGCTTTTGTAAGGCAGGCGATAAGGGATATTGACGTTGCTTAAAGGAAGGGCATCACCTGTGGAGATAACGTGTGTTGCCGTTGTAACACAACCAAGTTCAGAGGTATTAAGTTTGCTAAATTTGTCGATTGTAGCGTTAAGAGTTACATCTTGGGAGTCAGAGAGATTTTGTTAGATATTCCTGTAGATGCACAGGAGTTCGTTTTAATAGAGGTTTGCCATGAAAAATCCTGAAAGTAAAGTGACAGATTAAAAGTTTACAGAAATCAACGCCCAGTAGAAAAGGATACGCTAATGCAGGGACAATCAAAAATAAAACATCACGCTCAAGAGACTCTACACGAATTTTTAACTTAAGGGAACCGGTTACATGTATTTGATTATCGTCAGCTAAATTTATGGAAGTTTTTCGGAATAATTTGAATTTTGATATTTTGTTGAGATAATTGATGTAAACCTTCGTTATTTATAAGAGAACATGAAGAACCTGTATCCAGTAAAGCAATTACATTTAAGGAACCAATTGAGATAGATAAGTGTGGACGGTTATCGAAGGGTTTTTTAACAAGTTGTGAAACGGTAGCAGTCTTTTTATGATAAAAGGAATTGACGGTTTGTAACCACTTAGACCACTCGGCTGGAGTAGTGTAGCATAATTCCTCTAATGAAGGTAAGGTATTTTGTACATTAATAGTAGCGGTATTATTATTAGATAAATTTAATGACGGTACAACGTTAGAAGTGGTTTTATAATTTAAATTTATTGGCGTCTGTGTCCGTTGAATGATTGGTGTTGAGGGCGATTTTGGTTTCTTGAGATATTCACACCCTGATTTGAAATATCTCGACGGGAGTTTCCGATACGTTAGGATTACAGTTGGTGCAGTTAGATTTGTAGATATTTGAGCGACCACAACCATAACAAAAATATTTTTAGGGTATGTGCAGACAGTATAGCTATGTCCACTTCGCTTGCAGTTCCAACAGGTAAGTGCGTTATTAGTTATGGTAGGAGGAACGTTAAGGGTAGATAGTTTACGGAAGGTCGAACTTGGCAAGCTAGATCAGGTTCTAGGAGACCAGATAATTTCTCGGTGGTGGTCGATATTTGTCAATCCTTGACCTCACTTCTTGAAGAGAGCGACATAGGTCTTTAAAATGAGCTAGCGAAGATATGGTCTGTAATGCCAAACGTTCTGAGAAATAGGGGTTCAAATTTCTAAGTAATTGATCGATAATTTCGGATTCGGAAGGTTTTTGTCGCTATATAAAGCTTCTAATGAGGTAATAAAAGACACAACATTTTCGTCGGGACCTTGAGTTCGGTTTCGATTTCGTTCAAAGATCGTTAATGTAGCCATAAGGTAGAAATCTCGTTTTAAACAGGCAACTAACTCATTCCAGGTAGAAATTTGGTGTCGTATGTTTCTGTACCATATTAACGCTGAGCCTGCGAACAAATCACCAGCTGAGATAAATAGGTCCTGGTCGGTACACAGAAATTTTAAAATCGTTAATCCGGTCAAGAAAGGATGATAAAGAAACCTTCGAATCAAACCCTTCAAAGGTGAGACCCCATTTGTATACAGGTATAGGTTTTCCTAATGGTTTAGGTTCGCAAGCGCAAGATTTGAAAAAGGTAACGATATATCTACGTCTGCGTTAGGATTAAGTCTTTCTAAAAGAATTCCTTCAAGCAATAACACCTCGGACAACAAACTTTGTTTAGCTTGAGTCGCTTGGTCATCGTTATATAAAGATAATGATTCGATACGGTGTTTGACGTGGGTTATTCTTGAAGTCAATCTCCTAATTCGATATTAGTAGCCGCAGGATCTGTTTTGTTTATTATACCCGATATATCATCTAAAGATAATTTAATTTCTGATACGTTGAGTGGCCAATCGCCAACAGGGTTCTTTAAGATAGCAACGCCTTTGGTTTCCTGTGACAAAACAGCCCTAAGTTGAGATCGCCTATCATTCTGATTGCTCGCAGCTATGATACTTCTACATTCCAGCTCGTAGATTAATTCGAGGGATTTTAGATGTGATACGTTCATTATGAATACAATATTCAAGACACGATATAAAAATATGCGATTTTGACGCAGATTAGAAGGTAAAAACACGTTACAGTTACTTTAAGGTAATACGATCGATATTTAGAGGTAAGAACTTGTTAGAACGTCACCGATAACACCAAAGAAACACATTTAAGGTATATGGAAACGAAATCAATGTTCAGTTAAATACATATTTTATAGATAATGACAAAGAAGCCTTCCAAAATGGAAAATGGACGCAGAGGATATGTTATTTAACCTATAAGGCAACAACGTATAGTCAAACACTTCTTAAAAAGGTATACTAGCAATTTATTTCACTCAAGTGTTTTTAAACACAAAATTTTCATGTAAAGGATAAACCATAATGCAATTTTAGAATGTAACATAAAGAACAATGTATTTAAGTTTCAAAACGGCCTTTCAAAGTTAAGGAAAGCAACTAAAGATATTTTAATAGGTAATTCTATAATACTGTATTTAAAGACATAAGGTAAGGTAAATACTTACATGAATAAAAATACGTTTCCTTAAGTGAAAAACTGTTTCAATAACATCTGTTAAAATATTGCATGGTTGTAACTGAAATTAACATAACCTAAAAATAAAGAAGAAACCCCTGAAGTTCATAGCCTGAACAGGTTGAAGGCGCCATCTGTTACACTTCGTTTAAAGTTTTATCTGGTCGGTAATGCAGTTAACAAAATGTAACACTTAGATTCTGGTACATTGAAATGCCGATAGATGGCTCTTAAAAGCCGGTAATACAATTACCAAAGTTCATAAGATACACCATGAGGTCACTGATAATTTATATTGCGCCATAATTAAGCGAAGTTACATAAAATTAAAACAATAAAAATTAGAGAGTCTACTCACGTGAAGGATCCGCTAACCGGCAGGAAATCACGCTGCGGTAGCCTCGGCATCGCTGCTGCTGGTAGAGTTGGACCTCCAAATTATCTCGGGGTCATGGGATGCTACAGGGTCATCTCCGTTCCTATATGCAGTGGAAGACAGGAATAGGTAATTAAGGAAAGATAATCAAGATAAGGAAATCTACATAATAAGATAACACGACACCCCGCACGACTGTTCACTTCAAAGTTCGGCGTAAAAAAGCCACGTTTCCGCGCGAGAACCGCGGAACTCCCTTACTCTTTTGTAGCATTGCCTTACCCCTATCGGGATAATTCACACTTGCCAATTGCACTATTGTGACGTACCGGAAGCCCCGCCCAGTCTATTTAAATTGTTCCCGCTTCTTGCGTATTTAAAATTATGGCGGGAACTTCCGCACATCAAGAAAACTAACTAAAACAATGTTTAAGTGCAAATTCGATTTGCACGTAACAACGTGCAGCTAACTAATTCTTTTAGTGCATTAACGCACAGTCAAACCAATATTTTAAAAGGTAGTTAAGTGAGAACTAGGTCTTTATAATGCAGATGTATCCGTGAATGTCAGATACATTATAACCGTCCAAAAAATTGTGGTAAAAATTTCATTTGTAACCATAATTTGATTTAATTTACCTAAGTATGTTAAGCTGCCGAGAAGTGTTTTCGCTCTAATTTGTGCACTTAAAACTCCATATCTTGCAACGTGCTAGCCCGTCTTTGTGCTAAAGTTGAGGTGCAACTCCTTTGCTAATCAGGATGGGGGGGGGGGGTCGTGTCGGTGTTGGTGCCACGCAGTCGGGCTGGGGCCCGGTGGAGAATTTCTGTTTGTATGCCTTTGTCCAGTTTTTATCGCGAAAAAACACAAGCAAGGGGAAAATACGGATTTTTCCAGGAAAAGATTAATTAAAAGCAACGTATTCGCCTACATGTTAAAAAAGTTGGGATCCCATGAAATCTTCCGATCTGAAAAGTCGAATGAGCAGTGCGACGAAGCCGACAACTGACAACTGACGAACGTCTGGCATTTACAGTCTTTAACAAAATATTTGTGTGCGTTAGAGGTTTGTCATGGCGTGCTACAAATTCAACGAAGGCAAGTTATTATACCCCCGTCGCGGGAGTACACGAGCCACTACAGTCAGTTGGTGCAATGTTAGATAATTGCGATATGACGCACAAATAAAAGATTACATCACGCAATTATATAAATTACTACATCAGATAAAAAAGAAAACGAAAACGGTACTCACATAAATTGCAGGGCTTCTTGCAGAATTACTCCATGATATCGGCAGCGGCTTCGCTGATCTTTCGGGCGTGGGAATTCGTTGAGCCCAGTCGAACCCAAATTCAGATTTGTCTTCTCTCTTCTGTAGCGGTACGGTAAAGGAATAAGGGAGGAACGATAATCAGGTACGAGATAACAGGAAACCTACATATCTACAAGAGAAGACAAGATAAGACACAAGACCCTGCCTTCGTTGGCCTCTAGATCACCAGTCTCAACCGTATCCGGAAATTACCCTTCTTCGTACCCTGCGTCGTGCAAACGCACTGTCCAAAGTGACTGAAATACGCGCACAAGTCTTTTTAAATTTATGGCACGAAATTCTTACAAATTAAAACTTAATTGAGAATGTTTAGTGCCGATTTCGGCACGTAACAAAGTGCAGTTTTCTGTTTACTACCGAAACTTTGTCAGAGTACGTTTAGAAACTTGCCTTGAGTTCTTGATCGCAGTTATTCCAGCATTTTTTCATTATTTCACCAATGGGATTGATCTCGGTTGGACTTTTACATTTACATTGCTTATTCTGGTATTTGTATTCCCATTGCTAGAAGTCATAAACGTCTAGTCATCTATTTTTATTTGCATTCTTTACAACGCACAATCATTACATACAACTTTTGCCCTTTTTAATTAATGTCCCAACCTGCTCCTGGCGGGCCTGCCTGGTGCTCCTACATTATCATAAATGGTCACAAACAGTCCCAAATGGTACCAAACGCTCACAAATAGTACCTAATGCTCCCAGGTGGTGCCTTATGCTCACGGATGGTCACAAATGCTCCTCCATGGTCGTGAATACTTTGTATTGGTTTCCAATGGTTCTCATTACTTCTAAACCTAACCATTCAAACCTAACCGTCTTAACCTGACTATCACAACTTAGGCCTTTCCATATATTCTCTAAGCTTTTCCGCAGATTTTCTAGGCTTTTTCCAGGAGATTTTGTAGGCCTTTCCAAAATTCCCTACTTTTCAGTTTTTCTAAGCTTTCCTGAAAATTTTCTAGGGATTTCCAAAAATTTGTAGGCTTTACCGGAGATTTCCTAGGCTTTCCTAAATATTTTCTGGCTTTGTCAGAGATTTTCTGGCTTTGTCAGAGATTTTCTGACTTTCACAAGGAGATTTTCTAGGTTTTGCCGGATATTTTCGTAACTTATACGGAGATTTACAAAACATTCCGGGATATTTTCTAGATGTTTCGGGAGATCTAAGCTTTCCTCGAATTTTCCTCGACTTTGCGGGAGATTTTCTAGGCTTTGCCGGAGATTTCTAGGCTTTCCATATGATTTTTAGACTTTCCAGAAAATTCTCTATGCCTTTCTGAAAATTTTTTAGGCTTTTCCGAGGATTTGCAGGTTTTACCGAAGATTTCCTGATGATTTTAAGGCTTTGCCGGAGATTTTTGGCTTTGCAGGGGATTTTCTAGTCTTTGCTAGAGATTCCCGATGCTTTCCATGGCTTACCCGGAGATTTACGAAGCTTTCCGGGACATTTTCTAGATTTTGGGGAAAATATAGGGTTTCCTGGAGATATCCTTGGACTTTCCAGGAGATTTTGTAGGCTTTCCTGAAGATTTTCTAGGTTCTCCAGAAAATTTTCTTTAAGCTTTTCCGAAGATTTATAAGCTTTACTGGAGATTTTATAGGCTTTAAAGATTTTTTGGTTTTGCCGGAGATTTTTTGGCTGTCCGTGAGATTTTTTAGGCTTTGCCGGTGAATTCCGGAGCTTGCTTGGAGATTTATGAAGCTTCCCGGGAGATTTTAGGGAGGCCTAGGCTTTCCTGGAGATTTCCTTGACTTTTCTGGGATATTTTCTAGGCTTTCCTGAAGATTTTTTAGGCTTTGCTGGAGATTTCTGAGGTTTTCCCGGAAATTTTCTAGGCGTTCTTGAGCATTTCCTATGCTTTTCTGGAGACTGACTTTGCCGAAGATTTTCTAGGCTTTTCCTGAAGATTTCCCTAGCCTCCCCAAAGATTTCCGAGGCTTTCCTTTGCTAGAGCGAAGTCGTCTATGACCAACTTTCCCAAATTGATGCGACCAACTCAGTGAGATGGTCCCTATGAAAAGTTATATGGGGTCTTGGACGTAATGGGTATATGGCGCTTAAAGTAGTTCCGGAGGGACTATAAGCCGCTTGTAGACTATCACAGTAAAACACGAGAACGCTTTAGGCAAACCAATATTTAAAGAAGGGTTGCATCAAATGTGAAAGAGTTCTCCATATAAAAACAACTTGCTTCCACACAGTGAAAACCACTTCTAGTCTGACCTCGGTTGTTGTATCATGTTTTCAAATACCAAACAAACGAATCATGTTGGACCCAACTATATATCTTACACACTGCAAACCCTTTTAGAACTTTTTAAAAGTTTAACTTCTTACATGTACGTGTTTCTCTTACATAACCTTCGACGCGGTATATGCGACGCAACGGCAGTTGGTAAGGCATATCTATAATACAGATTTTAGCGTGCCCATCTGTCAATGACGTCACACAATATGCAAATTATTACACGTAAATGACGAAATATATAGAATTCATACAATATGTTATTAAAGCGAGGTACTCACATGAATAGGTACAGCTTCCTACCAAATCATGTCCTTCCGGGTTGCTCGTAGCTCCTTTCCGGATTATTTACAGATGGGGGCTGCGACCTCCGGGATTGCTCCGGCTAGCGACTGCGGAGTGTGGGCTGCTCCCAGGTTGTATCCAGATTTATATTCTACCTATGTAGCGGTAATGACAGGAATAGGTTTATAAGGAACGATAAAAAAGATAAGCAAACAGGAAATCTACATACTAGAGATAAGATACGATACCAGACACGACCACTCTACTCGAAGTTCAAACGCAAAAAGCCACGTTTCCTCAGCGTCTCTCGGAAACTTCCCCACTTTGTTACGTTCCAATTGGCACTTAAACATTGTTTAGGTTAAGTTTGATGTGCGGAGGTTTCGCGCCATAAATTTCAAAAGACGCGGTGCGCGGAATTTTAAAAGACTAGGCGCGTAGTTCCGTTACGTCACAGTGCGTTTGCGCAGCTCGCGCGACGCGAGAGGGTTGGACGAATAACTTCGCACCGACGTGTAAAAGACAAAAGAGTGGGGACAAGTTTCCGTGACGCTTTCAAACGTGGCCTTTTTGCCTGAACTATCGAGTGGATTAGACGCTTTGAGGTATCGTATCGTGCTTATCTTATCGATGTAGATTTCCTTTGCCTAATTGTCTTTGTCTGTTGCCTTATACCTGGTATTCCTGTCATTCCCTGCACAGGTAGGTGATAAATTGAGCCGTAGGCGTACCGTACTACACGACCCTGGATGAAAGAGCCCCATGATTGCCGGAGCTGGTCCGAATGCTTGGGAAGAGCGTCGGCGTACCATCTTTAATTCCTCCGGGATGGAGCCCTGATGAACTGAGAATAGAGCCAACTTTAACCCAGAGACATATTCATGTAAGTAATTGCATTAGAATATATTGACTTATATTTATATAAATTTCCGATAATTGCATCGTAATTGGTGCATTGGTGACGTCATTGGCCGTTGGCGCGCAAATCTGTAATAAGATTAGCGTTACTAACAGCCCGCGAAGTCGCTTTTTCATCACGCTTGCGCGATGTAATTATCGACTTTTTAATTGTAAGAATTATCGTATTTTTAAATCGTAAGAACTTTTTCTTTCCTCCCCCCCCCCACACGCGCCGGCGCGAAGTTCGTCCAATGCACTTCTGACGTGAAGGAAATACATGCACCAAGTCTTTCAAATTTATGGCGCGAAATTCCCGCACATCAAAATTAAACTAGAAAGATGTCTATGTCTGTCTAGTGCCAAATCTTTGGCATGTAACAAACTTTTTAATTAAGTCTTAATTTACACTTAATCTCATGTATTTGAAAAGTTAGGCATTATTATGTGCAGTTTATATTTTGCATTGTATAGCTAGTTTTGTTGTACATGCGTAGAAAGCCTTATAAGAGTAGGGATATATAATTTTTACCTACTTAAGCAAAAACATTTGCGTTCTAGATATCGACGAGCACAGTCGTGTCATGTTGTATACTTTATATGAAAGGTTATTAAGAACAATTTGGGCAATAAACAGTAAAAAGGTCAAATATTATTTACTTACGAAACGTTTCTAGGCTTCCCGGAAAATTTTCTGGGCTTTCCAAAAGATTTTCTAGCCTTTCTCGAAGATTTTTTAGGCTTTCTCGGAGATATTCTAGACCCTTGGAGATTTCTTAGGCTTTCATTTCCGAACTTTTCAAATTTTCTAGGCTTTATGGGAGATTTTGTAGGCTTTCTCGTGGTTTCTTGGAGATTTTCTAGGCTTTTCTGAAGATTTCCTAGCTTTTCAGATTTTCTATGCTTTCCAAAAGATTTTCTAGACTTTCTAGGCTTATGGAAGGTTTCTAAGCTTTTCGAACGATTTTCTAGGCTCTCTCGAAGATTTGCTAAGCTTTCTGGAACGTTTCTTATACTTTTCACAAGATTTCCTAGGCTTGTCGAAAGGTTTTCTAGGTCTTCCGCAAAATTTCCTAGGTTTCTCGAAGATTACCTGCGCTTTCCCGAAGATTTTTTAGGCTTACGAAAGATTTCTAGGCTTTTCCCGGAAGATTGTCGGGGTTTTCCCGAAAAATTTTTAGCATTTCTCGGAGATTTTCTAGGCTTGCTCTGGAATTTTTTAGGCTTCCTCGGAGATTTCCTAGGCTTTTCAGAACATTTTCTAGTCAGATTTTCTAGGCTTTCCCGGAGATTTTTCTAGGCTTAAGGAAGATTTCTAGGTTATTTGGAAGATTTTTTTAGGATTTTTGGGAAATTTTCTAGGCTTTCTCAGAGATTCTCTACGTTTTCTCGGAGATTTTCTAGGCTTTTTCGGAGATTTTCTGAGCTTTCTTAGAGATTTTCTAGGCTCTCTCGGAGATTTTCTAGGCTTCCAGGGAGATTTTCTAGGCTTATGCAAGATTTCTAGGCTTTTCGGAAGATTTTCTAGGCTTCTCGGAGGTTTTGTAGGCTCAGGAAAGATTTTTACGCTTCCTGGAAGATTTTCTGGGCTTTCTGAAGATTTTCAAGCCTTTTTCGGATATTTTCTAGACTTTCTCAGAGATTTTCTAGGCTTTCGCGAGATTTCTTGGGCTTTTCTAGAGATTCCCTAGCTTTCAGATTTTCTAGCGTTTGTCGGAGATTTTTCTAGGCTTATGGAAGATTTTAAGTGCTCCGTTTCTACAAAGTCTACTAGGGCGAAGTGGTCTTGGTACTACCAACTTCCACAAGTTGATGCGATCAACTTGTGAGATGGTCCCTATGAAAGCTTATATAGGGTCTTGGGCGTAATGTGTATATGACGCTTAAAATAGTTCTGGAGGGACTAGAAGTCGCTTCTAACCAATATTTAAAGAAGGATTACTTCAAATGTGAAAGAGTTCTCCATACAAAAACAGCTTATTCCCGTGCAGAGTGAAAACCACTTCTGACCGACCTCGGTTATTGTATCGTATTTTCATATTCCAAACGGACGAATCAAGCTTGATCCAACTATATATCCTACGCACTGCAAACCCTTTTAGAACTTTTTAATTAAGTCTTAATTTACACTTAATATATTTGAAAAGTTAAGCATTATTATGTCCAGTTTATATTTTGTATTGTATAGCTAGCTTTGTTGTACATCCATAGAAAGCCTCCCTCATCAGAGTAAGGATATATAGGTTTTACCTACAACATTTGCATTCTAGATATCGATGAGCACAGTCGTGGTTATGAAGAACAATTTGGGCAATAAACAGTATAAAAGGTCAAATATTATTCAACAATGTTCCGTCGATAAATAATTATGCTTATTTTTTGACAGTGTTAATCTACAGACTTGCTTGTAGATCACGTCACTACTTAACAAAGTTAAATGCGTTTATTTACCATCTATTAAATTACTAACAACCTCCTACAAATAAGACAGAAAACAATATAATTTTTATATTAAAAAGCGTTATTGGACATGATCGGAATAAACACACAATACATTTGTTTTTTTATTTATTTTACTTACGTTAAAATAAATTAATAAAAATCTTCTTCTGCAGTCTTAGCGCCTTGCTGGTCTTTAATCTGATCTTGGTTATTATACATATCTGCAACTTGCTGTGCTGAAGTTGCATCTTCCACATTTTTATCGTCTCGTTTTCGTATGAACCTTGGAAAACGTAACGATATGCCTTTCTCTGGGTCAACCTGAAAAGAAATTAACATGTAATATAACGTTGCAATGTGTTTTAAATACCTTATCCTGAGCATATATTTCTAAACTGTTTATTTTTCTTAATGGTCTTTGTTTATATTAACTATTGACATACTAACGTTAGTTGTGTGCTAACAAGCAACCAAGTGATGGCCGCTGGCAATTCTAACTAATTCACGTGTTCATGCTTTCTGTTAAGAATAGTTCTGAGTACAACCTTCTCAGCATTATTAATTATGTGGTTGTCTGCTTGATTAAGGTGGGGTTGTGGATGAAAATTAAACGGAAAAGCAGGTCATGACTTTTTTGGTGTACGTTCAATAACGAATATCCAGAGCTAACTATTTTTAAATACAAAGTACGTACAAAACAACACTTTCATTGATATATCTTGTTATACTCTAGACCGTTCTGGTCTAAAGTATACTCGTTAAAGTCCCTGCGTAATTGATAAGAGCCACTACAACAGTTGGCAATACATCTAATAAACACGTACATAATATTGCGCCACGAAATATTACGTCACATTTATGTTTCAAATTACTGTATCACATGCAAAAAATGTTTATTGCGATTATAGGAAAAATTAAAATGTACTCACGTAAACTGTCGAGCTCTTCACAACATGGCAGCTATTTTGGCGTTAGTTGGGCGTGGGTCGGCCTTCGCCCTCTCGTCGAAATCAGATTAATTTGTCTTCCGTCTTTTTGTGTAGTGGTACGGTAAAGGATCAACCAGGTAGGAGGAACGATAATAGATATAAGGCAGGAAACCTACATATCTGAAAGAGAAGACAAAGGCACACCACAGATAACCACACTATCCGACGTCTCATTGATTAGTCCATGACGTGACGGAAAATCACCACTCACTTCCACACTCCGCGTCTACGCAAGCTCGGGCGCCGACGCAACTGTCTGAAGTGACAGAAATGCACGCACAAGTCTTTTAAAATATTGGCGCGAATTCACTTACAAATTTAAACTAAAAACAAAAATTTTTACATGCCGATTTCCGGCATGTAACAATCGCGACAAAGCCATAAAAGAAAAACAATCTTAAAAAAAGAAATTGATTCTTAGCACGGTAGAAGCTTAAAATGTAAATCCTAACTTCTCAGAAATCCAACCTTTTTGCTTACTTAATTTATAACCATCTGTAGATGCATTTTAAAAGTTAATTTTCGGTCGATTATTACGCCAAGGTATTTAATGTTCTCTACCAGTTCAATATCAGACCCATCTATTTGTACATTCCTATTTTCTGTTTTTATCATTTGATAACTTCTATCATTCGTTAACAACATCCATTTTGTTTTATCAACATTTATCAACTAACCTACATAAACCGTAACTTAAATTCTAGAAAATATTTATTTTAGGCGCCACCTGTTTTTTTAAACTACATTTAAAGTGCATAGACGAGTCTTTAATGTGGCGCAGTTATAATCGACAGCACAAATTTGTCAGGGAGCATGAAACACTACTAAAACTAGAATAAATGCGACAAGTCGCCTAACATATATACTAAACTAAAGCTAACATTACAGTTTTCTAAGTGCAGACGCACATGAGCATTGCATCTAGACTGTTTATTCTTTGGCAAGAAAATGCCCAAATTTCAAAATGTCCAAAAGAGCAAGTTACTATGCATTTTAGCAAATTTTTAGGTACTGGTACTCTGGTTTAATAAACAATGCACATCATAACTTGTCCATGACATGATTGTAAATCAACAAATTTACCTGCAGTACCATCTTACTAATTCCTTACATTACTAACCTAACAAATTACATGGCTACCATCAGGTTAGCTTTTTCACTCAATATTCAAAAATAATTCCTACGTCTGATCGTAAATTTATTTATTTATTTAACTACTTTGCTTACAAGAAGTGGTGGTAGAATAAAAAAGATAATTATTTTATTGTGCTATAGCAGAAATAAATTGGGCAGTATTTTGCGGAAAAGATCAAAAATATCAAAATATCAAACGTTAGGAAGATAAAAAAAGATAAAGCAAAATCTTCAGTTATTATCAAAAATAATAGGTAAAATAACAATAGTAAGATAAAACTAGATAGCAATAGATGGATCCGAATCGTCCCAGCACGCTAAGGCACGCTACGACTACCTACATTAAAGATATAGCGTAGAATTCCCCAGCTGACCAAGCCGTTTTGTCATCCATCCCAAAGATACACGACCGAGTGGCTCCTTGAAGCCGTTACACAGGAAAAATACTTGTACCCCCTAAAAGAGAGCGACCTGTGAAGCAGGCCCGTTTATAAAAACGGTATGAGGGACCGGAAAAAGGCATTTGGGTGCATTCCTGCACCCGGAGTTAATCGATATCGGTACGAAATCCGTTCTTTTCTACATACAGTCACACACTCATACATACATTCACTGTTAGCGGCCATGTGCACTGACAGCGGCACCACATGACTTCACAAAAGATTCCCAGAGATGTGGTCCGGGTGTCTGTGAAAACCCCTTGTGCAACCACACGGTGACTAACGGAAATGAAAAGACAATAGAGATATAGGAAAGGTAGAAAAAGGGAGGTAGGCATTTTGAAATGCATAAGAGGCACTTCCAGGTAAAAGAGAATAGAGGAAGGGCTCACATTGAGCAAAAGAGACAGAAAATGTGAATAAAAAAGCACTACTCAACCAGCCAATGTGGTCAGTAGTCCGGAGTGAGGGAAAAATCACTCTTATATGGTAGACGGGTGTTCCAGGACAAGAATAGGTCTACCGAATGAAAGATAAGGTAGAAACGGAGACAGCAGGATAAGAAAAAGTAAAGTTTTTGGACAAGCGTCCGAGAGGAGGTAGAGAGTTGTCCCTATTAAACACGGGTCAGTCTGAAGGACCACCTGCTATATTAATCAGACAAGTTAAGATACTTCATAAGTTAAAAAATTACTAGACTCTTGGTGAGAACTAGTACAATCATTTTCTTAACGAGTGCATCCACTGCGATAAGAAAATCAGACAAAAGTTGAAACAACAACTTAAAAGTATCCCTGCAGATACCTCATACAAAAAACCAACTGTCTCAAGGTAATTATTAAAAACGGTGACGCCATAAAACACACAAGAATGCCTAATTATAAACAGTTAAATACAGACACTCTCAATATACTAAAACAACTGAGGATTCGATAAGATACCAATAAAAAGCGATAGCACCTCACCACGAAGTTCGATAAAAAACAACGAAAAAAATGTTTATATGTTATGGTAACTTAGTAGAAAAAGAAACAAGTAATGATAAAGGATAGAGTGGGCAACTGTCATTTCACTTAAGATGGTTGTCATGGCAACTTGCAATGCTACCAACTTACATTTTTCTATTTAACAGTTATTAAAAATTTAAAATTTTTATTTTTGAGTGAAAAATCCAATTGCTACAGATATATTTAAAACTAATACGTTATAAAATACACAAGAAGTGAAAACAAATTTCAACATCGTTAAGTGCACCACTGTTATATTCCCGACCGTTATAGTCTAAGGTATACTCGTTAAAGTCCCGGTGTAATTGATAAGAGCCACTACGACACTTGGCAATACATCTAATAAACACGTACATAATATTGCGCCACGAAATATTACGTCAGATTTATGTTTCAAATTACTGTATCACATGCAAAAAATGTTTATTGCGATTATAGGAAAAGACAAAATGTACTCACGTAAACTGTGGAGCTCTTCACAACATGGCAGCTATTTTGACGTTAGTTGGGCGTGGGTTGGCCTTCGCCCTCTCGTCGAAACCAGATTAATTTGTCTTACGGTAAAGCATCAAGCAGTTAGGAGGAACGATAATAGGTATAAGGCAGGAAACCTACATATCTGAAAGAGAAGACAAAGGCACACCACAGATAACCACACTGTTCGACGTCTCGTTGACTAGTCCATGACGTGACGGAAAATCACCACTCACTTCCACACTCCGCGTCTACGCAATCTCGGGCGCCGACGCAACTGTCTGAAGTGACGGAAATGCACGCACAAGTCTATTTTTAAAATATTGGCGCGAATTCACTTACAAATTTAAACTAAACACAAAAATGTTTACATAGCCGATTTTCGGCATGTAACAATCTGTGCAGGCAGACCTACCCACGATTGCAAGCATGCATATGTCAAATGTGTATGCAAGTATAAGCATATTGACAGGTTTATTTTTAGGAGAATATCTTAAAAATGCAGTGTCGAAAACAAGAATGGGACAATTTATAGAAGTGAAAGAAAAGTAGAAAGGGACAGAGCGATAAAGTAGCAGTAGTTGGAAAAGAAATTGCCCCGCTTGCAGCTAGCTGCTTGCAGTAGAGTGGCGTAGGCAAAACATTCAAGAAATAAATGCTCAGTATGCACCAAGGATATGCCGTATGATAAAGAGTAAACTTTGCTGTCCCACTGTGAAACAATAGGGTCATACTTGATCAACATGATACGAGGAAAACGATAAAAAAAAATTAAAATTCGAATAAATAAAGCACGCATAATAGACTTTGTTGAATATTTTTCCCACCCTAACATTTAAATTAGGTTTAAGTATTACCCTTGTAGGTCTCTTTCTATTGTAGTTATAAACCATTTTAACCTCATTTCATGTCTGCATGTCAAACCTTGTTGATGATTGCATCTTGTTATTTCAAACCTAACATATATGCTACAATAAAGTATTTACAAATATTTTGCTCTCTTATGGTAAATTTCCAAGGGCGGCTCCGTGGCATAGTTGGTATGTGTGTGACTACTATGCGCAAGATCCCGAGTTCAAATCCCAACACGGTTCGCTTGAAAAATGTTAGGCGAGCATTTTTCACAAAAATACACCCTCGTTCGGATGAGAGGTAAAATATAGGTCGTCCTGTGTGTGTGTTGTCACGCTTGGAACAGCAAGGGTTTGGCAAAATTTCAAATTTTCCAGGTAAAAAAAAAAACTCGCTTCCTGGCCAATGTAGTACCTTCGGGTAGAGCATTGGAAAATCACATGTAAGGTAAATTTCCAAACAAATTCTGGTTCTTCTTATGCAGATTGGATAACCATCTTTACGACATACATCCATTGCTACAAGCTAATAAAACACGAGGTTACAATCACCTGCAACATTTAATGTAAAAGTCGATCACGTGTTACATGCGAAATTGGCAATGTAGCATGTTTTAGATTTAGTTATAATTCATAAGTTAATTGCAGCGTATTTTTAAATTAATAACATTAACTTCCGTTGTCGCTGACAGTTACGTCTGCACAGAAGGAATGTGGGTGTAGGTGAGTGTCGAAAGCGAGGACTAAGCCACGAGACCTGAATGAGGCAACGACTATCTGTGTGGTGTTTTTTCTCTTTAGAAATGGGTATGTAGGTTTTGTACCTTACCTTTGTGATACCTGGTACCTTATCTCCATTCATCCCCCTACAACAAGTGCAACAGAAGTTACGTGAAGGACGGATGGCAATTTATTTATTTATTTATTTTATTTATATACACTACTTAACAGGTTAGACCCAATTACAAAGTAGGCACCAAATCAAATACATTAATACAAAAATTAAAAAAGGAATTATGTCAAATAAGTAAATACAATAAGTATAAAATTAAACAAGAGAAAAAAACAAAAACCGTAAAACATAATCTGAAAGAGAATACAGTCAAAACACAAGGAAAGGCAGAGGATGGGTAGGCAAGGAACACTAAAATAATTGGTTAATCTGTGCACAGACAAGTTAATTTAATGTGTGACAAAGAAACATGGAAGATATCAAGAGATTTACATTTGTTTTGAAATGTTGTGCACATAAAGTACAGAGGGGAAAACTTAAGCACATTGGTTCTTGGGGTGTTTAAATAAAACATATCGTCGCCCCTGGTAGATGTAGGCACTCGGAAATTTACAGCAGATAATAAATAGGGAGTGTCTATTAAGTTATTAACTACTTTATAGAGAAATACCACAGCACTAAAATCACGTCGCGATTTAAGTGTAGATACAGAGAATCTGCGTAGAAGTAGGTTATGGTCGTAACCTGTACATGGATAAACCGAGTCCTCCTTGTAAGCTAGGTATTTAAGAAAGTGACGTTGTACCTTCTGAATCATATTTACATAGACTGCATATGAAGAATTCCAGACTATGCTACAATACTCCAATTTCGACCTAACGTAGGCAAAAAATAATATTTTTAGAGTATTAATAGTGAGGTGTCTACCCATCCTAATAACAAAACCCAGCGATTTATGTGCAGCCCTAATAGTGTTGAGGATATGCAAATTAAATGTTAACTTGGCATCAAACAGTACACCAAGATCACAAACACTATCGGTGATTTGAAGTACTAAACCTTCAATGCTATAAGGGAATTTAATTATATTATGCTTTCTAGAATAATTTGAAACAGAACATTTATCAGGATTAATTGGGAGGTTGTTTGTAATACACCAGAAATGTAGATTATTTAGATTCTGCTGCAGTTTTGAGCAATCTTCTATTTGACTTATCGTGTTGAATAATTTTATGTCATCTGCATAGATTAAACATTCACAATCAATATCAACAACAACATTGATGAAAATGATAAAGAAGTAGGGGCCAAGGACAGAGTCTTGTGGAACTCCAGAGGTAGCAATAAAGTGTTTGGAATGAGAGCCTAAATAATCGATATAAAGTCTTCTATTATTTAAATAGGAGGAGAAAAGGTCAGTAGCTAAGGAGTAAAGCCCATGTAAGACAGTTTCCGAAGTAACAGATTGTGATCTAGCCGATCAAATGCCTTTGACAAATCTGTATATATCACGTCTACCTGCATTCCCTCATCTAAAGATTTAGAAAGATATTGTGCCATACTGGTTAAATTAGTTGCAGTAGATCTACCAGAAACAAAGCCGTGTTGTTGCAGACATATTTTTGAATGTGAGTGAAAGTAGATATAATCATAAAGAACAAATTCAAATATTTTACTGAAGTTATTAAGGATGACAATAGGGCGATAATTTATTATACAGGATCTGTCCCCTTTTTTATAGATAGGTCGTACTTTAGAAGATTTCCAGATATTAGGAAATTGAGAATATTTGAGAGAAAGATTAAAAAGAAAGGTTAAGGGTTTGATAAGTTGAAACTTGCAATATTTAATCACAAGAGAGGGTAAGTTGTCTAGACCTGCAGTAAATTTAGATTTTAATTTGTCAATAGCTTTGAGTACATCCTGTTCCTCTATCACAGGTACACCAATACTGGGATAAGAGGAGACTGGTTCAGGATCAGAAGTATGGGAGCTGGAAGTATAGGCAGATTTGAAAAGTTCAGCAAACTTATTCGCTATAACATACGGATCAGAATAGAACTCATTGTCATATATCATTTGTCTTTGTTGATTCGTTGACTTTCGTTTATCATTCACGAATGCCCAAAAACTCTTTGGATCGGATTTTATCTTGTCATTCATTGATCTTAAGAAATTATTGTGAGCAATATTCATAGCATTTTTTAGCCTAGTTCATAGGATTCTAAAATTTTTGTATACTAATGTATCACTACTTAATTTATATTGCTTCCATAAAATTTCTTTTTGTTTAGTAAGATTGATGATCTCCTTAGTGAACCATGATGGATAAGACTTCCTACAGGCTTTCATTCTAGGGACATGCAAATCAATAACTTCAAAGAATAAAGCATAAAAGCGAGTTGTAGCAGCTTCAATGTCATCAAAGTGGTACAGAGAGTTCCAGTCTAGTGTAGCTAAATCATCATAAAGGGCAGTATAGTTGACATTTTTAAAATTGTAGCGGGGTATCTATACTGGTTGCTTTAGCATAGTTTTTTACAAGTAATTTATGTACTTCAATGCAAAGTGGTGGATGATGATTGTCAATAGGCAGGTCAACACACTTTGGTTCAGATATGTTGCAAGCGAAATTAGAAAAAACTAGGTCCAGTAGCCTTTGATTCATATTGTATATGTAGTTGTACTGTATGAGATCAAAGAAAGCTACAAGATTATTGAGGGGGTGCCAATCTGGGCAGGTTGTTGCCACTCAATGCAAATTCAGGTAGGTTGAAATCTCCTATGATTATAATATTTTTGTCATAGATAAAATAAAGATTTATTAATTCATCAAAGAAAAGTTCATACGCATGCCTCACTTGATTTGGCGGGATATATACCGTTATTATAATCATAGACTGGCTATAGGGATCTTTAATTTCAACAATTAAGACATCAAAGTTAATATTCATACAAGTGTAGGGAACTTGATGAGAGACGAATTTTTGTGAACAGCAAGAAGTACCCTCCTCCCTGCTAACACCCAAATCAGTATGTCAATCTGTTCTGAATACATTGAAAGTATTACAAAAGTTCATTGTTATATATATCATCTCCCAACCATGTTTCAGTTAAACATATGATTTCATAATCACACATTAAAGAGAAGTTATACAGTTCAACCATTTTAGTACGGAGACCTCTAACATTTTGGTAGTATATGTAATTGGCCAACGCCTTAGAATTAACTATGTTTGCAGAATGAGTTATAAACTGTGATTGCTACCTAGAGAAGATAGAAGCCCTTACTGTACCTAACTTTAATTTATACACAGAGCAGTCAGTATTCCATACTGTGTGATTAACATTGATTTCTGTCTTATCGGGATACATTTTTTTGTAAGTTATGCAGTTAATACATTTTACCTCATCGGTAGTGCATTTATCAATCGTATGTTCAAGTGCACATCGAGGACAAATGGGATTACTCTTGCAGACTCCCTTTATATGATTATAAGAGCAGCAGTTAAGACATCTACGTGGTTCAATTCCATCAAAGACGGAACAGTTATCAAGTCCCACCATAAAATTTTTTTCAAGAGCCATCAAATTATTAAAAGAAAGCATATCCAATTCCACAAGCGCTTGGTAGACCTGGCGGTTCTTTTTGGTTGACCATATCCTAAGAACTTTGCAGCTGAAATTCTGACTTAAGAAGTGGCCGTTTTGATTTATTAGGAATTTCTCAACACAGGTGGCATCAAGTTTTTCAGTTATACCCACAACTTTAATTTTAGGCAGAGGATTCCTTATTTCAGTTATATTATAATTATTAGACATGTTATCATTCAGGATTTGTTTTATTTTTTGATTGGAATCATCTGCATCACTACTGATAAGAATCCCACCCTTATTGATATGTTTAACTTTAGTAATTGGAATAGTGGAATCAATCAATTTTGGCATGGATTTTTGAAGTACCTCAGCCTTCGTGATCTTGTTCTCTTGCTGAACATTTTTAGGTTTAACTATTATTGCCGTATTACTCCTTCTCACTACTTGTGAAAAAGGAGATTGGAGTATCTTTCTGGAGCTTAGAAATAGCAGTAGCTAAATGATTTTCAGCTGCTTGGTAAGATTCATTAATTTTTGAAGTAACTGCGCTGATATTGGCAGAGAAGTTGCCATCAACTTCTTTGGTGCGTAATTTGCATTCCATTTCAGTGAGTTGATTTTTCAGCTTAGTATTCTCAAATTCGAGCAGTTTAGATCGCTCCAAAGCTTTCTCAGAAGACTCCTTAATGTGTTCAAACATTCTAGAAATGCATTGTACAGAATCGTTCAGATTAGCAATTTCCTTCAGTAATGAAGGCACTTGTTTAAAATAGGACCTACATTCTAAGCAGTAAAAAGTGAGTATGCGTTTTTGTAGTATTATGGCACGTAGTTCACTCGTTTTTAGGCCAGAACAAGATTCAGGAGCATGAAAGATAACTTGACAGCATTCACATGTAACAACTTCATCCGAATTATCAAACTGAAGCTTACAGGTAGCACATGCAGTAGTCATGTTGGCCTATTATGGAAAATTAACAGGGTATAAACCACAAGGCTAGTCCCGTATAAATGTTTAAAGTTCAATGTTTATATTTATACAAAACAACAACACAGTTGGATAATTACTGTTTATCACTAATGCTGATTATAAAGGTGTTGACCTCTGATACCTTTAATTTAACACATGATAACTACAACAACTATAATGGCAGAACTAGTTTACATTTTACAAATGTCTAATGAAATTAAGTTTTCAAAATTCACTCAACTCACAGGCAAGTTGTTATGGTTCAAGTAAAGCACTTACAGGTAAATTTTAATAATAAACAGATCACTAATTCACTTGTAAAATTAGTTTATAAAAGAGCTAAATAAACACACACTTATGTCAAATATTGACATTTTAGATGAAAAAAATTTGAAGTTTAACATGGCGTAACCCAACCTACAAATCACCGCTGGATCCTGAGATTTAAGTTTGTTACATGCCAAAATTTGACACTAGACATTTTAAAATAAGTGTTAAAATAAATAAGTGTGGGAATTTCGCGCCATAAATTTAAAAGGCTTGTTGCGCGTATTTCTATCACTTCAGAAGTGTGTTGCGCGCGAAACTTCGTGCCGACGCGTGTGGCGGCAAGGAGTAGTGGGAAATTTCCGGAAGACGGAAGGACTTGCCTTTGAAACGTGAATAAGAGTGGTTGGTCTGGTATCTTATCGTGTCTTTTGTTATGTAGATCCCTTTTTTTCTCTTATCTTTGATTATCGTTCCTTATTAACCCGTTCCTTATTACACTTCTATTGTGAGAGTTTATATGGTCGATAAAACAGTTTGTAAAGTATTGCACTTTAGATGGTGATACATTTATATGGTGATAGATAGTTCTTAAAAGTCGGTAATACAGTTACCAAAGTTCATAAGACACATGGCGCAAGCGCAATGGATAAAGCAATGCAACGCCCTGGCGGCGGAAGCGCGAACCTTATGACAGGTTCGCGTGGCCAACTACCATGACGTCACCGATACAAAAGGTATATTGCGCAATAATCAGAAATTTACATACATATAAGATAAAAGATAATTTACTCACATGATAGGTCCAGTTTTTCCCCAGGTACGCCTATTATCCTTCCGGGTCGATAAAGATGGTATTGCTTCGGGCTCCGATGGTGTTGGCTGAGCATGGACATCAGCGTCATCTCTGGTCGTGGGCTGCTCCAGGGTCGTATCAGAGTCCTAAATGTAGTGGAACGACAGGAAAGGTTTATTAGGAAAGACACACAAAGATAAGCAAGGCAAGGGAATCTACATAATAAGATAAGATACGATACCCGGCACGACTACTTCACTTGAAGATCAAAGGAAAACAGCCTCGTTTTAGAGCGTCACGGAAACACTTCTCCCCACTCTCTTTGTCTTTTTCACGTCCGCGAAGCTATTCCTCTACCCCTCTAGCATTGCACGATTTGCGCAAATGCACTACTATGACGTATCGGAAGCTCACGCCTAGTCTATTTAAAATTCCCGCGCACTGCGTCTTTTGAAATTATGGCGCGAAACTTCCATACATAAAAACTTAACCTAAAAACACTGTTTAAGTGCAAATTGCACGTAACATCCTGTCGTTACCTCTACATAGAAAGAAGACGACCGAATTTGGAAGCAACCTGGCTTAGGAGATCCACGACCCGAGAACCATCATGAAGTGATCCGGATGCACGCAACCGCCATCATGAAATAATCCTGAAGGAAGCCACGAGCCGCCATCAGGAAGTAATTCTGAAGGAAGCTTTACCTATTCACGTGAGTACCCCATGGGGGGTTTTTATATAATTTAATTAATTGGAAAATGTGTTGCAATAATTTGCATATTGTGTTATGTCATTGACAATTAGCGCGTTAATTTCCACATTAGGTAATATCGTTATCAACTGTCATTTGTGTCGCATGTGCTGCGTTTACGGGACTGTAAGAAGTTCTGAGATGTCCATCATGTGAGTAATTTGATTTTACTTAAATTATGCATGTAAATTTGACTTAGCAATTGCATCACTCGTAAAGCGTGGTCGGTATATGTTATAAAATGACAAGTAAAGTATGCCGCTTACATGTTTTTGCCTTCATATTCGCATATATTAAGCATTTGTGTTTGCTCACGCACGTGCAAATGCTCGATGGTGTACCATTCTGAAGGTTTACGTTCATGCTTGCATATGTGTAATCGACGTTTGTGATCATGTGCGCAGGCTTTCGCAGCATCAAAGAGCTCAAACCTGCACAAGGGTTAGTGTTTGTGTTGTTATACGCCGAAAATCGGCTATGTAAACATTTCTGGTTTTAGTTTTAAAATATGGGACTGAAATCGGGCCAATATTTTAAAAATAGACTTGTGCTTGCATTTCCGTAACTTGGGACAGTTGCGTCAGCGTCAGAGAATGCGCAGACGTGGAGTGTGGAAGGAAGTGGTGATTTCCGTCACGTCATGGGCAAGTGAACGAAACGTCGAACAGCGAGGTAATCTGTGGTGTGCCTTTGTCTTCTTTTTTCAGGTAATGTAGGTTCCTTTGTCGTATCTCTGCCCTGTATTGTTCCCTACCTTTATTGCTTCGTCCTACCTACAATCAAGAAGAGGGAAGACAGAATATCTGACTTCAACGGGGGCGAAGGCCTAACTATGCCCAACCAACAGCGAGATCAATGGAAAGAAGCATGGCTCTTGCCGCAACAATAACCGTAATGTCATGAATGAGCTCCACAGTTTACGTGAGTACATTTTATCTTTTTCTTTTGTATGTGATACAAATTTGAGGCTAATAATGACATAATACCTTGTTGCGCAATATTATGCAAATGTTTATTATGTTGCCAACTGTCGTAGTGGCTCTTATCAATTACGCCGGGATTTTAACAGTATACCTTAGACTAGAACAAAGTGGAGTATGGTGCCAATCTGGGCAGGTTGTTGCCACTCAATGCAAATTCAGGTAGGTTGAAATCTCCTATGATTATAATATTTTGTCATAGATAAAATAAAGATTTATTAATTCATCAAAGAAAAGTTCATACGCATGCCTCACTTGATTTGGCGGGATATATACCGTTATTATAATCATAGACTGGCTATAGGGATCTTTAATTTCAACAATTAAGACATCAAAGTTAATATTCATACAAGTGTAGGGAACTTGATGAGAGACGAATTTTTTGTGAACAGCAAGAAGTACCCCTCCTCCCCTGCTAACACCCAAATCAGTATGTCAATCTGTTCTGAATACATTGAAAGTATTACGAAAAAGTTCATTGTTATATATATCATCTCCCAACCATGTTTCAGTTAAACATATGATTTCATAATCACACATTAAAGAGAAGTTATACAGTTCAACCATTTTAGTACGGAGACCTCTAACATTTTGGTATTATATGTAATTGGCCAACGCCTTAGAATTAACTATGTTTGCAGAATGAGTTATAAACTGTGATTGCTACCTAGAGAAGATAGAAGCCCTTACTGTACCTAACTTTAATTTATACACAGAGCAGTCAGTATTCCATACTGTGTGATTAACATTGATTTCTGTCTTATCGGGATACATTTTTTTGTAAGTTATGCAGTTAATACATTTTACCTCATCGGTAGTGCATTTATCAATCGTATGTTCAAGTGCACATCGAGGACAAATGGGATTACTCTTGCAGACTCCCTTTATATGAGTATAAGAGCAGCAGTTAAGACATCTACGTGGTTCAATTCCATCAAAGACGGAACAGTTATCAAGTCCCACCATAAAATTTTTTTTTCAAGAGCCATCAAATTATTAAAAGAAAGCATATCCAATTCCACAAGCGCTTGGTAGACCTGGCGGTTCTTTTTGGTTGACCATATCCTAAGAACTTTGCAGCTGAAATTCTGACTTAAGAAGTGGCCGTTTTGATTTATTAGGAATTTCTCAACACAGGTGGCATCAAGTTTTTCAGTTATACCCACAACTTTAATTTTAGGCAGAGGATTCCTTATTTCAGTTATATTATAATTATTAGACATGTTATCATTCAGGATTTGTTTTATTTTTTGATTGGAATCATCTGCATCACTACTGATGAGAATCCCACCCTTATTGATATGTTTAACTTTAGTAATTGGAATAGTGGAATCAATCAATTTTGGCATGGCTTTTTGAAGTACCTCAGCCTTCGTGATCTTGTTCTCTTGCTGAACATTTTAGGTTTAACTATTATTGCCGATACTCCTTCTCACTACTTGTGAAAAGAGATTGGAGTATCTTTCTGGAGCTTAGAAATAGCAGTAGCTAAATGATTTTCAGCTGCTTGGTAAGATTCATTAATTTTTGAAGTAACTGCGCTGATATTGGCAGAGAAGTTGCCATCAACTTCTTTGGTGCGTAATTTGCATTCCATTTCAGTGAGTTGATTTTTCAGCTTAGTATTCTCAAATTCGAGCAGTTTAGATCGTTCCAAAGCTTTCTCAGAAGACTCCTTAATGTGTTCAAACATTCTAGAAATGCATTGTACAGAATCGTTCAGATTAGCAATTTCCTTCAGTAATGAAGGCACTTGTTTAAAATAGGACCTACATTCTAAGCAGTAAAAAGTGAGCATGCGTTTTTGTAGTATTATGGCACGTAGTTCACTCGTTTTTAGGCCAGAACAAGATTCAGGAGCATGAAAGATAACTTGACAGCATTCACATGTAACAACTTCATCCGAATTATCAAACTGAAGCTTACAGGTAGCACATGCAGTAGTCATGTTGGCCTATTATGGAAAATTAACAGGGTATAAACCACAAGGCTAGTCCCGTATAAATGTTTAAAGTTCAATGTTTATATTTATACAAAACAACAACACAGTTGGATAATTACTGTTTATCACTAATGCTGATTATAAAGGTGTTGACCTCTGATACCTTTAATTTAACACATGATAACTACAACAACTATAATGGCAGAACTAGTTTACATTTTACAAATGTCTAATGAAATTAAGTTTTCAAAATTCACTCAACTCACAGGCAAGTTGTTATGGTTCAAGTAAAGCACTTACAGGTAAATTTTAATAATAAACAGATCACTAATTCACTTGTAAAATTAGTTTATAAAAGAGCTAAATAAACACACACTTATGTCAAATATTGACATTTTAGATGAAAAAAATTTGAAGTTTAACATGGCGTAACCCAACCTACAAATCACCGCTGGATCCTGAGATTTAAGTTTGTTACATGCCAAAATTTCGGCACTAGACATTTTTAAAATAAGTGTTAAAATAAATAAGTGTGGGAATTTCGCGCCATAAATTTAAAAGGCTTGTTGCGCGTATTTCTATCACTTCAGAAGTGTGTTGCGCGCGAAACTTCGTGCCGACGCGTGTGGCGGCAAGGAGTAGTGGGAAATTTCCGGAAGACGGAAGGACTTGCCTTTGAAACGTGAATAAGAGTGGTTGGTCTGGTATCTTATCGTGTCTTTTTGTTATGTAGATCCCTTTTTTTCTCTTATCTTTGATTATCGTTCCTTATTAACCCGTTCCTTATTACACTTCTATTGTGAGAGTTTATATGGTCGATAAAACAGTTTGTAAAGTATTGCACTTTAGATGGTGATACATTTATATGGTGATAGATAGTTCTTAAAAGTCGGTAATACAGTTACCAAAGTTCATAAGACACATGGCGCAAGCGCAATGGATAAAAAGCAATGCAACGCCCTGGCGGCCGGAAGCGCGAACCTTATGACAGGTTCCGCGTGGCCAACTACCATGACGTCACCGATACAAAAGGTATATTGCGCAATAATCAGAAATTTACATACATATAAGATAAAAGATAATTTACTCACATGATAGGTCCAGTTTTTCCCCAGGTACGCCTATTATCCTTCCGGGTCGATAAAGATGGTATTGCTTCGGGCTCCGATGGTGTTGGCTGAGCATGGACATCAGCGTCATCTCTGGTCGTGGGCTGCTCCAGGGTCGTATCAGAGTCCTAAATGTAGTGGAACGACAGGAAAGGTTTATTAGGAAAGACACACAAAGATAAGCAAGGCAAGGGAATCTACATAATAAGATAAGATACGATACCCGGCACGACTACTTCACTTGAAGATCAAAGGAAAACAGCCTCGTTTTAGAGCGTCACGGAAACACTTCTCCCCACTCTCTTTGTCTTTTCACGTCCGCGAAGCTATTCCTCTACCCTCTAGCATTGCACGATTTGCGCAAATGCACTACTATGACGTGTCGGAAGCTCACGCCTAGTCTATTTAAAATTCCGCGCACTGCGTCTTTTGAAATTATGGCGCGAAACTTCCATACATAAAAACTTAACCTAAAAACACTGTTTAAGTGCAAATTGCACGTAACATCCTGTCGTTACCTCTACATAGAAAGAAGACGACCGAATTTGGAAGCAACCTGGCTTAGGAGATCCACGACCCGAGAACCATCATGAAGTGATCCGGATGCACGCAACCGCCATCATGAAATAATCCTGAAGGAAGCCACGAGCCGCCATCAGGAAGTAATTCTGAAGGAAGCTTTACCTATTCACGTGAGTACCCCATGGGGGGTTTTTATATAATTTAATTAATTGGAAAATGTGTTGCAATAATTTGCATATTGTGTTATGTCATTGACAATTAGCGCGTTAATTTCCACATTAGGTAATATCGTTATCAACTGTCATTTGTGTCGCATGTGCTGCGTTTACGGGACTGTAAGAAGTTCTGAGATGTCCATCATGTGAGTAATTTGATTTTACTTAAATTATGCATGTAAATTTGACTTAGCAATTGCATCACTCGTAAGCGTGGTCGGTATATGTTATAAAATGACAAGTAAAGTATGCCGCTTACATGTTTTTGCCTTCATATTCGCATATATTAAGCATTTGTGTTTGCTCACGCAGCAAATGCTCGATGGTGTACCATTCTGAAGGTTTACGTTCATGCTTGCATATGTGTAATCGGCGTTTGTGATCATGTGCGCAGGCTTCGCAGCATCAAAGAGCTCAAACCTGCACAAGTGTTAGTGTTTGTGTTGTTATCGCGAAAATCGGCTATGTAAACATTTCTGGTTTTAGTTTTAAAATATGGGACTGAAATCGGGCCAATATTTTAAAAATAGACTTGTGCTTGCATTTCCGTAACTTGGGACAGTTGCGTCAGCGTCAGAGAATGCGCAGACGTGGAGTGTGGAAGGAAGTGGTGATTTCCGTCACGTCATGGGCAAGTGAAGCGAAACGTCGAACAGCGAGGTAATCTGTGGTGTGCCTTTGTCTTCTTTTTTCAGGTAATGTAGGTTCCTTTGTCGTATCTCTGCCCTGTATTGTTCCCTACCTTTATTGCTTCGTCCTACCTACAATCAAGAAGAGGGAAGACAGAATATCTGACTTCAACGGGGGCGAAGGCCTAACTATGCCCAACCAACAGCGAGATCAATGGAAAGAAGCATGGCTCTTGCCGCAACAATAACCGTAATGTCATGAATGAGCTCCACAGTTTACGTGAGTACATTTTATCTTTTTCTTTTGTATGTGATACAAATTTGAGACGCAATAATGACATAATACCTTGTTGCGCAATATTATGCAAATGTTTATTATGTTGCCAACTGTCGTAGTGGCTCTTATCAATTACGCCGGGATTTTAACAGTATACCTTAGACTAGAACAAAGTGGAGTATAACAGTGTATGCACATTAGGGGCGTGTAGAATTCGAACTTGTGCATTGTTCCTATTTGTGCTTGTGTGCTTCTTCGCGCAGTTGGTCTTGAGTCTTGTATACACAACTGTGCACACGCTTACGTGCTTTTGCGTGCACAGACGCATAGTTTGAGCATCTTTGTATGCGCAAAGCACATGCGAATGCGCGTGTGAGCATTAGTGTACCATTCCTAAAGTATACGTTCATGCTTGCGTATGTATCAACGGCGTGTGTGCTCATTTGTGCAGGCTTTTGCACCATCAACGTGCTCAAACCTGCACAAGCAAGCACAAATGTAATTGTCTGTGTATGCACGATGAGGGCGTATAAAATTCGAACTTGTGTATTGTTCCTGTTTGAACTTGTGCTTCTTCGCGCAGTAGGTCTTGAGTCTTGTATGCACGTGACTGTGCACGCGTTTACATCCTTTTGCCTGCATGTACGCATATTTTGAGCGTTTGTGTATGCACACACACGTGCAAATCTGCATTTGCGTGTTAGTGTACAGATCTGAAACTTTACGTTCATGCTTGCGTGTATGTTAGCGACGTGCGTGCTCGTGTACGTAGGCTTTTGCAGCATCAACGAGCGCAAACATGCACAAGTGTCAGTGTTTGTGTATTCACGTTGGAGGCGTGTGAAACTCGGACTTGTGCACTTGTTCCTGTTTGAATTTGTGCACTTCGCGCAGTAGGTTTTGAGTCTTGTATGCACGTGACTATACACCCACTTACATGCTTTTGCCTACATATTCTTATATAACCGTTTACTCGGCATAAGAGTCACAAAGACAGCTGGTAACGATAATCCATAATGTGGAAATTAGCGCGCCCATCTGTCAATGACGTCACACAATATGCAAATTATTACACGTAAATTTCAAATTTCTAAAATATATTATAAAAAAAACCCACACGGGGAACTTACGTGAATATGCAAAGCGTCTCGCAGAATTACTTCCTGATGGCGGCTCGTGGCTCCCTTCAGGATTATTTAAAGATGGTTCTCGGGGCATGGATTTTCTACCAGGTTGCATCCAGATTAGTATCTTCTTTCCTACATGTAGGGAACGGCAGGAACAGGTTTATAGGGACGACAATCAAAAGGCAGAGGGAATCTACATAATCAAAGATAAGATACCATACCAGACCCAACACACCTGTTGTTCACGTTCCAAAGCCAGTCCTCGCGTTTTCCCGGAAACTCCCCACTTTTTTCTTCCCCCACACGCGTTGACGCGAATCTCCGCGCAACGCACTTCTGACGTGACGAAAATACACAAGTCTTTCACATTTATGGTGCGAAACTCCCACATACCAAAACTAAACTAAACAATGTCTAGTGCCAAATTTTTTGCCACGTAACAATATACGCATATTTTGAGCAGTTGTGTATGCTCACGCATGCAATGCGGGATTGGTGATGAAAAAATGTAGTTAATTATAGCACATAAACGATATTTAGTATATTTACAATAATTAGAACAACAGCACTTCTTTATGTACAAGTTAACAGCCATATTATATTAACCAATTATCTAGTCGGTAAAACAGAAAACATTATACGGAAGTATAAACTATTTAAATTAAACGGTGGGAACATAACATTATGAATTCTTCACAGAGTACAATTCTGAAAGTTTCGTTCATGCTTGCATGTGTGTAAGCAGGGTGCGTGCTCATGTGCGCAGGGCTACCAATATCAACGACCACAAACCTGTGCAAACATGCCCAAGTGTCAGTGTTTGCGTATGCGAGTTGGAGGCATGTAAAACTCGGACTTGTACATTGTTCCTATTTGTACTTGTGCGCTTCTTCGGCACAGTAGCTCTTGAGTCCTGTATGCACATGACTGTGCACGCGCTTACATGCTTTTGCCTACATGTACGCACATTTTGAGCATTTGTGTATGCACTCACACATGCAAATGCGCGTTTGCGCATTAGTGTACCGTTCTAAAAGTTTACGTTCATACTTGCATGTGTGTAAGCGGCATGCGTGCTTATGTGCGCAAGGTTGACAACATCAACAAGCACAAATCTGTGCACACATGCCCAAGTGTCAGTGTTTGTGTATGCATGTTGGAAGCATGTAAAACTCAAACTTGTGCATTTGTTCCTATTTGTACTTGTGCATTTCTTTGCGAAATAGGTCTTGAGTCTGCTACGGTTTCCCGCGTTTCATATTATTGTGCAATCGTTAATATAACGTACAATTACGCGGCATTTGTATCAAATACCAAACACGTTTAAAAGTGATACAATTCTCGATTTTTTTTGGCACAATATAAATAAAAGCAATGTACTCACTTAAATTTCACCTTACAGCCAAATCCCAGGTCCATCTTGTTGTGGGTCACATCACGCCATTGTTGAGCCAGATCTTATCCGTCCATCCTCTATGTTCGTTTGTAGGTAGGACGACAATGATACAGGTAGAGGTACACGAAGATAAAGATAGAAGGGAACCTACATCCTAAAAAAGAGAAAAGACAGACACGCAACACCAGTAGATGTTATTGGCTTCAGATCTCGTAGCTTAATGACGCCTCATCACTCCGCGCGCACTTGCGCCATTCGCTCCGCGCAGGCGCGGCTCGGGGACGACGGAAATTGAAAAGTTCATTCAAAAATATTCGCGGGAATTTATTTACAAATTTAACAATGTACATTGTTACGTGCCAATCGGCACTTAAACATATGTATTAGTTTAAGTTTGATGTACGGAGGTTTCGCGCCATAATTTCAAAAGACGCGGTGCGCGGAATTTTAAAAGACTAGGCGCGTACTTCCGTTACGTCATAGTGAGTTTGCGCAGAGTGCGCGACACGGGAGGGTTGGACGAATAACTTCGCGCCGACGTGTAAAAGACAAAAGAATGGGGACTAGTTTCCGTGACGCTCTAAAACGTGGCCGTTTTGCCAGTACCTTCGAGTAGAGTGGACGTCTTTCGGTAACGTATCGTTAGCTTTACCTATGTAGTTTCCTTGCTTGCTTATCTTTTGTTTGTCGCCCCTTTACCTGGTTTTTCCCGTCATTCCCTGCATAGGTAGGTGTCAATTTGAAGCCACCGAGGCGTACCGTACTCCACGACCCTAGATGAGCCCTGATGGACTTGGAATAGAAGCCAACTTTAACCCAGCGACATATTCATGTGAGTAATTGCCTTAGAATATAGTGTCTCAATTTTATGTAAATTTTCCGATTATGGCGCAATATAATTTTGTGCATTGGTGACGTCAGTGGCAGTGGCCACGCGGAATCTGTAATAAGGTTACGCTGCCCTCCGCGAATGGCGTCGCCGCTGGACTCATTGCGCTTGCGCGATGTATTTATGAACTCTTAAACTGTATTACCGACTTTGTAACTGTATTTATCGACGTACTTCGTAAACTGTTTTATCGACTCTTTAATTGTAAGAATTACCCTTTGTAAGAACATTGCCAATTTTGGCATGTAATAAGTCTTGTATGCCCGTGACTGTGCACGCACTTACATTTTTTTGCCTACATGTACGCATATTTTGAGCGTTTGTGTATGCGCACGTACGGGCAAATGCGCATTTGCGCAGTAGAGTACAATTCTGAAAGTTTACATTTAGGCTTGCGTATGTGTAAGCCGCGTGCGTGCTCATGTGCGTAAGGCTAGCAATATCAACAAGCACAGACTTGCGCAAACATACCCGAGTGTTTGTGTATGCTGTTACATAGCGAAAATCGGCTATGTGTCATTTTTGGTTTAAGTTTTAAATATGTGACTGTATTCGCGCCAATATTTTAAAAAATAAACTTGTTCATTTCTGTCACTTCGGACAGTTGCGTCGGCGCATGAGAATGCGCAGACGTGGAGTGAGGAAGTAAGTGCGCGGTTTCAGACACGAGGATTATTAGCCAACGAGACGTCGAACAGTGAGGTTTATCTGTGTCGTCCCTTTTGTCTTCTCTTTTAGGATGTAGGTTTGCTTCTTACCTTTACCCTTATCGTGCCGTATCTATTCTTATCGTACCGCTCCAGACGAAGAAGAGGGAAGACAAGGCAATCTGGTTTCAAGGAGGGTATAGCCCCACCCACGCCCAAACAACGCCGAGATCCACAAAGATGAGTATGGCTCCTGCGCAAGAATAACCGCAAAGTCGTGAAACGTTCCACATTTTTAAGTGAGAACATTTTATCTTTTTCTTTAAGGCGCTTCTTGTATCACAATAAACATTTTTGGTATGTGATACAATTTGAGACGCAATTATGACGTAATAGCTTTATTGTGCAATATTATGTACGTTTTAGTATGTGTTGCCAACTATCGTAGTGGCTCCGAACATGCATGCGCGGAACTTTAACAGTTATACCCTAGACTATAACAATGCACGTTGGAAGTGTGTAAAACTCTGACTTGTGTATTGTCCCTCTTTGCACTTGTGCGTTTCTTCGCATTGAGGGCATGTAAAATTCCAACTTGTGAATTGTTCCTGTTTGTACTTGTGCGCTTTTTCGCACAGTAGGTCTTGAGTTTTGTATGCACGTGACTGTGCACGTGCCTACATGCTTTTGCCTACATGCACGCATATCTTGAAACACACTTAAAAAGACTGCTTGGTAATGCAACATTAACACTAGAACAATTTTTAACAGTACTAACTCAAATCGAGGGAGTCCTCAATTCTAGACCCTTGCATCCTCTTTCCTCTCACCCAAATGATTACCTTGCCTTAACACCTAGTCATTTTTTAATCGCCCACTCAATCACTACTGTGCCTCATGTCAATGTCAGTCTTATTCAGTTAAATCGATTGTCTTTCTTCAAAAGGATACAGCAAAACCGTCAAAAATTTTGGATCCGCTGGTCACAAGAATATATATCGAAACTCCAGAAAATGGCAAACAAGGAAATCCAACATAGAAAAGAGCGTCTTAGTGCTCATAAAAGGGCACTAATCTTCTTCCTACCAAGTGGACACTTAGAAGAATATTAGAAGCTATCCCAGGCATCGATGGTATCGTACCTGTGGTACGACTTCGAATCAGCACTAGTGAAACTACAAGGGCCATCGTCATGATCTGCCCACTTCCAGTAAATACCGATTCAAAGATGCTTACAGATGCTTAATTGCGCTATTAAACTACTTAGTTTGTATTCAGTTTATCTTGGATGGATCTGAATCCTACCAACTGGGGGGAGTATGTTGAATATTTTTCTCACCCTAACATTTAAATTATGTTGAAATATTGCGCTTGTGCGCCATTTTCAATTTTTAGTTAGAAACCGTTTTAACCTCACTTCACGCCTGCACATCAAACCTCGTTGACGCTTGCATTTTGTTATTTCAAACCTAACTTTTATGTTACAATAAAGTATTTACAAATATTTTGCTCTCTTGTGGTAAATTTCCAAACAGACGATGCGGTAATAAAGCGAGGGGTTTTATAATATTTAGTAGGCAAAATGCGTTTTATCGTTACTAACAAATATTTAACCGAGTAATTCCAAGCAAGGTTTGTAACAAATAAACAAACGTGTGCTAACATTAATTTAATACAGAAGAAGTGACTTCAAATTTGCGAGGCGACTTTACAAAGCGCTTCCTGCAGTCCCAACGCTCTCCGAAATTTCCAGATGAATATATACAAAATAGTGGTTCTAAGGTACACAAAATAACGGTAACAAATTAGGCAATTATAAAAAGCCACGAGCCTTTTAATTGCACAAGTGAATTTTTCAAAGCTACATAACCTAACAATTTAATCAAACACACACAAACAATAAAAATAAACATTACTTACGATTCCAATAGCGGCACGATGCACTGGCGACAAAGACAAATCAGCACACTTAATTTCCCAAACTTGTACAGCATCAAACCAATGATCGGGTTCGTGTGATGAATCGTACCGATAGTACGATTTCGGTGTTGAAATTATATGCGCCTTAAAAAATTGAGTATGAGTCTGAAGAGATTCATCGCTAAATCCAGTTCCGATCTGTAAAAACTAAATGTATCACACACGTCAATTTCTACAAAAACAAACCTTGCAAATGCTTTGGTATTCTTCGTTATCTTTATCGTAGCAAGCGAGCAGAAATCCACCGTAGGTTCCAGTACGTTTGCCACGTCCAAGGTAGCCGCCTATTACAACAACGTCCAGTGTATCTCCAACGCCTTCTAAATAATCCTTCTTTAGTTTTAACCAATTGTGGGAACGTTTTGCTATTTCGTAGGTTGCATCTGTTTCTAAAGTTTTTACCATGAGGCCCTCGCATTTTCCTATTTTAAAAAAAACAAAACTCATCATTTGACAATCGTAAAAAAATATTTCGAATTTGTTAAGTATTGTGAGGCAATACCAGAATTTTGTATGTAAAATTAAACCCTACTAATGTCATTTTAGTTACGAAATTCATTACGTATGGTGGTGCAATAAAAGACACGGTCGTTTTTGTCGTTCGTCACAATGCCGTTGTCTTGGGTACGATACTTTTGTCATCTTGACTGTTACTGTTGGTTTTCTTCCTCGCTTCTTTTCTTTACTTTTGGTTTTTCTGCAGGAAACCAATCTTCTTTTGAGGTCGAAGACTTTCCTGTTTCTTTTCTGAAGAAACATCCTTCCTTTGACGATTTTCACAGTATTGACGTCATTCGACCTTGGCCTTCGTTCCGTACCACTACCTACCTATTTTTATCCGTGCTTCCCTTCAATTTTTTTTTTGTTTCATCCGGTACTTTGGTTCTTCGAACCGGATGAGAATTCCTTTTTTATTTCGGAGCGCCTTCTTTTGGGTTTGTTTTTTGTTTATTTATTCCATTAAGCAAATTCTTTTTTTTCTCTTCTATTATTATATATTGGTCTTTCGAGCCGAATGAGAGTTTTTTTTTATTTTGGGGTGTTTGTTTCTTTCTTTTTTTAGTTTTTTGTTTTCGTAAACGAGTTTTCTTTTAGTTTTTTCTTAAGCGAATTTTTTTT
This sequence comes from Platerodrilus igneus, assembly GCA_036346225.1. Lineage (NCBI taxonomy): Eukaryota > Metazoa > Arthropoda > Insecta > Coleoptera > Lycidae > Platerodrilus > Platerodrilus igneus. Next base: position 207,987 of record JARFIW010001391.1, read on the forward strand.
TGTGTTTGTTTTTTTTTGGTACTTCCCACTCCCGTACTTTTGCTTTCCTACCCCAACTTTTAATTTTGCTGGGGACAAGAGAGGGGATTTTTTACGTTTATTTTACGATTAAATTAAAACCTCTCCGTTTATTAATTTATTTATTTATTTATTTATGGGAAATCCCCATTATAAAAACAATATTTCTTCCAAAATGTATAACAAATACTAAAAACTAAAGTAGCTCTAAATCAATGGTATAACGTTTTTTTTTATAAAAAGTGTAGATCTTGACTGCATCACTCTTAGCTGGAGGCCAAATTACTTGTTATGTTGGCCCGAATATTCTTTGACGTAGATCAACTACTCTTGCGTGCAGACTGCTGTTGTAATTACGATAGTAGCATGGTTGTTGCTAACTACCGCGGCGATGCTGTGTTGATCCTCTTCCGATGGCTGACAAGATAAGAATCCCAACACATGTATGCGACTTTTCTTTTTTTTTACCATAGCAAGGGATAAACCCAATTCACATCGTACTGATGAACAAAACACTTTTTTTAAAAAAAAACCCACTTTGAAATTAGATACGCTAATGGTTCTTATGGTAAAATCCTTACTAGAAAGGTTTCTAAATTTAACGCCTTTTTTTTACTTAACCCATCTGCTTATACGAAAGCATCAGCATTATTCTTTTTACTGGTTAGATTTATTGCACGTTAGCTATGAAATGCACACTTCGTGGAACAATTATTGAATTTGTCCATAGAATAAAATTGCTTTTTTTTAAACAGTACTGTTACGTCGTCATTGAACAATTTGGTAGTGGTTAACAATAAACACCATTAGTGCGGGTACCCTACAGTTTTAGTGAAACATTTTATGCCGCCAGTGCGAGGGCGTAAAGTGACAGTCGTATTCGAACCGTTACAGAAGACAGTTGCACGAGAGCTTTTGGAAGCGACACCGACACCCAACGTGCATGTTCTTGGTTGTCCGCGAACCTTTTGTGTGTGACTTTTATTGCCCACAGCGGCACAGGCTTTAAGGTATTTATACCCTCTATTAAGTAGTTCGTTGTAGTTGCTTTATTTATTACATAACCGTTACCCTGCCATCGGTATTGCTACAAAAGCAATTGGTCCTTCCCTATAATTACCATATCCATATCACCTTAACATCCCATACATTTCAAGTACTTTATTTTTTTTTTGCTGTTTAGATAGATTTTTTTATTTATTTTTTATTGTAAATAGAAAATCGATAAAATTTGATCTGTTTCTGTCCCTTTATTCCTTTTTTTAAATAGCAACTTTATTTTTTTTGCTGTTTAGATAGAAATTTTGATTTATTTTTATTGTAAATAGAAAATCGATAAAATTTGATCTGTTTCTGTCCTTTTATTGCTTTTTTTAAATAGCAACTTTATTTTTTTTTGCTGTTTAGATAGAAATTTTTATTTATTTTTATTGTAAATAGAAAATCGATAAAATTTTATCTGTTTCTGTCCCTTTATTGATTTTTTTTAAATAGTAACTTTATTTTCTTTTTTTGCTGTTTAGATAGAAAATGATAATTATTTTTTTTTGTAAATAGAAAATCGATAAAATTTTATCTATTTCTGTCCCTTTATTGCTTTTTTTAAATAGAAACTTTATTTTTTTGCTATTTAGATAGAAATTTTTAAATTTTTTTATTGTAAATAGAAAATTGATAAAATTTTATGTTTCTGTCCCTTTATTCCTTTTTTTTAAATAGTAACTTTATTTATTTTTTTTGCTGTTTAGATAGAAAATGTTATTTATGTTTTATTGTAAATAGAAAATTGATAAAATTTTATCTGTTTCTGTTCCTTTATTCCTTTTTTTAAATAGTAACTTTATTAATTTTTTTCTGTTAAATAGAATTTTTTTTTATTTTTTATTGTAAATAGAAAATCGATAAAATTTGATCTGTTTCTGTCCCTTTATTCCTTTTTTTTAAATAGTAACTTTATTAATTTTTTTCTGTTAAATAGAAATTTTTTTTTAATTTTTTATTGTAAATAGAAAATCGATAAAATTTTATCTGTTTCTGCCCCTTTATTGCCTTTTTTTAAATAGAAACTTTATTTTTTTGCTGTTTAGATAGAAATTTTTAATTTTTTTAATTGTAAATAGAAAATCGATAAAATTTTATCTGTTTCTGTTCCTTTATTGCTTTTTTTTAAATAGTAACTTAATTAATTTTTTTTGCAGTTTAGATAGAAATTTTTTTTATTTTTTATTGTAAATAGAAAATTGATAAAATTTTATCTGCTCTGTTCCTTTATTGCTTTTTTTTAAATAGTAAATTTATTTTTTTTTTTGGATGTTTAAACAGAAAATGTTATTTATTTTTTGTTGTAAATAGAAAATCGATAAAATTTCAACCAAACTTCGTTTGGTTAATGAGATGGTCTAGTCTGTCGGTCGGTCTGTCTGTCTGTCTGTCCGTTGCACGGTTCCCGTGATGTTACAAGACATATAATATATGATTCTTATCCAGTTTTTTACGCTGAATACGAATACGCTATTCACTTTTCGATATTTCAATTATTAATCAAGATATTCGACTTTAAATACGAATTTTACACATTACTATTTATTATTTTCTACAATTAAATTTCAAATATTTAACACAAAGGTAAGTAATATTTGTTGAACTTAATGTCTAAGTTTGGTTGTGAGCCGTATATGCGGCTTAGATTTCTTTTTTATTTGCTTCTGTCCCTTTATTGCTTTTTTTAAATGGTAACTTTATTTTTTTTTTGCTGTTTAGATAGAAAATGTTATTTATTTTTTATTATAAATAGAAAATCGATAAAAGTTTATCTGTTTGTCCCTTTATTGCTTTTTTTTAAATGGTAACTGTATTTTTTTTTGCTGTTTAATTAGAAAATTTTTATTTATTTTTTATTGTAAATAGAAAATCGATAAAATTTTATCTATTTCTGTCCCTTTATTGCTTTTTTTTAAATAGTAACTTTATTTATTTTTTTGCTGTTTAGATAGAAAATTTTTATTTATTTTTTTATTGTAAATAGAAAATCGATAAAATTGTATCTGTTTCTGTCCCTTTATTGCTTTTTTTTAAATGGTAACTTTATTTTTTTTTTGCTGTTTAATTAGAAAATTTTATTTATTTTTATTGTAAATAGAAAATCGATAAAATTTTATCTGTTTCTGTCCCTTTATTGCTTTTTTTTAAAATAGTAACTTTATTTTTTTTTGCTGTTTAGATAGAAATTTTTATTTTTTTTATTGTAAATAGAAATTCGATAAAATTCTATCTATTTCTGTCCCTTTATTGCGTTTTTTTAAATAGTAACTTTATTTATTTGTTTTTGCTGTTTCGATACATTTTTATTTATTTTTTATTGTAAATAGAAAATCGATAAAATTTTATCGGTTTCTGTCCCTTTATTGCTTTTTTTTAAATAGTAACTTTATTTATTTTTTTGCTGTTTAGATAGAAAATTTTTATTTATTTTTTATTGTAAATAGAAAATCGATAAAATTTTATCTGTTTCTGTCCCTTTATTGCTGTTTAGATAAAATTTTTATTTTTTTTATTGTAAATAGAAAATTGATAAAATTTTATCTGTTTCTGTCACTTTATAACTTTTTTAAAATAGTAACTTTATTTATTTTTTTGCTGTTTAGATAGAAATTTTTTTTTATTGTAAATAGAAAATCGATAAAATTTTATGTTTCTGTCCCTTTATTGCTTTTTTTTAAATAGTAACTTAATAATTTTTTTTGCTGTTTAGATAAAATTTTTATTTTTTTTTATTGTAAATAGAAAATTGATAAAATTTTATCTGTTTCTGTCACTTTATAACTTTTTAAAATAGTAACTTTATTTATTTTTTGCTGTTTAGATAGAAATTTTTATATTGTAAATAGAAAATCGATAAAATTTTATGTTTCTGTCCCTTTATTGCTTTTTTAAATAGTAACTTAATAATTTTTTTTGCTGTTTAGATAAAATTTTAATTTTTTTTTATTGTAAATAGAAAATTGATAAAATTTTATCTGTTTCTGTCACTTTATAACTTTTTTTTAAATAGTAACTTTATTTTTTTTGCTGTTTAGATAGAAATTTTTATATTGTAAATAGAAAATCGATAAAATTTTATGTTTCTGTCCCTTTATTGCTTTTTTAAATAGTAACTTAATAATTTTTTGCTGTTTAGATAAAATTTTTATTTTTTTTATTGTAAATAGAAAATTGATAAAATTTTATCTGTTTCTGTCACTTTATAACTTTTTTTAAATAGTATTGGTCTTTCGAGCGAATGAGAGTTTTTTTATTTTGGGGTGTTTGTTTCTTTCTTTTTTAGTTTTTGTTTTCGTAAACGAGTTTTCTTTTAGTTTTTCTTAAGCGAATTTTTTTTGTTGTGTTTTTTTTGGTACTTCCCACTCCCGTGCTTTTGCTTTCCTACCCCAACTTTTAATTTTGCTGGGGACAAGAGGGATTTTTACGTTTATTTTACGATTAAATTAAAACCTCTCCGTTTATTAATTTATTTATTTATTTATGGAAATCCCCATTATAAAAACAATATTTCTTCCAAAATGTATAACAAATACTAAAAACTAAAGTAGCTCTAAATCAATGGTATAACGTTTTTTTTTTATAAAAAGTGTAGATCTTGACTGCATCACTCTTAGCTGGAGGCCAAATTACTTGTTATGTTGGCCCGAATATTCTTTGACGTAGATCAACTACTCTTGCGTGCAGACTGCTGTTGTAATTACGATAGTAGCATGGTTGTTGCTAACTACCGCGGCGATGCTGTGTTGATCCTCTTCCGATGGCTAACAAGATAAGAATCCCAACACATGTATGCGACTTTTCTTTTTTTTTACCATAGCAAGGGATAAACCCAATTCACATCGTACTGATGAACAAAACACTTTTTTAAAAAAACCCACTTTGAAATTAGATACGCTAATGGTTCTTATGGTAAAATCCTTACTAGAAAGGTTTCTAAATTTAACGCCTTTTTTTTACTTAACCCATCTGCTTATACGAAAGCATCAGCATTATTCTTTTTACTGGTTAGATTTATTGCACGTTAGCTATGAAATGCACACTTCGTGGAACAATTATTGAATTTGTCCATAGAATAAAATTGCTTTTTTTTTAAACAGTACTGTTACGTCGTCATTGAACAATTTGGTAGTGGTTGACAATAAACACCATTAGTGCGGGTACCCTACAGTTTTAGTGAAACATTTTATGCCGCCAGTGCGAGGGCGTGAAGTGACAGTCGTATTCGAACCGTTACAGAAGACAGTTGCACGAGAGCTTTTGGAAGCGACACCGACACCCAACGTGCATGTTCTTGGTTGTCCGCGAACCTTTTGTGTGTGACTTTTATTGCCCACAGCGGCACAGGCTTTAAGGTATTTATACCCTCTATTAAGTAGTTCGTTGTAGTTGCTTTATTTATTACATAACCGTTACCCTGCCATCGGTATTGCTACAAAAGCAATTGGTCCTTCCCTATAATTACCATATCCATATCACCTTAACATCCCATACATTTCAAGTACTTTATATTTTTTTTGCTGTTTAGATAGATTTTTTTATTTATTTTTTATTGTAAATAGAAAATCGATAAAATTTGATCTGTTTCTGTCCCTTTATTCCTTTTTTTAAATAGCAACTTTATTTTTTTTGCTGTTTAGATAGAAATTTTGATTTATTTTATTGTAAATAGAAAATCGATAAAATTTGATCTGTTTCTGTCCTTTATTGCTTTTTTAAATAGCAACTTATATTTTTTGCTGTTTAGATAGAAATTTTTATTTATTTTTATTGTAAATAGAAAATCGATAAAATTTTATCTGTTTCTGTCCCTTTATTGCTTTTTTTAAATAGTAACTTTATTTATTTTTTCTGTTTAATAGAATTATTTCATATCTATAAATAGAAAATCGATAAAATTTTATGTTTCTGTCCCTTTATTGCTTTTTTAAATAGTAACTTTAATTTTTTTGTATGTTTAGATAAAATTTTATTTTTTTTTGTAAATAGAAAATTGATAAAATTTTATCTGTTTCTGTCACTTTATAACTATTTTAAAATAGTAACTTTATTTAATTTTGCTGTTTAGATAGAAATTTTTTTATTGTAAATAGAAAATCGATAAAATTTTATGTTTCTGTCCCTTTATTGTTTTTTAAATAGTAACTTAATAATTTTTTGCTGTTTAGATAAAATTTTATTTTTTTCCTTTAAATAGAAAATTGATAAAATTTTATCTGTTTCTGTCACTTTTAATTTTAAAATAGTAACTTTATTTTTTTTATGTTTAGATAGAAATTTTTTTATTTGTAAATAGAAAATCGATAAAATTTTAGTATTCTGTCCTTTATTGCTTTTTAAATAGTAACTTTTATTTTTTGCTGTTTATGATAAAATTTTATTTTTTCTGTAAATAGAAAATTGATAAAATTTTATCTGTTTCTGTCACTTTATAATTTTAAAATAGTAACTTTATTTTTTTTTGCTGTTTAGATAGAAATTTTTTTTTTGTAAATAGAAAATCGATAAAATTTTATGTTTCTGTCCCTTTATTGTTTTTTAAATAGTAACTTAATAATTTTTTTGTGTTTAGATAAAATTTTAAATTTTTTATTGTAAATAGAAAATTGATAAAATTTTATCTGTTTCTTATTTATAATTTTTTTTTAAATAGTAACTTTATTTATTTTTTGTTTAGATAGAAATAAATTTTTTATTGTAAATAGAAAATCGATAAAATTTTTATGTTTCTGTCCCTTTATTGCTTTTTTTAAATAGTAACTTAATAATTTTTTGCTGTTTAGATAAAATTTTAAATTTTTTTATTGTAAATAGAAAATTGATAAAATTTTATCTGTTTCTGTCACTTTATAACTTTTTAAAATAGTAACTTTATTTATTTTTTGTGTTTAGATAGAAAATTTTTTTATTGTAAATAGAAAATCGATAAAATTTTATGTTTCTGTCCCTTTATTTTTTTTAAATAGTAACTTAAAATTTTTTGCTGTTTAGATAAAATTTTATTTTTTTTATTGTAAATAGAAAATTGATAAAATTTTATTGTTAAAGTTTGTTTTTTCTAGTCTTTAAATTTTCTTTTCTAATATTTTTTATTAATTTTAAATTTAAATTTTTTTGTATTTTTTAAAGATTTTTAATTTTTCATATTTTTTTTCCTTTTTTTAAGATTATTTTTTTAAATTTTTTTTTAAAAAAAATTTTCCTTTTTTAAGATTTTTTTTTATAATTTTTAAAAAAAATTTTTTCTTTTTTTTAAATATTTTTTTTAAATTTTTTTTTTAAAAAAAATTTTCTTTTTTTTAAGATTATTTTTTTTTTAAATTTTTTTAAAAAAAATTTTTCCTTTTTTTTAAATTATTTTTTTAATTTTTTTTAAAATAAATTTTCTTTTTAAATTTTTTTTTATTTTTTTTTAAAAAAAATTTTGTTCTTTTTTTTTTAGTATAAAATTTTTTTTAAATTTTTTAAAAATAAATTTATGTTTCTTCCTTAACTTTTTTAATGTAACTTATTATTTTGCTGTTAGATAGAAATTTTTATTTAAATAGAAATCATAAATTTATGTTTCTGTCTTATGCTTTTTAAATAGTAACTTAATATTTTTTTTTGTAAATTTTTTTTTTTTGTAATATGAAATTTTTATTTTAAATTTTTTTTTTTTAATTTTTTAAAAAAAATTTTTCCTTTTTTTTAAATAATTTTTTTAAATTTTTTTTTTAAAAATAAATTTTTTTATTTTTAAATTTTTTTTTTTAATTTTTTAAAAAAAATTTTTCCTTTTTTTTAAATAATTTTTTTAAATTTTTTTTTTTAAAAATAAATTTTTTTATTTTTAAATTTTTTTTTTTAATTTTTTTAAAAAAAATTTTTCCTTTTTTTTAAATAATTTTTTTAAATTTTTTTTTTAAAAATAAATTTTTTATTTTAAATTTTTTTTTTTAATTTTTTTAAAAAAAATTTTTCCTTTTTTTTAAATATTTTTTTTTAAATTTTTTTTTTAAAAATAAATTTTTTTATTTAAAATTTTTTTTTTTTAATTTTTTTAAAAAAAATTTTTCCTTTTTTTTAAATAATTTTTTTAAATTTTTTTTTAAAAATAAATTTTTCTGTCACTTTATAACTTTTTAAAATAGTAACTTTATTTATTTTTTGCTGTTTAGATAGAAATTTTTTTATTGTAAATAGAAAATCGATAAAATTTTATGTTTCTGTCCCTTTATTGCTTTTTTAAATAGTAACTTAATAATTTTTTTGCTGTTTAGATAAAATTTTAATTTTTTTATTGTAAATAGAAAATTGATAAAATTTTATCTGTTTCTGTCACTTTATAACTTTTTAAAATAGTAACTTTATTTATTTTTTGCTGTTTAGATAGAAATTTTTATATTGTAAATAGAAAATCGATAAAATTTTATGTTTCTGTCCCTTTATTGCTTTTTTTTAAATAGTAACTTAATAATTTTTTTGCTGTTTAGATAAAATTTTTATTTTTTTTTATTGTAAATAGAAAATTGATAAAATTTTATCTGTTTCTGTCACTTTATAACTTTTTTTTAAATAGTAACTTTATTTATTTTTTGCTGTTTAGATAGAAATTTTTATATTGTAAATAGAAAATCGATAAAATTTTATGTTTCTGTCCCTTTATTGCTTTTTTAAATAGTAACTTAATAATTTTTTGCTGTTTAGATAAAATTTTTATTTTTTTTATTGTAAATAGAAAATTGATAAAATTTTATCTGTTTCTGTCACTTTATAACTTTTTTAAATAGTAACTTTATTTATTTTTGCTGTTTAGATAGAAATTTTTTATATTGTAAATAGAAAATCGATAAAATTTTATGTTTCTGTCCCTTTATTGCTTTTTTTTTAAATAGTAACTTAATAATTTTTTGCTGTTTAGATAAAATTTTTATTTTTTTTATTGTAAATAGAAAATTGATAAAATTTTATCTGTTTCTGTCACTTTATAACTTTTTTTAAATAGTAACTTTATTTATTTTTTGCTGTTTAGATAGAAATTTTTTATATTGTAAATAGAAAATCGATAAAATTTTATGTTTCTGTCCCTTTATTGCTTTTTTTTAAATAGTAACTTAATAATTTTTGCTGTTTAGATAAAATTTTATTTTTTTATTGTAAATAGAAAATTGATAAAATTTTATCTGTTTCTGTCACTTTATAACTTTTTTTAAATAGTAACTTTATTTATTTTTTGCTGTTTAGATAGAAATTTTTTATATTGTAAATAGAAAATCGATAAAATTTTATGTTTCTGTCCCTTTATTGCTTTTTTAAATAGTAACTTAATAATTTTTTTGCTGTTTAGATAAAATTTTATTATTTTTTTATTGTAAATAGAAAATTGATAAAATTTTATCTGTTTCTGTCACTTTATAACTTTTTAAAATAGTAACTTTATTTATTTTTTGCTGTTTAGATAGAAATTTTTTTATTGTAAATAGAAAATCGATAAAATTTTATGTTTCTGTCCCTTTATTGCTTTTTTTTAAATAGTAACTTAATAATTTTTTTTGCTGTTTAGATAAAATTTTTATTTTTTTTTATTGTAAATAGAAAATTGATAAAATTTTATCTGTTTCTGTCACTTTATAACTTTTTTTAAAATAGTAACTTTATTTATTTTTTTGCTGTTTAGATAGAAATTTTTTTTTATTGTAAATAGAAAATCGATAAAATTTTATGTTTCTGTCCCTTTATTGCTTTTTTTTAAATAGTAACTTAATAATTTTTTTTGCTGTTTAGATAAAATTTTATTTTTTTATTGTAAATAGAAAATTGATAAAATTTTATCTGTTTCTGTCACTTTATAACTTTTTTAAAATAGTAACTTTATTTATTTTTTGCTGTTTAGATAGAAATTTTTTTATTGTAAATAGAAAATCGATAAAATTTTATGTTTCTGTCCCTTTATTGCTTTTTTAAATAGTAACTTAATAATTTTTTTGCTGTTTAGATAAAATTTTAATTTTTTTTTATTGTAAATAGAAAATTGATAAAATTTTATCTGTTTCTGTCACTTTATAACTTTTTTTTAAATAGTAACTTTATTTTTTTTGCTGTTTAGATAGAAATTTTTTTATTGTAAATAGAAAATCGATAAAATTTTATGTTTCTGTCCCTTTATTGCTTTTTTAAATAGTAACTTAATAATTTTTTTGCTGTTTAGATAAAATTTTAATTTTTTTATTGTAAATAGAAAATTGATAAAATTTTATCTGTTTCTGTCACTTTATAACTTTTTTAAAATAGTAACTTTATTTATTTTTTGCTGTTTAGATAGAAATTTTTTTATTGTAAATAGAAAATCGATAAAATTTTATGTTTCTGTCCCTTTATTGCTTTTTTTTAAATAGTAACTTAATAATTTTTTTTGCTGTTTAGATAAAATTTTATTTTTTTATTGTAAATAGAAAATTGATAAAATTTTATCTGTTTCTGTCACTTTATAACTTTTTTAAAATAGTAACTTTATTTATTTTTTGCTGTTTAGATAGAAATTTTTTTATTGTAAATAGAAAATCGATAAAATTTTATGTTTCTGTCCCTTTATTGCTTTTTTAAATAGTAACTTAATAATTTTTTTTGCTGTTTAGATAAAATTTTAATTTTTTTTTATTGTAAATAGAAAATTGATAAAATTTTATCTGTTTCTGTCACTTTATAACTTTTTTTTAAATAGTAACTTTATTTTTTTTGCTGTTTAGATAGAAATTTTTATTTATTTTTTATTGTAAATAGAAAATCGATAAAATTTTATCTGTTTCTGTCACTTTATCTAACGTAACTGAAGTGTGCTCTGCTTGTGTTTCTTTTCGTAAGGTTGATTCTCATACAGCCAATACTATTTCTTTTTCTACCGTTGATATTCTAACAACCCATGATGTTTCCTTTTCTACGGTTTATTTTCTTACCACCAATTCTAAAAACAAACAACGTCCTTCTATGACGCGTTTTGAGTTTTCTAAACTACTCTGGCCGCCTCTTAAACCTCATGCTACTAGTACTACTACCCCTGCCGTTCCTGTTTGGTAGAAAACTGCCCAAAAGAAGCAGACAGTCTATATTTCTTCCGAACCGGAAGATGTATGTCGGCGAAGTCCTAATGTCCTTGATCTCGTTTCATTTTCTTGCTGGCGGCACAAACGCCTAAGACCAATATCTAGTCCTCGTGCCCCAAATTCTTATGCCGATTTTGCTCTCCTTAGGACTTGATTTTTGGACTTTACAATTTTTTTTTACTTCCCTGTTTGGCTGGTTTTTCTCTTTTTCGTTCACCCCGTGTGGGTCTGGGAATAGAAGAGCCCCATAGTACGACCTGCCTGTCGTAAGAGGCAACTACAGTAGTCCAACACACACACACTCTACCACACCCCCCCACATATATATACATCAACACACACAGACAAATACACACACGCATGCACACGCACACACATACTGATACATAACTACACTGAGATTATGTTTTATTTTCTTTTGTGCGATTCTTAGGGTTTTCTTTTGTGGTTTTTGTACTTGATGCTAGGTATTATTCTGTTTGATTTTTTCTTTTTTTTCCTCATTCCTTTTGTTCCACATTCCTCGCCCTTTTCTTGTGGCTAGTTTTACGTTCTGTCGTTCTTCGTGCTGACAGTATCTTTTTCGATCCAGTTCCTGTGGTATGTGCTTTCTAGTCCGTTCTTCTTTTCTTCGGAAACCACGACTTAAGTCGACTTTAGGTCTAGTTAGCTATTCCTTTCTTTGGCTCTTCGGTTGTTGCGATTCTTGGGTACAATACTTTTGTCATCTTGGCTGTTACTGTTGGTTTTCTTCCTTGCTTCTTTTCTTTACTTTTGGTTTTTCTGCAGGAAACCAATCTTCTTTTGGGGTCAAAAACTTTCCTGTTTCTTTTCTGAAGAAACATCCGTCCTTTGAAGACTTTTACAGTATTGACGCCATTTGACCCTGGCCTTCGTTTCGTACTACTACCTATCAATTTTTCCCCATGCTTCCCTTCAATTTTTTTTTTGTTTCATCCGGTACTTTGGTTCATCGAGCCGGATGAGAATTCCTTTTTTATTTTGGAGTACCTTGTTTTGGGTTTTTTGTTTATTAATTCCATTAAGCAAATTCTTTTTTTTTCTCTTTCTATTATTATATATTGGACTTTCGAGCCGGATGAGAGTTCTTTTTTTTATTTTGGGGCATTTTCTTTCTTTGGTTTTTTGTTTTCGTAAACGAATTTTCTTTTTGTTTTTTCTTAAGCGATTTTTTTTGTTTGTTTTTTTGGTACTGCCCACTCCCGTACTTTTACTTTCCTACCACGACCTTTTAATTTTGCTGGGAGAGGGAGGGGGAGGGCAAACGTTTATTTTATGATTAAATTAAAACATCCCTTTTCTTACATTATTCATGCATGTTTTTTATAAGAAGTGTAGATCTTGACTGCATCGCTCCAGCTGCAAGCCAAATTGCTTGTTATGCAGGCCCGATTATTCTTTGACGTAGATCAACTGCTCTTGCATGCAGGCCGATGTTGCAATTACGGTAGCAGCATGGTTGTTGCTGTGCTGATCCTCTTCCGACGGCTGGCAAGATAAGTATCCCAACATGTATGTGACTTGTTTTCTTTTTTTTAATATACCAAGGGGTAAACCCAACTCACCTTGTGCTGACGAACAAAACCCACTTTGAAATTAGATACGATAATGTTTCTTATGGTAAAATCCTTACTAGAAAGGTTTTTCTAAATGTAATGCTTTTTTTTACTTAACCCATCTGCTTATACGAAAGTATCACCATTATTCTTTTTACTGGTTAGATTTATTACACGTTAGCTACGAAATGCGCACTTCGTGGAACAATTATTGAATTTGTCCATAGAGTAAAATTGCTTTTTTTTTAAATGGTAACTTTTTTTTGCTGTTTAGATAGAAATATTTATTTTTTATTGTAAATAGAAAATCATTGGCGATGTATTTTTTGTGTTGCCGGGAACCCCCTCCGCATTGGTAGTTAGCCCGGTATTTCTATCTGGCCCATATGCTGCATAACGTAGCAAAGTGTCTCCTGTTAATAACACTGTTATCGCATCTTTATATCTACATACCGCAGTTTTAAGTTATATCTTCTCATAACCTAAACAGCGGTAGTGCCCCTTGTCTTAATTGTAATAAAACAGAATTGCCCCCTGTAAGAGATACCTTGCAGGTTAATTGCCGCGTATTTTTTGAAATGATATGCTAACTTCCGCGGTTGGTGCAGGTCGAGTCTACGCAGAAGAAATGCGAAAGGACGTGAGCGGATGGAGTGGGACGAATTAACTGGACATGAAGTAAGCAACAAGTGCCTAAGTGCGGTGTGTAGTTTCCCTTTACCTTCCCTTATCGTTCCGCTTCCTCGTTCCTTTCAAACCCCTACGAAATGCAATAGGAAGTTCAGCAACGGATAATAATTTGATATTCAACACGGCGTTTTCACAAAAAACAACCCACGTGCTGGACCCTGAGATGAAATTCCGAGATATGTAGATCACGTAAATAATTTGAATTTTACCTAAAATGTGCATGAAATTGACAGATATTGCGATCAGATCATTCGGTAAAAACGTGGTCTGTATAAATATGGGTTATTACAAAACATAAAAAGAAACCCAACTTTAAGCCGTGTGTGTATTGCATTCATTGCAGAAATCGTAAAACGAATAAAACCTTAAAAGCCCCATTTTTAAATCAATTCTTTTCAACCGACTTAATTTTTCCGTGTGAAATGATTTCTGAATACGAGTTTTCATTCAAAGACAAATACAAAGCCATTCATTTCATCTGCGTTAAAACAAAACACACATTCCATATATAACATATTCGTTTCATTTATCGTAAGACACAATATCAATTACATTTACAAAGTATAAAAAAGTCATTAATATGTGTGGACATAATATTTAGATTTACTTTAAGAGTTTTTGAATAAAACATATTCTAGAATTTTTATTAATGGATGAATGCGTCTTGTATAAATTAATTATTGAACAAACACTCCGATTCAAGGAACTTACACAGCTATTAAAATACAATAAGAGATAAGATAAGACGCGGTTTAATAGCCTTACGTATTACAAAGGAAGAGAAGGCGAACATTAACTCCGTGCGCTAGAAGAGGATAAACGACGCTTTTGCGATATTCATAAATTATATCGACCGCGATAGCTTGACACTAATTAGTTCATTAAAACGCGAAATCGGTGTAAATTCTTACATCAGCGGTAAGTATTCCTTCCAAATAAATCAAGAAATATCTTCAATTTAACGTGTTGAGTTAGATTTTTGTAATATCAACCCTATCTGAATAAGAACGGCATTCAGTCAGTCAGTCATTCCTTCCTAAACTAAACAATATGTAACATTCGACATTAGTCAGATTTAAAACAAGGTTGCTTGCTTTAAATTAGTTTACGACATGAAACTCAAACGTTTAAGTGGTTTCAAACATAGAATTCTCAAACGGAATTATGTGATATAACATAATTGTTTGTAAAATACTAAGCAAATTGAATCTTTTTCGATACCTACTCTGAACTTAATTGATTAAAAATAGAAGATGCACTTTGCAAATTGATAAACTGATGAAGATTTAAGATGGAAACACGAAATATTTGATACCTTTAATTAGGAGTTGGACAAGCGCTATTTGACAACGCAAGTATAAAATTTGGTTCTTTATTTGTTAATTGATAAAAATATTTGAATATTTTGTAATTTAAATTACAATAAGCTCTCGTTTTTATTATTTGTCAAGGAAATAGTTTGCAGCAAATTTTGAGGTCAGAGTTCGAAGCATCTTGACCTTTAATAAATTCTCTGTGAAAGGTCTCTGGCCAATTACATTCACAAACGTGGTAATAAGAAATAAGCAAAGTACCCATTATTAATTAAACAGGTTTTGTATCTAATGCAGGAGATATTTGAGCTTTTGTTAACAAAGATTAGGTAAGGATTATTATAGTAATGATTTAGGATTACGTTTATCTATGAACTTAAGCTGTAAACTATTTTATAAATTCTTTTGTATTAAAGAAAAAATCGACATTTTTGCGTTTCATTTCATCTTCGTAAGTTCCACAGTATAATTTCCGTTGAGTTAGGTAAAGAATGGAACAGGAAGGTAAGACAGTAATTTTATATTATCTTATTGCATTCTCATTAATTAGCGGCGCTCCTATTCACGGAGCTTTGTCACAGTAGTATATAGCACCATGTTCTGTACATACAACACCCGGAACCCGAGAATATCAAAGAAATTTTCTAATACTCTAAACACTTATTTTCAGTGAAAAAATACTTTGTATATTATTCCCGTGATACAATAGGCTTTGCATTGGGTCTCAAATAGATCGTGAGTAATCTACAAGACGCCTAAGGGATGATTATTTCTATCCAGACAGGCTGGTGAAACCTTATTCACATAAACTTTTTCTGCTACTCCAACATAATCATAAACGGCAAGATTTTCACTTAACCTATATTCACAAACAGGAGTTTTATAATTACTACCGACCATTAACTGGATTCAGACCCTAATTTTGGCCAAGTTGCGTATATTTAAAAATGAACATCACAAATTAATTTTTTTACCCAACAAATTTGACTTTCTATAAATTTCTATGAACATAATTGAGGTGCTTAGTTTTAATGCTTTCTGCTTTGATTCAGCATGTACCACGTAAAAGTCTAAATATTACTGGATTAGGTGAGAATAATACAATTTATATATCAACAAAATATAAGCAGACAAGAAGTTAAAGCTTGTATCGCTTACAGCATTCTAATTAACAGGTAGGATTCGACCACACTCCTTTGCAGCAAGAGAACTACAGATGTAACGC
This sequence comes from Platerodrilus igneus, assembly GCA_036346225.1. NCBI lineage: Eukaryota > Metazoa > Arthropoda > Insecta > Coleoptera > Lycidae > Platerodrilus > Platerodrilus igneus. Next base: position 223,930 of record JARFIW010001391.1, read on the forward strand.
AATAATCCCGTAATCCAACGAAATGTTGATGAAAGCTTCCACTGACTCAGGTCATTATGAGTTAATTACGGTAAATTATTTGTGTTTTCAAACATGTTTGAGGAGCTTTTACTATCAAACCCTTATTAAAAGAAAATACTGCACTTTCAATTACTTACCACTTGCCAACGCTCAAATTGATCGACTGTCGATTTCTAACCTCTAGAAAAGCACGACGGATCAATTGTTTTAAATTCCCTGCCATTATAATTCGATGGTATATATAAGTTAAAATGTCTTCGTGGGTTCTTACAGTTTAAAACGTCAATTCTTACGGTTTAAAAGTTCATAAATACATCGCGCAAGCGCGGAAAAAGCGACGCCACGGGCGGTTGGTAACGCCAATCTTTTTACAGAATTGGCGCGCCCATCTGTCAATGACGTCACCAATGCACAAATTTAATACGCAATTATCGGAAAAATATATAAATTTAAGACAATAGGTTATACAGCAATTACTCACATGAATATGTCCCTGGGTTAAAGTTGGCTTCTGTTGAAGTCCATCAGGGCTACTGATGGCCCTTTTAAGGCAATTAACGGAGGGTACGCATAACGTACATCCAAATCGCTCGGACGGGATCTCAGGGCTCCACTCCGGGGTGATTAAAGATGGTGCTCCGGCGTGGAATGCGGTTCAGCCACGGCTGCAAATTACCTACCTATGCAGGGAAAGACAGAAACGGGTAGAAGGGCGACAAACAAAGATAATCAAGGCAAGGATCTTCATAGATAAAGCTAAAGGCACGATACGATACCTGAACACAACCGCTCTCCACGAAGGTCGGAGGTAAAAAGCCACGTTACAGAGCCTCACGGAAACACTTCTGCCACCTTTGTTCTTTCACGCGTCGGCGCGAAGTTATTCGTCCAACCCACTTTTGACGTGACGGAAATACGCGCACCGAGTCTTTTGAATTTATGGCGCGAAACTTCCGCACATCAAAATTAACCTAAAAAATGTTTAAGTGCCAATTTATTGGCACGTAACAGGGTTATTGGGATGTAATAATTTACAACTGCTCCGTGCTTCAATTAGTGTGCGTGTGACTACTACGCCCAAGGTCCCGGGTTCAAATCTCAACACGGTTCGCTTGAATAATGTTAGGCGAGCATTTTTTATAAAAATACGCCCATGTTCGGGTGAGAGGTAAAATGTAGTTTCCGTGTGTGAGAGTTGTTACGTTAAAGATCCATATCTTGTTTGGAACACCAAGGATTTTGTTACATGCCGAAAATTCGGCATATAAACATTTTAAATTAAGTTTTAATTTGTAAGAATTTCGCGCCAAGGATTTAAAAAGACGGTGCGTATTTCCATCACTTTAGACAGTGCGTTTGCGCGAGATTGCGCCGACGCGGTGTGCCAAGAAGGGTGGTGGTGATTTCCGGTATGCGTGTTGGGACTGGTGATCGAGACTCGAGACAAATGAGTTACCTTTTGTGCCTTATCGTGTCTTTTTTGATGTAGATTCCTTAGCTTTGCTCTGTATCGTCCCTTACCTGTATCCTGTGTTCCGCTACAGCAAAGAAGTCAAATTTGAATTTGCATTCGACCAGGGCCGACGAATCACCCACGCCCGAGAAGGGTCAACCACGGAGCCCCACTGTAACCATCATGGAGTAGCGCTGGAGCCGCCCTACATGTTTACGTGAGTACCCCTTTGCAGTTTTCTTTAAAATTTGTATAACTTTTTAATTGTGTTGCAATAATCCGAATATTTATATGACGTAATATCTTATTTGCGCGTCATTTTTACAATTATTCTTACAATTTAAAAACGAATTCTTACGTTTAAAAACGTCGATAAATACATCGCGCAAGCGCGGAATAAGCGACGCCACGGCAGGTGGTAGCTCCAAGCTTTACACAGGCTTTAGCGCGGCCATCTGACAATGACGTCACCAATTCACAAATTAACTACGCAATTATCGGAAAATATAAACTTAAGACAATAGTTTATATCAGCGAACAAATTAAACAATGGAGTACTTACATCAGAAATCCGGCGTCCTGCGGAGTTGAGTTAAAGTTGGCTTCTATTGAATACCATCAGGGCTACTGATGGCCCTTTTTTAGGCAGTTAAAGATGGTACGCCCAACGCTCTTCCAAAGCGCTCAGACCAGCTCCGGCAGTTATGGGCTCGTTCATCCAGGGTCGTGCAGTACGGTTCGGCCAACGGCTGCAAATTATCTCCTACCTATGTAGGGAATGGACAGAAAACCAGGTATAAGGGCGACAAACAGATAAGCAAGCAAGGAAATCTACATAGATAAAGATAAGGCACGATACGATACCTAACACGACCACACTCCTTGAAGGTTCAGGCAAAAAAGCCACGTTACAGAGACTCACGGAAAAACCCCATTTTTTCTGTCCTTTCACGCGTCGGCGCGAAGTTATTCGTCCAACCCACTTTTGACCTAACGGAAATACGCGCACCGAGTCTTTTGAATTTATGGTGCGAAACTTCCGCACATCAAAATAACACTAAAAAAATGTTTAAGGGCCAATTTGGCACGTAACATTATATAACATTGCTACCAACTGACTGTAGTGGCGTGCATGCCGTAACGACGGTTCTATAATAATTTGGCAAATTCAAAATTTCCAGGTAAAAAGAACTTGCTTCTTGGCCAATGTGATGCCTTCAGGTTACGCATTGGAAATTCAAATGCAGTGTTTATGTGTCGCGTGTGATTACTAAACCCAAGGTCTCGGGTTCGAATCCTATCACGACCCGCTTGAAAAATGTTAGGAGAGCATGTTTCACAAAAAATACACCCTTGTACGAATGAGAGATAAAATGTAGACCCCGCGTGTGAGTATTGTCATGCACATTAAGGTCTCTACCTTGCTTGGAATAGCAAGAGTTTGACAAAATTCAAAGTTTTCAGGTAAAAAGAAAGTTCGCTTCCTGACCTATTACAGCCCCGTCGTTGAGGTACGCGAGCCACTACGTCAGTTGGTAACAATGTTAGATAATTGTAAAAATGACGCGCAAATTATAGATGACGTCACACAATATGCGAATTATTGCAACACAATTAAAAGGTAATATAAATTTTAAAGACAACCCCAACGGGGTATTCACGTGAACATGTAGGGCTTCTTGTAGAATTACTCCATAATGACGGCAGCGGCTTCGCTATTCTTTCTCGGACGTCGGCTGCTTCGCTGATCTTTCGAAAAGGCCTGGAACACAAAAAGCAGTTTTTGGACGGGGAGGTAAGTCGAGGGGTATCTGATAAAAAGTTTGTCTAAGATCGATAGATGAGATAAATTTTGTGTTTGGAAGTCGGCTTAAAATCGTGTCAGTTCGAGGTAGAGGGTAAGTATCGGAGACAGTTACAGAATTAAGTTTTCTGCCATCAAAACAAACACGCCATTCGTCATTTTTCTTACGGACTAATAACACGGGAGACATCCATGGTGAATTTCAGGGAGAGATAACACCAGATTCTAACATTTTATCTATTTCGGAATGCAAATGCATTTGTAATGTAGGCGATAACGGATACTGACGTTGCTTAAAAGGGAGGGCATCACCTGTAGAGATAATATGTTTTGCCGTAGTAACGCAACCAAGTTCAGAAGTATTAAGTTTACGAAATTTGTCGATTGTAAAGTTAAGAATTATATTTTGCGAATCGGCAAGAGAAATTTTATTAGATATTCCTGCAGATGCACAGGAGTTTGTTGTAAGGGAAGTTTGCCAAGAAAAATTGTTACGTGCCAATCAAATTGACCCTTAAACATTGTTTTTAGGTTAATTTTGATGTGCGGAAGTTCGAGCCATAAATTCAAAAGACACGGTGCGCGTATTTCCGTCACGTCAATTAGTGGGTTGGACGAATAACCTCGCGCCGACGTGTAAAAGACAAAAAGTGGGGACAAGTTTCCTGTGCTCTCTATAACGTGGCTGTTTGCCTTTGATCTTCAAGGAGTGTGGTCGTGTCAGGTATCGTATCGTGCCTTAGCTTTATCTATGTAGATTCCTTTGCCTAATTGTCTTTGTTTGTCGACCTTTACCATGTTCCTGTCTTTCCCTGCATATGTAGGTAATCTGTAGCCTTGGCGAACCGTACTGCACGACCCTAGACGAGCCGGATGTCCATGTTCCGCCGGGAGCAGTACCATCTTTAACTGCCGAAAAAGGGTCAGCATGCCGCCCTTATGGACGTGCTGACGCCATCTTTACCTATCCTGAAGGACGATTGGCGTACTTCGTGGGAATCTGGACCTATTATGTGAGTACTTCATAGTTTAATTTGTTCGCGGATATAATCAATTGTCTTTAAAGTTATATGTTTCCGATTATTGCGCAATATAATTTGTGCATTGGTGACGTCATTGGCAGATGGCCGCGCTAAAGCTTGTGTAAGCTGGAGCTACCACCCGCCCGTGACGTCGCTTATTTCGCGCTTGCGCGATGTATTTATGAACTTTTTAACTGTATTTATCGACGTTCTTTAACGGTAATTATCGACTTTTTTAATTGTAAGAAATGGCGCCTTTAACGAGGAAACGGTAAACCTATGAATTTTCCTTTATTTTTATGACTATATAATGTATTACCAATGTAATTTTTAGCTTTTTCACTAAAAAAATTAATTATTTAATATCTGTAACCTTGAATTTTATGTTCGTGTATTATAACACGCCACATTCCTTTAGATGTCAAAAATCAGTTGCTATGGCGATCTGAATGTAGGCAGTCATTTTGACATTGAAATATACAGCTGTTGTATGTGAAATGGTTAGCTGATTTAATGGTTTTCTAATTTAAAGTGTCTTTTTGTTGTTTATCAATGATATGTCCCTTTATTAAATATTAACCTTGCCTCATATATTTTAAACGTGTTTCTTTAGTGTTTTGGTTACTTAGCGTGATAAAAGTTGAATATTATTCCTTACGAATGCTTTCATAGGAAGTTTTCATCGTTAAATATCTTTATCGTACTGACTTGAAGTAGCTGTACCGTTTTTTTACCTTCTGATTTACCTTAGTATTGTATATCTCATATATATCGTGTCTCAAATAGAAATCCAAGATGAATATTTCACATTTAAAATCTCTCGAGCTTATCTACGAGATTGAATGTAGGAATATTACTCCCGCTCATAACCAAAATGATCGTCGTTCACAACTTAGGGCCATTTTAGCCCAGGAAATGAAAGGCGTCGCCATTTTAAAGAAAATCGTTTCCGATTGGCCTCACAACGTATCTGAAATTAAATTGTCTTTGGATGACATATCTGGTATAATAAATAGAATAGATCCTGGTCCCAGTGATATTGAGCTAGGGCGTTTAGTTTCGAGAATAACTCATGTCAAACAGCGTATAGAATTATTGTCCTTATATGACGATGAACAAGCGACCCAAGCTAAACAAAAGATATTCTAAAGGTGCAATTCACTACAATAACGTCTTTAAACATAAGGTGTCTTTAAAATACGTTCAAATATTCTAATCAAACAGGGAAATGCCTAAGGCACTTTTTTTTTAGATAATGTAAACACACAAGGTAATGTATGTAGTTTTTTTTTTAAAACAGCAAGGGTTATGTTTAAAGTTAATATAAATAGATAACTTCATAGTAAAGCGTGTTTAAAGCATGCAATTACTTAAAATGCTTATGTATTTGTATTTATTCATATATAAATGATGCACTCACCTGTATAATTTAAAAGCAGGGTGGAGGTATAAATCCTTAAAGCTTGCAGTTCTGTTTAGAACAACTAAACGCATATTTCAGATAATTTCAGTTATCAAAAGCACACACACCATATTTAAATTAGAAAACCATTAAATCAGCTAACCATTTCACATACAACAGCTGTATATTTCAATGTCAAAATGACTGCCTACATTCAGATCGCCATAGCAACTGATTTTTGACATCTAAAGGAATGTGGCGTGTTATAATACACGAACATAAAATTCAAGGTTACAGATATTAAATAATTAATTTTTTTAGTGAAAAAGGAAAATTCATAGGTTTACCGTTTCCTCGTTAAAGGCGCCATTTCTTACAATTAAAAAAGTCGATAATTACCGTTAAAGAATGCCGATAAATACAGTTAAAAAGTTCATAAATACATCGCGCAAGCGCGAAATAAGCGACGTCACGGGCGGGTGGTAGCTCCAGCTTACACAAGCTTTAGCGCGACCATCTGCCAATGACGTCACCAATGCACAAATTATATTGCGCAATAATCGGAAAACATAACTTTAAAGACAATTGATTATATCCGCGAACAAATTAAACTATGAAGTACTCACATAATAGATCCAGATTCCCACGAAGTACGCCAATCGTCCTTCAGGATAGGTTAAGACGGCGTCAGCACGTCCATAAGGGCGGCATGCTGGCCCTTTTTCGGCAGTTAAAGATGGTACTGCTCCCGGCGGAACATGGACATCTGGCTCGTCTAGGGTCGTGCAGTACGGTTCGCCAAGGCTACAGATTACCTACCTATGCAGGGAAAGACGGGAACATGGTAAGGGTCTACAAACAAAGACAATTAGGCAAAGGAATCTACATAGATAAGGCACGATACGATACCTGACACGACCACACTCCTTGAAGATCAAAGGCAAACAGCCACGTTATAGAGAGCACAGGAAACTTATCCCCACTTTTTGTCTTTTACACGTCGGCGCGAGGTTATTCGTCCAACCCACTATTGACGTGACGGAAATACGCGCACCGCGTCTTTTGAATTTATGGCGCGAACTTCCGCACATCAAAATTAACCTAAAAACAATGTTTAAGGGCCAATTTGATTGGCACGTAACAAAATCTTGAAAGTAAAGCGATAAATTAAAAAGTTTACAAAAATCTACACCTAGTAGGAATGGATAAGCTAATGTAGGTACTATCAAAAATGGAACGTCACGTTCAAGTGATTCTACTCGAATTTTTAATTTAAGGGAACCCGTTACATATATTTGATTATCGTCAGCTAAATTTATGGAAGTTTTTCGGGAGCAATTTGAATTTTAATATTTTGTTTAGATAATTGTTGTAGACCTTCGTTGTTTATAAGGGAGCATGAGGAACCTGTGTCCAGTAAAGCTATTACATTTAAAGAACCAATCGAGATGGGTAAATGAGGGCGATTATCGAAGGGTTTTTAACAAGTTGTAATGCATTGCATTTATATTTCCAATGCTCCACCCGAAGGCACTACATTGGCTAGGAGGCGAGTTTTTTTTGTTGCCTGGAAATTTAGAATTTTGCCGAACCCTTGCCGTTCCAGACAAGGTAGGGATCTTTAACATGCGTGACAACACTCACACACAGGACCTCCATTTAACCTCTCATCCGAACGAGGGCGTAATTTTTGTGAAAAATGCTCACCTGCCATTCTTCAAGCAGTCGACCGTGTCGGGATTCGAACCCAGAACCTTTGTATCCGTAATCTTACGCTTACTACATTGATCCACGGCGACGCCAAGTTGTAATGCAGCAGACTTTTTATGGTAAAAGGAATTAACGGTTTGTAGCCAACTCGACCACTCTGACAGGGTAGTATAACATAATTCTGTTAATAGAGGCAAGTCATTTTGTAAATTCAAAGTAGCGATATTATTCTTAGATATATTTGATAAAGGTATAGCGTTAGAGGTAGTTTTATGCTTTAAATTTATTGACGTCTAGGTCTGTTGAATGGTTGGTGTTGAGGACGATTTTGATTCATTGAGATATTCACGTTGCGAGTAGGAATATCTCCACAGAAGTTTCCCGATACGTTAGAATTACAATTTGTACAGCTAGATTTATAGGTATTAGTGCGACCACAGCCATAGCAAAAAATATTTTTGGGGTATGTGCAAACGTTATAGTTAAGTCCATTCTTTTACAATTCTAACAGGTAAGTGAATTATTTGTCGAGGTAGAAGGAAGATTAACAGTAGATACTTTACGAGCAGATTGAGCTTGACAAGTTAAATCGGGTTCTAATAGGCCCGATTGTTTTTCTGGGGGAGGACGGTATTTATCCACCTGCAATTTTACTTCTTAGAGCGAGCGACATAAATCTTTGAATTGAGGTAAAGAAGAAATGTGTTGTAATGCTAACCGTTCGGAAAAATATGGATTTAAATTCCTATGCAACTGATCGATAATTTCAAATTCTGATGGTTTATTATCAAGTCTACTATATAGAGGTAATAAAGGAAATTACATTTTCGTCAGGTCCCTGGGTTCGATTTCGTATTTCATTCCAAAGATAGGTAATATAACCATACGGTAAGAAATCCCGTTTTAAACACGTAACTAATTCCTCCCAGGTAAAAATCTGACCTCATATTACAATACCAGATTAAGGCAGAACCAGCGAATAAATCACTCGCATTCTTGATCTGTGCAATTTCGAGAAATCCTGAAATCGTTAATCCTATCAAGGAAAAACATTAAAGAAATTTGGGAGTCAAAGCCCTCGAAAGTTAAACCCCATTTATATACAGGTATGGATTTCCCCAATGACGGAGCTTGAGAAATTGCAAGGTTCGATAAAGGTACAGGTAAATCTGTGTCTACATCTAGGTTAAGTCTATCAATAACTATTCCTTCAAGTAACAGAATATCCGATAAGAAGGTTTGTTTAGCTTGGTTCGGTTGTTCATTGTCAAATAAACACAACAACTCTATCCGTTGCTTAAGGTGAGCTATGCGAGAAACAACACGCTTTAATTCAATTTCGCTTGGGTCTGGATCAATTTTGTTTACTATATTTGCTATATCTTCAAGGGATTGTTTAATTTCGGTCATGTTTTGAGGTATATCAGAAACAATTACTCTCGAAATAGATACCCCTTTAGCTTCTTGCGCTAGTATAGCTTTAAGTTGCAAACGTCTGTCATTCTGATTAGGTGCTGCTCTAATATTTCTAGATTGAATTTCGTAGATTAATTCCGATGACTTGAGATGAAAGATATTCATTTTAAGATAGTCTTTAAGACAACAAATATAAGGAAATTAAGATACTATAATATTGTGAAAGGTAGAGGGTATACTAAAAACTCGATTGTGTTAGCTGTATTTGAACGCAAAGTTTTCTTTAAAAGGAATTTGTAAGTTATAACTAAATGTTTAAATTACTAAAAAACACTTTCAAAAAGCGGCAGCAGGTTTAACTTTAATAGAGTATATCTTTCCTACTAATTTCATATCAAACAGTAATTCTTTTTTCAATAACATTTATTAGCGTTCTTTGATATATTTAGATCTGTATATGCAGGCTCTCCGGAGCTTAAATTACCAAGAAATTCAATATTCACGCTGTTTTCTATATTCTTGACATAGTTACTTAATTAAATTTATTTTTAGCCTTTCGCAAAAAAATAATCTGAAGCGACGTAAGTAGGACGATATATTTATCCATGAGTCTCAGATCTCGTGGAAGTGTAATCTTTTTAAAATTAAACTACAGCGGTGTTATTAAAATCAAATTTGAATAACGTATTCAATACTTTTACCTTGTTACATGCCGAAAATCGGCTATGTACCATTTTTGGTTTAAGTTTTAAATATGTGGCTGAATTCGCGCCAATATTTTAAAAGGTGATCTTGTTCTATTCCGTCACTTCGGACAGTTGCGTCGGCGTAAGAGAATGCGTAGACGTGGAGTGAGGAAGGAAGTGCGCGGTTTCCGACACGACGATTATTAGCCAACGAGACGTCGAACAGTAAGGTTTATCTGTGTCGTCCCTTTGTCTTTTTTTTTAGAATATAGGTTTCCCTTTACCTCTATTGTCAATCGTTGCCTTCACCTTTTTCCTTCCGTCCTACCTACGAACGAAAAAGAGGGAAGACAATGCAATCTAATTTCAACGACGGCGTAACCCAAACCACGCCCTACAAAGCCGAAATCCACGAAGATGAGCATGGCTCCTGCGCAAGAATAACCGCAAAGTCGTAAAGCGTTCCACATTTTAAGTAAGTACATTTTATCTTTTTCTTTAAGGCGCCTCTTGTATCACTATAAACATTTTTGGTATGTGATACAATTTGAGACGCAATTATGACGTAATATCTTGTTGCGTAATATTGTGTATCTGGCAACATTGCAATCTGGCAACATCTATCTTATGTTGAAATGACATTGAATGCATCTGATGTGTCAATCTGAGCATTTGGGTAGCCATGTTTGAACCGTGCCTATTTACCTTTCATAAATGTTACTCCTAATTTAATTAATTGGCATTTTTCTTTTATAAATAGTGTGTTTATATTTTTAAATTCTTTCAAATAATTGCTTAATCTAATTTAGAATGAAACTGAGGTGCATGTCCTTTTAAATGTGTTTAGCAAATTACCTTAACCTAACTTTACCATGTGCTTGGATTACTAATTGTTTATGTAAGTATTTTAGTCATAGATAAATAGGTATATGATTAAAAAAATCTCCTTAAAAATACACTTAATTTAGGTAAATAACTATTTTGAACCTCAAATTTCCTTAGTTTTTGGGTTAACTTATTAATGCCGTCGTTTAGATAACCCATATTATCTTACTTTACTATGATTCTAAAATGTTCCCTTATAATCTAAATAATTAACTATAAGTTACGAATTCCACCTAAAAACAGGCATATAATTATATTTAATATAATATCAAACAAACAATTTCCATAAGGGACAAGAAATAAGGCATTGAATTAATTAATGATTTATATTTAAATGTACTAACAGGAAAAAAGTTATGTACTCCAAACACCAAGGTTAGGTTATATTATGTAATAGACACTCCTAAAAGGAATGCACTTTTAATTTTATTCCAAACAAATTAGGCACTTATTTAAGAGAATTTAAGTTAGAAACACACTGTTTTTTTAACATTACGAGAATTACTTGGATTAGCAATACATTGTAAAAAAATATACCAGAAAAATCAATATTGAATATGGCCACTGATGTTAAATTAGCCTAGCAACTGTCATTTCACTTTATTTCATTAACGTTGCTTAGCAACACAGTGCTACCACCCTTATTACAATTTAATTGGTGATAGTTCTTACCATTTAAAAGTCGATAAAACAGTTTACGAAGTCGGTAATACAGTTTAAGAGTTCATAAACACATCGCGCAAGCGCAAAGAATAAGAAAGCGAGCAACGCCCCTGGCGGATGTATGCGCGAACCTTATTACAGATTCCGCGCTGCCAACTATCAATGACGTCACCACTGCCAAATTACATTGCGTAATAATCGGAAATATAAAAATTTAAACAAAAGTTCATATCAGTGAACAAATTAAACACTGTACTACTTACATCGGAAATCCGAACGTTCTGCGGGGTTGAACTAAAGTTGGCCTCTATCAAGGTCCATCAGGGCTCCCTCCCGGAGTAATTAAAGATGGCGACTCGTCATCTCGGGTCGTGGAGTACGGTACGCCTACGTGGCTGCAAATTCTCCTACCTATGCAGGGATCGGACCAGGAAACAAGGTATGAGGCAACAACAAAGACAATTAGGCAAAGGAAATCTACATAGATAAGATAAGCACGATACGATACCTCAAGCGTCCACTCCACTCGAAGATTCTGGCAAAAACCGCCACGTTATAGAGAGAACAGGAAACTTCCCCACTCTTTTGTCTTTTTTCCCATCGGCGCGAACTTATTCGTCCAACCCTCTAGCGTCGCGCGATCTGCGCAAACTCACTATGACGTATCAGAAGTACGCACCTAGTCTTTTAAAATTCCGCGCACCGCGTCTTTTGAAAATATGGCGCGAAACCTCCGCACATCAAACTTAACCTAAACATGTTTAAGGGCCACTTTGGCACGTAACACCCTAAATTTTATAAGTTAATAGATATTAAATATATTCATAATTATTTATTTTTTAAATGAAAAAGCTTCAAATATAGTTAATTAATACATTATAAGGTAGAAAACAAATCATTCAACCTGAAAAAACGTTGGAATGCGCCACTATTACCGCCCCGTCGTCAAGGTACGCGAGCCACTACGTGAGTTGGTAACAATTGTTACGTGCCAAAGTGGCACTAAACATTGTTTTAGGTTAATTTTGATGTGCGGAAGTTTCGCGCCATAAATTCAAAAGACTCGGTGCGCGTATTTCCGTCACGTCAAAAGTGGGTTGGACGAATAACTTGGCGCCGACGCGTGAAAAACAAAAGAGGGGGAGAAGTTTCCGTGAGACTTGATAACGTGGCTTTTTTGCCTAAACCTTCGAGTGCAGTGGACGTGATAGGTATCGTATCGTGCCTTTATCTTGTATTTATGTAGATATCCTTGCCTGATTATCTTTGTTTGTCGCCCTTATACCATGTTCCCGTCTTTCCCTACATAGGTAGAAGAAATTTGAAAGCCGCCTAGGGCGAACCGTACTGCACGACCCGGAGAACTAATTGGAGGCCATGCCCCGCTAGCAGTTCACGCCGGAGCACCATCTTTACACACTCCGGAATGGAGCCCTGAGATTTAGTCCAGCTATCTTGAAGGACGCTTGGCACTTCTTGGAAATCTGAACCTGTTTATGTGAGTACATTATAGTCATAATTGCTTCCTAATCAAATTTATATATGGCGTAATTGCGCAATTTAACTTGTGTATTGGTGACGTCATTGACAGATGGACGCGCCAAAATCTGTATAAGATTAGCGCTTCCAACTGCCGGTGGTGTCTAATAAACCGCGCTGGCGGTTTGGTAACTATGAACTTTTAAAATGTAAGACAATGTTAGATAATTGTAAAAATGACGCGCAAATTATAGATGAAGTCACACAATATGCGAATTATTGCAACACAATTAAAAGGTTATACAAATTTTAAAGACAACCCCAACGGGTGTTACGTGCCGAAAATCGGCACTAGACATTTTTAGTTTAGTTTTGATATGCGGGAGTTTTGCGCCATAAATTCGAAAGACTTGGCGCGTGTATTTCCGTCACGTCAGAAGTGCGTTGCGCGGAGATTCGCGTCAAAGCGTGTGGGGGAAAAAATTGGGGGTTTTGCGCAACACGCTGCGACGGGGACTTTGCCTTTGAACATCAAGAAAAGTGGTTGGGTCTGGTATCGTATCTTTATCTTAATTATGTAGATTCCTTTTTCTCTTGCTTATCTTTGTTTATCGTTCCCTATAAACCCGTTCCCGTCGTTACCTCTACATACAGGAAAGAAGATAAATTTGAAAGCAACCTGGCCTGATAGCAGCCCACGCCCTGCAGTCGCTAGCCTGATGGTAGCCGTCATCTTTAAATAATCCGGAAGGGAGCTACGAGCAATCCTGAAGGAAGTGATTCTGTAGGAAGCTTTACCTATTCATGTGAGAATTCGGTTTTTTTATAATACCTTTTATGAATTTTGCATATTACGTCATTTACGTGTAATAATTTGCATATTGTGTGACGTCATTGACAGATGGGCGCGCTAATTTCTACATTATAGATTAGCGTTACCAACTGTTTTTGTGTCGCGTATGCCGCGTTTACGGGTATATAAGACGGGGTACTCACGTGAACATGTATGGCTTCTTGCAGAATTACTCCATAATGACGGCAGCGGCTTCGCTAATCTTTCTCGGGCGTCGGCTGCTTCGCTGATATTTCGGGCGTGGGTGATCGCTGGGTCCTGGTCGAATCCAAATTGAATTGTCTTCTTCCTATTTGTATGTATAGGTACGACAAAGAACTGGTTTATAAGGAACGATATCAGAGATAAGGCAGGGAACCTACATAACCAAAAAAAGACACGATAAGATACAAGATAACTCCACTTGTTCACATCTCGGTGGCTAGTCCACACACGTATCCGAAAATCCACCACTTGCCCTCTTGGCCCACCGCGTCGGCGCAAATCTCGCGCAACGCACTATCTCAAGTGACGGAAATACGCGCACAAGTCTTTTTAAATTCATTGGCGCAAAATCCTTACAAATTAAAACTTAATTAAGAAAGTTTAGTGCCGTAACAGACCAATGTAGTATCTTCGGGTAGAACATTGAAAAGTAAAATGTAGGGTACATTCTCTAAGGTGGCTCCGTGGATCAGACAGGTTCACGTTGGGCAGTAAATTAAGCTTTAATAATAAAGTCGCAAATGACACATCTGTTGCGCGTAATTGTAACACCCCCCTCCCATGTTCTACAATTGTTACGTGCCAAATTGGCCCTTAAACATTTTTTAGCTTAATTTTGATGTGCGGAAGTTTCGCGCCATAAATTTAAAAGACTCGGTGCGCGTATTTCCGTTACGTCAAAAGTGGGTTGGACGAATAACTTCGCGCCGACGCGTAAAAGACAAAAGTGGGGCAGAAGTGTTTCCTGTGCTGTCTGTAACGTGGCTTTTTGCCTGAACCTTATAGTGGAGTGGACGTTTGAGGTATCGTATCGTGCCTTGTTTTTATCTATGTAGATTCCCTTGCCTAATTATCTTTGTTTGTCGCCCTATACCTGGTTTCCTTGTCCATTCCCTGCATAGGTAGAGGTAAATTTGTAGCCGTAGGCAGAACCACTTCCACGCCGGAGCAGCCCACAACCCTAGACGAGCCGGATGTCCATGCTCCGCTTAACAACACCGGAGCAGTCACCATCTTTAATCACTCCGGGATGGAGCCCTGATGGACTTTAATAGAGGCCAACTTTAGCTCAACCCCGCAGGACGTCGGATTTCTGATGTAAGTACTCCATTGTTTAATTTGTTCGCTGATATAAACTATTGTCTTAAATTTATATCTTCCGATAATGGCGTATTAAATTTGTGCATTGCTGACGTCATTGACAGATGGGCGCGCCGAAATCTGTACATGATTAGCGTTACCAACCGCCCGTGACGTCGCTTATTCCGCGCTTGCGCGATGTATTTATCGACGCTTTTTAAATGTAAGAACTGTCGTTTTTAAATCGTAAGAATTGGCGCCCTTATTAACGTGTGAGGTTTTTTCTTTGTTTTTATGACTATACAATGTATTACCAATGTGATTTATAGCTTTTTCACTAAAAAAATCAATTATCTAATATCTGTTGACCTTGAAAACTTATATTCGCGTTTTGGAACACACCACATTCCTTTAGATGTCAAAACTAGTTGCTATGGTAATTAAAGGTGAATACCACCATTTTGAAATTAATATTTAGCTGTGTTATAAAATTATTTTTTTTAAATATTTTTTTTTTTTTTTAAATATAATGTTAGTTTAATTTTCAATGTGAGATGTGTTTGTTAACTGCAGTTGTATTGTGTGTGATTGGTTTGCTTTTAGATGCAAGTATGAATTTTTAGGAGGAATCAATCGTTTAACCCTACTTTTTGCGCGTAAGTATACATATAAATGAATAAGCATTTAACTAATTTTTATGTCTTAAACACGGTTATTATGAAATTATCTACTTTATATTAAATTAAAACATAACCCTTCCTGTTTTTTTTTTAAAAAACCGTACATAAATTATCTTGTGTGTTTACATTTTCTAAAAAAAAGTGCCTTAGGCATTTACCTGTTTGATTATGATATTCAAACTCGCTTTTAAAGAAACCTTATGTTTAAAAACGTTTATTGTAGTAAATTGCCCCTTTAGAATATCTTTTGAAAATGCTAGATTAACGGGTTCTTGTGGTATTTGTTAAATAACGTATTACCTACGTGTTTTTTTAGTTTTTTGGATGCTTAGCGTGATTAATTTTGTATATTATACCTTACGAATGCTTTCATAAGAAGTTTTTACCTTTAAATATCTTTATCGTATTGACTTGAAGTAGCTGTACCGTTTTTTACCTTCTGAATTACCTCAGTATTGTATATCTGCTATATATCGTGTCTCTAATATAAATTCAAGATGAATATTTCACATTGTATACCTGATATATATTGTCTCAAATATTAATTCAAAATGAATATAGCACACCTTAAGTCTCTCGAGCTCATCTACGAGATTGAGTGTAGAAATATTACTCCTGCCCCTAATCAAAATGATCGTCGATCACAACTTCGAGCCATTTTAGCCCAGGAAATGAAAGGCACCCCCATTTTAAAGAAAATCGTTTCTGATTGGCCTCACAACGTATCTGAAATTAAACTGTCTTTGGACGACATAACTGGTATAATAAATAGAATAGATCCTGGCTCCACGTTGGGCGCCAATTCTTACGATTTAAAACCAATTCTTACAGTTTAAAAATGGTCAAATTGTTAGTTTTAAAAAATCGATAAATACATCGCGCAAGCGCGGAATAAGCGACGTCACGGGCGGTTGGTAACGCTAATCATGTACAGATTTCGGCGCGCCCATCTGTCAATGACGTCAGCAATGCACAAATTTAATACGCCATTATCGGAAGATATAAATTTAAGACAATAGTTTATATCAGCGAACAAATTAAACAATGGAGTACTTACATCAGAAATTCGACGTTCTGCGGGGTTGAGCTAAAGTTGGCCTCTATTAAAGTCCATCAGGGCGCTCCATCCCGGAGTGATTAAAAATGGTGACTGCTCCGGTGTTGTTAGCGGAGCATGGACATCCGGCTCGTCTAGGGTCGTGGGCTGCTCCGGCGTGGAAGCGGTTCTGCCTACGGCTACAAATTTACCTCTACCTATGCAGGGAATGGACAAGGAAACCAGGTATAGGGCGACAAACAAAGATAATTAGGCATGGGAATCTACATAGATAAAAACAAGGCACGATACGATACCTCAAACGTCCACTCCACTATAAGGTTCAGGCAAAAAAGCCACGTTACAGACAGCACAGGAAACACTTCTCCCTCACTTTTGTCTTTTACACGTCGGCACGAAGTTATTCGTCCAACCCACTTTTGACGTAACGGAAATACGCGCACCGAGTCTTTTAAATTTATGGCGCGAAACTTCCGCATATCAAAATTAAGCTAAAAAATGTTTAAGGGCCAATTTGGCACGTAACACAATAACCAAGAAAGAAATATAATATTCTACCAATTAAAAGCACACTTAAACCTTGAAATTGATTCAGACACAAGAATGCCAGAGTAGCAATTGTCATAATGTGTCTTGAACACATCACGTAACAGAAACATAAATATAAAAATAACGCTCGTTTAAGTAGCCTTAATACAAACCTTTAACGCTATCCTCCAAAAAATCCTGCACTTCTTCCATAGCACTTGTATCCAACGATTTTGCGAACATCCACTGTCCAGGTACTTCTGTAAAATGTTCTTTAAGCAAAGCACGTCGTTCTATAAACGGCCGTTTCACCAAAGCCTCCCCATTTAAGTACAGCAAATCAAACATAAACACACAAACTTGTACTTTTATATCGTTTTCAGAAGCGTCCTTTAAACAAATAATTAGTTAATAGTTGACAGTTTTAATTAACAAACCTTGCGTTTTCTTGTGCTTAACACTTGAAACGGTAGAATAAGTTGGTTTTCTTGGTCCCACGCAACAGCTTCGCAATCTAAAATACAAGACGTTACGCTTTCGGTCTTTGTTAGAATAAGCCGCTTAATTATATCCGGGTATTTAGTTGTGTTATTTTCTTGATTTCGACTGTATATACTGACACTTCCACTTTCGTCAATGTGTATTTGTGCACGTTCACCATCGTATTTCCACTCGCAAGTAAATTTTAAACCTTCAAAACGCTGTAAAACTTCATGCACGCCTTTCGTTGGGTGTGCCAACATCGGTTTCAGGGGAATTCCAGGCGTAAGTTTGCAACGTTCAGGTAACCTCTCGATTCCTTCGTTTAAAATTACAGGTATTATCATATCATAATTAGGACATTCACAGTACGTTGTTTTTAAAATGAGCGCCAACTCATCGCAATGCGATTTAAAAGAATCTGCCGACATTGTCTTTGCAACATTGACATCCTTAGGTGGGTAATCTTGATTTGGAGGTGTTGTAGCACATGCAGTTGCAAGTGCTTGTAACACCGATTTTTCTGCTAGTCCGATTCGTAGCTTACCAGCTAACGATCGAATCAGGAAACGCGCCTCGATGTGTCTACAAGCAACAAACATACTTTGTATGTGTTCGGCCTTCTTCGTTTGCGATGCCTGTCCGCTTAGCTTAGCAATATCTTTCAACTTATCAAACACACCGCGTACCGTTAAGCGGGCTGGTTGAAAAATCATTCTTTGGTTGGAACGTGATTGTTCGGCTACGATTCCTAAATCGCCAGCTGCTTTTGCGTCTGCTCTAATTTGACTTAGCGTTCGACCAGTTGTTTGCGCTATAATTTTCATAAGGTTGGTTTCAGCGATGCCCAATTCAAGACCTTCGTATGCTGGTGCAATTTGGTTAAGGCACAGATAAATGCTGGGGAGAAGATCGTCAGGACTGAGGACGATGACGGAACGTAAGTAATTACATAAGATGTCGATTATTTTTAGGCGAGCTGATATGTTATCGATTTCGGCTAGAGTACGAGCTAATGCGTGGTATGGTACTTTTTCGCCGTGTTTCCATGTGGCGCTTTCAATAGGGTGGTATTTAGAAACGGCTGGATTGTACTCAGATCCATCCTTTGTGTTATTTGATTTTTTATCGTTACTACCTGAAAATGAAATTTTGTGTTAGTGTAAGAGAATCGCAATTTGCAGTTTCATAATGAAGTGTAAGTAGGTTAGAGTGAATTAACAACAGAACTCGTTTATTTCTCAAAATGGGGTAGCTGTTAATTAGTCCAAACTCAATAAAAACTCAAACTTTCCTCATATTTTCCTACGGTTTCCCACGTTTCATATTATTGCGCAATCGTTAATATAACGTACAATTAAGTGTCTTTTGTATCAAATACCAAACACGTTTAAAAGTGATACAATGATCAAATTTACATTTATGATATAAATAAAAGCAATGTACTCACTTAAATCGCACCTTACCGCCAAATCCCAGGGCCATCTCGTTGTGGGTCACATCATGCCATTTGCTGAGTCCAAATTCTATCCGTCCATCCTCTATGCTTGTTCGTAGGTGGGACGACAAGGATAACCAGGTAGAAGGAACAATAGAAGGTAGAGATAAGGAACCTACCACCTGAAAAGAGAACAGACAGACACACACGACACAGGTTGTTATGTGCCAAAGTGGCACTAAACATTGTTTAGTTTAATTTTGATGTGCGGAAGTTTCGCGCCATAAATTCAAAAGACTCGGTGCGCGTATTTCCGTCGCGTCAAAAGTGGGTTGGACGAATAATTTCGCGCCGACGCGTGAAAGGACAAAAAGTGGGAGAAGTGTTTCCGTGGGACTCGGTAACGTGGTTTTTTTGCCTGAAACTTCGAGTGCAGTGGACGTTTTCGGTAACGTATCGTTATCTTTATTTATGTAGACTTCCTTGCCTTTGTTTATCTTGTCTGTCAACCTTGTACCTGTTCCTTGTCGATCCCTACATAGGTAGAGATAAATTGTAGCAGCCTAGGGAGAACCGGATGCCACGACCCTAGATGAACGAGTCCTGGTAGCCACCGCGCTTAGTTTCGAGAATAATCCATGTCAAACAACGCATAGAATTATTGTCCTTATATGACGATGAACAAGCGAACCTAGCTCGATATCACTGGGGCCAGAATCTATTCTATTTATTATACCAGTTATATCATCTAAAGACAACTTAATTTCAGATACGTTATGAGGCCAATCGGAAACGATTTTCTTTAAAATGGGTACGCCTTTCATTTCCTGGGCTAAAATGGCTCTAAGTTGTGATCGTCTATCATTTTGATTAGGGGCAGGGGTAATATTTCTACACTCAATCTCGTAAATGAGCTCCAAGGACTTAAGATGTGCTATATTCATTTTAAATTAATATTTGAGACAATATATATCAGGTATACAATACTGAGGTAATAAACGGTAAAGCTACTTCATATCAATACGGTAAAGATATTTAAAGGTAAAAATTTCTTATAAAAGCATTCGTAAGATATAATATACAAATTTAATCACGCTAAGTATCCAAAACACTAAAAAAACCGTTTAGAACTGTACGAGGGCAAGGTTAGTGTTTAATAAAAGGAATATATCATTGATAAACTACAAAAAGACACTCCAAATTATAAAGACACGTAGGTAATGTGTTATTTAACAAATGCAACAACCCGTAGTTTAACGTTTCTTAAAAAGATATTGAAAAAGAGCAATTTATTTCGCTAAGTGCTTTTAAACACAAGGTTCTTGTAAAGATAATTGAAATACCATTAAGTAAATAGCTAAATTAGTAAAAGACACCTTTAAAATGTAACCACAAAACAGTGTATTCACGGTTTCAAAAACGGTCTTTTAAAGTCGGAAAAAAAACAGACAAGGGTTATGTTTCAATTTAATATAACGTAGATAATTTTCGTAATAAACCGTGTTTAAGACATAAAAATATTTGAATGCTTATTTATTTATGTGTACTCACGTGTAAAAAGTAGGGTTAAGGGATTGATCCTTCCTAGAAACTTATTTGCATCTAAAAACAAACTAATCACACATTTCAAATAATTTAAGTTATAAATGACACTGCATTTAAAATTTTTAGAAAATTAGTTATAATTATTTTAATAAACAATTTTCGGATAAACGTTATACATTGTAATCAGCTGACATGTCATTTCAGAAAAATCTCTGGGGAATTTGCAAGATACCAACCTGAAATTTAAAATCCACAGATATATTAGAGAATATAGATAATGACGTTTGTTAATTTTTTTTAAATGAAAAAGCTTTTTAAATAACATTAGTTAATACATTGTATATTTATAAAAGAAGTATGTATTACAACCTAACACGTTAAAGGCGCCAATTCTTACCGTTTTAAAAGCCAATTATTACCTTTTAAAATTCAAATTCTTACATTTTAAAACGTTCACAAATACAAACCCGCAAGCGCGGTATATTAGACACCACAACAGTTGGTAGCGCTAATCTTATATAGATTTGGCGTGCCCATCTTTCAATGACGTCACCCAATCAGCAATTTTAATTACGCAATATATAAATTAAATTAGCAACAATTATGTGAATAAGGTACTCACATAATAGGTCCAGATGTCCACGAAGTACGCCAAGCGTCCTTCAAGATAGATAAAGATGGCGTCAGCATGTCCATAAGGGCTGCTGATGGCCCCCTTAAAGATAATTGCTGGAGGGTACGCCCAACACTCTTCCAAAGCGCTCGGACCAGCTCCGGCAGTCGCGGTGGCTACCAGGACTCGTTCATCTAGGGTCGTGGCCTCCGGTTCTCCCTAGGCTGCTACAGATTTATCTCTACCTATGTAGGGATCGACAAGGAACAGGTATAAGGTTGACAGACAAGATAAACAAAGGCAAGGAAGTCTACATAAATAAAGATGACGATACGTTACCGAAAACGTCCACTGCACTCAAAGTTTCAGGCGAAAAAACCACGTTACCGAGTCCCTCGGAAACACTTCTCCCACTTTTTGTCCTTTCACGCGTCGGCGCGAAATTATTCGTCCAACCCACTTTTGACGCGACGGAAATACGCGCACCGAGTCTTTTGAATTTATGGCGCGAAACTTCCGCACATCAAAATTAAACTAAAACAATGTTTAGTGCCACTTTGGCACGCAACAAGGTTAGATGTTCTCGGCTTCAGGTCTTGTAGTCTAATGACGTCTCATCACACCGCGTGCACTTACGCCATTCACTCCGTGCAGGCGCGACTCGAGGACGTCTTACATTACCGTAAACGCGGTATAAGTCACAAAAGACAGTTGGTTGTTACGTGCCAAATTTGGCACTAAACATTCCTTAGTTTAGTTTTGATGTGCGGGAGTTCGCGCCTTAAATTTGAAAGACTTGGCGCTTATTTCCGTCACGTCAGAGTGCGTTTGCGCCAGATCGCGCTTACGCGAGTGGCGGGAGAACAAAAGTAGGGAGTTTCCGAGAGACGCTGAACGTGGCTTTTTGCCTTTGAACTTTGAGTAGAGTGGTCGTGCCTGGTAACGTATCGTATCGTATCTTTTTATGTAGATCCTTGTCTTTGCTTATCTTTGTTTGCCGTCCCTATACCTGTTCCTTATCGTTCCCTACATAGGTAGAAGATAAATTTGAAGCAACCTGGCCGAACCGCAGTCCACGACCGCCGTAGTTAGTCGGAGCGGCCACCATCTTTAACTAATTTGAAAAGGAGCAATTCCGAAGGACGCTAAACACACCTTCCGTAAATCATCTTGAAGGGAGCCCCTATCAACCCCGATGGACGTTGCAGACGCCATTAACTTATTCTGAAGGAAGCTATCCTATGAGACGCTTATATATTCATGTGAGTATTTCGCTTTTATATTGTATGAAAATTGGCATATTACGTCATTTACGTCTAATTATTTGCATATTGTGTGACGTCATTGACAGATGGGCGCGTTAATTTCCACTTATTGGATTAGAGTTACCAACTGTCTTTGCGTCTAGTATACCGCGCTTGCGGAATTGTAAAAATTACCTTTAAATGTAAGATGGTAACGATAATCCATAATGTGGAAATTAGCGCGCCCATCTGTCAATGACGTCACACAATATGCAAATTATTACACGTAAATTTCAAATTTCTAAAATATATTATAAAAAAAACCCACATGAGGAACTTACGTGAATATGCAAAGCGTCTCGCAGAATTACTTCCTGATGGCGACTCGTGGCTCCCTTCAGGATTATATAAAGATGGCGGCCGCGGGCTTCCTTCGGGATTGCTCCAGGCTAGCGACTGCGGGGCTTCCTTCAGGATTATTTAAAGATGGTTCTCAGGGCGTCCTTCGGGATTGCTGCAGACTAGCGACTGCAGGGCTCACTTCAGGATTATTTAAAGATGGTTCTCAGGGCGTGGATTTTCTACCAGGTTGCTTCCAGATACGGTATCTTCTTTCTATGTAGGGAACGATAAGGAACGGGTTTACAAGGAACGATAATCAAAAAAAAGGCAAAGGGAATCTACATAATAAAAAAAGATACGATACCAGACCCAACACAACACTTCTTGTTTCAAAAGCCAGTGCCCAGCATCTTGCGGAAACTCCCCACTCTTTTTTCTCCGCCACTCGCGTCGGCGCGAAATTCGTGGAACCACTTCTGAAGTAACTGAAATACGCGCACCAAGTCTTTTAAATTTGTGGCGCGAAATTCCCGCATATTAAAACTATATTAAAAAATGTCTAGTGCCGATTTTCGGCACGTAACAGACGACGGAAATTGACAAGTTCATTTAAAAATAATCGCAGGAATTTATTTACATATTTAACAATGTACATTGTCAAACTTATTACAGTCCCGTAAACGAGGTATGCGAGCCACTGATGACAGTTGGTAACGATATTACATAATGTGAAAATTGACGCGCAAATTTCGATGACGCCATACAATATGCAAATTATGGCACGTAATTACACAAATTATATAAAAACCCCCACAGGGTACTCACGTGAACAGGTAGGCTTCCTTCAGGATTACTCCATGATGGCAGCGGCTTCCTTCAGGATTACTCCATGATGGTCGCCCGTGGCTTCGCTAATATTTCTCGGGCGTGTGAACTCCTAAGCCAGGTTGCATCCAAATTTACCTTGTCATATCCCTATGTAGAGGTAACGACGCGAAGGGGCATGAGGAACGATAATCTAAAGGAGGTAAAAAGGGACCTACATAACAGAAAGATACGGTAAGGCACCACACAACCACTCTTCTTCGCGTTTCGGAGGCAAGTCCCAACACGTCTTTCGGAAATTCCGCACTTCCTTCTCCCGCCACACGCGTCGGCGCGAAATCTCGCGCAACGCACTTCTGAAGTGACGGAAATACGCGCAACAAGTCTTTTAAATTTATGGCGCGAATCCTTACCAATTTAAAACTTAATTAAAAATGTCTAGTGCTGATTTTGGCACGTAACAAATTTTGGCATGTAACAATTTATATATAATAAATATGACAGTACAGTATGTCGCCGTGAACAGACGTGCAAACGATGTAGTCCATAATTTAACTAATTATATTATTTAAGTTTCTTAAAATAAGTTTAGTTATGAAGTGCAAATAACAAATAAGTAACAAAGAGCATAAAAAACCAACAACATAGGAAAAACAATTTTCGAATTTTTTCTGAATTTTACCATGTGAAGAGGGACTTTTGTAAGTAATTACTGAATATTCAACGTGCACTATAAACAAAGGTATGTTTTGGGGGGGAGCTTTTGTTGTGAATTTTAAACTGTCTTAAACTGTTTTGGGAGGTTATTTTGTGAAGTGAGCCCGGGTTAAGTGGTTCAACTACGAACAAACGCAATTTTAGTTACGGTGCATTTATTAGTAAGCTTTTCACCGGCGTTAAGTGCTAAATTAATTTTCCAATAATTTTCCAGTTAAATCAGACAGAATTTTAGGTGATTTTCTGGGTACCATAGTTGTCCAAATTACACAAGGACGTTTCCGCATACTGCAATAAATTCTAAACAGGAAAAGTTTACGTTCCACTTTATCAATAACCTTCGCATTAGCTGCTACACTCATAATTATTTATAACAATAATTGTTTACAAGGAAATAACACCTAGCGAATTCCATTGAATGTCGTGATGTAGTATGAATAACATTTAAACTTGAACTTAGCCTAGTGTAAGTGACACAGTTTTATTACTTAGTAATTGCGTAAAGATCAAGGCCGTCACATTGAACATTCTGTTTTATTATTACTCATTGATTACTGTTTATTTAATGTACGGACTTTTGTCATTTCATTTGTTTTGTAATTAGATTTAAGTAACTTAACAGCTAGAGTACAAAATGTCTACACAACATTCTCCCAGGGTTTTACTTGGGAGTAAAACAACACCAGATCTTGACTTAAACTCACATCCTTTACTACATACCACCTCGAGTCAAATAAGCGTCGTACTAACACCCTCTGCCCACCCACCAACGACCGAAATACCACGAAACAAAAGATTGATAGGAAACCCCAACCACAACAACCCGGAAGATATAAAACAGTCTATCTTAGAGCACCTAGAGAATCTAGGGACAGACCTTCTTAACTTTATTGACCATGAACTAGACCCGAGTAATCGCCTAAGGGTAGGGGTTCATAAAACGCTGAGAGATAAAATAATAAAATTAATATATCTACAAGCCGAATTAACTGGCGAACATAAATTTATAAAACAACAAAACAACACACTACAAGACAAGATCATCGAAACTAAAGTAGAAAACAGCCATCTGAAACAACAATCAATGCTTAATCCAACCATGTCTTCAAACACGCGCAAACGTGACGGCAATACCAACACAGACATACGCCAGTGCTGTAGCACAAAAACCGAAAGCTCCAAAACAAGACGCAATTTCAAAAGCGATCTCAAACCAAAATACAACGGTGTTCATAACGTCAAAACGTGGTGAAACACCTAGACAAATTCAAGAAATTTTTTCAAAAACATTAAATCCACTGAAAGATAAAATTAAAATTAAAAATATCCGAACAACCAACAAAGCAGTAATTATAGATACTGATAACGAAACCGAGGCAAATAAAATTTTAAACCATGCAACCCTAAAACAAACTCTAAATTGCGAAAAACCACGCAAGAAAAAACCCTTAGTTATTATATACGACATACCAACGTACCTGAAAGATCAAGACGTGACAGATTTAATTTATACTCAAAACCTTGAACACCTAATTAACAGAGAGGATTTTAATAGAGACTTTCAACTTAGTTTCAAAACAGGACCGAAAAACAAACCGACTCAACATCATGTAGCGACGGTAAGTGGCAAAGTGAGGAATATATTAATAAATCTAGGGAAACTCTATATCGAATATCGCTGTGTTACAGTGAAAGACTTTTTAGTAGTACCCAAATGCCTACGATGTCTCGATCTAGGGCACGTCACGAAACATTGCACACGCACCACCGATACATGTGGACACTGCGGGAAGAAGACTCCAAGCACAAAGGGCAGACTGCCCCAAGCACGGACAACACTCAGTTTGCATACCATGCTTAAAACGTAACAAAAAGTGCGCTTCTAACCCTAAAGATTGCCCAACCCACAAAATGTTAATGGACAGACTCATACAAAAAACCGACTATGGACAGTAAACCTAACCAAACTAAACACAAACAACCCTCACAAATTCAAAGGAACAAAACAAGGGCAATCACGTATCGACAACATATTCAACAAACAATACAAGAGAACATGCACACAGACAAAATAGTAACCCACCCACAAACGGAATACGAACCTGCACTCACACACAACATTTTCACACAAACACAAGCAACAACCAGAATGCAGCATAAACACCTATTACCCCTAATGGACGACGGAAAGATCAGAATTGGTCAAATAAATGCCATGCACTGTGCAACTGTAATGAAAGAGCTTAGACAACTAGCCGAAACCTTACGATTACATGCACTTTTTATACAGGAACCTTATCTGGTGCATGGGAAGATTCCAAGCATGCCAGTCAGGGCAAGACAAATACATACAGGTAGAAACCCACAAACGGCAGTGGTCATTTTTGATCCCACATTGACAATCACGACAATCCAACGATACAGCGGAGAACACTGCACATGTCTGGAGGTCTCAAACGGTCGGATTGGAAAGTGGATCTTGGTAACAAGCTACTTCCAGTACAGACTTGATCCCCAGCCGTACATAAACAACATACGCAACATATTGCACACTTACAACAACAAACCAATAGTTATTATGGCAGACGAAATGGAAAATCCCCAATGTGGCACAGTTCCTCACAGACGAACGCGGAGAACAAGTCGAAAACTTGATTAACGAACTACAACTCAAGTAATCAACCTTCCTAATAACCCATCCACATACAACACCCATGCAGGAACAGGAACAAACATAGACGTTACACTGACAAATGGGCTGGCGACAACTACATACAAGACTGGCAGGTATTAGAACACCAAACCGTTAGTGACCACAACCTAATCACGTTCAACATTGACATGACAACCAGGCCATTTGACACACCACAAAACTTCACCAATGTACAACGATACAAAATACGAAATGCAAATTGGAACAAACTGAGGGACACATTTGTACCCGCAAGATATAACATCAGATGAAAACGTTCACGAGTATACAAAACTACTCACCAACACAATTAGACGCACAATGGAGCAAGTGCTCCCAAACAACGGAACACACGACACACAAAGACAAGTCAATGGACAAAACGCTTACAAAACCTAAAAAGGAAACACAGCGAGCGAGAAAAGCTACCAAAACTCCCTAACACCTGCCGAGAGAGCATACCACCTAACAAATTATCGACAATTAAAAGACATATACCAAAAGAACTGACTGACATGAAAAAGAAATCATGGGAATTATTCGTGAAAAGACACTTACAAACTGACGCCTGGGGAATACCCTATAAAATCACTCAGGGTAAAATCAAACCATCGATGACTTATTCAACTTTAATAAAACAAGACGGTACATACACAAAAGACTGGGGTGAAACTGCGACACTGCTATTACAAACACTTTTGCCCGATGACAACGTTCAAGACGACACTAACGAACAACGACTCAGACGACAAGGAGTAATCGACAAAAACCACATAGGTAACCGACCATGGAACAGACAAGACGACAACTTAGATCCTTTCACAGAAGACGAAGTGAGATACGCACTATGCCAATCGAAGAGCAGGAAAGCACCGGACCGGACGGAATTTTATGGAGATTGGCATAGCGCTACAAGATAAGTTAACACCGACGCTAACAGCACTGTACAATGAATGCATCGACAAGCTGTTTTTCCTAACATCTGGAAACAGGCGAATGTCGTGATTATCCCTAAAGGAAAGGTAAAGACCCCAAACAACCGGGCTCTTACCGACCTATATGCCTTTTGAACACGCTTAGGAAAAACGTATGAAAAACTATTATGTAAACGAATGCAGGACCACAGACAAATCATGGGAGTACATCCAAGACAATACGGTTTTACAGAAAACAAATCAACCGAGGACGCCATAAACCAAGCAATAGAAACCATCAAGCAATCACACAAAAAATACGTCCTATTAATATTAGTGGACATAGAAGGCGCATTTAATAACCTTTGGTGGCCTTCACTCTTTACAAGACTTACGACCATAAACTGTCCATCACAACTATACCACTCTTTCAGGAACTACTGCAGGGACAGATATGTAACCCTACAAGGCACGGAGAGCATTACCAAACATATAAACAAAGGTTGTCCGCAAAGGTCCATATGCGGGCCCCTATTTTGGAATATTGTAATGGATGAACTCCTGGAAAAGCTGGACACCGTTGACGAAGTATTGTCGACGATTGCATACGCCGACGACATCTTGTTAGTGGTTGAAGGCAATTCCAGAAGAGAAATCGAACGTAAAACTAACATCGCCCTTACCCATACACAAAGTTGGTGCAAAACCAACAAAATGACCATAACACCACAAAAAACTACATACCTTGTGATGAAGGGAACCCTGGCAAGGGACCCCACCATCAAACTAGATGGTGTAAATATAAGTAGAACACAAAACACAAAATATCTGGGCTTAACATTAGACGAAAAACAGAATTACTCTGCACATATAAACACCGTCTGTGCAGTGCAACTTCTGCAATGCAGAACATTGCAACGCTAGCCCAAAGGACTTATAAGATACCACTTAATTGCGTGAGCTATATCTCAACAGTGTGCTAGGTGCTATGGTATCATATGCCGCTAGCACGTGGGGACATCGCCTTAACACAATCAAACCTAAACAAAAAATTAACAGTACACAACGAAGTGTTTTACTGCGACTGACGGGGGCTTATGGGACTACCGCACATGATGCACTTCATGTACTAGTGGGAACTATGCCCTTGGACCTAGTAGTGAAACAGCGAGCTGCAATATACAATCTTACACACAATGACAACCAACAACTACAACGCATCTTAAACACAAATAAACTACTCACGACAAAGACGGAAATAAAGAACTACATACTCGCAGAATGGCAGACAAGATGGGATCAAAGCACAACCGGTAGAAGGGTATACGCAATGATCCCAAATATTAAAGACCGCCTAAAAGCCAAATACCTGGTGCCCAGTCGGGATTTATTCATTACCTAACTGGCCACGGACCCTACCCAACATACAGAGAACGCATGAACTTAGTTGACAACAACATATGCACGTGCGGAGAAATAGGAACACCGGAACACATAGTATTCGAGTGTAATGACTTACAACCGTACCTCTACGCACATAGACAAACATTATTAAACAAGACCCTGCACCAGATGATTTGGAATGAAAACCTCTTTCCACACTTAAATGCACTCACACAAAAAACCACGGCACTCATCCACCAACGTTATCTTGACGGATAAAAGACACAAACAAAACCACCCTGACAGAGACATAAAAGTACCACATCTCCTTGGCCCGAGGCTCTGCCCCGGAGACCGGAGACCGATCTCCTGGAATTCCAAGAGCTCTGCTCTTGACGACCAGAAGCAACAAGATCAAACCATTAACCCGACTTTGAAACGATCCAACCCCCTAATATGTAGAATTTGCATGCTTCTACATATTAGCAACCCTGTCTCTCACAAATAAT
The DNA here is from genome assembly GCA_036346225.1 of Platerodrilus igneus. Classification (NCBI taxonomy): domain Eukaryota; kingdom Metazoa; phylum Arthropoda; class Insecta; order Coleoptera; family Lycidae; genus Platerodrilus; species Platerodrilus igneus. Next base: position 253,575 of record JARFIW010001391.1, read on the forward strand.
AACCAACAGTAGTAGTATAAGTTAATTTGAAGTAGTAGAATAGGAAATTTCTTTTCTTTTTAACAAACGCTAAATTTTAAGAACTTTCACATACTCGAGGCAAACAATACAGCAAACACATCCTTTCCTGTGAAAGAACCTAATTTTTTATTTATGTAATAGTATAAGTTCAAACATGTACAAAATTATACTAATTCAATCCAACCTTTTAGTAACCTGGGCAAACATAAACACAAATTAACATTTCAAACACACTTCACACACACACACACACAAACAAACACACAAAACACCTCTTATGTACTGTGCAAACATAAAACACTTTTCACACACTTACATTGCCTTTTCAACATCTGGATTTCCGGCTGCCGGTGGTCCAGACTGATAAGGCAACATCCGTCGAGCGTTCTTCTTTGAAGATTGGGATATCCGGCTTCCGATGGCCCTGGTCCTAAAGGGGGAACGTAACACGGATACCAACATTACATACAACACACATACACACAACTCTCTCTCTCACACACACGCGCGCACACACACACACAAACACACACTCACACCTAAACACACACTTCCATTGCCTTTCAACATCTGGATTTCCGGCTGCCGATGGTCCGGACTGACAAGGCAACGTCCGTCGTGCGTTCTTTCTTGACGACTGGGATATCCGGCTACCGATGGTCCAGGTCCTAGAGGGAGAACGTAACACGGACCAACATCACACACAACCATCCCTCACACATACACACATAACACATGATGGTTACTTTCTGTGGGAAAGCCAGGTCTGCTTAAATTTCAGGTAGCAGACTACTGAAACGTTGGAACAAATAAATAAATAAATATAATAAATATGGAGAAAGTTTTGAGTTTTTCATTATTAGACTAACTAACAACTACCCCATTTCGACAAATAAACCAATTCCATTTATAATTTACTCTAACCTACTAATTAGGTTAGGGTGTTTGTAATTGTTATCAAGAAAATTATCAAAGAAATCCTTGATATTGTTACGTGCCAATCAAATTGGCCCTTAAACATTGTTTTAGGTTAATTTTGATGTGCGGAAGTTTCGCGCCACAATTTTAAAAGACTAGGCGCGAATTTCCGTTACGTCACAGTGCGTTTGCGCCAGATCGCGCGACGCGAGTGGAGTAGGGGACAAATTGGTGAGAAGTTTCCGTTAGACGCTTGAATGTGGCTTTTTTGCCCGAACCTTCGAGTGGAGTGGACGTTTGAGGTATCGTATCGTGCCTTATCTTTATCTATGTAGATTTCCTTGCTTGCTTGTCTTTGTTTGTCGCCCCTTATACCATGTTCCCGTCATTCCCTACATAGGTAGATAAAATTTGCAGCCACCTAGGCGAACCGTACTGCAGGACCCGAGAACGAGCCGGAAGACCATGCTCCGCCGACAGCACCACCTTTAACCACCCCGGAGCGGAGCCCTGAGTACTGGTCCGAACGCTTTGGAAGAGCGACGAGCGTACCATCTTTAACTACCTCAAAAGGGCCTCCGTAGCCTGATGGTCTTCAATAGAAGCCAACTTTACCTCAACTCCGCCGGATGCCGGATTTCTTATGTGAGTACTCTCTCTGTTAATTTGTTCGCTATTATAATCCATTGTCTTAAATGTATATATTTTTCCGATAATTGCGTCGTAATTTAGTGCATTGGTGACGTCATTGGCAGATGAGCGCGCCCAAAATCTGTATAAGATTAGCGCTACCAACTGCCGGTGGTGTCTAGTAAACCCCGCTTGCAGTGTTGTATTTATCGAACTTTTAAATGGAAGAATTAATTTTTAAATGTAAGAATTGGCGCCTCACATTTTAAATGTAAATTTAGATAGTTCGGTGGTTGCGAATTTACAAGAATCCCATATCAAATTGCCTGCTTTGAAACTGGCCGAATTTAATGGGGATATAGCGTCATATCCAAGCTTTATAGAGTATTTACCAGTTTAATTGGTAATTCAAAAAAGCTTTCAGTATGTTGAAAAGTTGGGTTATTTGGTGGAAAATTTAAGTGAAGAAGCAGTCGCTCTTGTTAAAAGTCTAAAAATTACAGGTGCCAATTATTCTGTTGCGAATACCAAAATACGCGAATCATTGCTAACAATTATTTAAACAATTTGTTCAAAATACAAAACATTACCGATAGATCACCATCGTCTTTGAACAAGGTAACGGATGCATTTTTTTGAAAATTGGGCAGTATTAAAAGCTGTATTACCAAATCGGGAAGAGCAATTAAATTTGCTCATAGTTAATTTACTTTTGAAAAAGTTGGATCACGTAACGCGTGAACAATTTGAGTTAAGCATTGCAAATGATCGAAATAAAGTACCTTGTATTGATTGTTTGTTAGATTTTATTGGAAAGCAGAGCTAGATAACTTAATCATAGTGACCCCACCGAAATTCAATAAAAGTATTAAAAGGGATCAATCGTATTCAAATAATAGCAAAGGTAAAACAATGCATTCTTTAGTTGCAAATTCGGCTGCTAATTGTGCATTTTGTGCGAATGACCACGATCTATCATCATGTAAATAAATAGTTTAAGGATAAAACCGCCTATGAGCGTATTAAGTGGGTTAAAGTTCGCAATCATTGTTTAATTTGTTTACAAAAATCACATTTAGTTAGAAATTGCAAGGTCACAAAACTATGCCCTGTGCGATGGTAAGCATGCAACTCTCATTCACTGTGCTCGAATCCAAGATTCCAATAGGGATGCAAATATTTCGATTCCATCTGCTTGTGATTCATCGAGGACTGCAGTGAATGTTGAATCAAAGCCTGCTTCGGAGCTTACGTCAGAAAAATGTCAAGTTCTATGGCTTTTTCTGGTATGGCCGAATCGAAAGCTACCGTTCTTCTAGGTACTGCTATTGTAAATGTTTTAACAATAGCTAATGGAAAAGTTCTCATTTGTATTTCATTACACTGCGGATCCCAAATTAGTTTAGTCACAGAGAACTGTGTACAAAGGTTGGGCATCAGCCAAAGTCACTCCTCAATGAATGTTGAAGGTCTTGGTCAGACTACCACGTGTAGTCGGGGAGTAGTAACTCTTAGGTTACAATCACGTAGTTGTAAATCTTCTTTGATGGCTGTCACAGCTCAAATATTATCGACAATTTGCAGTGACATGCCTGTGTCACAACACTGTGTCCGGTGCAATGGTAAGCAGGCTACTCTCATTCACTATGCTCGAGTCCAGAATTCCAATAGGGATGCAAATATTTCGATTGCATATGCTTGTGATTCATCGAAGACTGCAGTGAATGTTGAATCGAAGTCTGCTTCAGAGCATACGTCAGAAACGTCAAGTTCTACGGCTTTTTCTGGTATGGCAAAATCGAAAGCTACCGTTCTTCTAGGTACCACTATTGCAAATGTTTTAACAGTAGCTAATGAGAAAGTTCCCATTCGTATTTTATTAGACTGCGGATCCCAAATTAGTTTCGTCACCGAGAACTGTGTACAAAAGTTGGGTATCGGCCGGAATCACTTCTCAATGAATGTTGAAGGTTTTGGTCAAACTACCATGCGTAGTCGGGGAGTAGGAACTCTTAGGTTACAATCACATAATAGTAAATCTCCTTCGATGGCAGTCACAGCTCAAATATTATCGACAATCTGCAGTGATATACCTGTGATTAATATTTCAAGTAACAATTGGAATCATTTACAAAATTTAATTCTTACCGATCCTTATTTTGATTCAAAGGGATCAATTGATTTGTTGCTTGGAGCTCAATGTTCCCTCAAATATTATTGAGTCATATCATATCAAGTCCCAATGATATTGGGCCATCAGCCATAAATACCATTTTCAGGTATGTGGTTATGAGTTAAGTGTCTTCTAATAATGGAAATACTGCTAGGTGCTATTTCGTCAAATCCATATTAGAAGAAAATATTAAAAAATTATGGGTGCCGGAATAAATTCCTGCCCATAACAAGGCTGAACCTTGTGAGGAGTATTTTAAGGAAACTCATTTTCGGAACGAGGCGGGTAGATATATGGTATGTATCACTACCCTTTAAAGACAGTAGTCCACCTATTTTTGGAGAGAGCTATTCGATAGCTCCTCGTTGTTTGTTAGCATTAGAAAAACGTCTTTCGAAAAATTCTAAAATGAGTGTGTTATATAAGAAGGCGATGCAAGACAATATTGACTCGGCTTACATGTCTTTGGTAGTTGAGCCGAGGCAGCCTAATGTTTATTATATTCCCCATCATGGAGTGTTGAAACCTCATTTCAATTCCACTCAATTGAGAGTATGTATGAACACTTCGTCTAAGTCTTCCAAGGGCATATCGTTTAATGATACTTTGGAACCAGGTCCAAAGTTACACACAAATATCGTGGAGGTTTTATTGGACTTTTGACAGCATAATAGCCCTCTTATTTCAAATGTAAAATAAATGTATCATCAGATTCTCATGCATGAGGATCATCGGGATTTTCAAAGAATCCTTTGGAGATTTAGTAAGTAAGTAGATTTATTGCATAACTCAATATAGGTTAATAAAGTATAAAACAAAATATTATACTATAAAGCAAATTATTAAAATACAGTTAATAATATAATTAGTTTTCATTTCTACAACTTAAAATATATTTTTTTAAATTACTCTTGAATTTTCTTTGAGAAGGCTGATTTGTAACTGATTTTGGTAATGTATTATATATCTTAACGCCATAATGAAATACATTTTTTGTGGTTATCGTTTTATTCTTCTTGTATATATAGTAATTGTCTGCTTGTCTTGTGCTGTAGTTATGTATATCTGACACTTTAATTAAGTTGCTAACCAAGTACGAAGGCAGCAAACCATTTATAATTTTATATATAAAAACCATACTATTATATTTCATTTGTTCCTGAACATTTAAAAAATTAAGGCATTCTAACATTTTACGGACTTTGGCAAATCTGCTACATTTTAATAAACATCTCATTGCACGATTTTGTATCTTTTGCAATCTTTCCAAATCACCTTGGTTTGAGACAAATAAAATGGTGCTGCAATATGTTAGGTGTGGATAAACTATTGATCTATATAAAGTTATTCGAGCAAAACTTGATAACTTTGCACTAATTCTTCTCAGAAATCCAACCTTTTTGCTTACTTTATTTATAACCATCTGTAGATGCAATTTAAAAGTTAATTTTCGATCGATTATTACGCCAAGGTATTTAATGTTCTCTACCAGTTCAATATCAGACCCATGTATTTGTACATTCCTATTTTCTGTTTTGATCATTTGATAACTTCTATCATTCGTTAACAACATCCATTTTGTTTTTCAACATTTATCTTCAGCTTATTTCCAACTAAATATTTGCTAATTCTTATTAAGTCACTATTTACAGATTGAATCAGGTTTATTACATTTGCACCTTCAGCATATATTAAAGTGTCATCAGCAAACATATGCATTTAATACAAAGGAACTTGTTCGAGAGTATGTAATGAACAGAGTAATATTTGGGATAAGTATGTCCCCATTTCTGGTTTTACGTACAATTAAACAACTAGCCCTGGATGAATCACTATACTTTCCCAAAGCTTCGAAGGTTTTACAAACAGACATTTATGTTGATGATCTAATTTCTGGAGGTAACACCGTAAATGACACTCGTCTCTTGGCCTCTAATTGATATTGTTGTTGCGACGAGGAAGTTTTGAATTAAAGAAATTTGCCAGTAATAATCCTGTTAGACGGTTTAGAATCTTCGTTACACTATTCAATATTGTTTGATGAGGATGCATCCCTTATAAAAGTTTTGGGTTTGCAGTGGAGTCCTGAAACAGATTGCTTTTCATACAAGAGTTGTGTGCACAAAACTAGTTTCACAAAACGCGGGATGTTATATGAGTTAGCAAGAATATTTGACCCATTAGGCGTTGTGTCTCTAGTTGTCGTATTCGCTAAGCTTTTGATTACGAAATTATGGATCTTGAACTTAGATTGGGATCAGGAGTTACCTGTGGAAATTGTTAATACTTGGAAAACATTCCATTTATAATTATCGTGTTTACAGAAACTTTCAATTCCTACATTTTGGGATTCTGATTGTCAAACTATTTGTGAACTGCGTGGGTTCTGCGTTAGTAGCGAAATCGCTTTCGCTGCAGCCATATATTTTCGAATTATCGTAAATGGTAATGTTAAAACCTTTTTGGTCATTAGTCGTATGAGAGTTACTCCTTTGAAGAAGTCAATCCCTCCTTTAGAACTTTGTGCCGCAGTTTTATTGGTGGACTTTATATTTTTTCGAAATGTTTTTGAAAATAAAATAAAATTTGCTAAAAATAATGGCTTGGTCTGATTCTTAAGTTGTATTGTCTTGGTTAAGGTCTTCCGCATATACATGGAAAACATTTGTTGCCAAATGAGTAGCTTTAATTCAAGAACAATTGCTAAGTAATCATTGGTTTTATATTTCATCGCAAGAGAACTGCTGTGATGTGGCCAGTAGAGGTTGTTTACCTTCTCAGTTGCTCAATCATGAGCTGTGGTGGTCTGGTCCCAGTTTTCTTTTGAATTTTTCAGATATTTGTCCTGTTCAACCTCTTTTGGAGGAAACAAGAGAGGAAAATAAGAAGAATATTTGCCTAACGGCAGTCACAGAGGTAGAGTGGTGTTCGACCCTCACTGCTAAATAATTGTCTTTGTCTAAATTACAAAGAATTTTCGGATATTGCTTGCGATTTCTTAATCATTATCGTAAAAAAGGTCCACATTTTGGATTATTTATTATTAAGGAAATGCAAGAGTCGTTATGTAAAATAATTAAATTACTTCAGGAAATTGAATGTGAAGTTGAAATTACTCAGCAAAACAAAAGGAAAACCCTGTGCTGGCCCTATTATCAAACTAAACTCCTTCGTAGACTCTGAAAATGTTGTTAGAGTTGGAAGTCGTTTGAGAAATTCATCTTTAGATTATAATTCAAAGTATTCCATTTTGTTACCTAGACAAGGGAATTTAACTCGTCTGATCATAGAACACTATCACAAAGTATACTTACACCCAGGTTATAGTACTCTCGTACCCTTGTTACGGAGACAATTCTGGATTTATCGCCACAGCAGGCGATTTGTTCAATTTTGTCAAATTGTTTGACTTGCTTTCGAATTAATCCCACTCGGATTACCCCTCCATTCATGGCGGACCTGCCTGAACGAAGAGTTTCGCAGATCAAAGCCTTCAAAGTGGTAGGCGTTGATTTTGGGGGCCCGTTTTCCATTACTTTTAGTAAACTTCGAGGAGCTAAGGTTTTAAAAGCTTATTTGTGCTTATTCGTGTGCTTCTCTACAAAAACTGTCCATTTGGAATGTGCTTTAGACTTGTCAGTCAAGGCATTTTTGGCAACTTTTCTTCGCTTCTTATCTCGTAAAGACTTGTGCAATCACGTATATAGTGATTGTGCAACAAACTTTGTTGCTGCTAATAAAGCAATTATTGAATATTTTCGATCATCAGTAGAAGCTGAAAATTTAATTTGGCATTTTAACGCACCCGCTTCACTTCATATGGAAGGGCTTTGGGAAGACGAGATCAAATCCGTTAAAACGCATTTATATAAAGTCATGGGTGAGAACATACTTACTTTTGAAGAGTTCTCTATGGTTCTCTCTCAGAATGAAGCATAGCTTATTTCGAGACCGTTGTTTGCTGGTAGCTCAGATCCAAATGATCTGCAAGCGATAACCCCAAGTTGACCCTTTAGGTACATTTTTTGAGGATGATCTATACGTTTTGAAAATGTCTCGTTTATCACGCTGGCAGAGGGTGCAAGCTCTGCAACAACAATTTTGGAATCGTTGGAGCTGGGAGTATCTTAATACACTCCAGCAACGTAATGGTTTTTTAACTGACGGTAATCCTCTAGAAGTAGGAACTTTAGTGCTTACCAGTAACGAACTATCGCCTCCGTTACAATGGAAGCTCGGGAATGTTTAAGTAATATTTAGTTATTTTGAGTTTCGTGGCCTTATGGGCATTATTTTCGGTTATCTTCGTTATTCCCACTCGCCATTTAGAAGAATGATAAGAAGTTGTTTACTTGTCGACATCGTTTTGGTTAACATGGCGATCGCAAGCACTGGTGAGTTTGTTCGGACTTACAATGCTTTGTCATGTTAATTTAACACATTTGTTGTCGATACAGTCCACTAGCTCGTAAAATATGCCAACAATCGTAAACAAGAATATTTAGAAAGGGAAAATGTAAAACGGATGCAGAATTTGGAAGTTGCTTGAGAGGCTGATTTGATTAAAAATTTCGAGGATTTAAGAAACAAGATTGATTCTCAATTAAAATTGAAAACTAAATGGCAAATTATAAAACCTGACTAGATGAAGAAAATTTTCCAAAATTAAGTTACTTAATAAAAATCAACCATACCTTGCGAATAAGCATATACATTTCTGGTGACGAATTAAATTTTGAAGATGATAGCGGAGTTGTTCCTAAAAATGAATTTATTGCTAAATGGTCTCGATTAACTTTCTGTTTGAAAAGGTAAACCAACAAATATTTTGGAATATTCTTGTAATAGATTGTTGATATTTTTAGATATCCGCAAGCCACAAGGGAAATTAATTCAACAATGTTAGAATTCAGCGTAATACAATCAATGAACCGTCTAATCAACTACAAAAACAATTAACATTTTAGACCAAAACTGGAAATATTAGTGGGCATAAATATTCCATTATGTTAGATTATTTACTTTCTGTATTTGCAAATGTACTATTGATTTAATATAAATCGAAAGCCCTCTGTACGCAATAAATATTATTTTGCACAAATACGCATACAAAAGGAATTCATAGTAATGAAAAGAAAATCACATATTCCGTAACTGATATCAAGATACTCGGTTATCACATCTCGAGCAGATAATTAAGCCTGATTCGGACAGGCTTCGTCCTTTACTACGAATCTAGGCTGTGGGGATGTTTGCACGCTACGCTAAGTATGTCGCCAGGTTCTCTGAGAAAATCCATCCTCTAATCGAATCGAAAACGTTTCCTCTTAGCGAAAAAACGGTGGAGTCGTTTAATCAACTGAAACTTGACATCTCCAATTCTGGGGTCAATGCTATTAATTTGAACATACCGTTTGCCGTTATAGCCAATGCATCTGATCTCGCTATAGCTGCAATGCTTTCACAAGATGGTCATCCAATTGTCTGATTCCGAACGTAAACACTCCGCCATTGAGAAGGAAACATATGCTGTAGTGGAAATCATTTTCAATGTAGTACCATTGGGTGGAGTATTGGGGACGTGACTGCAAGTACAGCAACCCTTGTTCAAATTATAATGTAGTGAAATTCATGCGTGTATGGCATCACTTCCTATTAAGCAAGCCGTTTAAGCTAATTACGGATTAGAAATCTTGTCAGTTTCATTTTTGAAAAGAAACAGTAGTAAGATTAAAAATTATAAAATCCTTCGTTGACGGCTGGAACTTTCGTTGTTATCACTTCGACATAGTTTATAGACCAGGTTTTGAAAATACCGCCGTGGATGATTTTTCGAGCATAGCCGCCATCACGGACCCTAAAGAAAAGCTGAAGAGGACTCACGAGGATCTTTGCCATTAAGGGGTAATAAGACTGACTCATTGGATACGCAGCAAGAACTTACCGTATTTCGTCGAGGATGTGAGAAGAACTACGTCTAACTGTAGCCTGTTTGAAACTCAAGCCTAAATTTATCAAACAAACTGCTAAGCTGATCAAGGCAACGGTGCATTTCGAAAGGCTGTCCATAAATTTCAAAAAGCGTATATTGTCGAGTAACGTGAATAAATACATGCTCACAATAGTAGACGAATACTCTCGCTTCCCCTTCGCCTTTGCACGTCAAGATTTGTTCAAAAACAATGATCAAATGCCTAACGGAACTGTTCATCCTCCTCGATTTGCCTGATTACATCCACTCCGATTGTGGTTCCTTTTTCTTTTCGAACGAGGTCAAGCAGTTTTTGACACAGGGTGCGGTTCCAACGAGCTGCTCAACAGGGTATAACGTGCAAGGCAATGGTCAAGGAGAAAGATATAATGGAGTCGTTTTTAATGCTGTCAAATTAACATTGAGGTCAAAACAATTAGACACCCGACAATGAGAGCGGTTGCTACCACAGGCTCTGCATTCCGCACGGTCTTTGCTCTGTACGCTACAAATGAAACACTGCATGATACATTCTTTGTCCATCCAAGGTCTTCAAACGGTCAATCAACTCCCACATGGTTTCAACCCGGTTCGGTATTAGTAAAGAGGCACGCTTGCCACAGCAAGTATGAGCCTATACCAGAAGAACCACAAATATTGCATTCGAACCCCCGTTAATCTTTAGTTCGCCTTAACAGCGAGATGGAAGTAACAATGTCAAACCGACACAGTTCCAACCAGGGGCGATAAAGAATCGTTTCAAGTTGGGGATACCAACGGACCATAAAGTCCAAAACACAAGACGTTCGACGAAATTAAAAGTGAAGACACCGAAACCTCAACTGGCATCGACTTAAATCAACGAGGGAGTGAATCGGACCAGCCTCAACAAACTGAACCGCTGCGCCGTTCTGGAAGAAATCGTCGTAAGCCCACGTTCCAGTGATTATGGGGAGGTAGGTGGGATATTTCTCCCGGTATACTAGTTATCTATGAACTATATGTAGTTATAGTTGTGCTTGTTTTGTTCCGATTAACGTCATCTAAGTACGAGTCATAATTGATTAAAACCTTTGGAGGTTTTCCATTATATTCTTATAAATAATACCACTTACCAAAAAAACTAACAGCTATTTTATTCTGTTTAGGCTTAACGGGTGTAACTGGTGTAGAAGATTCTTCTTCGTCGCACTTGTCCTCGTCAACGTCAGTCGGCTGTGATATAAATTTCTCTTCGTCTTCAGATTTTTCTAACGTTACTTTAGCCGATTTCACTTTATTTTTTGATTTAGACGACTTAGGTGTTGATTTTTCCGCTTCGGTCAATTTTTTCTTCGATGTTTTCTTAGTAGAGGTCGGAGTACGCTGTGAAGTTTTCTTTTTAACAGGTGAAGCTTCACTTGCACTGTTTTGTGATACATCAATAGGTTCCACCTGCGTTTTAATTCGTTTAGCTGAAACACTCGTATTAAAAACTTCGTTGGTGTGGTTTATACAGTACAGACCTGCTTTACTCGCCAAACTTTCGCTAGGCAAACACCTACAAAACGTTCGTGAAAGATTGTAATAACACAAACGACTTACTCATTACTGTCGGTTTCGTTAGTAGGGGTTGGTGTTGGTTCACGTCCTCGTTTGGTATGGTTTTCATTTTCAACTACATCAGTGGTGCTAATATAGCGTACACAACACTTTAACAATTGATTTTTAAACGATTGTAATCTTACAAAGCGTATTACAAACATAATTAAACAAATACATACCCATTGGATTCCAGCGTATCCACAGGCTTATTCTTTGGAGGAATTCGAGTAAAAAATGATCTAGAATTATAAAAAGCGGATTAGGTCTGGTACAACATTAGCGTTAAATAATAATTACGTTATACTTCTCTGAGACATATTTAAAGAAAACCTTCTTTCCCTCCTTCACAAAACATACATAACCTCACTTAATTTTTTCAATTGTGTTCTAAACATTTAATCCGTACTGAAAGTATCATAAATAGTTTCAATTATCATTATATTCGATATTTTTAAAGAGCAACAGCTCTCAAATTATTAAATAATTAGTAAATACAAAAATACTTTCAAACAACTATAATCCATTCAAATTGATTCATAGATGACGTCAAATGCAATAAATAAACGACCGTCTCACGCCAGTAATGCCGTGGCTGCAATGACAAGTTAGGTTACTGTTAGAAATAGGTATTATTATTAAAAAAACACAAATCACTTAACACGCATATCAGAACAGTCTGCAATAGTTTTAGCAACAACTGTTCTGATATGCGTGTTTTTTAATAATAATATCTATTTTTAACAGTAACCTAACCTATCATTGCAGCCACAGCATTACTGGCGTGAGACGGTCGTATATTAACTGTTGATCAATTTTACTAGTGAGGTGTCGCGTGTGAGCGAATCATTTGATTCGTTTTCGAACTAGTGAATAACCACTTCTTGTAACGAATAGCATTACAACTTCTAACTGGCTAATAAAATTTAACTAACAACGTTATAACGTCCTTGGTTCTAGCGGTGATTATTAAATGGATTTGAAATTCTTGTACTAAATTATATTGGTTTCTTTAAAACGATTGTGCATGGAGTAGTCACAATATGTTTTAGCTCTAAAAACGATTCGTTCTAGGTGATTCTATTTAAAGAGAGGATAATGAAACTAGCACCAACTCGAAGACATTTCACCGTGCATTTACAGTTTCAATGCTTCACCCGAAGGTACTACATTGGCCAGGAGGCGAGTTTTTTGTTGTCTGGTAATTTAGAATTTTGCCGAACCCTTGCCGTTCCAGGCAAGGTAGGGATCTTTAACGTGCGTAACAACACTCACACACGGGACCTCCATTTAACCTCTCATCCGAACGAGGGCGTAATTTTTGTGAAAAATGCTCATCTGTCATTTTTCAAGCAGTCAGCCCTGTCGCTATTCGAATCCAGGACCTCGGGGAAGACATTTCACCGTCAGCAATGGTGAAACCGACGCCAAAGTCCGTGGATGACGTTCCCAACAACAGGAGTCGCTTAAACAGACGACACAATGAGAACGACGAGTTTGGAATACGCTGGAGACGGACCACGAAGACGACAAAAAAAGGTAATTTCTTATCTTTGTTCTCTTCAATGCTCCTCCCTAAGGTACTACATTGACCAGAAAATGAGTTTTTTATAGGAGATTTTAAGTTTGCCAAACCCTTGCTGTTCCAGGCAAGGTAGGGATCTTTAACGTGCGTGACAATACTCACATGGGACTTCCATTTAACCTCTCATCCGAACGAGGGCATAATTTTTGTGAAAAATGCTCACCTGTCATTTTTCAAGCAGTCGGCCGTGTCGGTATTCGAACCCAGGACCTCGGGAAAGACATTTCACCGTCAGCAATGGTGAAACCGACGCCAAAGTCCGTGGATGACGTTCCCAACAACAGGAGTCGCTTAAACAGACGACACAATGAGAACGACGAGTTCGGAACACGCTGGAGACGGACCACGAAGACGACAAAAAGGTAACTTTTACCTTTCTTCTCCAATGCTCCGCCCTAACGCACTACATTGACCAGAAAATGAGTTTTTATAAAGAGATTTTAAATTTTGCCGAACCCTTGCTGTTCCAGGCAAGGTAGGGATCTTTAACGACGTGACAATACTCACACGTGGAACCTCCATTTAACCTCTCATGCGAACGAGGGCGTAATTTTAGTGAAAAATGCTCACCTGCCACTTTTCAAGCAGTCGGCCGTGTCGGAAATCGAACCCAGGACCTTGGGGAAAACATTTCGCCGTCAGCAATGCTGAAACCGACGCCAAAGTCCGTGGATGACGTTCCCAACAACAGGAGTCGCTTAAACAGACACAATGAGAACGACGAGTTTGGAATACGCTGGAGACGGACTATGAAGACGACAAAAAAAGGTAATTTCTTACCTTTCTTCTCTCCAATGCTCCGCCCTAACGCACTACATTGACCAGAAAATGAGTTTTTTTATAGGGAGATTTTAAATTTTGCCGAAACCTTGCTGTTCCAGGCAAGGTAGGGATCTTTAACGTACGTGACAATACTCACACACGGAACCTCCATTTAACCTCTCATGCGAACGAGGGCATAATTTTTGTGAAAAATGCTCACCTGCCACTTTTCAAGCAGTCGTCCGTGTCGGAAATCGAACCCAGGACCTTGGGGAAAACATTTCGCCGTCAGCAATGCTGAAACCGACGCCAAAGTCCGTGGATGACGTTCCCAACAACAGGAGTCGCTTAAACAGACGACACAATGAGAACGACGAGTTTGGAATACGCTGGAGACGGACCACGAAGACGACAAAAAAAGGTAATTTCTTATCTTTGTTCTCTTCAATGCTCCTCCCTAAGGTACTACATTGACCAGAAAATGAGTTTTTTTATAGGGAGATTTTAAGTTTTGCCGAACCCTTGCTGTTCCAGGCAAGGTAGGGATCTTTAACGTGCGTGACAATACTCACACATGGGACTTCCATTTAACCTCTCATCCGAACGAGGGCATAATTTTTGTGAAAAATGCTCACCTGTCATTTTTCAAGCAGTCGGCCGTGTCGGTATTCGAACCCAGGACCTCGGGAAAGACATTTCACCGTCAGCAATGGTGAAACCGACGCCAAAGTCCGTGGATGACGTTCCCAACAACAGGAGTCGCTTAAACAGACGACACAATGAGAACGACGAGTTCGGAACACGCTGGAGACGGACCACGAAGACGACAAAAAAAGGTAACTTTTTACCTTTCTTCTCTCCAATGCTCCGCCCTAACGCACTACATTGACCAGAAAATGAGTTTTTTTATAAAGAGATTTTAAATTTTGCCGAACCCTTGCTGTTCCAGGCAAGGTAGGGATCTTTAACGTACGTGACAATACTCACACGTGGAACCTCCATTTAACCTCTCATGCGAACGAGGGCGTAATTTTAGTGAAAAATGCTCACCTGCCACTTTTCAAGCAGTCGGCCGTGTCGGAAATCGAACCCAGGACCTTGGGGAAAACATTTCGCCGTCAGCAATGCTGAAACCGACGCCAAAGTCCGTGGATGACGTTCCCAACAACAGGAGTCGCTTAAACAGACGACACAATGAGAACGACGAGTTTGGAATACGCTGGAGACGGACCACGAAGACGACAAAAAGGTAATTTCTTATCTTTGTTCTCTTCAATGCTCCTCCCTAAGGTACTACATTGACCAGAAAATGAGTTTTTATAGGGAGATTTTAAGTTTTGCCGAACCCTTGCTGTTCCAGGCAAGGTAGGGATCTTTAACGTGCGTGACAATACTCACACATGGGACTTCCATTTAACCTCTCATCCGAACGAGGGCATAATTTTGTGAAAATGCTCACCTGTCATTTTTCAAGCAGTCGGCCGTGTCGGTATTCGAACCCAGGACCTCGGGAAAGACATTTCACCGTCAGCAATGGTGAAACCGACGCCAAAGTCCGTGGATGACGTTCCCAACAACAGGAGTCGCTTAAACAGACGACACAATGAGAACGACGAGTTGGAACACGCTGGAGACGGACCACGAAGACGACAAAAAGGTAACTTTTACCTTTCTTCTCCAATGCTCCGCCCTAACGCACTACATTGACCAGAAAATGAGTTTTTTTATAAAGAGATTTTAAATTTTGCCGAACCCTTGCTGTTCCAGGCAAGGTAGGGATCTTTAACGTACGTGACAATACTCACACGTGGAACCTCCATTTAACCTCTCATGCGAACGAGGGCGTAATTTTAGTGAAAAATGCTCACCTGCCACTTTTCAAGCAGTCGGCCGTGTCGGAAATCGAACCCAGGACCTTGGGGAAAACATTTCGCCGTCAGCAATGCTGAAACCGACGCCAAAGTCCGTGGATGACGTTCCCAACAACAGGAGTCGCTTAAACAGACACAATGAGAACGACGAGTTTGGAATACGCTGGAGACGGACTATGAAGACGACAAAAAAAGGTAATTTCTTACCTTTCTTCTCTCCAATGCTCCGCCCTAACGCACTACATTGACCAGAAAATGAGTTTTTTTATAGGGAGATTTTAAATTTTGCCGAAACCTTGCTGTTCCAGGCAAGGTAGGGATCTTTAACGTACGTGACAATACTCACACAGGAACCTCCATTTAACCTCTCATGCGAACGAGGGCATAATTTTTGTGAAAATGCTCACCTGCCACTTTTCAAGCAGTCGTCCGTGTCGGAAATCGAACCCAGGACCTTGGGAAAACATTTCGCCGTCAGCAATGCTGAAACCGACGCCAAAGTCCGTGGATGACGTTCCCAACAACAGGAGTCGCTTAAACAGACACAATGAGAACGACGAGTTTGGAATACGCTGGAGACGGACCTACGAAGACGACAAAAAAGGTAATTTCTTACCTTTCTTCTCTCCAATGCTCCGCCCTAACGCACTACATTGACCAGAAAATGAGTTTTTATAGGGAGATTTTAAATTTTGCCGAAACCCTTGCTGTTCCAGGCAAGGTAGGGATCTTTAACGTACGTGACAATACTCACACGGAACCTCCATTTAACCTCTCATGCGAACGAGGGCATAATTTTGTGAAAATGCTCACCTGCCACTTTTCAAGCAGTCGTCCGTGTCGGAAATCGAACCCAGGACCTTGGGGAAAACATTTCGCCGTCAGCAATGCTGAAACCGACGCCAAAGTCCGTGGATGACGTTCCCAACAACAGGTGTCGCTTAAACAGACACAATAAGAACGACGAATTTGGAATACGCTGGAGACGGACCACGAAGACGACGAAAAATGGTAATTTCTTATCTTTGTTTTCTCCAATGCTCCGCCCTAACGCACTACATTGACCAGAAAACGAGTTTTTATATGGAGATTTTGAACGTTGCCAAACCCTTGCTGTTCCGAGCAATGTAGGGATCTTTAACGTGCGTGTAAACACCCACACACGCAACCTTTCATGCAAGCGGGAGCGTATTTTTGTGGAAAATGCTCACTAACATTTTTCAGGCGGTCCGTATCGGGATTCGAACTCGGAACTTTAGGCTTAGTAGTCACACGCAAAGCAACTAAACCACGAAACCGCCTGAACCTATTGACTCACTCATTTGAATTTTCAATGTTCCACCCAGAGGCAGTACATTGGCCAGGAAACGAATTTTTTTATCTGGAAATTAAAAATGTTGTCGGTTCCTTGCTGTTCCAAGCAAGAGGGATCTTTGACATGCGTGGCAACACTCACATTTAAACGAGGGCGTATTTTTGGAAAAGATGCTCGCCTAACATTTCTCAAGCAGACCGTGTTAAAATTCGAAACCTGGACCTTGGGCATAGCAGTCACACACAAACCAACAAATCATGGAGCTGCCTGAACCTATTTAAACCACGGCGCCACTCCACTAACCATTTATATTTCAGACCCAGCCATTTCAACCAGCAACCGGTTCGAATCGATCCGGACAACCAAAGAAGCAAATAATATCAAGCAAGATTTCGGCAGCACTTCTGAAAACGCTGGCGCAACACTTGTTACGTGCCAAATTGGCACTAAACACTCCTTAGCTTAATTTTGATATGCGGGAATTTCGCCAGATCGCGCTACGCGAGTGGCGGAGAAAAAGTGAGAGAAGTTTCCGGGGGACTCTGTAACATAGCTGTTTTGCCTTAGACTTCCAGACGTGTGGTTGGGTTTCGGTAACGTATCGTTATCTTTTATTTATGTAGATCCTTGCCTTTGTTTATCTTTGTTTAGTCGTCCTGATAAACCTGTTCCTGCCCTTTCCCTACGTAGGTAGAAGGTAATTGGTAAGCAACCTGCTCGAACCGTCGTCCACGACCCTAGATGAACGAGTCCTGGTAGCAACTGCGACTGCCGTAGCTGATCGGAGCGCTTTGGAAGGACGCTGGGCGTACCCTCCGGAAAATATCTTAAAGGGGGCCATCAGCAGCCCTGATGGACGTGCTGACGACATCTTTATTTAACCTGTAGGAAGCTGTACCTATTTAGGTAAGTACCTTAATTGTTATACTGCATTTCGAACATTTATTTATTGCGTAATTGCGCATTTAATTTTGCATGTTGTGTGACGTCATTGACAGATTATGCGCGCTAAAATCTGTAACCAAGATAAGGGTTACCATCTGCCGGTGCGTTACGTAATCTCGCGCTTGCGGGATTGTAACTTTAACTTTTAAATTGTAAGACACTGAGACCCCGACAATCGCCCGCAATTGTACCGGGGGACAAAACCAAGTGGGGCACCGTCTGTTAGTTTATGAACAACCAGAAACTCGCGTTCACAAGGTCAACAACGTTCAGAAAGAAATCAGAGTCCTCCAGATCCAACAACTTCCGGGGCATCGCAAAGCTTCTCGGCGAGTGTAAGTTACTTCTAGAAAAAGAAACTTCTGATGGCTGTACTACGCGACCTGCCTATTAAGTTTTAAGAAGGACACTCCAACAAAGCCTTCCGCTACAGAAGGTAACAAGTATGGCTGGCAAAGATCGCCGACCCATGTCGCTGTTCCTTGTTCAGCAGAATCTCAACTGTAAAGGGAAGAGAATCTTTGACATCAAGGTTTGCCGTCTACAAGTTCGAGTGGAATCTCCGAGACATCAACCAGCCAGTACCATCGTTGCCAGCGTTTCCACCACACCCAGTGTCACTGTCAGGTCTCACCCCGCTACGAAAAACATCATTACAGCGTCACATGCAAAAAACCAACAAACGCACCCAGCAAGCTATAAGGGATGTGCAGTATTCCCGAAATCAGCTCCAGACAAGCAGTCAAAACTTTCGACAGGATCACCATTACCAGCGACGAAAACAACGCCGACTTGTCCTTCACACAAGTGGTGCCAGAGAAACCGAGGTACCAGACACAACCATCGCTCACCGTGCCGATCCACAACCTCGCCTTCAACACAGACACCAGCAAAAGCCGCCAAGAAAGAGATGGAAGTAAACCAACTGTTTACTCTCCTGACTATGGTAACGTCAAGACGATAACCGCCGCCCTCAACGAGGCCCAGTTGACGGGGGAATCTGACGGCGTTCTTCAACTATCTGCCAGATATCATCGCCATCTTTAAAGTGTAGGTACGATTAATGGAACCTCACAATAAGCAGTCATACGCAACCCGGTCTGATTCATGATAAAAACGGCTTCTCCGGGTACCGTACGTTTTGCTTCAGATTTTATCCCTACAGGTAGTGTCCTGGAACGCCAACGGACTCTGAAAAAAACCTCCGGCTCCAAGAATGTGTAAACTGATACAGCCTGGACATCATAGTGGCAATTGAAGCCCACTTCAGAGAAAGCTTCAACCCAAGATTAGCGAATTACGTTGGGTATAAAACTAACCACCAAGACCGGCGTGAAAAAGGCATCGTAATCAATATCAAAACCGAAACCGACCACTACGCGTCAACGTAGGAGTTTTGCAGGACCTGAAGGCTACCGCGGTTGTTTCCCTACATTTAATTTTACAATGCTCCGTCCGAAAGTGGTACGTATGTCAGGGAGCGAGTTTTTTTACCTAGACATTTTGATTCTTGCTAAACTGCTGTTCCAATCAAGAAGGGTTTTTTAATGTGCGTGATAACACACACACACACCACACGCACGCACTCACTCGCACGCACGCATGTACGCACACACACATACACGAAATCTACGTTTTATCTCTCATTTGAACGAGCGTGTATTTTCGTGAAAAATGCTCGCCTAACATTTTTCAAGCGGTCCGTGCCTGGAATTGAACTCGGGACCTTAGGATAAGCAGTCATATGCGACCCGGTCTGATCCATGATAACAGCTTCTACAGGTACCTTACGTTTTGCTTCAGACTACAACCTACCAACAAGGCCTCCATGAAACGGACATCAATACAGTACTTCTAACTGGAACCGCACCGATACTTGCAGGTGAATTCAATACCAAGCACGCAGTTTGGAACAGCCGAACACTCGACCCAAACGCAGGTCTCCCCAATTACACGAACAACAGAAGCAGCGGGTACAGGATCACTCCAACCAACCCATTACACCTACCAAACATGAAGACCCGAATTATTGGACATTGTCATAATCAACCAAAACTTAGCCCTGCCGTTCCACTTCACCTCAGTCAACAAACCGGACTCGGACCACAACTTCATACTGTTGAGTGTAGACGAATAGGTCACCATAGAAGGAGAATGTCCTAAGATGACTGTATAGTTTGAATAACGACAGTGCAATTACATTTCCAATACTTCTCCCGAAGGTACTACATTTGCCAGGAGGCGAGTTTTTTCTTGCCTGAAAATTTAGAATTTTGCCAAACCCTTGCTGTTCCAGGCAAGGTAGGGATCTTTAACGTGCGTGACAATACTCACACACGGGACCTCCATTTAACCTCTCATCCGAACGAGGGCGTATTTTTGTGAAAAATGCTCACCTGCCATTTTTCAAGCAGTCGGCTGTGTCGGGATTCGAATCTAGGACCTTGGCATCCGTAGTTTTACGCTTACTACATTGATCCACGGCGACGCCTAATTTGAATAAGGAGAGCTACACTTGCAGCCACGTTTCCTATGCTCTACCCGAAGGTATTACATTAGGCTCAAAATGACCACTTGCTATCCTGCATTGACGGACCACCATCCCACATTCATCATAGCGAGCTGAAGTGAACACAGCAGTGGAGTTATTGATGAAAGCCATCTGGACATCCTTAGATGCGGCGACCAAGCCAACGATGGTAGAAAGTTAGCACTGACAGATTCCAGATGCCATTAGAGAACTCATCAGGAAGAGAAACCACGCCAGGAGACACACCAACGCTCTTAGAACATCTAAGAACGGAACAGCAACAACAAACAAACGATCCAGGTAAGCCCTGCCTTGTAGGAAGACTGCAACGAGATGCGGAGACAGAAGATAGAGTCCCTCGAACAATACAACCACTCGCTCTGGAGAGTAGTGAAGATTCTCAAGAGGAAGTTGACACCAATGGCAAACACAACGTCAGGTGTCAAATTTGTAAAAATCTTTTTACTCAACGCTTTGCCTTGATTCTTTTTATGTACTTAACCTTTCACTTATATTTCACCTTCGATTATCAGACCGGTTTTTGCTAATCATTTTGGTTCTTGTAACAAAGATCCTTGGAATGGCTTACGTCGAACAGGTCAAGGCTGAAGCGTTTGTGAACCACCTGGAGCTACAGTTCGGCCTCAGCTACAACGAAGCGGATCTGGACTTCGTAGAAGATGTCAACAGGAACATCAGGAAGACGAACACCTACCTCATGTGACCCCACAAAAGCTCAAGGACTTGATTAGAAGAGCAAAGACTAGCAAGATACCAAGATAAGACGGCATCCTCAACAAGGACGCCAAATTACTTCCAATAAGAACGAATGTGATGCTACTGACAATACTTAGTGCAACGTTTGTGACAATTCCCTCACCCTAGAGGTACACAGACGTAATTTTGTTACAGAAGCCTCGGTAGTCTGCATTATTCACACAGAATTACTCCTATAATTGATTTTCTAATGCTCCGCCCATAGATTGTTACGTGCCAAATTTGGCACTAGACTTTTGTTAGTTTAGTTTTGATGTGCGGGAGTTTTCGCGCCTTAAATTTGAAAGATTTGGCGCGTGTATTTCCGTCACGTCAGAAGTGCATTAGACGAACTTCGCGCCGACGCGTGTGGGGGAAGAAAAAGTGGGGAAGTTTCCGGAAGACGCTTAAAAAACGGGGACTTTTGCTGCTGACATCGACGAGAGTGGTTGGGTATCGTATCTTTGTCTTTTATTATGTAGATTTTCTTGCCTTATCTTGTTTATCGTTCCTCCACCTGTTCCTGCCGTTCCCTACATATAGGTAGAAGATACGCAATTTGGAAGCAACCTGGAAGCAACCCACGACCGCCGTCGCTAGCCGGAGCAATCCCGATGGACGTCGCCGACGCTACCTTTAACTTATTCTGTAGGAAGCTGTACCTATTTATGTAAGTACCTTTTATAATTCATTTCTAACTTTGATATATTTCGTCATTACGCGTAATAATTTGCATAGCGAGTGACGTCATTGACAGATGGCGCGTTAATTTCCACTTATTGGATTAGCGTTACCAACTGCCTTTGCAGCTAGTATACCGCGTTTGCGTGGCTGTAAGAACCACGCGTAAATGTAAGAATTGGCGCCCAACGTGGTGCTCGAAATTCTTACATTTACGCGTGGTTCTTACAGCCACGCAAACGCGGTATACTAGCCGCAAAGGCAGTTGGTAACGCTAATCCAATAAGTGGAAATTAACGCGCCCATCTGTCAATGACGTCACTCAATATGCAAATTATTACGCGTAATGACGAAAGATATAAAAAGTTAGAAATGAATTACAAACAATAAGGTACTTACATAAATAGGTACAGCTTCCTACAGAATAAGTTAAAGATGACGTCGGCGACGTCCATCGGGATTGCTCCGGCTAGCGACGGCGGTCGTGGGCTGCTCCCAGGTTGCTTCCAAATTGCGTATCTTCTACCTATATGTAGGGAACGGCAGGAACAGGTGGAGGAACGATAAACAAGATAAGGCAAGGAAATCTACATAATAAAGACAAAGATACGATACCCAACCACTCTCGTCGATGTCAGCAGCAAAAGTCTCCGTTTTCTAAGCGTCTTCCGGAAACTTCCCCACTTTTTGTTCCCTACACGCGTCGGCGCGATTTTCGTCCAATGCACTTCTGACGTGACGGAAATACACGTGCCAAGTCTTTCAAATTTAAGGCGCGAAAACTCCCGCACATCAAAACTAAACTAACAAAGTCTAGTGCCAAATTTGGCACGTAACAAGATACTGCATTTGCCAGTGAGCGAGTTTTTTTATCTGGAAACTTTGAATTTTGCCGAACCCTTGCTGTTCCTTGCAAGGTAGGGATCTTTAGCGTGGGTGAGAACACTCACACACTACATTTTACGAGAGCGAATTTTTGTGAAAGATGCTTGCTTAACATTTATCAAACAGTCTATAACGGAAGTCCAAGCCGGGATCTTGGAATTAGTATTCACACGTAAACCAACTAAGCCACGAAGCCACCTCCTACAGAACTATTGCCCGATCAGTCTGCTACCAGTCCTAGGCAAGATAGCAGAAGTGATTAATGGATACACAATGAGGTCAAACAACGAGCTGATATCCCTGATGAAAAATCACAATGCTTAACAGTCCACTAGATCCTCTACCTCGTTGAGTTTATTACTGATGTGCTTCAACAGGAAGTAGCCGATCGGGATCATATTGCTAGATGTCTCCAAGCTTTTCAACAGAGTGCGGCACCAGGAACTGATCTTCAAACCGGTGCCACTGCTCACATCGTTCTTGGACCAGCACCAATTCCAGGTGAAAATCCAATCATTCACCTGACAGGTGGCAGCCAGATTGCTCCAGGTTTCACTTCTCTCACCAATGCTCTACTCGCTGTTCATTTGCAATGTATCAAAGACGGAAGACACCCTTCTGTCGCTCAATGCCGACGATAGCTGTAGCTACTAGGTTACTAGCTCATTGGTTGGTGACAAGAAGACCAGGAAAGTGTCACTCCCCTCTCCATACAGGTAGTGGCCCCATTAAATCGAGACAGATTAAATCTCCAGGTTTTCCTGGTATGACTGTGTTAACGGTACCTACCATCGTTTGTTACATGCCAAAAATTGGCATTGCACACTTTTTAATTTGTGAACGGATTCCCGCCATTATTTCAAATAGACTTGTGCATTTCCGTCACTTCGGACAGTTGCGTCGGCGCAAGAGAATGCGCAGACTCTCCACGAGAGTGATAAAAATTTCCCAAAAGTATCGACGTATTTATACATATTAAAAGCATTCTAATCTTACAAGGTAACTAACAATTTACAAACTAACCCGGACTGGATTAAAAAAACACAAGGCGAATTCCTTTACTTTTATACTAAATACCTTACATTTAATAAATATAAGAAATAGAAATTGGTTATAAAATAATTGAAAAAGGCATGTTACGAGTTAAAACATAATGGTACCTGTTACTTGTAAGTAATGATACTACTTCAAGTCCCTAAAATATACTTGAACTTGAACTTACTTACTTTCTTTCTCTTGGTTTTTTTTATGTTACGTCAATGCACGTAGCATAAAATATTGACGCCCTGGCGTGGGGCTGCGATTTTTTTTGTGCTTAATTTTGGTTGCGATTTTTTTGTAATTAATTTCGGCTGTGATTTTTTTTTGTAATTAATTTCTGCTGCAATTCTTTTTGTGCTTAATTTCGGCAGCGATTTTGTTTAGGTAATTTCTTCTGCGATTTGGGTTTCGTTAATTTTCTTGTGCTGCGATTTTGTTTCATGCAATTTTGGCTCCGATTTTATTTTAGTTAATTTGGCTCCGAGTTCGTTTCAGTTAATTTTTGCTTCGATTTTTGTTTATTATTGTTAGTGCCTAAGTTCCTACATGACCCGCATTTTTTTCGGCCTGATATTACTTATGTTTCGTCCTTTACGTTCAATATTATTGGTTGGCTTATTTCAGATTATTGGTCTTGTGTTTTCGCCAATAGTCCTAGTCCGTTGAAAACGCTGGCGCCCAAGATTTTTCTTTTTTCTTCCTTCCCTCTCTGTATATTTTGTTCTCCTTGTCACGTCTAGAGTTAATATTTTCTTTCTTCGATTTCTCCTTTATTCTACAGCCCTATTCTAATTTCTATTTTGTTGTTTCGCTCCTATGAGTGTTCCCGAAGTTTATCGATCGGATATGTTTTAAATTGTCCTGTATTCGCAATAATTTTCTTTTCTTTCGAGTTTTTATCGAGTTACGGTTAGCCTTTATTTCGTTACCTTCTACCCATTTCTTTCTTGTTCGTATTCAAAATGACTTCTTTTTCGGCTTCCTACTACGGTCTCCCTGTATGAAAGTGAAATTTGAAATTTTCTGGTGCTCCGAACACTCTTACCGTACGTGATTTTTTTGGAACGTGTCCGAAAACTTCGATGAGCTCATCATGTATCCGAATTTGATTTATTTGAGTCTGCAGTGGATTTGTTCGAGGCTGATGCTTTACGTTGGTATTGTGATTTTCGGAATAGGTACTCTGACTGGAAGTCGTTGTCTAATTTACTAATTCTTCGTTTTGAACACAACGAGCTTATTTATAAAGCTACTACTATTGAGAAAAATACTTTTGCTTCACATGACCGAGTTGTCAAGATTTCTCTGACGCCTACGAGTAGATCCGATACTTCTTCCGTACGTTCTAC
This sequence comes from Platerodrilus igneus, assembly GCA_036346225.1. Taxonomy (NCBI): domain Eukaryota; kingdom Metazoa; phylum Arthropoda; class Insecta; order Coleoptera; family Lycidae; genus Platerodrilus; species Platerodrilus igneus. The sequence goes on from JARFIW010001391.1 coordinate 278,589, forward strand.
TGTTCTTCCTCCTACTTCTACTCCTACTCGTCAGGTCGTATGCGTTAATTGCAAAAAACCTGGTCATGTTTCAACCCGTTGTACTCGTCCTAAAGTACTCCATTGTTATGGTTGCGGACATAAGGGAGTTACTTGCCACAACTGTCCCAACTGTCATCCTACTACTAATAGGTCTTCGAATAATCCTTCAAATTCTACCCTCACCTCTAGTTGCCTAACTTCTTCTACTTCTCCTTCTATGTTCTCTTCAATACTTCATTTAGGTCCTCCTGCTTCTACTACCAAAACCTACTCTTCTTCGGCAAATATAGCTTCTAACAAAATTTCCTCCGTTTTTAGTTTTGCCTCCTATTCTACTCCTCCTTCTGCTCGTCCTACTTATTCACTCTAGCCCCAAAATGTGCCTCCACCACGCTTATAACCCATGCTTCTAATTAGCGACTTGCAGCTAGCTTCTCAAGAGTTTGTTCCCGCTTTCCTAAACGATTCTACCAAAGAATATTCTGTCGTGTCTGCAAGCACAAAGGTCGCTGAAATGACCATAATTTCTAATTCAGTCTGCGAATGTACTCCGTAAGTCCTTGGCCCTGTATCTTTAATGCCTCCTGCCGGTTTTGTCAAAATTTTACCTGTTCCTGCTTTTTAAATGATTCTAGTCAAGAAATTGCTGTTGTACCTACAATAACAGCTGTAGCTAAATTGAGGCGGCTCCGTGGCGTAGTGGTATGTGTGTGACTACTACGCCCTAGGTTCCGGGTTCGAATCCCGACACGATCCGCTTGAAAAATGTTAGGCGAGCATTTTTTGCAAAAATACACCCTCGTTCGGATGAGAGATAAAATGGAGGTCCCGTGTGTGAGTGTTGTCACGCACGTTAAAGATCCCTACCTTGCTTGGAACAGCAAGGATTCGGCAAAATTCAAAATTTTCCAGGTAAAAAAAAACTTGCTTCCTGGCCAATGTAGTACCTTCGGGTGGAGCATTGGAAAATCACATGTAATGTAGCTAAATTGACGATTACTCCTAATTTAATCAGCAAAGGTTCTTTCGAAGTTCACGAACCGGTATCTTTAGTATCTGTTGCTGTTGCTGTCAAAATTTTACATGTTCCTGCTCTTCTAAACTGTTCAACTCAAGAAATTTCTGTCGTGTTTACAAAAACAGCAGTAGCTGAAGTGACGATAACTTCTAATTCCGTTTGCGAAGGTCCTGTTGAAGTCCATGAACACGTATCTTTAATGCCTCTTCCCGTTTTTGTCAAAATTTTACCCGTTTCTACTTTCTTAAATGCTTCTACTCAAGAAATTTCTGTTCTGCCGGCAATCACAGCCGTAGCTAAAGTGAAGATAAGTCCTAATACGGATAGAGAAGGTCCTGTTAAAGTTAGTGAACCCTGTTGCTGTTGTCATTAAAGTTTTACTTGATCCTGCTTCGTTACCTACTCTTACTCATTTTTCTCATGCTGACAAAATGCTACTTGTTTCTGTTCTTTTAATTAAAGTTGGTGAAATTCTAGATGATGTTCCTTTATCTACTGTTGTTGAAGTGGTTCCTGATACTGTTTGTTCTGGTAACGTTGATAAACTTCTACCCGATTCTATTCCTTTATGTAATGTTACTGAACTGTTATCGGATTCTGCTCCTTTTCCTAAGGTGGATACTTCCACAGCCAATACTGTTTTCTTTTCTAACTGTGATACTTATAGTCCTGCACATAACGTCAATGAAATTTTAGCTACTTCTGTTCCTTTCTCTAAAGTAACTGAATTGTGTTCCGCTTGTGTTTCTTTTCGCTAGGTTGGTTCTCGTACAGTCAATACTTTTTCTTTTTGCACCGTTGATATACTGACAACCCATGATGTTTCCTTTTCTGCCGTTAACCTTCTTACCACCCATCCTAACAATAAACAACGCCCCTCTATGACGCGTTTTGAGTTTTCTAAACTATCCTTGTCATCTCCTACACCGCATTTTACCACTACTACACTCCCTGCTATTCCTATTTGGCAGAAAACTGCCCAAAAGAGGCAGACTTTATTCTATGCTCCTTCCGAACCTGAGGATATAGGTCAGCAAAACACTAATGTCCTCGATCTTGTTTCGTTCTCTTTTTGGCGGCGTAAACGCCTTAAGCTCCATACCTAGTCCTTGTGCCCCAGATTCTTATGACGACTTTGCTATCCTTCAGACGTGAATTTTGGATTTGCGATTTCGGTTTACTTCCCGGTTTTACTGGGGTTTCTTTCGTTTGCTTTCCTTTTTTTCTTTTTCACCTGTGTGGGTCCGGGAATAGAATAGTCCCATGGTACGACCTGCCTGTCGTAAAAGGTGACTACAGCGGTCCAACAGATACAGACTTCATACACGCATACACACACTCCATACACGCACACACTTCATGCATGCACTCATTTCTGTTTGGTTCTCCTTCGTTTGTTCTATTATTGGGTTTTTTCTTTTTCACCCGTGTGGGTCCGGGAATAGAATAGCCCCATGGTACGACCTGCCTGTCGTAAGAGGCGACTACAGCGGTCAAACACATACACACATGCACACTTTATACATGCATAACACATACACACACCCTTCTTACACCCCCCCCCCCACACGCACGCACACGCCACCCCTACTCATACCTAACTACACTGTGATTTTGTTTTATTTTCTTTTGTGCGATTTTAGCTTTGTTTTTGGGTTTTATACTTGGTGTTGGTATTATTCTTTTTTTGAGTTTTGTTCTTTTTTCTCTCGTTCCTTTCATTCCATTTTCCTTCCCTATCCTTTGCTGGTCTTCTTTGCGGTCGGTCCCTATACCGATTGTGTTTTGTCCATCCGCTCCTGTGGTAGGTGCTTTCTAGTTCGTCTTTCTTTCTTCGGAAATCACGACTCAGTCGACTTTAGGACTAGTCAGCATTTCTTTTTTTCGGTTTTCGTTCGTTGCTATTCTTCGATACCACAGTTGAGAGCACATCGTTTCCTTTTACCAGCGTTCCTCCTCTCTTCTTCTCCTGCTCCCTGATTGTTCCTTTTGTTTACTTGAGGTTTGACCTTTGGGTCCTCTTCTGGCTGTACTGTTGGTTTTCTTCCTCGTTCCTTTACTTCTTTTGAGGTTGAAGACCTTACTGTTTCTTCACAAGAAATATCCGCCCTCCGACGACTTTTTCAGTGTCGATGCCATTCCATCTTTGTCCTCGATGATTGTTACCTTTCCTTTTCCTATGTCCTTTTCATTTTTGGGTTTTGTCACGTTCTTGGTCCGTCGAGCCGGATGAGATTTCTTTTTAGTTAGTTTGTTTGTTGTTGGAGTGTTTTCTTTAATTTTTTTGTTGCAACGAATTTTCTTTTAGTTTACAAGCGAATTTTTTTTGTTGGTCCTACCCACTCCCATTATTTTTCTTCCCGACCCCAACCTTTTAATTTTGCTGGGGGGGATAATAAATAATTGATTAGTTTATATACAATAATTTTTACCTTAAATTCCTTGGCGTTAAACAAGAAAATTTATTCCGTTAATTAAAAATAACCCTTTCGTGTATTAAAATTTGGATGGTAATTAATAATAAATATCCTTTCTAAGAATTTCGTCCCGTGGAATTTACGCCTTAATTAGATAGGCGACTTTCCAAGTATTTTAATAATTAAATGGTGGTGTTTTCCTTTTTTAAAAAAATTCGGGGTCAAATTTTTTCAACGTCAAGTATTGTGGTTGGTTTGTCTATTCTAAAAATAATACCGTGATTCTGTTTTTACCCACATACATACTGGGGTCTCCAGGAGACCCCATACCTTAATTAGCGTGCAATCATTTGTCGCACAATAAACTGGCAGATGAGGTCGACCGAACACGTTTTTTATGTTTTTACGGTCGCACAGTGAGTCTGCAGAGTCGCATAATAAAGACACTTACACAGCAATGGTTCAGTTGTCGATGGTTTTGCTTTGAATTCAGTCGATTTGATAGAATACGTCATGAATTTGTCGCTTTCCATCCTCTTTCTTTGTGAATACAATTATCAGTGTAACTATACAAATTAAGTACTATGAGCGATTTTTATTTAGCAATAGTTTCAGAGACGAAAGATGCCAAAAGCAAAACGTAAAATTGACGAAAACCGCTCACTTTACCCAGAAGGAACTGAAGAAGAAGTGTTGCGTATTGAGTTAGACCTGTCGGACAGTGAAAGTGGCGAAGACAACAATAAAAAAGTATCAGCACAGGAAGACAATCTCGATTTCATTAAAGAAGTAGGAAATGACGAAGTGCCTATCAAAGATAGCAATCTTGAGGTGGAAAAAAAAGATAACTGGATGTCATACGTATATCTATAAATCTGAAAACCTTTAATAAACAACTTGCTCAAGACAAGGAAGACGTGTAATGCATACTATTGTGACACAACCGATCGGACAAACGGCTTACTTCGCTGCAGCAACAACTATACTGAAAATTTTTGAACTTTTTGTGACAAAAAATATGACACAAAAGATGTGTATTTATACAAATGAAGAGGCTACTAGAGTTCACGACTCATGTAATAATAAAAATGCTAGTAAACAGCTATGGAAACCACTTGAAGTAGTAGAATTGAATGCATTTATTGGAGTATCAATGTCAGCTGGTGCTTTACGATGTCGAAAAGGATAAAAATAAAATCCGACCCACAGGTGTGTCAAGACTAAAACCAATCTTCGCAGCTTCAATGTCTCGCGATCGATTCATTTCAATCCGCAAATATTTACATTTTGATGATTAAACAAAAAGACCACAGCGAAGGGAACAAGATAAATTAGTAGCCATTCCAGAAATACGAAACACCCTTCCCGACACATGTTAGAAATTCTATTCATCTTATGACACCATTATAATTAATGAGTAGCTTGTGGGATTTTATAGAAAATCTCCTTTCCTCCAATACATGAAATAAAAGCCTGCAAAATATGGCATAAATCACCGTAACTGCAGCAGCGGTATACAGACAAAAGCAGTTAGTCTACGTCAACGAACAGTTGGGCCTACATAAAGAAAGAACCACTTTGGCCTCCAGCTAAGAGCTAAAAAGAGAATCTGATTAGAATGGGTAAGCGTGGGAAAACTCACCGATACATGCAAGATACCTCCTACTTGTTGAACAAAAAAACGTGCATCGCTGTAGCAAATATTTCAACGCACAAGCTGAAAAATCAAATTAAAAATTGGTTCAAATAACACGAATTCGAACGGCAATCCTCACGTTATCAAAGCGCGATTAGCAAACTGGAAAACACGCTATCAACTAATAGTAGGATCCATTATTTTGACAAGTCTTTAGATGGGAAATACAAGAGAAAGCAATTATACGTTATCGGAATGTTTGACAATTTAACGGATACCTAAAATAAGGTATTGACTATTTGATTTATCGAATAAATTTTCGTTCTAGAATAAATAGATTTAAAAGAAATGTTATAACTGCGCGTACAATTGTAACGAGGTAAAAATACAGGATGAGGTTTTGAATAGAAACCGAAGCTAGGTGAATGAAAAAACGAATTACCACAAAAAAGACCTATTTGAATCTATCGTCGAAAATAAACATAACACATTTACAATCAATATTTCCGGTTTTTGCTGACGATCTGTGTTTTGTTTCATTAATAAAAAAAGAACTAAAAAATGGACCACTCTTATACGTTTGGAGCTGCTATGGCCTCTTAAAAATGCTAACTGGGTCCCTCACTATACAGAACAAAATCTAGCCGCTCTGTTAGACTTTGTTGACAACAGATTTTCATAGCTCTATTACCAACCGATACAGGCCAATACTTACAGTTTGAGCTGTCGGAAATGCGCTTTGCCTGAACGTAAGACCAGCGACTGGTTCCACCCCGATGCCAGTAACTCGAGGGTGAGTTTTTTTTTGTTCTTCTTTATATGTGCTTCTGACTTCGGAACCAGAACGTTCTAAGATGGCATTTCCAAATTTGATTTTTATATATAAAAATTATTGAACTATTTTGGCATTTATTGCTCTTTGGTTACTTCTTACTATTTGTTTCTAAATTTCTAAAAAATCTACTACATGTTTAAGTTTATACTTACGATATTTTAGAGCTGTGGTTTTTAGGGTTGCGTTTGTTTCTCTTTTTTTCTCTAGGTACTGTCAGGGGGTAGTTGCCTAAAAACCACAGCTCGCCATTTTCATGGATAATTTCTTTTTAATATTTAAGGGTTTCTTATAATGTATTTATAAATTGGGGACATTGACTTTTTTTGGGGTTGGGTTTGGGAGTACGGTTTTTTGTATATATATTTTGTTTATTTTTAATTATAAGTTCTTTCTTTTCGGTTGTATGTTTTGTTCTGGGTGTGAATGAGTGAGTGTTTATATATATTTTTTTCTATTTATTTCAGGTTCCTTTTAATTTAGCTATAGGTATAAGACCCCGCCCACTCGCTGCCTGAACCCTGACTTACTTACTTTCTTTCTCCTTCTTTCTCTTGGTTTTTTTTATGTTACGTCAATGCACGTAGCAATATTTATATAAATATCAATTTACTTAATATTTGAAGGGATTAGAAACAATGGTATTTATGACAAGGAGTTTATCAAAAACGTCAATTTTTAAATAATAATAATATTCAACCAAATTTTTATTAGTACATTTTAAACAGAAAAAAACTTGATTCTCGAAGTTATAACGAATTGACGTTAATTGTTTCTCACCATTCTTTTTTAAATGTAGGAAGTCTCCTACTGTTCGTTTTTGTTTGTGCCTTTCCCAGAATTAATGTTTGCATGTGAGCAGGTTGCTTGCCATATCCCGCACTAAACACCTGCCGTGCTCCGCAACGAAAAACACTTTTTAACTTATACACTTAAATGAAAATAGACATACTACAATTTGCTTCAGAACGAAATCAAAGAGTACTCGAAACACTACTTGCTAGAACCTGCAAAGGTATTTTAATTACCAAAGACTCACATGAAAAATTACTTCAAGTATAGTGTCTACGATAGAATTTTCAACATTATAATGAAATATGAAAAATCCTGTAGCATGTATGGAATTTGCTTTATCTCAAAATAAAGTACGGAAATGCGAATTTATTTCTTAAAAAGAATTGAAGTCAAATGTTTACCGACGAGACGTATACACTCATGTAAACGAAATATCATATTCTTAAACCCCTTCTGACATGTTGCTTGTGAAATTTCGTTGCGAATATTTCGTTTCAAGTGCAATAAATTTTGCGGTTTATCGATATACACTTTTGACTTACAGAAAGAACCCCCATAAAAAGAAGTCTACTGGTGTCAGTTCCGGTAACCCGGGGGACAGAAGATGTCATCATATCGACTTACGACTTTTCCTGGGAAAATGCGCCTCATAATGTTCATTGATATTTGGGAAGTGTATGGTGTTGCACCATCTTGCTGAAACCACATGGATTCGTTTAGCCACTCAATGTTCTCCAATTGGGGTTCAAAAAAGTCTTCCAACATAGTCGAATAAGTTTGAGAATTCACTGTTGCTGTTTGGTGATTTACTTTTTCGAAAAAATAAGACCCGATAATTCCTTTTACACTTATTCCACACCAAACACTAACTTTTTTGAGTGTAGTGGCTTTTCATGCAACTGTACTGGATTCACCCAAGGCCAATAACGACAAGCTTATTTACCGATCCATCTAGAAAAAAATGTGCCTCATCAGAAAAGATTATGTTTTCATAACCTCGTGGACAGGAAAATCGATCGAGATGGTCCTACTGAACGTCAGCCTTAATCTAGTCACTTGGCTTAATTTTCTGAGTGATCTGAATTTTGTATGGATGAAACGCTAAAACTTTTTTGATTATTTGATGTACTGGTGTTTTCTTTAGTTGTAATGATGCGGACCGTTTTCGTATCGAGCGCCGGGAATTTGCGATCACGCCAAACCAAACTGTTTCAATGTTTTCATCATTTCTTACTGTTCGTGATGTTCCTGGTCCGTGTCCCACTACAGGGCCTTGTTCACAAAAACTTCGCACCCAATTAACAATAGATTGTGTACTCAGGCTGTTCGGTTTCTTTGTCACACGTTGTCGCGTTTAATTTTAAGTCGTATATTTGTAGTTGTAAATCTAATAGTAAAACTGTCATCCCTTGTTCCCTTATATCCTGTCGTAAAAATTCCTTGTGCATGTGTGAATAAGTAAGACTAAGGGTAGCAGTGAACAAACACTCTCTTCTCGATATCGAAGCAGAACAGTCGGTTTTTCGTTCAGTAACGGGAGTTAGTCAATAGTGCCGCGGACTTTATCGATAAACCCCTAAAAAACACAGTGCAAGTGCAAAGTAACACGGACTAAATTTCGCATACAGTTCACTTAGTTGAAGGAATAGGAACTGCAGCTTAGAACAACAAAAAACCGCGGAGGTAGGTCGATGTACAAAGTTATAAGACCCCCCACGCTGAGCACAGGCACTTACTTATACGTCGAATATTAAAATGTCTTGCAAACACTCTCCGTGCGAGAACCGGAGAATCGTTTTTCTTAAAATATGCCTCAATAGCAAACGTACGGTGCTCTGCCGATCAGCGATTTATGGCTATTGAAATCCGCATGGCTCTCGCGTTGATTAATACCCTTCATAGCCCATCCGACACCTCATGCGTCAGTTATTCACATTTAAAGTTGAAAATTCTTTTACGCACACCCCTTACTTTCAATACTTATACTTTATGTTCTTTATAATACTACAAGTAATCGAACAGTACTTGAAATACTAGTAAGTAATGTTCCCAAGTGGTCATAAAACGTACAGTACCAAACACCACCCATATAGAAAATAAGTTCAAGTACCTTCAATACAACTTACTTCAAAAACCTTAGAAGCCTTCAGGCAATCGAAAGGTACCTACAAAAATTTGGATCGTGGTCGAACATAACCTTACAATTTTCTAGTTCATTTTTTTAAATTTTGGTTATCAACTAGTCGGCATAAAGATCGCTGATGTAATGATAGATCCTTGTTAGCGTTGTTGCATCCATTTCGCTACACAACAAATTAATTTTAATAATTATCTTTCGAGACTTTCTCTTGTACAATTAAGTTGGTCATAACGCACTACAGATGTGGTTTTGAGTTTCCAACATTGCTCGGAGAATAACAATTTGTTGTACTTTGCAGCATAGATGTGTTCTTGCGCTTCGAAATGATGTGTGCCATTGCTACGATCAATGAAGACGCACAACAATATGCGAGGTGTTTATAAGCTGGTGGAAATGAGCGCCATAATTTCAGACTACCTAAAAATTAAAGTGATTAGTCAGTGCGTGTAATACAGCAACGTTACTTTTCTTTACCTTGTAATCTTTTGTTCCGGCTTGTAGATTATCAATAAACTTCACTTCAATCTGCTGAATAGAGACTCCTGTCGGACGCAACAAACCAAAAGGTACAAAGCAAACGCTTTCGATAATGTAGAGAACTTGATGCGTTTGACCGTCAGTTTTTGAGAGCGACAGCTGTATACTATCAAAGAGTTCCAGCAGTTGTTTGCACAAGTAGTTAGGCTAGAACAAATTTCAGCATTCACGCAGCTAACACTTACTCTACTTTATTATTTCCTGCATCTTTACTTACAAATAACTTTACTTAAAATTCACAGATACTAATAAAACTTAGATCCTTCATGTAATAAATTAAAAATAACCTAATAAATATGGCAATTATATAGTTACATATCGGAATAAAGATAATTATCACATTTCGATCACTTAATAAAAACAAAACATTGCACTAGTAACGGAATGTCAATCGATCACAAGTATACTTTTACCACATCGCAGATTCTTCTGGTAATTTTAGCTTCGACCTGCAACAAAATCATAAATAAGTTTTCTGCCAATAATAAATAATAATCATCCAATACCACTTCACTCGTCACAGCGCGTTACCCAAGCACACCTTACCTTGAAATATTGTTTTGAATAGGTGATAAAGGGTTTGATAGTACCGTCGATGCTATGGAGTCACCCGAAAGCGACTGATTAAGTGAAAACGCTTGTGGGATACAGTACGGATATTTCCATGGCGTTCCAGGTTGACGTTCAAAACCACTATCGTCACGTGTTTTTAACGATAACCGCCTGTTCAAAAAGCCTTATAACTTTCAGTAAACTACAAAAACTCACCTAAAAATTTTCGAACCGATCCCTGAAGGTTCCTCCAGCTTACTAACGTTGCTAGATCTTTTTTTCTGAAACCGTCTTCCGTGACTATCTTCAATGATAATATGTCGATCATGTGGTGTATCGTAGTTCACTTCCAAAATCGTAGAGAAGCTGTGTGGGAATATAATTTCGACTATTGTAATGACAACTCCCGCAAATAGACAGACACACCCTGTTCGAAAAGGTTGTATACAATTAGTAAAATATTAAAACGATACCTGCTACAAACACAAGCCAGAAACACCATCCCAATGAAAAATCTATGGCACTACTTTCTAAATAGATAATAAGGGGTGTGTGTGGTAGCATTGCAAAATATCCGCAGGCTGTTGAAAGCAAAAGGAGGCCGCAGAACGTCATTAAGAGGGCACCGTAACGAGGAACAGCCACGACCATAAGGTTCATTAGCAACCATGACCATAAACATGCCCTAAAACAGAATATAGTTCAAATACAAATACAAATGTAGTACATTATTCTTGAACGTGCTTGTTTCACGCAGGCGTATTTTGCAAAACCTCTTTAAAATATATGCTTGTGCTTTAATTATACATACGCTTGTATATAGAAAAAATATTTATAGTCGGTTATGTTATGGGTCTTTATCACACGCACGTTTATGGTGAGTTTATGCAGAGTGTACGTTTCTAATTTCGTTCCCCAACATAGATGCAAGACCACTACCGAGAGTTCTAGAGGCATAGTACGTGGGGGTTTTTTGAATGCAAAAGGTGGGGTAGTAGCGATTTTTTAGTGTTGTTAGGCTTGGGGCCCTAATGGAAAAAAGTTTTCGACCTCGAGGTGCATGCGCTCGAGTTGCCATCTTGTATTTTAGGTACAAAAATTTGTTTTTTGATAATAACTCAAAAGCGGTGGCTTTCATAACAAAAGATGTTTTATATCGGGTGTAACAAAATAAGTGTAAAACATTTCAGGGGATGATTCCTCATTGCAAAACAGATGGGGTCTTTCATATAAAGAAACTTCATTAGAGCATCCCTTGTTAAGATACAGCCCCTTAATGGGGCTACATAAAATTTGTTTTTCATTTTTTTTACAAACACTAAAAAGTTACAAAATTGAAATTAATGTGACATTTTTTAGTATCAAAAATACACTTACTCAGTAATTTATTTGGTTTACCCCATGGTTTTAAGGGGTGGAAAATGCAACCCCTAATATTTATTTCCAATGTAACTTTTTGCCTTATTATTTGTTTGCAATTTAAAAATTCATTTCCAATAGCTTATTTCATTCAATACAAAAAATGTCTCTTGAATTTTTTTGCCCAAAATTAACCACTTCGCAGAAAAAAATTATTTTACAAACAACTACAGAGATACATCGTCATAAGACGAAAATGCAAAACTAATTTATCTAGTAGGCCGCTATTAGTGATAGTGACAATTAAATTGTTATCATGCTGTCAGTTTGTAAATTTTTGAATTTGAATGAATAATTGTGTGTCGTTGTTCTGTTCTTAATTTGTTAGTTTAATAGTTCACTTGTTAATAAAAAAGGCATACACAAATACGGAAATGGCTGATGTGCATTACGTTTACGGTCTGTCGCAGGGTAATGGGTTAAAAGCTTGTAGAAGGTATGCTGAAATGTATCCTTAACGGCAGCTTCCTTCGCACAGAATATTTACCCAACTTCATCAACGATTACCAGAATATGGTTCGTTCGAAAAAAGAACGCAGAATTGTGGTCGCCATCGAGAAGTTAGAACACCACAGCTTGAAGAAGCAGTACTTAATTTGGTTGAAGAACAACCCACTAGCAGTACTAGAAAAATTGCTTTTGAGTTAAATGTTGATCATATGACGGTATTTCGAATTTTAAAAGAACAACTCTTATACCCCTATATTCTACAACGAGTACATTTTAAATTTTCCAATTGGATGCTGGAAATGACTAGAAAAAATCCTGACTTTCTGAAGACAATCAAATTCACAGACGAATGTACTTTTTCTCGGGACAAAATTATTAATTTTCATAATAACCATATATGGGCTGATGAAAACCTTCACGCTATTGCCCAAGAACATTTTTGTCTTAACGCGTGGGTCGGAGTTATTGGAGATTATTTAATTGGCCTTCATTTTCTACCTCCTCGATTAAATGGTGAGGCATACGCTCAATTTTTAAGAGAAGTGCATCCAGTACTGCTGGAGGAAGTTCCTTGTGGTATTAGAAGGGTTATGTTTTTTATGCATAATGGGGCTCCCGCCCATTTTAGTCAAGCAGCACGTCAGCATTTAACTCAAACATATCCAAATCATTGGATAGGTCGAGGAGGACTACAGAATTGGCCCGCTCGATCCTCGGATTTGAATCCTCTCGAATTCTCTACTTGGGGTCATTTACAGAGTTTGGTTTATCCTACTCCTGTTCGTGATGTAGAGAATTTAAGAAACCGCATCATCAATGCGTGCAGGGTAATTAGAGAGACTCCAGGAATAGTTCAGCGAATACGTGGCTCAATGCGCCGACGTCTAGATGCATGTGTAATGACCGAAGGTTGTAAAGTCTCCCTTAGTTTAATATTGGTTTGTTTTATTTGTATTGGTGACAAATAAACACCTAAAAGGGGTACCTACAATTTCAATATAAAAATAAGTTCTTGAGACTATTTTTACTCTTTCTTTTATAATAATCCTGCCACGGAGTATTTCTAGAAGATAATCATTATCCCTTATTAAACACGGTAGGGGGTGCTTCTAACCCGTTACATTTTTCAGAATTTAAATTTTTAAAAAGCTTTACCCTGACTTCCAGTACTTGTTTTGTTACGTGCCATTGGCACTTAAACATTGTTTAGTTTAATTTGACGTGCGGAAGTTTCGCGCCGCAAATTCAAAAGACTTGGCGTATATTTCCGTCACGTCAGAGTGCGTTTGCGCCAGATCGCGCGACGCGAGTGGCGGAGAAAAAGTGGGAGAAGTGTTTCCGTGAGTCTCTGTAACGTGGCCGTTTGCCTTTGAACATCGAGAAGGGCGGTCGTGTCTGGTATCGTATCTTCATTTTTATCATGTAGATTTCCTTTTGCTTATCTTTGTTTGACCTTACCTGATTAACCTATTCCTTATCGTTCCGCTACATATAGGAATCTGATACGACCCTGGAGCAGGCCCACGACCCTAGAACGAGCCGGATGTCCATGCTCCGCTAACAGCTAACCGGAGCAGTCACCATCTTTAACTATCTTAAAGGGGGCTCTAGCCATTTGAAAGGCGTACGCTCCGTTAATTGCCTTAAAAGGGGCCATCAGTAGCCCTGATGGACGTCAACAGAAGCCAACTTTAACTCAGGGACATATTCATGTGAGTATTCCGCTGTTATAAATTATTGTCTTAAATTTATATTTTGCGTTAATTGCGTATTAAATTTGTGCATTGTATGACGTCATTGTCAGATAGCCGCGCTAAAGCCTGTGTAAAGCTTGGAGCTACCACCTGCCGTGCCGTCGCTTATTCCGCGCTTGCGCGATTGCTATTATAAACCTTTAAATTGTGCAATTATAAACTCTTTAAGGTGTAAGAATTTGGCGCCCTCAACGTGTGAAAATGGCGATAAGAGTTTTTCTTTTGTTTTTATGACTAAACAATGTATTCCCTAATGTTATTTATAGCTTTTTCACTAAAAAAAATCAATTATCTAATATCTGTTGACCTTAAAATCTTATATTCGTGTTTTGGAACACACCACATTCCATAAATGTCAAAAATAATTGTTATGGCAATTAGAGGTATACCGCCATTTTAAAATTAAAATTTAGCTGTTGTTATAAAATATGTTTTAAATATAATGTTAGTTTAATTTTGAATGTGGAATGTGTTTGTTAACTTCAGTTATATTGTTGAGTGATTAGTTTGTTTTTAGATGCAAATATAAGTTTTTAGGAAAGATCAATCCCTTAACCCTACTTTTTACACGTCAGTACACATAAATAAATAAGCAAACAAGTAATGCATGTCTTAAACACGGTTTATTATGAAATTATCTACTTTATATTAAATTGAAACATAACCCTTGTCTGTTTTTTCGACTTTAAAAGACCGTTTTTGAAACCGTGAATACACTGTTTTGTGGTTACATTCTAAAGGTGTCTTTTACTAATCTAGCTATTTATTTAATGATATTTCAATTACCTTTCTAAGAAACTTTGTGTTTAAAAGCACAACGTAACGATTTGAGCTTTAAAATATCCTTTTTTAAAAACGCTAGACTAACGGGATCTTGTTGCATTTGTTAAATAACACATTACCTACATTTTTTATAATTTGGAGTGTTTTCTATAACCGAAATCATTTAGTATAATTCACAATTACATATATATAACAAATTTGTTTGTCCAAATATAGATTTCCTACTTACCTGAGTTTTTAGTGTCTTTTAAAGCGTTATTTTGACTTAACCGTGATATATTTTTTTTCTTAGATACTATGTTGCTTTGATATAGTTTTAAAAGTTGTTCCCTTAAATGTTTTATAACCTACGAATGCCTTTTATAGAGGTTCTTGCCTTTATATATAGTTAACGAAATTACCTAACCATATCTTTTACCTTCCAAAATGTTGTAATAAACTGGATCTCTATATATCTGCTCCTTTGAATACTGAAATAAAGGAATTGCCGTTAACGTTTTAGTATTTAAACTCATTTACGATAGTTGTTGATAACTCCCGCAACATCGAAAGAATATTCCAACAATTTGGAATACTACTTCTATGTATATGTATCGTGGAATGTTTCTTTCGTGTAGCGAGTATGATTTTGTCTTGATTGCATATTTTTTTAAATATCGATATTTCAACGTAGAACTTTAAGATCCATTAAGCGGAATTTACTGTCGGATTTGGTCGTCTAGCTGTCTATAAGTCTAGAACGAGGCCCATAAAAGAGCCGGTCGTTAAGCATCATAAGTCTAGACGAGAATTTGCTTGGTAAGTTTGTCGTTTTAGAATTTATAATCATTTGTTTTTAATAATGATGTTGAAATTTTTCTTTATTGGTTTGGGAGGAACTCAAATGAGAGCTTTCAATTCCAGTAAATATATGCTTTATAAAATATCTTTTTGTTTTTCAACAATTTTATTAGTGAATCGAGTTTTAATTACTCTTATCTCTTCACATATCGATTTAAACCTCATTAAATGCCTTAAAATTATCTTTAAAATCGTTTAACCCTACATATATCTAAAAGCTTTTCACGATTACTTCTTTGACAATGTACCTAATGTTTTCAGCTCTCACTTGGCTTAATAACCTAAAACAACCCGCAGGTCGTTTGGCAAGATGGAACTTGCGTATCTCTGAATTCACTTTTGATGTTAGGCATAGGCCTGGCAAATTAAATATCGTACCTGATGCCTTATCTCGTGATGTTGTCTCTCTTAACATTCCAAATTTAATTCCTTATACCTGGTATCTTAATATGATTAAACCCTTACGATTTACCTAGTATTTTTTTGTTCTCACTAACAATTGGTTAACTTTAATTACCTATTCCCTCTCTCATATAGTATATAATCTCTTACACGTTAACTTTACTTACCTTAAATCACCTATCTTTTTCTTTTGGTTGACTTTTCCTTGACCATACCGTTACTTATATATCACTTCATTCTCTACACCCCCCAATATAACTCTGTCGTTTCATTCAATTAACCCTCGAACTTTTCCTACTGCATATTATTCGGTTTTTAGTATTTTTCTTACATCGTTTAATTGTGTGGTAATTGTCGTAACTTTGGTTGTAATAACTCATTGAATTTTTATGATTGGTTTTAGCTGATGTTAGAGTGGATGTTTTTCTTCTTTGGGCTTACATAGGAGTCGCGGCCTATGCCATTGTAAGAAATAGTTCATATTCGCACTTGCAAAAAACTAGGATTGCCTATTCCATGTGTTTTTCCTCTGAATTATTACAGTCGCCCACATTATACTATATCATTATTTGTTTCTTTTTCTACTAAATCAACATAACTTATAAACATTTTTTTTTCATTGTTTTTTGTTGAACTTTGTGGTGAGGCGCTATTGCTTCTTATTGATATCTTATTAAATTCTCGGTTGTTTTAGCATATTGGGACAGTATACCTGTATTTAACTGCTTATAATTAGGCATCGTTGTGTGTTTAGGGTGCTACCGTTTTAAAAAAAAACTACCTTAAAACAGTTTGTTTTTGTGTGAATGTATCTGTATTGATACTTTTGAGTTGTTGTGTCAACTTTTGCCTGATTTTCTTATCGTAGTGGAAAATGATCGTACTAGTTCTCTTAAGAGCCCAGTGAATTTTTAACGTATGATACCTTATCTTGTCGGATTAATATCGCAGGTGGTTCTTCAGACTGCGCTGTGTTTAAATAGGGACAACTCTCTACCTTCTCTCGGACGCTTGTCCAAAAATTCTACTTTTTTATATCCCGCTATCTCCGTTTATGCCTTATTCTTCTTTCGGTGGACCTGTTCTCGTCTCGGAACACCCGTCTGCCGCATAAGAGTGATGTTCCCTCACTCCGGGCTACTGGCCACATTGGCTGGTTGAGTAGTGCTTTGCTATCCACCTTTTTCTGTCTCTTTTGCTCAATGTGAGCCCTTCCTCTACTTTTTTTCTACCTGGAAGTGCCCCTTATGCATTCCAAATAACCACCTCCCTCTTTCTACCGTTCCTATTTCTCTGCCTTTTCATTTCCGTTAGTCACCGTGTGGTTGCGCGGGAGGTTTTCACAGACACCTGGACCCCGTCTCTGGGAATCTTTCGTGAGGTCATGCGGTGCCGCTGTCAGCGCATGGGCTCTGGCAGTGAAGGTATGTATGAGTGTGTGAATGTGTGAGTGCATGTGTATATCGTTATATATCGTGTGGGTATCGGGTGATTATATCACCGATATCGATTAACGCCGGGTGCAGGGATGCACCCAAATGCCTTTGCCGGTCCTTCGTGCCGTTTCTTGCAAACGGGCCTGCTTCACAGGTCGCTCTTTTTAGAGGGTACGAGAAATACCCATTTAACGGCTCCACAGAGCCACTCTATCGTTACCTTTATCTATTATCTTTGGTAATGATTAAGTTAATATCTTTATCTTATTTATTATTTTTGATAATACCCTTAGTTGAATATCGTTATCTTACCGACTACCATTAGTAGTAACTTTGAGTTAATTTCGCGTTATCTTACCTGTTATCTTTAGTAATAACTTTTGTTTAATTTCGCGTTACCTTACCTACTATCTCTAATAATAACTTTAGCTTAATATCGCGTTATCTTACCTGGTATCTCAAACAATAACTAAAGCTTAATACCGTTATCTTATCTATTACCTTTGATGATAACAATTTAAGCTCAATATCGTTATCTTGTCTATTATCTTTAACAACAATTTGAGATATTGTCTTATCTTTTTATCTTCCTAACGTTTGGTATTTATGACCAGACGTGGGAATTATTTTCCTTGAAATTTAAGTGAAAATGCTAACCTGATGTAGAAATGTAATTTGTTAGGTTAGCAACATAAGGATTTAGTAGGGTGGTACTTTTGGTAAATTTGTTGATTCACAACCATGTCATGGACAAGTTTTGATGTGTATCGTTAGAAAACCAAGGTACCAGTAACAAAAATTTGCTAGAGTGTAGATTAATGCACTCTGTTGAACATTTTAAATTTGGGCACTTTTTGCCAACAAAGAACAGTTTTGATGCAGCGCTCATGTGTTTGCACGTAAGAACTTTAATGTTAGAGCTTTAGTTTAGATAGGTTAGGCGACTTGTCGCATTTGTTTTACTTTAAGTAGTGTTTCATGCTCCCCGACAAATTTGTGCTGTCTATTATTAGTGTAGTCAAAGACAATGGGGCTACATTTTCCGTTTCCTGGTAATTAGGTAGACGTGTTATCGATCGAAAAAACCAGGTGGCGCCTTATATAAACATTTTTGTAGGTTTTAAGTTAGGTTTTACGTAGGGTAGCTAGGATTTAGATTTTAAGCTGTTACTGTGCTAACAGGCTTTTTCTTTTTTTAATTTTTTTTTATGGCTTTGTCGCGATTGTTACGTGCCAAATTGGCACTTAAACATTGTTTAGTTTAATTTGACGTGCGGAAGTTTCGCGCCACAAATTCAAAAGACTTGGCGTATATTTCCGTCACGTCAGAGTGCGTTTGCGCCAGATTGCGCGACGCGAGTGGCGGAGAAAAAGTGGGAGAAGTGTTTCCGTGAGACTCTGTAACGTGGCCGTTTGCCTTTGAACATCGAGAAGGGCGGTCGTGTCTGGTATCGTATCTTCATTTTTATTATGTAGATTTCCTTTTGCTTATCTTTGTTTGACCTTACCTGATTAACCTATTCCTTATCGTTCCGCTACATATAGGAATCTGATACGACCCTGGAGCAGTCCCACGACCCTAGAACGAGCCGGATGTCCATGCTCCGCCAACAGCACCGGAGCAGTCACCATCTTTAACTATCTTAAAGGGGGCTCCAGCCATTTGGAAGGCGTACCCTCCGTTAATTGCCTTAAAGGGGCCATCAGTAGCCCTGATGGACGTCAACAGAAGCCAACTTTAACTCAGGGACATATTCATGTGAGTATTTCGCTGTTATAAACTATCGTTTCAAAATTGGAATATTTTCCGTCAATGGCGTATTTAATTTGTATATTGGTGACGTCATTGACAGATGGGCGCGCCAAAATCTGTACAAAGGTTAGCGTTACCAACTGCCCGTGTCGACGCTTATTCCGCGCTTGCGCGATGTAATTATGAACCTTTTAAATTGTAAGAAATTATGATACGTAACAAAATTAAAACAAAGACAATATAATTCATAATTAAGAACTGACCATAACAATATTGCTTCCATATTTTGAATTTACAATAAACCTGTATATATCGAATCTAGAATTTTGATGAAAGTTGTATACAGAAGATTTTTGAACGTTACAAAGTCGATATTTGAGAAAATAAAGCTTTAATATCCGAAGCAACCAATATATAGTTTCAACAAAACTACGATAAAATCGTACTGTGATGGTAAAAGGAGAATTAGGCTGAAAGTATTATGAAATATATAAATAAGAACAGCATAAAGAAGTTTCAAAAGTGCTAAAATAAGTAAGTAACCTAGAAATATATATTTTAGTACGGTATGCTAAAATCTAAGCTAGTTTTAAAATTTGAGCTTTTCTAAAACCCCACAAAGCAATTTTCTGTGGTACTGGCTAAAAGTTGTGTGTGTAGTCATATATGTTGCAACAAAGAATGTGAGATTAAAATAAAGATTCTAAACCATCTAACACTGCAGGATTATTACTAGCAAATTTCTTTAATTCAAAACCTCCTCTTTCCAACAACAATATCAATGCAAAAGCCAAGAGATGAACGTCATTTACGGTGTTACCTCCAGAAATTAGGTCATCAACATAAATGTCTGTTTGTAAAACCTTCGAAGTCTTGGGAAAGTCTAACGATTCATCCAGAGCTAATTGTTTAATTGTACGTAAAGTCAGAAATGGGGACGAACTTACCCCAAATATTACTCTGTTCATCATATACTCTCGAACAAGTTCCTTTGTATTAAATCTCCAAAGGATTCTTTGAAAATCCCGATGATCCTCATGCATGAGAATCTGATGATACATTTGTTTTATATCCGAAATAAGAGCAGAGAGTATGTCACGGTAATTTTGGAAATATTATAAACTAGGCTTCTTATTGGTACGGTGACTTTAAAGTGCTCCGCCTCTGCTCCGGGTTTTGAATAATCTCGTGGATTCGTAGTAGTGACTGGATGATAAGAAGCCACAGATGATCCAGAACTGAACAGAATAATTAAGGGTGCCAGGACTACTTGGAGCAAGACAAAGAACTGCGAACTTTGTCCTAACAGTTCGGTAAGGTACCAATATTAAAGACAAAATATATTGAATAGGAGGCCAACAACTAGCTGAATGATGCGATAGGTGAAATAGTTACTCAAATGCAGCAAACTTTATTAATAGTACATAAAATATCTCTTCCGCTTCTAACACTTAATCATACAATAATAATAAGACACATTGAATAAATTCCAATTTAATAATTCATAAATAATGTGATACTTTGAGTGCTCAAGAGGGCAGATTAGGTTATTGGTAAGCACTATAATACGACCTGAACTAGTTGTTCCTAGATCTTCAGTAGCTGGATGTAACAGCGATGCACCAGGTGCTGGGTAAATAATAAAACTTGCGGGTAGTAGAACAGACAGGTACCAGGTTTAGCTCTTCGCCATTTCTGCTACGTACAATATAAAAGATAGAGAAGATCTTGATCTCGTACTAGTAAAGCTAGTGCTCGTGATAGTGATTAATGCTAAAGATAACACTTGTGGTGCTGCTAGTTCAGTCTATAATTAGTTACTCTTTGTATACTTGAACCCCAAAGTTAGTTCCCTAAAAATTATGAATAAGCAACTTTGTAAAACGTGCTATTAAAAATATAAATATCACACAGGTGGAATAACTAAATTTAGAATGTGACCTCCAAAAATGATTAGGTTCAGGGTCACTGATACAAAATGTACTCCTAAAACGACACATGAAAGAAATATTAATATAAATGTCAATGCACATACCTGTCTCTTGGAAGATTCAAAATCCGTAATAAACGGTAGAGAGCTCCAAACCAAACATACAAAAATAGGTAGACTCTCGAGATAAAATCGAAGTAAATAGTGGCAACAGCATGATCTAACACCTTCCAATGTTGGATTAGAATAATCGCTAACAACCAGCTAGTTATCAAACAACTTGATAACAACATATTGAAGAATTTTAAATACGAAAACCAGTCGAATATAACCATGAGTGTAGCGCATAAATGACATTGACTGTCGTTTCGAGATACAAGTAAAATGGAATTGTAGTGTTTAGATTACAGGTGGAGGAATTAAGATCAACCAACGGGTCATATATGCCGAAAATAATAATTAACAAAAAATGGGCGTTACACGTATTTATGCTGTCGAAAGTTTAATAAAACCTCCACCATATTTGTGTGTAACTTTGGACCTGGTTCCAAAGTATCATTCAACAATATGCCATTGGAAGACTTAGGCGAAGCATTCATAACTACTCTCAATTGCATGGAAGAATGATGTTTTAACACTCCATGATGGGGAATATAATAAACATTAGGCTGCCTCGGCTCATCTACCAAAGACATATAACCTGAGTCAATATTATCATGCATCGCCTTCTTATATAACACACTCATTTCAGAATTTTTCGAAAGACGTTTTTCTAATGCTAACAAACAACAAAGAGCTGTCGAATAGCTCTCTCCAAAAATACATGGACTACTATCCTTAAAGGGTAGTGATACCACATATCTACCCTCCTCGTTCCGAAAATAAGTTTCTTTAAAATACTCCTCACAAGGTTCAACCTTGTTATGGGTAGGAATTTGTTCCAGCTCCCATAATTTTTTAACATTTTCTTTTAATATGCATTCGATAAAATAGCACCTAGTGGTATTTACATTATTAGAAGCCACTTTACCCATAACCACATACCTGAAAATAGTATTTATGGCTGATGGCCCAATACCATTGGGAGTTGATATGACCTGACCTAATAATAATTGAGGGAACATATCAGCCCCAAGCAACAAATCAATTGATCCCTTTGAATCAAAATAAGGATCCGCAAGATTTAAATCTTGTAAATGATTCCAATTGTTAATTGAGATATTAATCACAGACATGTCACTGCAAATTGTCGATAATATTTGAGCTGTGACAGCCATCGAAGAAGATTTACAATTACGTGATTGTAACCTAAGAGTTACTACTCCCCGACTACGCGTGGTAGTCTAACCAAGACCTTCAACAAGCATTGAGGAGTGACTGCGGACGATGCCCAACTTTTGTACACAGTTCTCTGTGACGAAACTAATTTGGGATCCGCAGTCTAATAAAATACGAATACGAAGTTTCCCATTAGCTACTGTTAAAACATTTACAATAGCAGAACGGTAGCTTTCGATTCTGCCATACCAGAAAAAGCCGTAGAACTTGCCGTTTCTGCCATAAACTCCGAAGCAGGCTTTGGTTCAACATTCACTGCACTCAATGAATCACAAGCAGAAGCAATCGAAATATTTGCATCCCTAATGGAATTCTGGACTCGAGCATAGTGAATGAGAGTAGCATGCTTATCATCGCACAGTGCACATAGTTTTGTGACTTGCAATCTCTACTAACTGTGATTTTTTTAAACAAATTAAACAACGATTGTGAGCTTTAACCCACTTAAAACGCTCATAGTCAGTTTTATCCTTAAACAATTTACATGATAACAGATCGTGATCATTCGCACAAAATGCACAATTAGTAGCCGAATTTGCAACTAAAGAATGCATGGTTTTACCTTTACTATTATTGAAATACAATTGATCCCTTTTAATGCTTTTATTAAATTTCAATGGGGTCACTATGTTTAAGTTATCTAGAGCATAGCTCTGCTTTCCAATAAAATCTAACAAACAATCAATAGAAGGTATTTTATTTCGATCATCTGCAATGCTTAACTCAAATTGTTCACGCATTACGTGATCCAACTTTTTTAAAAGTAAATTAACTATGAGCAAATTTAATTGCTTTTTCCGACTTGCTAATACAGCTTTTAATGCTGCTCAATTTTCAGAAAATGTATGTATTATCTTCTTCAAAGACGAGGGTGATCTATCGGTAATGTTTTGTATTTTGAACAAATACTTAAATAATTGTTAGCAATAATTCACGTATTTTGGTATCGTTTATTTAACAGATCGAGTGCAACAGAATAATTGGCACCTGTAATTTTTAGGCTCTTAACAAGAGTGGCTGCTTCTTCACTTAAATTTTCCACCAAATAACCCAGCTTTTCAACATCTGAAAGCTTTTTTGAATTACCAATTAAACTGATAAATAACTCTATAAAGCTTGGATACAACGATATATCCTCATTAAATTTAGCCAGTTTCAAAGCAAGCAATTTGATATGGGATTATTGTAAATTTGCAACCACCGAACTATCTAAATTTACATTTAAAATTTTATCCAAAAGCCTATTCAAATTTCTACTTTTAGAACGAATGCTATACGAAATATCATCAAATTTATCCCCATAAGTCTGTATTTCCTCTAACCGGGATTCGGATATGCCAACGGAACCGATTAATTGTATTTGTAACTGAAAATCGATCAACGGTTTCTAAAAAATCTTCTGCGCATATTAAACAATTATCAATTTCGGCATTTTGCATTAAACCTAACAATTTTTCCCCGCTCGCCATATAACCCTGCAGCTTTTGCAGGATGTCTTGTTGTTTCTCCATTTTGACGAATCACCAATAATGTTGAGTGATCTCCAAATCGTTGAATGCAGGAACAATTGCGCAAAGAAAAATTATGCAAAAAGTGCATTCGCAAACAAAATCCTATGTACTATAAATCGTATGAAGAGTGTGGCATAGACGGATGCAAATTCAAGCATCATTACTTGCTGCATGAGCAGACAACGCACGTTATCGACAAATTACCGAATATTGTTTCGGATACAACCAATATTGTCAGTGTGCATCGACCACAAAATTCAAAGCTACCATTTCGAGTGTTGCCTCTGATTTTGCATGGAAAATCGTCAAGTGTAAAAACTTACGCGTTTTTTGATGAAGGTTCGTCTATCACCCTAAATGAAAAACGTTTGGCCGATCAATTGAATTTGCCTGGTGGATCTACCGAAACGCTGTTTGACATGGATGAGTGGAGTAACGCATGAAGAACCCGATAGTTAAAAGGTAACTATCAATTTCAGATTATCACAGTGGCGCGAAAAGGTATAGGATGCAAAGTGTAAGAACAATTAAGTCATTGCATCTTCCCGCACAGTCGTTACCATCGAAGCGTTGAAGAGTGAATAGATCATCTAAAAAATTTGCCCATCGTGCATTATACAGATGCAGTTTTGCAAATACTAATAGGAGTTCAATAAACAAACTTAGGTGCTGTTACGTGCCGAAAATCGGCACTAGACATCTTTTTAGTTTAGTTTTGATGTGCAGGAGTTTCGCGCCTTAAATTTGAAAGACTTGGCGCGTGTATTTCCGTCACGTCAGAAGTGCGTTGGACGAACTTCGCGCCGACGCGTATGGGGGAAGAAAAAGTGGGGAAGTTTCCGGAAGACGCTTAGGAAACGTGGGACTTTGCTGTTGAACATCGAGAAGAGTGGTCGGGTCTGGTATCGTGTCTTTATTTTAATTATGCAGATTCCCTTCTTGCTTATCTTTGATTGTCGACCCTATAAACCCGTTCCTTATCGTTCCGCTACATAGGTAAAAGAAGATAATTTGGATACAACCTGGCAGCAGTCCAAGACCCTAGAATGAACGAGTCCAGGGAGCCCTGAAGTAGCTAACCGGAGCAGTCCTGATGGAGGTCGCAGCCACCCTCTTTAAATAATTTGGAAAGGGGCCACGAGCAACCCTGAAGGAAGTGATTCCGTAGGAAGCTGGACCTATTCATGTGGGTACCCCGTGTGTGGGATTTTGTTTATAATACCTTTTATGAAATTGGCATATTACGTCATTTACGAGTAATAATTTGCATATTGTGTGACGTCATTGACAGATGGGTGCGCTAATCTCCACTCTATAGATTGGTATTACTAACTGCCGTTGTGTCGCGTATACCGCGTCGACGGTAGAGCATGAGACTATTAATCTCAGGGTCGTGGGTTTGCAAGATCCACGTTGGGCGCCAATTGTTACATTTATTCGTGCTTCTTATATTTACCGTCGACTCGGTATACGCGACACAACGGCAGTTGGTAAAACCAATCTATAAAGTGGAGATTAGCGCACCCATCTGTCAATGACGTCACACAATATGCAAATTATTACTCGTAAATGACGTAATATGCCAATTTCATAAAAGGTATTATAAACAAAATCCCACACACGGGGTACTCACATGAATAGGTCCAGCTTCCTACGGAATCACTTACTTCAGGGTTGCTCGTGGCCCCTTTCCAAATTATTTAAAGAGGGTGGTTGCGACCTCCATCAGGATTGCTCCGGCTAGCTACTGCAGGGCTCCCTGGACTCGTTCATTCTAGGGTCGTGGACTGCTGCCAGGTTGTATCCAAATTATCTTCTTTTACCTATGTAGCGGAACGGTAAGGAACGGGTTTATAGGGTCGACAATCAAAGATAAGCAAGAAGGAAATCTACATAATTAAAATAAAGATACGATACCAGACCCGACCACTCTTCTCGATGTTCAGCAGCAAAGTCCCACGTTTCCTAAGCGTCTTCCGGAAACTTCCCCGCTTTTTCTTCCCTCACACGCGTCGGCGCAAAGTTCGTCCAACGCACTTCTGACGTGACGGAAATACACGCGCCAAGTCTTTCAAATTTAAGGCACGAAACTCCCGCACATCAAAACTAAACTAAAAAGATGTCTAGTGCCGATTTTCGGCACGTAACAATGCTTGGATGCACGTGAATTAAATAAAATTTTGATACCAAACAGGGACTCGCCTCAGACTATGGAAGAGTTACTACAAAGGTTTAATGGAACTAAAACTTAACGGCCATCGATTTTACCTATGGGTATTGGCAGATTAAATTAAATAAGTTCAGTCTTCCTCTAACTGCTTTTCTTGTCAATGGGTGCAGCTATCAATTTAAAGTACTACCGTTTGGGTTCAATGTTTCGGTGGCAGTTTTCAGTAAGTGCGTAGACACCGTATTGGGGCCTGAAGTTTTGAGTTTTGCGACCGTGTGTGTCGACGATGTTTTGAATACCTCTTCTTCGATAACCGAACATATTAATCAATTAGATATTGTGTTATCAAAAATACGCGATGCAGAAATGACCATTAAGGCAAGTAAATCAGAATTTTTAAAAAATAAACTCAAATTTCTTGGACATATAATCAATGCAGATGGGATCAAAGTCGATCCTAGTAAAGTACAAGTGATTCAGGATTTTCCTGAACCACGTAACAAAAAAGAACTACAATCATTTTTAGGTTTCTGTAATTTTTATATAAAATTTGTACGAGAGCACTCAAACTTGACTTCAAATTTAATGCACTTACTAGAAAAGAATTCTAAATGGCATTGGGGTATAACTGAAAAGGAGGCTTTTATTGCAATCAAAAATACATTTTTAGACGTCGAATTAAAACATCCAAATTTTAATGAACCGTTTAACTTGGAAACTGACGCGTCCACTAAAGCACTAGGTGCGTACTTTTCCAAATTTGTTACATTCCGAAAATCGGCTATGTAAACATTTCGTTTTAGTCTAATTTGTGAGTGAATTCGCGCCAATATTTCAAAAAATAGACTTGTGCGTGCATTTCCGTCACTTCAGACAGTTGCGTCGGCGCCAGAGAATGCGCAGACGTGGAGTGCGGAAGGAAGTGCGCATTTTCCGTCAAGACAGGGACTAGTCAACGAAACGTCTAACAGTGAGGTTATCTGTGCCTTTTTTGTCTTCTCTTTCAGGTAATGTAGGTTCCTTTGTCGTATCTCTGCCCTGTATCGTTCCCTACCTTTATTGCTCCGTCCTACCTACGATCAAGAAGAGGGAAGACAGAAAATCTAACTACAACGTGGGCGAAGGCCAAACCACGCCCAACTAACGCCGAGATCCTGCCGCCCGAATAGCTGTAATGCTGTGAAGAGCTCCACATTTTACGTGAGTACATTTTATCTTTTTCTTATGTATGTGATCCAAATTTGAGACGCAATAATGACGTAATACCTTGTTGCGCAATATTTTGTACGTGTTTATTATGTTGCCAACTGTCGTAGTGGCTCTTATCAATTATGCGCGGGACTTTAACAGACTGAAGTATAACAGATTGATAACAAAGGAGGGGTATGCAGTATAGCTTTTGCAAGTAGAAGTTTATTAAATACAGATCGTCACTATATGATAACTGAGCTGAAACTTTTAGGGATTGTTTTTGGGTGTAAAAAGTTAGATCTTATATTTTGGGATTTCAAACACACGCGTTAACAGATCATAGGGCACTAGAATTTCTTTTTACGTGTAAAGCACTAAGTGCAAGGTTGATGCGATGGTGTTTGTATTTGCATGAATTTAAGTTACAAATTAAATATAGAACGAGTAAGGATAATGTGGTGGCAGATTTTTATCTCGCAATGGTTACGAAGGTGAAAAAAAAAATCAAGCTATTGTTGTAGCTCCAACTAAAATTAAAATCCAAGATAATAGTACCTTAAAACGAATCTTAAAAAATGATGCTCAGATAAATTGGATAAGGAATGAATTAATTTCTAATGCAAATGGTAAAAAGGGTGAACTAACAAAAATTACACTGTTAATGATGAATTATTATTTCGGAAAAGTAAATCTCGAGAAGAATGGTGGCTTATATGTAAACCAAATCATATAGCTAATAGGTTGATATGGGAGTACCACTTAATTTATGGACATTTTGGAGGCAAGAAGTGTGCTGTTATATACCAAATTTGCGAAGCAAGGTAGATAAGGTGATCTCAGGCTGTGAATTGTGCCAAAAATCAAAGGTAGGAAATATTAAACAAGCAGCACTTTGTTACGTGCCACAATTTGGCACTAGACTTTTTGTTTAGTTTTAAAATGCGGGAGTTTTCGCGCCATAAATTTCAAAGACTAGGTGCGCGTATTTCCGTCACGTCAGAAGTGGGTTGGACCAATTTCGCGCCGACGCGAGTGAGGGAGAAAAAGTGAGGAAGTTTTTCCGGGGAGACACTGTAACGTGGCTTTTTGCCGTTGAACTTCGAGGAGTGCAGTTGTCGTGTTTGGTATCGTATCTTTATTTTTATTACGTAGATTTCCTTTGCTTATCTTTGTTTTCTTTACCTAATTAACCTATTCCTTATCGTTCCCGCTACATATAGGAATTTTGATACGACCTTGGAGTAGTCCACGACCCTAGAACGAGCTGGAGTCCATGCCCCGCTAGCAGTTAGCCAGAGCTGTCACCATCTTTAAATAACCCGGAAGGGGGTCCTAGCAACCAGGAAGGAAGCGGGACTTATTCATGTGAGTATTAACTTTTCACGATATTTATTGCGTAATTGCGCAATTAAATTTGCTTCTTGTGTGACGTCCTTGACATATGCGCGCTAATTTCCACTTATTGGAATAGCGTTACCAACTGCTGTTGTGTCGCGTATATCGCGTTCACGGGAAGATAATAACCCTTGGAGTTGATATCAACTGATTCGTTTGGCCCCTTACCTACAGGTAGAGGAGGAGTTAAATATATTTTTGTATCCCGTAATGTATTCTCAAAATTCATTAAATTATATCCCATTAAACGAGAAAATGCAAAAACTTTACTTAATAAAATAACTAAGGATTTTATTCCTAATGTAGGAAAACCAATGTATATATTGTCAGACCATGGATCACAATTTACTAGTAGTGTGTGGCGTGAAACAATGGCCGAACTAAGTATTGAAGTCCAAAATTCAACTGTTTATCGCCCACAATCAAACCCTGTAGAGCGAGGTATGAGGGAGTTGGGGCGTTTATTTCGTGCATACTGTAATGAAAAACACACCCTATGGCCAGAGTATACCCAAATTATAGAGGACTGGCTAAATTGTGTAGAAAATGAATCTACCGGCTTTGCGCCGATAGAATCGCCTAAAGGTGTTGAGCACGAACAATTCATTGAGAAATTAATTAGCTTTTCAAAAAGAGAAGATTTGACAGAGAACATTAAGATCGAGCTCGCTCATAAGAATTTAATGACTAAAGCAAACAGGCGGAAGGAAAACACGTTAAAAATATCAAACCAATTGTCTATGAACCAGAAGATTTAGTGTTAGTAAAAACTCATTTTTAAGCCATCTACCCTGGTAAAGGAAGTAAAAAAGTTTTTCCTGCTGTATGAAGGACCTTTTGAAATTTTCAAACGGATCCACGAAAATGCTTACGTCCTTAAATATTTAAATTCTGATTAAATAAAATTCACCCAAAATATAATTAATTTAAAATTGTATAAGAAAAACCCATTAGTTGCGTAGTTTCGGGTATCGTTTCTTTAACAGATCGAGTGCAACAGAATAATTGGCACCTGTAATTTTTAGACTCTTAACAAGAGTGGCTGCTTCTTCACTTAAATTTCCCACCAAATAACCCAGCTTTTCAACATCTAAAAGCTTTTTTGAATTACCAATTAAACTGGTAAATAACTCTATAAAGCTTGGATACGATGAAATATCCCCATTAAATTTGGCCAGATTCAAAGCAGGCAATTTGATATGTGATTCTTGTAAATTCGCAACCACCGAACTATCTAAATTTACATTTAAAATTTTATTCAAATTTATACTTTTAGAACAAATGCTATACGAAATATCATCAAATTTATCCCCAAAAGCGTGTACTTCCTCTAACAGAAATTCGGATATGCCAACGATACCGATTAATTGTGTTAGTAACTACGAAAACCGATCAACGGTTTCTGAAAAATCTTCCGCGCGTATTAAACAATTATCAATTTGATCACGATTATTCGAAGTTTTGGCATTTTGCATTAAACCTAACAATTTTTCCCCGCTCGCCATATAACCCTGCAGCTTTTGCAAGATGTCTTGTTGTTTCTCCATTTTGACCAATCACTAATAATGTTGAGTGTTCTCCAAATCGTTGAATGCAGCCCAATTGCGTTGAATACTTCCAATGGTAATGCTATTTACCCAAATATGCAATACGGAACGCACTCCCGAAACCGAACCAAAATGACAGGTGTTACGGTCAATTTGTTTATCGAATACGAGTTATCTTGTTTATCAAATACCACACGTATTTGTTCAAGGAATTAATCGCGATTAATATAATTCAAAAGTCAAACTACTACACTAATTTTAAGCAATTCAACAAACGAATAAACTACTTTCCAAACGAAAATATTCAAAAGTTAACCTCGAAATGAACATAGGTCAACTCACAAAAATACGAATTTTTAACAAAAAATACGCCAGTTCAAAATCCGGCTCGAAGGACCAAAAATGTTGGCGCATTTTATGAGCTAGCCAACTGTATCGACGACGAATGTGTTAATTTAACATGACAAAGCATTGTAGTACAAAAAACTTACCAGTGCTAGCAATCGCCATGTTAACCAAAACGATGTTGACGAGCAACTAACTTGTAAATGGCGAGCGGGAATAACGAAGATAACCGAAAATAATGCCCATAAGGCCGCGAAACTCAAAATAACTAAATATTACTTAAACAAATAAGTTTTACAAACAACATATGTGTCTAGGACGTTCTTTTAAACTAACATTTAAAGACTTACCACAACATAATACAGGCGAAATATCCAGCCGCTCGATATTGTCCACCCCATGATAAGCCTTCTTGTCCTAAACTAAAATATTCGGCAACTGTCAAAATAGGATATGGAAGTCCACGTCTAATAACCTCTTTAAACGTAGTTCCCATTTTGTCAGAGGTTTGCCACATAAACTGTTCGTTAAAGTCTATATCGTCAGTCGAGTTGACTATACTATGACCTAAAAAAAAGTAAAAACGAATTGTAATTAAACATGTCGTAAAGAAAATAGTAATTATTAAACATAGACAGAAAGCCACTAGTTTATAAAAGACGTTACTCTCCAATTTGATTTGCTGATTTTAAATCGGGTTAGTTTTTGATTCAGTCGTTTAGCAAAGGTTTAGGTAACTGTACATAGTGAATTGTAAGTGAACAGGGTCTAAATTATATGTAGACCAATGAGACTTTTTTCTACTTTTGTATTCTTTATGTGGATTCAGGGGTGGATTGACAAATAAGACGAGTGGGGAAATACCAAATAAAATCTATTGTTACATGCCAAAAATCGGCCTGTAAACATTTCTAATATTAGTTATAATTTGCAAGTGAATGCGCGCCAATAATTTAAAAGACTTGTGCGTGCATTTCCGTCACTTTAAACGGTTGCGTTGGAGCTCGAGATTGCGCTGACGCAAAGAGGAAAGAAAGTGGTGATTTCCGTCACGTCGGGACTAGTCAGCCAGACGTTGAATTGAGTGGTTATCTCTGTGTGTTTTGTCTTCTCTTCCAGATATGTAGGTTTCCTTTGATCTCGTACCTGATTATCGTACCTCTACCTGTATTCCTTTACCGTTCCGCTACAAAGAAGAAGAAGACAAATTAATTTGGATTCGACGAGGGGGCAAAGGGACGTCCCACGCCCATAATGCTCAACTGACGGAGAGTAGCTGCCTTGTTGTGAAGAGTTCCACAGTTTACGTGAGTACCTTTTGTCTTCTACTATAATCAAAATAAACATTTTTTGCATGTGATATAGTAATTTAAAACGTTTATATGACGTAATACCTTATTGCGCAACATTATGCATATATTTATTATTGTTACCAACTGTCGTAGTGGCTCTTATACAGTACCCGCCGGGACTTTAAAAGTATACCTTAGAGTTTAGATCTAAAGTATAACAATATTGCACAAATAATTATAAACTCCCGAGCCTTTATTAACTGCCCAAAACGGCCCAAGGCATTAGACATGAAGACAACTAAACTAGTACTTATAATTTAATAATTCGCCGCGTAAATTCGAGGATACGAAACTGTAGAGTAAAAAATCAGGTATGAGAGACACTTCCCGGCACACAAAATAAAAGGTTAAATAATTATCCACAATGTTTTGCTGTAAAATTACAACTAATAACACTTATGGTTGTTTGTTATAGAAAACCTGCAGATTAAATCGGTCACATCAGAACCAAGGCACGGCCACCCCCGCTATCAAGGGCGATGATGTAATCTGCGGGTTTTCTACAACTGTTACGTGCCGAAAATATGCCGTAAACATTTCCAATTTTAGTTTTAATTTGTAAGCGATTTCGCGCCAATAATTTTAAAAGACTTGTGCGCGTATTTCCGTCACTTCAGACAGTGCGTTTGCGCAAAGGATTACGCAGACGCGGTGTGTGGGAGAAAGGGGGTGATTTCCGACACGTCGAAGACTAGTGAACCAGACGTCGGGTCTAGTGGTTTATCTTTGTGCCGTTACCTTGTCTTCTCTTTCAGGTTATGTAGGTTTCCTTTTATCTACCCAATTATCGTTCCTTATACCAGTTTCCTGTCGCCCCTCTACAAATAGGAAAGAAGAAGATAGATTTAATTTGGATTCAACCGGTGGCGGAAAGAATACCCACGCCCGAAATGCTCAACGAAGCCCAGCTGCCGCCATAGGAGCGTAATACTGTAAGGAGTCCTACAGTTAAGTGAGTACCTTAATCGTTTTTTCTTGCATGTGATGTAGTAATTTAAAACATTTATATGACGTAATACCCTATTTGCGCATCATTTTGTAATTATTTATCATTACTACCAACTACTGTAGTGGCTCTCGTATTTTATCGCCGGGGCTATAATACAACAAACAACCGTAAGTGCTATTAGTTGTAATTTTACAGCAATTTTTGGATAATTATTTAACCTTTTATTTTGTGTGCCGGAAAGTGCCTCTCATACCTGATTTTGTACTCTACAATTTCGTAACCTCGAATTTACGCGGCGAATTATTAAATTATAAGTACTAGTTTAGTCGTCTTCATGTCTAATGCCTTAGGCTGTTTTGGGCAGTTAATAAAGGCTCGGGAGTTTATAATTATTTGTGCAATAGATTTTATTTGATATTTCACGTCTGTTACGTGCCAATAAATTGGCCCTTAAACATTGCTTTTAGTTCAATTTTGATGTGCGGAAGTTTCGCGCCATAATTTCAAAAGACTCGGGGCGCGCATTTCCGTTACGTCACAGTGCGTTTGCGCCAAATCGCACGACGCGAGTGGAGTAGAAAAAAGTGGGGACAAGTTTCCGTGACTCTCTGTAACGTGGCTTTTTTGCCCGAACCTTCGAGTGGAGTGGACGTTTGAGGTATCGTATCGTGCCTTGTTTTATCTATGTAGATTCCCTTGCCTAATTGTCTTTGTTTGTCGCCCCTTATACCTGGTTTCCTGTCCATTCCCTACATAGGTAGAAGAAATCTGTAGCCGCCTAGGGCGAACCGTACTGCACGACCCTGGATGAACGAGCCCATGATTGCCGGAGCTGGTGCGAACGCTTTGGAAGAGCGTTGGGCGTACCATCTTTAACTACCTAAAAAAGGGCCCTCGGTAGCCCTGATGGTCTTCAATAGAAGCCAACTTTATCTCAACTCTGCGAGACGCGGGATTTCTGAGTAAGTACTCCATTATTTAATTTGTTCGCTGATATTACCTATTGTCTTAAATTTATATAAATTTCCGATTATTGCGCAATATAATTTGTGCATTGGTGACGTCATTGGCAGTTGGGCGCGCAACATCTGTAATAAGGTTAGCGTTACCACCCGCCCGTGACGTCGCTTATTTCGCGCTTGCGCGATGTATTTATCGACTCTTTAACGGTAATTATCGACTTTTTAAATTGTAAGAAGTCTCGTCTTATTTGTCAATCCACCCCTGAATCCACATAAAGAATACAAAAGTAGAAAAAAGTCTCATTGGTCTTCATATAATTTAGGCCCTGTTCAATCGGTGCCCAAATCGCGAGACAAATAAGTACGAGGATTGAGAACATTGCACAATTAGTAGTCGTAATTATAGGATTTCATTAAGATTACTAGTAGACTGTACCTATTTGAACAATTTGAGTGATGGAGAAAAATGTGATGGGGAAAAATCTCTTAAGGAATTTATGAAGGAAGTGAATAGTAAATTGTTTGTTATAGTCTAAGGTATAACCGTTATAGTACCGCGCGCGCGTGTTCAGAAGCACTACGACAGTTGGCAACACATACTAAAACGTACATAATATTGCACAACAAGATATTACGTCATAATTGCGTCTCAAATTGTATCACATACCAAAAATGTTTACAGTGATACAAGAGGCGTCCTAAAGAAAAAGATAAAATGTACTCACTTAAAAATGTGGGACGCTTCACGACTTTGCGGTTATTCTTGCGCAGGAGCCATGCTCATCTTCGTGGATCTCGGCGTTGTTGGGCGTGGGGTGGGTTAGCCATCGTTGAAATCAGATTTGTTTGTTTTCCCTCTTCTTTGTTTGTAGCGGTACGATAGGAATAAGGTCAAGGCAACGATATCAGGTAGAGATAAAGAGAAACCTACATTACCTAAAAGAGAAAAGACAAAGGAACGACACTGTTCGACGTCTCCTTGGCTAATCATGTCGTGTCACCCACCGCGCACTTGCGCCATCACTCCGCGTCCGCGCATGCTCTTGCGCCGACGCAACTGTCCGAAGTGACGGAAATGCACAAGTCTGTTTTTAAAAATATTGGCGCAAATTCACTCACAAATTAAAAAGTGTGCAATGCCAATTATTGGCAACATGTTTAGCTGATGCGTTTAGGAACTTAAATGTAAATTTAAAACTGTCGTCGGTTTTAGCTGATAGAAAGAGACAATTCGAAAAAGCAGAAGTAGTAGATAGAGGGAATTCTAGTACCTAGGAATTTGTTGAACCAGTGTTTTCCGATAACAATAATAGATGATATATTTCAGCTTGAAACGATATGGGGGATGCTAACCTACATTTCTCTCCGAATGGTATATTGCACCCAAAGTTATTTGTAAAAAGATTAGAGGGAATGTTGTACGAAGCAGGGGTCCCCCGAGGGAAGCGAGTGTTTTTAGCAGGGGATCGGCACAGGATTGGGCAGAGATTAAGAAGTTTGCATCCTTTGAAATATTTAAGGGTACAAACGAAACAGGCAGTGGTACAAACAGGTACAAACGATAACGAAACAGCACCCGCTTGAAGATATCTTTAAAAAATGGCAGAGTTAGGTGTTACCCCTATTTTGAAAATTAGGTACAAACACCCCATTAAGGGTACAAACGAAACTGGAGGTGGTACAAACGGGTACAAACGATTACGAAACAGCACCCGCTTGCGCATTTAAGATATCTCTAAAAATGGCAGAGTTAGCTGTTACCCCTATTTTGAAAATTAGGTACAAACACCCTCTTAAGGGACCAAACGAAACTGGCGGTGGTACAAACGGGTACAGACGATTTTGAAACAGCACCCGTTTGCGGCTTTAAGATATCTCAAAAAATGGCGGAGTTATGTGTTACCCCCATTTTGAAAATTCGGTACAAACACCCCTTAAGGGTACAAACGAAACAGGCGGTAGTACAAACGCGTACAAACGATGCTTGATCGAATGGCATTTAGAAAATTTCTATATCTCCAAGTCGTGTGCTGATGATTTTTTTACTCCCCTGTAACTTTCACCCCTTTGAGGTACAAACGAAATAAAAAGCGGTACAAACGGGTACAAACTGAGCTTAATCGAATGCATATATGGAAATTTTTTTTAGCATAGTCGGGTGCTAAGTTCACATAGGTTCGTTCCTCACCTGCATTCCTTACCGTTCCGCTACAAGGAAGAAAGGAGACAGATTAAGTTTGGATTCGACAAGGGGGCCAAAAGGATGACCCACGCCCGAAATGCTCAACGACCCCAGCTGCCGTCATAATAGCGTGGTGCTGTAAGGAGTCCTACAGTTACGTGAATACCTTTATCGTTTTTTCTTGCATGTGATGTAGTAATTTAAAACATTTATATGACATAATATCTTATTTGCGCATCATTTTGCGAATATTTATTTGTGGTACCAACTGACGTAGTGGCTCTCGTGCATTCCCGCCGGGACTATAATAACTTCAGGATCTTTTATCTGTGATTCCATCACATAAACTACTTTCCAAAAGCACCACTAAAACTTAATTACAATCAATTATCAAACTGTATTACCGCCTGTTACGTGCCAATCAAATTGGCCCTTAAACATTGTTTTAGGTTAATTTTGATGTGCGGAAGTTTCGCGCCATAATTTCAAAAGACTCGGGGCGCGTATTTCCGTCACGCCAGAATGCGTTTGCGCCAGATCGCGCGACGCGAGTGGGTTGGACGAATACTTCGCGCCGACGCGGAAAAGACAAAGTGGTGAGAGGTTTCCGTTAGACGCTTGAACGTGGCTGTTTGCCTTTGATCTTCAAGGAGTGTGGTCGTGTCAGGTATCGTATCGTGCCTTATCTTTATCTATGTAGATTTCCTTGCTTGCTTGTCTTTGTTTGTCGCCCCTTATACCATGTTCCCGTCTTTCCCTGCATAGGTAGGTAATCTGTAGCCTTGGCGAACCGTACTGCACGACCCTAGACGAGCCGGATGTCCATGTTCCGCCGACAGCACCGGAGCAGTACCATCTTTAACTGCCTAAAAAGGGCCAGCATGCCGCCCTTATGGACGTGCTGACGCCGTCTTAACCTATCCTGAAGGACGATTGGCGTACTTCGTGGGAATCTGGACCTATTATGTGAGTACTTCATAGTTTAATTTGTTCGCGGATATAATCAATTGTCTTTAAAGTTATATGTTTTCCGATCATTGCGTCTTAATTTTGTGCATTGGTGACGTCATTGCAGATGGCCGCGCTAAAGCCTGTGTAAGCTTGGAGCTACCACCTGCCGTGGCATCGCTTTTTCATCGCGCTTGCGCGATGTATTTATGAACTTATTAACTGTATTTATCGACTCTTTAACGGTAAGTATCGACTTTTTTAAACTGTAAGACGCCATCCTTGCAAAAATCTTAACCTCCTTGTTCTCGAGCCCCGGTAACCAATGCCCTCGTCCGTCCGTTATCGTTCATCTTCACGCGACCGATCCCGATCGAGCGCTAGCACCTACCCCCGACTTAAACTATTTAAAGGAGAAATAGGTGAGCTTGCTACATAAGGTGGTGCGACTTTTTGGAGCAACACAGAGGTTATTTTTCCAACAAATGATGTCAATAACGCAACAAGTGTGTCTATGCTTGTTAGAAGCTACAATTTCTTTTTTGGAGTATAAATAAACTGTTTGATTAATTGTTTTGCTTCATTTGCATTCCTAGTTTATAAACTACAAAGACCTCTGCACAACCATGTACCTTTCTGGTCGAACATTTCAATTTTAAATACCTGCAGATCTTTAGATAAAATAAACGTAAAGAAAGAAGCACTCGTTAATTTAAATTCCAGTCGCAAGGCCTCTTCATGTCGTGTATCTAGTTTAACAAGCGTAATTAATTGAGGACAAGTTCAACTTACAAATTTGAAATAATAATGGAAATTCGACAATTATTTCTTATCTTGCGTGGACATAAACCTTCATTTATTTTAATTTAATTATTTTGTTGTTTATTCATATAAATGAGAGTAAGTCACAAGGTAGTCGAAACTAATGATCCCAAGGCGGCCGCACCTGTGAAAAATGTGAACCTACTAAATATTGATTTTGATATGTCAAGGGGACTCTAGAATTTTAAGCATGATTTAAAATAATTTGAATATCTGTAGATTTGGAAGGGCAATCTAACGAGTATTCTATGCAACGTTGTATTCTATACGTTCTGGGATATTTATAAACAATGGGGCGATACAAAGACGACCGATCGACACTCCGATTACCTAGGAATGAACCCATGGCGATTTAGACTTCTACGAGTAAGCATATGGGTGTGCCTTATACAACTGTCCGTCAAAAACAAAACACTGGACGTCAAAACATTTATTTATAGATACTCCTGTATGTAGTTGTACGTAATTACTGCGAGTGGTTTAATTCCCAAGGAAGATTAAAGAAAGTTTTTGTGTTTTATTTTGTTACATGCCGAAAATCGGCATTTAAACATTTCTGTAAGTTTCTAATTTGCAAGTGAATCCGCGCCAATAATTTAAAAGACTTGTGCGTGCATTTCCGTCACTTTAGACAGTTGCGTTGGCGCAAGAGAATGCGCAGACGCAGAGGGGAAAAAGTGATGATTTCCGTCACGTCGGGACTAGTCAACTAAACGTCAACGAGTGTGGTTATCTGTGTGCCTTTGTCTTCTTCTTCAGTTAATGTAGGTTTCCTTTTCATCTCTACCTGATATCGTTCCTCCCTGATTTTTCAACAATTCGAGCAATGAGCTCTACAGAACTTGGAAGATTTGTGCATCGAGTGGGAGACTTATACAAAATAAAAAAATTTGCCACCAACTATATAAAGCAAAATAAGCCGGTCTCAAGCACCCTCTTGACTCACGCTCAAAAACTTAAAACGAAACATATGTGGAAGAAACCTCGGAAAATAGTAATAACAACAATTGTGGAGCCAAGAATAAGGCAGGTCCATCGCTAAATTCATATAAACTCACAAAAAAACTTAGTATAAATTGGAAATGCGATAAGATCGTGCGAGCTGACGAGGGCCCTTTGGCAGACTATGATGTAGAGCTGTTAAATTTTGCAGCAAATAGTTTCGATGAAAACTTAACCGTTGAGCAAATTCATGGAATAACTAGAAGCGGTTTGTAGTCCCTACGGGACTACTTTGAACGCCTCTACTCGCTTTGTGGCCCACTCTCTTTACGCCACACCGTCTTTACTCACTACCATTTTTGCGCACCGCCCTCTCTACGCCCCGCCCTCTCCACGCCCCGCCATCTCTACACCCCGCTCTCTCTACGCCCCGTCCTCTCTACGCCCCGCCCCCTCTACACCCGCACCCTCTACGCCCCGCCCTCTATACGTTCCACCCTCTCTACGCTCCACCCTCTCTGCGCCACGCACTCTCTACGCCCCGCACTCTCTACGCCCCGCCCTATTTACGCCCCGTCCTATCTACGCCCCGACCTCTCTACGACCCGTTCTATGTACGCCCGCTCTCTGTACGCCCCGCCCTCTCTATGACGCGTCGTCTCTACGCCTCGCCTTTTCTACACCTCGCGCTCTCTACACCCCTCCCTAGTAGACTTTGTAGAAATCACTTCTGGGAGTCAACCGGATCAAGATCACCTCGCTCAAGTAGACTTTGCCGAAATCACACCGGGAGTCGATCGAATCAAGATCATTTTGCTCTAGTAGACTTTGTTGAAATCACTTCAGGGAGACGATTGGATCAAGATGCCCTAGTAGACTTTGTCGAAATCACCTCGTGGAACGATCGGATAAAGACCACTTCGCTCTAATATACTCTGTCAAAAACTCTTTGGGGAGTTGATCAGACTAAGATTATTTCGCTGTAGTAGACTTGTCGAAATCACTTTATGATCAGATCAAGATCACTTCGCTCTAGTAGATTTTGTCGAAATCACTTTGGGGAGCCGACCGGATCAATAACACTTCGTGTTAGTAGACTTTGTCAAAATTACTTCGGGGAGTCGATCGGATGAAGACCATTTTGCCCTGGTAGACTTTGTCGAAATCAATTCAAGGAGTCGACCGGATCAAAAGCACTTCGCTCTAGTAGACTTTATCGAAATCACCTTGGGGAGATCACTTTGCCCCAGTAGACTTTGTTGAAATCACTTCGTGGAGCCGATCGGATTAAGATCACTTTGTTCTAGTAGACTTTGTTGAAATCATTTCGTGCAGCTGATCGGATCAAGACCACTCCGTTCTAGTAGCCTTTGTCCAAATCACTTCAGGGAGTCGATCGGATCAAGACCACTTCGACCTAGTAGTCTTTGTCGAAATCACTTTGGGGAGTCGATCGGATCAAGATCACTTCGCCTTAGTAGTCTTTGTCGAAATCACTTCGGAAAGTCGATCGGATCAAGATCACTTCGCCTTTAGTAGTCTTTGTCGAAATCACTTCGGGGAGTCGATCGGATCAAGATCACTTAGCCGTAGTAGTCTTTGCCGAAACACTTCGGGGGAGCCGATCGGATCAAGATCAGTTCGCCCTACTAGAACTTGTCCAAATCACTTCTGGGAGTCGATCGAGGTCAAGATCACTTCGCCCTAGTAGTCTTTGTCGAAATCACTTCGGAGAGTCGATCGGATGAAGACAACTTCGCCCTAGTAGACTTTGTCGAAATCACTTCCGGATCACAATCACTTCGGCCTAATGGACTTTGTTAAAATCCCTTGGGAGAGTCGATCGGAGCAAGACCACTTCGCCCTAGTGACCTTGTCGAAATCATTTCGGAGAATCGATCGGATCAAGACCACTTCGCCCTAGTGACCTTGTCGAAAGCACTTCGGGGGAGTCGGTTAAATCAAGATCACTTCGTCATAGAAGACTTTGTCAAAATCACTTAGTGGGAATCGATCAGATCAAGATCGCTTCACCATAGTATACTGTCGAAATCACTTCGGGAAGTCGATCGGATTAAGACCACTTTGCCCTAGTAGACTGTCGAGATCACTGCGGGAGTCGATAGGATCAAGATCACTTTGCCCTAGTAGACTGTCACTTCAGGGAGTTGATCGGGTCAAGATCACTTCGCTCTAGAAGTCTTTGTCGAAATCACTTTGGGGAGTCGACCGGACCAAGATCATTGGGCCCCCAGTAGACTTTGTCGAAATTACCTGGTGGAACCGATCGGATTAAAATCACTTCGTTCTAGTAGACTTTGTTGAAATCACTTCGTGGAGCCGATCGGATCAAGACCACTCAGTTCTAGTAGTCTTTGTCAAAATCACTTCAAGGAGTCGATCGGATCAAGACCACTTCGCCCTAGTAGTCTTTGTCGAAATCACTTAGAAGAGTCGATCGGATCAAGATCACTTCGCCTTAGTAGTCTTTGTCGAAATCACTTCGGGAAGTCGATCGGATTAAGATCACTTTGCCCTAGTAGTCTTTGTCGAAATCACTTCGGGGAGTCGATCGGATTAAGATCACTTCGCCTTAGTAGTCTGTGTCGAAATCACTTCGGAGAGTCGATCGGATCAAGATCACTTTGCCTTAGTAGTTTTTGTCGAAACACTTCGCGGGAGCCAATCGGATCAAGATCACTTCGCCCTAGTAGTCTTTGTCGAAATCACTTCGGAGAGTCGATCGGATGAAGATAACTTCGTCCTAGTAGACTTTGTCGAAATCACTTCCAGAAGTCGATCGGATCAAGATCACTTCGTCCTAGTGGACTTTGTTGTAATCACTTGGGGAATCGATTGGATCAAGACTACTTCGCTCTAGTGACCTTGTCGAAATCATTTCGGAGAATCGATCGGATCAAGACCACTTCGCCCTAGTGACCTTGTCGAAAGCACCTTGGGAGAGTCGATTGGATCAAGATGACTTTGTCATAGAAGACTTTGTCAAAATCACTTAGTGGGAGTCGACCGGATCAAGATCGCTTCGCCATAGTATACTGT
Source organism: Platerodrilus igneus (assembly GCA_036346225.1). NCBI lineage: Eukaryota > Metazoa > Arthropoda > Insecta > Coleoptera > Lycidae > Platerodrilus > Platerodrilus igneus. Next base: position 320,018 of record JARFIW010001391.1, read on the forward strand.
CGAAAGCACTTTGGGAAGTCGATCGGGCTAAGACCACTTTGCCCTAGTAGACTGTCGAAATCACTTCGAAGAGTCGATCGGATCAAGATCACTTTGTCCTAGTAGTCTTTGTCGAAATCACTTCGGGGAGTCGATCGGATCAAGACCACTTGGCCCTGGTGACCTTGTCGAAAGCATCTCGCGGGAGTCGCACGGCCCGTTTGGTTTTTTAGATCGGAAATTTTTGAAGGATCAAAGCTTTTTTAACACGTTAACGAATACGTCGCTTCAAATTAATCTTTTACCGGAAAATCCTTATTTCTCCGCAATTTATCGGGTTTCCGCGATAAAAACAGGCCTATGTAACGCACGCAAAAATTCTCCACTTAACCACCACCCGTCCGCGCCCCCAAATCCGAAACCCTCGGACGCAAATCCCAAAAAGCGATCGATTCGCGCCTCTCAACTTTAGCACAAAGACGGGCATATAAAACTCATAGTTATTAGACAGGCTTTACTAAGCTCAATTTTTGTTTATATACTTTTGAAACCCGAATAGGGGGGTAGAAGAAAGGAGCAGAAACTAAACATGGGAAGAAAAAGAAACAAGTGAGTTCCTCAATTGAAGCCGAAGCAACTAACACTCGCCCACCCACAAAACGTTACCTGAAGCGGAAACAAAATTCCGGATACTAGTTATCAACATCTTCATCTAATGAATCTATAGAAAATCAGGATGATACGGGCGTTCAAAGCAGAGAAACTACAGACTGTCTATCAAACGACATGTTTGATTTGCAAGAACCAAGAACCTAGAGACGAGATAGCTACTACCATTGATTTGTGCATGCTGCTTCTACATATTTTCTAAACATACCTCATTTCAAAAAGTCATAATAGAAATAACAGCGGCTTAAACTCTGGAATCATTGTTACATGCCGAAAATCGGCTATGTAAACATTTCTGTTTTTAGTTTAATTTGCGAGGGAATTCGCGCCCATATTTTTAAAAAATAGACTTGTGCGTGCATTTCCGTCACTTTAGACAGTTGCGTCGGCGCCAGAGAATGCGCACACGCGGAGTGCGAAAGTAAGTGGCATTTTCCGTCACGTCATGGACTAGTGATCGAGACGTGGAACAGTGTGGTTATCTGTGGTGTGTTTTGTCTTCTCTTTCAGATATGTAGGTTTCCTGTCTCGTACCTTTTATCGCTCCCCACCTTATTGCTTTCGTATCGCTACAACAAGAAGAGGAAAGACAGATAAATCTGACTTCAACGGGGGCGAAGGCCTAACCACGCCCAACTAACGCCAAGATCCTATAGCTGCCATGTTGCGAAGAGCTCCACATTTTACGTGAGTACATTTATCTGTTTCTTTGTATATGATACGAATTTGAGACGCAAGAATGACGTAATACCTTGTTGCGCAATATTATGCCCGTATTTATTGTTACCAACTGTCGCAGTGGCTCTTATCAATTACGCCGGGACTTTAACAGTATACCTTAGACTAGAACAGAGTAGAGTTTAATAGTGGCGTCTCAACGCTTTTTTTGTTGAAAATTTGTTTTCACTTCTTGTATATCTTATAAGGTATTAGTTTCGAATATATCTGTAGTAATTGGGTCTTATTCACACAAATTTGTGCTGTCGATTATAACTGCGCCACTTTTAAAGACTCGTGTGTGCACTTATAAATGTAGTCATAAACAGTGGGGCTACACATTCCATTTCCTGGTAAATCGTGACGTGTTATCGGTTGAAAAAACCAGGTGGCGCCTAAAATAAACATTTTCTAGAATTTAAGTTAGGGCATATGTAGGTTAGTTAGGATTTAGATTTCAAGCTTTTACCGTGCTAACAGTCATTTTCTTTTTTTAAGATTTTTTTCGTTTTAAGGCTTTGTCGCGATAGGTACATGCCGAAAATCGGCTATGTAAACATTTCTGTTTTTAATTTAATTTGCGAGGGAATTCGCGCCAATATTTTTAAAAATAGACTTGTGCGTGCATTTCCGTCACTTTATGCAGTTGCGTCGGCGCCAGAGAATGCGCAGAGGCGGAGTGCGAAAGTAAGTGGCATTTTCCGTCACGTCATGGACTAGTGATCTAGACGTGGAACAGTGTGGTTATCTGTGGTGTGTCTTGTCTTCTCTTTCAGGTAATGTAGGTTTTCTGTCTAGTACCTCTTATCGCTCCCCACCTTATTCCTTTCGTATCGCTACAACAAGAAGAGGGAAGACATAAATTTGACTTCAATGGGGCGAACGCCGAACCACGCCCAACTAACGCCAAGATCCTATAGCTGCCATGTTGTGAAGAGCTCCACATTTTACGTGAGTATATTTATCTGTGTCTTTGTATGTGATACGAATTTGAGACGCAAGAATGACGTAATACCTCGTTGCGCAATATTATGCCCGTATTTATTATGTTACCAACTGTCGTAGTGGCTCTTATCAATTACGCCGGGACTTTTACAGTATACCTTAGATTAGAACAGGGTAGAGTTTAACACATTCAAAAACGTTATTACAGGTCATGATAAATTACTGGATTTAGGGGTTTCACCGGCCTCGTTCGAAGACAAAGACAAACTAATCATAGGTATACGAAATAGGCAATCACGTAAACTGTCTAAAAATATGTCTGCAATAACAGACTTCCTTATTTTCGAGAATGTATGCATATATGTATGTATGTTTTAAGCGAATCCATTGCCAGTCGGTTTATAAATTTTTTCAACTATTCAATTTTTGAATTTCGTTTTAGTAATAATGTTTTATTTTTCCAAAATTTTACATTATTTGGTTATAGACCGTCCTCGAAGAGCCCTTGAGCAATGTGCCGATGGTTTAAAAATGCCCGATGTTCTGCCTCTAATCAAAAAGTATCCTGAGCAAGTCTCACTTTTATTTTGCTATAAAATATTACAATTTAGATGGTGATAGTTCTTACAATTTAAAAGTCGATAATACAGTTAAAAGTCGATAAAACAGTTTACGAAGTCGGTAATACAGTTTAAGAGTTCATAAATACATCGCGCAAGCGCAATGAATAAGAAAGCGAGCAACGACCCTGGCGGATGTAAGCACGAACCTTATTACAGATTTCGCGTTGCCAACTACCAATGACGTCACCAATGCACAAAATTATATTGCGCCATAACCGGAAAATTTACACAATATTAAGGCAATAAATAATACAGAATTTACTCACATGATAGGTCCAGATTTCCACGAAGTACGCCTGTCGTCCTTCGGGGTAGGTTAAGACAGCGTCAGCACATCCATAAGGGCGGCATGCTGGCCCTTTTCACGGTAGTTAAAGATGGTGACTCCTGCTAACGTTCCTCAAGCGCTCTGACCAGCTACGGCAATCATGAGTTCGTCGTCCAGGGTCGTGGAGTACATTTCGCCTAGGTGGCTTCAGATTGGCACCTACCTATGTAGGGAATGACGGGAAAAACCAGGTAAAGGTCGACAAACAAAAGATAAGCAAGCAGGATATCTACATAGGTAAAGCTAACGATACGTTACTAAAAAACGTCCACTTCACTCGAAGGTACTGGCAAAACGGCCACGTTAAAGCGTCTCGGAAACTAATCCCCACTCTTTTGTCTTTTACACATCGGCGCGAACTTATTCGTCCAACCCTCTAGCGTCGCGCGATCTGCGCAAACTCACTATGACGTAACGGAAGTACACGCCTAGTCTATTAAAATTCCGCGCACCGCGTCTTTTGAAATTATGGCGCGAAACCTCCGCACATCAAACTTAACCTAAAACAATGTTTAAGTGCCAATTTAATTGGCACGTAACAAAAGAAGAGACGCAACTTACAGCAAAATATCTCAACCGTCTATTTTCTATTAAAAGATCATCAGATGGTACTCATCATCGGTTACTAGAATCCAAAGCAATCGCTTTTTGGAGGGATTACCTCCAAAATTGTGAAGGCTAGTAGTTTGGGTATAAACGAATCTACATAATTATTAGATCTCCAACATCTCCTATGTATAATTTAAACAGTTTTTATGTTTCAGATGGTGATTGTCAAGTCTGTGTATCTGACGTACTGGCTTTTGCGACTGGGTGCAGTACAAAACCTGGTTTAGGATTCGATCAACAACCAACTATAAAATTTCTGCATGACGACCTATCTGTGTTCCAAAAAAGTAATACATGTGCTCTCACTTTGTATTTACGAATAGCAAGAACAGATGATTATGAAGCGTACAGAGCAAACTTAACCTTGGGAATATTTAATGGACTACCTACCTTTGGATTGTCCTCATAATCTGTTGATTTACATATTTACACCTAAATCCTTTTGCTACTTTGTAACACCCAAGAACATTTTTAAATTAATCCAAATTTCAAATATTTTCTGCCAATCACAGATAATTCTATCTAAAATGTAACCCATCACTGACCAGAATTAATATAGTCCAACCCTAGTTTGATTTTGGGTGACAATTGACAACTTAAATGAACATAACCTATCAACTGATATCTAACATCCCCTAAAATGCAGAATAACTTAAATTTAATTATAGGGTAATTTCAATTAGCAATGGCACGTTACGTGCCAATCAAATTGGCCCTTAAACATTGTTTTTAGGTTAAATTTGATGTGCGGGAGTTTCGCGCCATAAATTTAAAAGACTAGGCGCGTATTTCCGTTACGTCACAGAGCGTTTGCGCCAGATCGCGCGACGCGAGAGGGTTGGACGAATAACTTCGCGCCGACGTGAAAAAGACAAAAAGTGGGGGCAGGTTTCCTGTGCTCTCTATAACGTGGGTGTTTGCCTTTGATCTTCAAGGAGTGTGGTCGTGTCAGGTATCGTATCGTGCCTTATCTTTACCTATGTAGATTTCCTTGCTTGTCTTTGTTTGCCGCACCTTATACCATGTTCCCGTCATTCCCTGCATAGGTAGGAAGAAATCTGAAGCCACCTTGACGAACCGTACTGCACGACCCTAGACGAGCCGGATGTCCATGTTCCGCCGAAGCACCGGAGCAGTACCATCTTTAACTGCCTAAAAAGGGCCAGCATGCCGCCCTTATGGATGTGCTGACGCCGTCTTAACCTACCCTGAAGGACGAATGGCGTTTAATTTGTTCGCGGATATAATCAATTGCCTTTAAAGTTATATGTTTTCCGATAATTGCGTCGTAATTTGTGCATTGGTGACGTCATTGGCAGTTGGGCGCGCAAAATCGCTCGCTTTTTTATATCGCGCTTGCGCGATGTATTTATCGACTTTTTAACTGTATTTATCGAGTTTTTAAACCGTAAGAGGTATTAATAAAAATGGATTTAAACCATTAACCTAAAAGCACATGTAGGGATGGTGTACAATTGTGAAATATGTAAGGTTTTTGATTGGCTAGACCAGTCACGTGATCGAAGGTATATAACTAAGGTAAGTGGGAAATTGAAAAAAAAAACGACGCACAAAGCCTCACCAAGTCACGCAAAGAAAAAAATATATGAAAGGAGGCACGAAAATGAAAACTAACTAGCCCGGAGCTAGTGCGGGGTATGCTACAATGCCGCGTAGCAGTATTGGTTATATGACCGTGTAAATTAAAGTAATGGCCAGTGAACAGAGCTAATAAATTAGTATGTTTATTACGTGAAAAATAGTGAATTTAAGTAGTGGATAAAGGACACAAATAAGTTTGACTCTTAAAGGAGAATTAAATAGTAATAAATTTAAGTGTAATTAAAAAACGAAATGGTTAAGCTGTAAGGCGGTCTAGCACTTAAAAACAGATTATGCTTGCCTCAGAAAAATCCTAATATTTCTTTTTGCTGAAGTCCCATTTCGAAATATTGCTTTATCAGTTCATCAAAGAAATCCATACCTAATTAATATAATGAATTGGTCATAACGTACAGAAATAGGTAATCAATTGCCATAGATTAACTACTCACCTTTAAATAGCTCGTTACACGCCACTATGTTTACTGCGGGGCAGCGCTTGAATCAATGTAATTAATTCTAGATGTGGGATCTTATATATTGAGATCGAACCTACAATTGTAGATTGAATCTACAATTGCAGATGGAACCTACAATTGTAGATTGAACCTACAATTGCAGTTCGAACTTACAATTGAGATCGAACCTACAATTGTAGATTTAATCTACAATTGCAGATGGGACCTACAATTGTAGATTGAACCTACAGTTGCAGTTCGAACTTACAATTGAGATCGAACCTACAATTGTAAATTGAATCTACAATTGCAGTTCGAACTTACAATTGAGATCGAACCTACAATTGTAGATTGAATCTACAATTGCAGATGGAACCTACAATTGTAGATTGAATCTACAATTGCAGATGGAACCTACAATTGCAGATTTAACCTACAATTGCAGTTCGAACTTACAATTGAGATCGAACCTACAATTATAGATTGAATCTACAATTGCAGATGGAACCTACAATTGTAGATTGAACCTACAGTTGCAGTTCGAACTTACAATTGAGATCGAACCTACAATTGTAGATTGAATCTACAATTGCAGATGGAACCTACAATTGTAGATTGAACCTACAATCGCAGTTCGAACTTACAATTGAGATCGAACCTACAATTTTAGATTGAATCTACAATTGCAGATGGAACCTACAATTGTAGATTGAACCTACAATTGCAGTTCGAACTTACAATTGAGATCGAACCTACAATTTTAGATTGAATCTACAATTGCAGATGGAACCTACAATTGTAGATTGAACCTACAATTGCAGTTCGAACTTACAATTGAGATCGAACCTACAATTGTAGATTGAATCTACAATTGCAGATGGAACCTACAATTGTAGATTGAACCTATAGTTGCAGTTCGAACTTACAATTGAGATCGAACCTACAATTGTAGATTGAATCTACAATTGCAGATGGAACCTACAATTGTAGATTGAATCTACAATTGTAGATTGAACCTACAATTGCAGTTCGAACTTACAATTGAGATCGAACCTACAATTGTAGATTGAACCTACAATTGTAGTTCAAACTTACAATTGTAGATCGAACCTGCAATTGTAGATCGAACTTACAATTGTAGATCAAACTTACAATTGTAGATCAAATCTACAATCGCATTGTTCAAATTGCAACAATCAACGTCAATTTTCCTTTAAAGATTTTAAAAATTTTCTTGGCCCTTCTACGCCTTCGTATATTCATAACGGGTATTTTAATGCATAAAGATGTTACGTCGCTTAAGCACTAACGACAATAAACAAACAATCGGAGCAAAAATTAACTAAAACGAACTCGGAGCCAAAACTAACTAAAATAAAATCGGAGCCAAAGTTACACGAAACAAAATCGCAGCACAAGAAAATTAACGAAAACCAAATCGCAGAAGAAATTAACTAAACAAAATCGCAGCCCCACGTCAGAGCGTCAGAAATTTATGCTACGTGCATTGACGTAGCCTAGAAAAAAACCAAAAAAAGAAATGGATCGGGCTCAATCAGCGAGTGAACGGGGTATTATACCTACAACAAAAATTAAGGGAGGCCTGAAATAAAGAAAAAAAATTACACACACTCATTCATACACAAAACACAACATATCAACAAAAGAAACCTATAATTAAACACATTATGTACACGTAATAAATAATTACACGCTAAATCTAAGAAAAAAAATCAACTAAAAGAACAAATCTTTTTTTTAAATGGTGAGCTGTCAGTTTTAAATTTCTCCCTAGATTGAGTTTCAACAAAAAAAGGAAGCAAAATTACCCCTCTAAAACCCACAGCTCTAAATCAGCATGGTAAATCTAAAACTAAGTATATACATCTAATGGCAACAACATTTTCAAACGTGCCAGCAAGCCTTCAAATCATTTTCACTTTAATAAGTTGTACACTCTTAGTTATTTAAAGTAAATAGTAATGCATTCATATAGTGTCAATAAATCTCAAACTAATTCACTAATTGTCGTCTAAACGGATTAAATTTAGGAATGCATGAGCTTAAACCGAAAATCCTAACGGATATGGTCGCAATCGTAAATGATGGAGAAAGAAAACACGCCTACGAAGTTACTGACGTCGGGGTCGAGTCACTAGTTTGTCCACGCCAACGAGTAGGTAGGCTTACACCCAGAAAGAACGCACTTGGCCTCCCATTACAGCAAGGGACGACCATTCATCGTGGCTTTAAGGTCACCGGAAGAAGCTACAGCAATTACCAGTAAAAATTTCATTTCGACAAAAAGTACAATTTTCTAAAAATTCTAAATACTTACCACGCCGTATTGCGTGCGCGAAATTTTCATAACGAAAAACTGAAACACCCAAACATTCTTACAAGTGTCTTCGTTGTGTAGATTGGAAAGCAAATAAAATCAATTTCGTTCAGCCAGTGACCAGAGTTCAAAGTAATATTTCTATTCAGAATTAACCTGAAAAACACAGTTTATATTGCGATAAAACGCAGCTTTAATTCGACGAATTCTTCCGATGGAAAACTCATAAGAAGCAGTTATCGGATACTTGGAACACGTTATCGACTATCTGAGTATAGCGTAAACTTTACGTTACGAAATTCAGGGAAGTAGAATTTATTCTTAACTAGCGAAGTATTTGCCAAGGATTTACAGGATATTTAATTTACCGAATAAAGTTTCGTTTTAGAAGCAAAGTTGAAAATTATTCGCCAGCATATTTCTTTTTAATAATGAATCGACGATTTTATCTAACCGTTGACATGGAATTTAGATAAACGGATAATTAATTAGCAAAGACTTGAGTTGAAAATTATTGTAAATAAAATAACCAATTATTGCCGAAAATGAACGTAACAAATCCCCACCAGCAAAATTAAAAGGTCGGGGTAGGGAAGCAACATATAATGGGAGTGGGCAGGACCAACAAAAACCCTAAAAAGAAACAAAGAAAAAAAATTCGCTTGCGAACTAAAAGAAAATTCGTTACAAGAATACAGAAACCAAAAAAAGAACCATCCAACATAACACGCAAAAAACTTTTATCTGGCTCGAAAGTCCAAGAATAGAAGAAAAACAAAAGGAAAAATGAAGAAAGGACGAGTAATACACAAACTAGGAGGACTAAGATAGAACGGCCGTCGGAGGACGGATATTTCTTGTGAAGAATCAGTACAGTCCTCAACCTCAATAGAAGTAAAGGAACGAGGAAGAAAACCCAACAGTGCTAGCCAGAAGAAGACCCAAAGGTCAAGCCTCAAGCAAACAGAGGAACAACAAGGGAGAACGAGAGGAAGAGAGGAGGGACACTGGGAAAAGGAACGATGTACTCTCAACTGTGGTAGTCGAAACCGAAAAGAAAGGCTAAGTCGTACTTTCCAAAGGAAGAAAGGCGAACTAGAAACCACTTACCACAGGAGCGGATGGACGAAACACAATCGGTATAGGACCGACAGTAAGGAAGACCAGCGAAAGAAAAAAGTAGAGAAATGTGGAATGGAAGTAACGAAGAAAAGGAAAAAGGAAAAACCCAAAAAGAATAACACCAACACCAAGTACAAAACCCAAAAACAAACTAAGAATTGTAGAAAAGAAAATAAAACAGAATCCCAGTGTAGTTATGTATGAGCAGGTGTGTGCGTGTGCATGTGTGTGTGTGTGTCTGTGAGTGAGTGAGTGTGTAAGAGGTGTGTGTATGTATATGTTGTGTGTGTATACAGTGTGCATGTGTGTATGTGTTGGACCGCTGTAGTCGCGTTTTACGACAGGCAGGTCATACCGTGGGCTACTCTATTCCCGGACCCACACGGGTGTTGGGGAACAAGAAGAGAACGGAGGAAAGAATAACCAAGAAACGAACGGAAGAAAGAAGAACCAAGTAGAACTGTGTGTTTATGAAGTGTGTGGGTATGGATTGGACATGTATAAAGTGTGTGTCTGTGTGTGTGTATGTGTGTGTGTGTGTGTGTGTGTGTATGTGTTAGACCGCTGTAGTCGCCTCTTACGACAGGCAGGTCGTACCATGGGACTATTCTATTCCCGGACCCACACCGGTAAAGAAAAAGAACAAAAACCCTGCAAAACAGGGAAGAAGACGAAATCGTAAATCCAAAAATCAAATCCGTGGAAGAGCAAAGTTGGCATCAGAATCGGGGGCACGAGGACTAGATATTGGGCATAAGGCGTTTACGCCGCCAGAAGGAAAACAAAACGAGATCACGGACATCAAGATTTCGTCGACCAATATCTTCAAATTCTGAATCAGTATATACAAATTTCTGCCTCTTAGGGACAGTTTCCCGCGAACCAGGGACATCAGGGGTGTAGCAGTTGTAGCACGCGGTTTAGGAGGTGGTTGATAATTATTGCAAATGTTATAGTGTACATTTCGATATTTGAAGATATTTGTTAGAATAACTCAGTAACCACTTGCAGGTTTCTGAACGCATTCCGTAACGTCAGAATTTATATTATAAGGGACGCATACGTATGGACGATGGAGCTAGTAGACAAGGTTCAAGGACTTTGTTTTGAGATTTCAAGATGGCAGGTTGAAAGACTTCACTTGGCGGTTTTTTTTATTAAAGGTAATGTCTTATGTTGATAATTCAGCGACAGTTTAAACGCTTTGATCCACGAATACACAAAATGCTATCTCACCTTTGCTAACCATAGTTCGGCAGATTTCCAAAGTCCAATTTCTTGAGTCACTTTAAACGTTTTAAACACTTCCATGTGTTGACTGCCGGACTGTTGTTAAACTGGTATCATTAGTGAGTCCAATCACTCAAAAGTCACACTTTAAACGCTTTTATACACAAGTACACAAGATCCTATCCTGTACCTTTCTTGACGATTGTTCGAGAGATTTTGTAAGTCTAATTTCTTGAGTTGCCCTTAAGCTTTTGAACACTTTTATGCGTTGACAGACTTGTTGTTTGGCTGGTATCATTAGTGAGTCCAATCACTCAAAAGTCACACTTTAAACGCTTTTATACACAAGTACACAAGATCCTATCCTGTACCTTTCTTGACGATTGTTCGAGAGATTTTGTAAGTCTAATTTCTTGAGTTGCCCTTAAGCTTTTGAACACTTTTATGCGTTGACAGACTTGTTGTTTGGCTGGTATCATTAGTGAGTCCAATTACTCGAAATGTACACTTTAAACGCTTTTACCCACGAATACAGAAGGTGATATCCCTACTTTCTTGACCATTATTCGGCAGATTTTGTAAGTCCAATCTCTTGAACTGCTTTAAAGTCACTACCATGCGTTGAATGTAGGACTGTTGTTGTTCGGCTGGTTTCATTAGTCAGTCCAATTACCTGAGAGCCTTTCGTTAAACGCTTTAATACACAACATTCTATCCGACCTTTTTTGACCGTTATTCAACAGATTTTGTAAATTTAATTGCTTGAGTTGTTCTAAAGGTTTTAAACACTTTCATGCGTTGACTAAGACTATTGTTGTTTGGCTGGTATCATTAGTGAGGCCAATTACTCGAGAGCCACACTTTAAAAGCTTTAATCCACAAATACATGATACTACCTCACCGTTCCCAACAATTTTCTAGCAGATTTTGTAAGTCCAATTTCTTGAGTCGTTTTACTAGTTTTAGACACTTGTATGTGTTGGATGTTAGACTGTTGTTATTCGACTGGTTTCACTAGTGATTCCTATTACTTTAAATGCTTTAATCCACAAGCACACGAGATGCTATACCACCTCTCCTAACCATTGTTTGACAGATTTTGTAAACCCAATTTCTTGAGCCGCTTTAAAGGTTTCAAACACTTCCTTGCGTTGATTGTCAGACTTTTGTTGTTCTGCTAGTATAATTAGTGAGTGCAATCACTCGAGAGCCACACTTTAAACGCTTTAATCCACATGTATACAATATGAAATCCTACCTTTTTTGACAATTGTACGACAGATTTTGTAAGCTCAATTTCTTGAGTTTCAGGTTTTAGGTTCTAGACCCTAAATTCTAGATTTTTGTATTTATTTTTAGGTTCCAGCCTTAACATTTAAGATTCTAGGCTTCAGGATCCAAGGTCAAGTTTATTTCCAGATCCTAGGTTCCATGACCAAGGTTGCAGGAACCTATTCCTAGTTCCAGGTACCAGTTTCCAGGTTCCTGATTTCAAGTTCCAGATTTAAAATTCCAGATTCTAGAGTCCTAGGCGTTGCTTTCTAAACTCTAGACTCTACATGCTAGAACTTAGATTCTAGATCCTAGATTTTGGAATCAAAAATTTAGGGTCCAGATTTTAGATTCTAGTTTATAGATTCTTGATTCTAGATCCTAGACTCTAGGTTTTAGATTCTATGGTCTAGATCTAGATTCTGGGTTTTAGGTTCTATTTTCAAGGTTTTTAGCATCAGGTTCTGGACTCAAAATTTCAGGTTCTAGGCTCAAGGCGCAATGTTTCAGTTTTCAGAGCCTAGGGTTTATGAGCACGGTTCCAGGTTCCTGATTCCAGGTTTCTGGTGCCAGGTTCCAGATTCCAGGTTTCAAAATCCAGGTTTCAGGTTCCAGATTCTAGACGCTAAAATTTACACGGTACGCTCTAGACTATAGACCTTAGACGATAGACTCTACACCTTAGACTCCACATGCTAAACTCTAGATCCCAGATTCTTGATACTAGATCCTAGATTTCAGATTCTAGATTCCGGATTGTACATTTTGGATTCTAGATCTTAGATTCTAGTTTCTAGATTCTAGATTGTTGATTCTGGGTTCTAGGTTCTAGACCCTTCTATTTTTAGGCTCCAGCCCCAACATTTAAGGCTCTAGGCTCCAGGATCCAGGCGTCAAGTTTATTTCCAGGTCCTAGCTTCCATGACCAAGGTTGCAGGTTCCTATTCTTGGTTCCAGGTGCCAGTTTCCAGGTTCCAGATATTAAATTCCAGATTCTACCTTAGACGTTGCTTTCTAAACTCTAGACTCTACATGCTAGATCTTAGATTCTAAATCCTAGATTCTGGAAGGGGTAGGGTCTAGATTTTAGATTCTAGATTCTAGATTCTTGATTATAGATTCTAGATCCTAAATCCTAGTTTCTAGAGTCTAGATTCTAGATCTTAGACTCTAGGTTTTAAAATCCATGCTCTAAATTCTAGATTCTGGGTTTTAAGTTTTATTTTCAAGGTTCAAGGTATCAGGTTCCGCACTCAAAATTTCAGGTTCCAGGTTTAAGGCGCAATATTTTAATTTCCAGGATCTAGGGTCCATGACCACGGTTCCACGTTTCTGATTCCTGGTTTCAGGTGCCAAGTTCCTGGTTTCAGACTCCAGGATTCAGGTTCCAAATTTCAGATTCTAGAACCTAGACTGTACACTCTACGCTTTAAACTGTAAACTATAGACCTTAGATTCTAGACCCTACATCCTAGACTCTACATGCTAGACTCTAGATCCTAGATTCTTGATACTAGATCCTAGATTCCAAATTCTAGATTCTGGATTGTAGATTCTGGATTAAAGATTCTAAATTCTAGTTCCTAGATTCTAGATAATAGATTCTGGGTCTAGGTTTTACGTTCTAGGTTTTAGACTCTAGGTTCTAGATTTTTGGTTCTATTTTTAGGTTTCAGTCTCACCATTTAAATTTTTAGGCTCCAGGATCCAGGCGGCAGGTTTATTTCCAGGTCCTATAACCAAGGTTGCAGGTTCCTATTCTTGGTTCCAGGTGCCAGTTTTCAGGTTCCAGATGTTAAATTCCAGGTTCTAGACTCTAGGCGTTGCTTTCTAAACTCTAGACTTTACATGCTAGGCCTAGGCCTAGATCTTAGATTCTCGAATCGAGATCCTATGGTCTAGATTTTAGATTCTTGATTCTAGATTCTATATTCTGTATGCTAGATTTTAGACTCTAGATTCTAGAGTTTAGAGTCTAGATTCTACAGTATGGATTTTAGATTCTAGAATCTAGATTCTAGATTCTAAATTCTACATTCTAGATTTTAGAAACTAGATTGTAGGTTCTAGGTTCTAGATTCCATGTGCTAGATTCTAGCTTCTAGGTTTTACTTTCCAGGGCCTAGGTACCATGACCACGGTTCCAGGTTCCTGATTCCAAAGTCCGGCTTCCAGATTCTACACTCTACATTCTAGGTTCTACGGTTTAAGGTCTGTTTTAGGTTGTTGGTTTTAGGTTCTATTTTCCAACTTCCAGGCACCATTGTTCGGCAGATTTCTTAAGTCCTATTTCTTGTCTTTTTTTTTCTTAATCTTCTTTGGAAATTAAGCCACTCATAGTTTTTAAAATCATGTTTATTTACGTTTTGATCCATGACCTAAGAACGTTGTCAAAATAATAAAAATTTCAAAAATTTCTTGTCGCTTTAAAGGTTTTAAACACTTCCATGGATTGATGGTTGGACCACAAGTGACACACGAAACATTTCAGAGGATGTCCCATTCTTCTTGACAATTGTTTGACGGCTTCATAAGTGAATCCAATTTCGTAAGAAGGTTTAAGGGGCTTAAACACTTTTCCAAGCGTTGATTGTCAGAGTACCAGTGGTACATGATATATTTCACTGCTGTTGTTTGACAGGTATCGTTTTAAGTCCAACTTGAGATCCACACCTTGTATCCATAAATATGTGATGTTATCTCACATTTATTGACCTTTATAAATATTTATGCTTCCGGGTTGGAACCGTGTCATTTTATAAACTAAGATCGATGGTTCGCCCAGTGAGCAAAACGTCGACCTTAGTTTATAAAACCCACAACCATAGATATTTATAATGACTCCGACCGTGAAAGCCTCCGACAATTTCTTGACGTTTGTTCAGCAGATTGCATAAGCCCAATTTCTTGAGACGTTTTCAACACTTTTCCACGCGTTGATGGTTTGAACCACAAGTAGCACGCTCGACATCTTCGATTTTTTTACCGTTCAAGAAGTTTTCTAAAGTACTCCAGGAATATTTAAATCCGGAAGTAAACAAAATTCTATCCCACCTGTCTCAATCATTGTACGGCAGATTTCCTATCTAGTTTCTTAAAATTTTAATATTTCCATGCAATGACTGTCAGACAAATGGCACACGAGATATCTTTACCATATTTATTCAGTAGGTTTCATTAGTGTTTGAGAGCCCAATTTTTAAACCACAAGTACACGATATTATCCCACCTTTCTTGAGCACTGTTCAGCAGATTTTGTAAGTCCAATTTCTTGAATCGCTCTAAAGATTTTAAACACTCCATGCGTTGACTGAGACTTGTTTGGCTGGTATCATTAGTGAGTCCAATTACTTGAAAGCCACACTTTAAACGCTTTAGTCCATGAATACAGAACATGTCATTACACCTTTCCTAACCATAGTTTGACCGATTCCATAAGCTCAATTTCTTGAGTCGCTTAAAAGGTTTTAAACATTTCCATGCATTGACTGTCTGACTGTTCTTGTTCGGTTGGTATTATTAGTGAGTCCAACTACTCGAGAGCCAACTTTAAACGCTTTAATATACAAAATTCTATCCGACCTATTTTGATCATTGTTCTACAGATTTTGTAAATTTAATTTCTTGAGTTGCTCTAAAGGTTTTAAACATTTTCATGCGTTGACTGAGACTGTTGTTGTTTGGCTCGTATTATTTGTGAGTCCAATTACTCGAGAGCCACACTTTAAACGTTTTCATCCACGAATGCACAAGATGCTAACATACCTTTCTTAATCATTTTTCGGCAGATTTTGTAAGCCCAATTTCTTGAGCCGCTTTGAAGGTTTTAAACGCTCGCATGGGTTGAATGTTGGACTGTTGCTGCTTGGCTGGAGTCATTAGTCCAATTACCCGAAGCCACACGTTAAACGCTTTAATACACACGATCCTATTTGACCTTTCTTGAATATTGTTCAAGAGATTTTGTAAATCTAATTTCTTGAGTTGCCCTAAAGGTTTCAAACACTTTCATGCGTTGACTAAGACTGTTGTTGTTCGGCTGGTATAATTAGTAAGTCCAATTACTCGAGAGCCACACTTTAAACGCTTTTATCTACGAATACACAAGATGCTAATCCACCTTACTTGGCCATTGTTTGGCAGATTTTGTAAACCCAATTTCTTGAGCGCCTTGAGAATTTTAAACACATGGATTGAATGTTGGACTGTTGTTGTTCAGCTGAATTCATGAGTGAGTCTAATTACCCGAGAGCCACACGTTAAACGCTTTAATACACAAGATCCTTCTCGACCTTTCTTCCTTGTTGTTCATCAGATTTTGTAAGTCTAATTTTTTGAGTTGCTCTAAAGGTTTTAAACACTTTCATGCATTGACTAAGACTGTTGTTGTTCGGCTGGAACTATAAGTGGGTCCAATTACTCGAGAGCCACACTTTAAAAGCTTTAATCCACAAATACATAATATGCTACCTCACCATTCCTGACAATTGTTCCGCAAATTTTGTAAGTCCAATTTATTGAGTCGCTTTACGTGTTTTAAACACTTGTATGTGTTGAATGTAAGATTGTTGTTGTTCAGTAGGCTTTGCTATTGAGTCCTATTACTGGGGAGTCACACTTTAAATGCTTTAATCCACAAGCACATAAGATGCTATCCCACCTCACGTAAACACTGTTTGGTAAATTTTGTAAGCCCAATTTCTTGAGTCGCTTTAAAGGTTTTAAAGACTTCCTTGCGTAAGGACTGTCAAACTTTGTTGTTCGGCTAGTATTACTAGTAAATCTAATCACTCGAGAGCACATTTAAACGCTTTAATCCACATGTATACAAAATAAAATCCTATTTTTTTTTACCATTGTACGACAGATTTAGTAAGCTCAATTTCTTGAGTCGCTTTAAAGGTTTTAAACACTTTCATGCGTTAACTGCCCGTCTGTTGTTGTTCTGTAGGTTTTACTAGGGAGTCCAATTACTCGAGACTCACATTTTAAACACTTTAATCTACAAGTACAAAAATTCTATCTTACCTTTCATGACCATTGTATTTGTAAATTTCTTGAGCGGCCTCAAATGTTTTAAATACTTTCATGCGTTGACTGTTAAACTGTTGTTGTTTGGATGGTTTCACTAGGGAGTAGAATTACTCTAGAACCACACTTTAAACTCTTTAATCAACAAATATACAAGAGCTATCCCACCTTTCTTGACCTTTGTACGGCAGATTCTATAAGTTCAATTTCTTGAGACTCTTTACAGGTTTTATACACTTTTCCATGGGTTGATTGTCAGACACACGGGGCACACAAGGCCAGTTTTGTTCGGTGGGCTTTATTAGTGAGTCGAATTACTCGAGAGCCACACTTTAAAAGCTTTAATCCACAAGTACACAAAATGATATCCCACTTTTCCTAACCATTGTTCGTCATATTTCTTGAGTCACTAACATTTCCATACGTTAATTGTCATACTATTGTTGTTCGACTGGTTTCATTAGTGAGTTCAGTTCCTCAAAAGTCACACTTTAAATGGTTTAATTCACAAGTACATAAGCTGTTTTCGTTCTTTCTTGAGCATTGTTCGGCAGATTTTGTAAGTCTAATTTCTAGATAAGCGCTAAAGGTTCTAAACACTTCCATGCGTTGACTGTCAGATAACAAGTGGCACACGATACATCTTTATCATTGTTATCTAGTAGATTTCATTAGTGTTTGAGAGCCCAATTTTAATCTACAAGTTACGATGTTATCCCACCTTTGTCAACCATTGTTCAGCAGATTTTATAAGTCCAATTTCTTAAATCGCTCTAAAGATTATAAACACTTCCATGCATTGACTGAGGTTGTTTGGCTGGTATTATTAGTGAGTTCAATTACACAAGAGCCACACTTTAAACGCTTTAGTCCACAAGTGCATAAGGTGCTATTTTATTTTTCTCATTTTCTTATTTTTCTTCAGATTTTGCAAATCCAATTTCTTGAGTCGCTATAAAACTTTTAAACACTTGCACGTTTTGAATGTCAGACTGTTGTTGTTCTGCAGGTTTTACTAGTGAGACCAATTACTCGAGAGTCACACTTTAAATGCAGTAAGCCACAAGCACACAAGATGCGGTCCTGTGTTTCTTGACCATTTTTCAATTGACCTTGTAAGTCTAATTTCTTGAGTCGCTTTAAAGGTCTGAATGCTAGATTATTGTTGTTGAGCTGGTTTCACTAGTGAGTCCAATTACACGAGAGGCACACTTTAAATGCTTTAGTCCCCAAGTACATAAGATGTTATTTTACCTTTATTGAGCATTGCCTGTCAGATTTTGCAAATCCAATTTCTTGAGTCGCTATAAAATTTTAACACTTGCATGTTTTGAATGTCAGACTGTTGTTGTTTTGTAGGTTTCACTAGTGAGACCAATTATTCGAAAGTCACACTTTAAATGCAATAATCCACAAGCACACAAGATGCTATCCTACATTTCTTGACCATTGTTCGGCAGATTTTGCAAGTCCAATTTCTTGCGTCGCTCTGCAGGTTTCACTAGTGAGACCAATTACTCGAGGGCCACACTTTAAATTGCAGTAATCCACAAGCGCACAAGATGGTATCTTTTTTTTGACCATTGTTCGGTAGATTTTGCAAGTCCAATTTCTTGAGTCGCTTTAAAGTTCTTATACATTTGCATTTGTTGAAAATCAGAGCGTTGGTTTTGAACTGGTTTCACTAGTAAGTTCAATTACTCAAACGGCACATTTTAAACGCTATAGTCTACAAGTACATTAGATGTTATTTTACTTTTCTAGAGCATTGCTAGTCAGATTTTGCAAATCCAATTTTTTCAGTCGCTATAAGATTTTTAACACTTGCATGTTTTGAATATTAGACTGTTGTTGTTTTGTAGGTTTCACTAGTAAGACCAATTACTCGAGAGTCACACTTTAAATGCAGTAATCCACACGCACACATGATGCTATCTTACTTTTTGACCATTGTTCGGTAGATTTTGTAAGTCCAATTTCTTGAGTCGCTTTAAAGGTGCAAAAGACTTCGTGTTTAATGTCAGGCTGTTGTTGTTCGGCTGGTTTCACTAGTGAATCCAAAATCTTGTGACCCACACTTTGAATGCTTTAATCCACAAGTATCCAAGATGCTAAACAACGTTTCTGGACCATTGTTCGAGAGATTTCGTAAGCCCAATTTCTTGAGTCGCTTTAAAGGTTTTAAACACTTCCAAGCGTTGAATGTCAAGATGTAGTTTGGATGGTTCTTCTAGTGAGTCCAATTACTCGAGCGACACATATTTAACACTTTAATTTACAGGTATACAAAATGCTATCCAAACTTAGTTAATCGTTGTTAGGCAGATTTTGTAAACCCGATTTCTTAAGACGCTTTAAAAACTTTAAGCACTTTAATGCATTGATTGCCAGAATGTTTTCTTATTGGTCTCATAACTGAGTTCAATTATTCGAAAGCCACACATTGAACGCTTTAATCCACAAGTATATACAAAATATGCTCTTCTATCTTTCTTGACCATTGTTCGGCAGACTTTTAAGTCCAATTTCTTGAGTTGCCCTAAAGGTTTTGAATAGTTCCATGCGTTGACTTTTATTGTTCGGTTGGTATCATTATTGAACTCAATCAGGTCAAAGCCACGCTTTAAACGCTTTGATCCACGAATACTCAAAATGCTATCTCACCTTTCCTAACCATAGTTTGGCAGAGTTTCAAAGTCCAATTTCATGAGTCGCTTTAAATGTTTTAAACATTTCCATGCGTTGACTGCCGGACTGTTGTTGTTAAACTGGTATCATTAGTGAGTCCAATCACTCAAAAGCCACACTTTTATCCAAAAGTACACAAGATCCTATTCTGTATCTTCCTTGATGATTGTTCGGCAGATTTTTAAGTCCAATTTCTTGAGTTGCCTTAAAGGTTTTGAATAGTTCCATGCGTTGACGTTTATTGTTTGGCTGGTATCATTAGTGAGCCCAATCATTCGAAAGTCACACTTTAAATGCTTTGATCCACAAATACAGGGAATGCTATCCCATCTTTCTGAAACATAATTCCACTGGTTTTCCCTGAAAGTGGCTTGCTTCAACCAAACCGTTTTTGGTAGAAACTAATCTGTACAAAATAGTTATCAGTGAAAATCGTTTTAGGTTAATGAGTCAGCTTTTATAAAACTGGTCTCGTAGAACGGGTTTATGGCGAATTTATTTAGGTATATTTCTTCTAGCAAACCGGTTCCGGTTAGACCACTTTTGGTAAGTATGTAAACCGGATGTAGTAAAGTTTGCTTTTCTAAAAGCTAGTAATGGCAAAGATTTTAGATTCTCGATTTTAGATCCTGCATTATAGATTCTAGACCCTGGATCCTAGATTCTAGTTTTGTGTCCTAGGCACTAGATCCTAGATATTAGGTCCTACATCCTAGATCCTAGGACTTAGTTCCTAGACCTTGGGTTATGGCCCAGACCTTAGACCCTAGACCTTCATCCTAGACTACCCTAAGCTCCAGATTCTGGGTTCTAGATTCTAGATCCTAAATTGTAGGTTTTAGACTTTATGCTCTAGATTCTGGGTATTAGGTTCTACATTCAAGGTTCCAGATTCAGAATTTCAGACTCCAGGTTCAAGGCGCAAAGTTCCAGTTTCCAGAGCCTAGGGTGCATGACCACGGTTCCAGATTCCTGATTCCTGGCTTCAGTTGCCAGGTTCCTGGTTCCAGATTCCACATTCCAGGTTGCAGAATCCAGGTTTCAGGTTCCAAATTTCAGATTCCAGGTTCACATTGTAAACGCTAGGCTTTACATTTTACGCTCTAGACTATAGACCTTAGACGCTAGATCTTAAACACTAGACTCTACATGCTAGACTCTAGATCCTAGATTCTTGGTACTAGATCATAGAGTTCAGATTTTGGATTGTAGATTCTGGATTCAGAGTTCTTAGATTCTAGATTGTAGATTCTGGGTTCTAGGTTCTAGGTTTTAGGCCCTAAGTTCTAGATTTTTGGTTCTATTTTTAGGTTCCAGTCTCAACATTTAAGATTCTAGACTTCAGGATCCATGCGTCAGGTTTATTTGCAGGTCCTAGGTTCCATGACCAAGGTTGCAGGTTTCTATTTCTGGTTCCAACCAGTTTTCAAGTTCCAGATTCAAAGTTCCAGATTTTAAATTTCAGATTCTAAACTCTAGACATTGCTCTCTAAACTCTAGACTCTAGATGCTAGACCTTAGATTTTAGATTCTAGAATCGAGATTCTAGGGCCTAGATTTTCCATTCTAGATTCTAGATCGTAAATCCTAGATTTTAGATTCTAGCTCCTAACTCTAGGTTTTAGACTCTATGCTCTAGATTCTAGGTTCTGGGTTTTAAGTTTTGTTTTCAAGGTTCAAGACATCAGGTTCCGCACTCAAAATTTCAGGTTCCAGATTTAAGTTGCAATGTTTTAATTTCCAGGATTTAGGGTCTATGTCTACGGTTCCAAGTACCTGATTCCTGATTTCAGGTGCCAAGTTCCTAGTTCCAGATTCCAGACTCCAGGATTCAGGTTCCAAATTTTAGATTCCAGATTCTAGACGCTAGACTTTAGACTCTACGCTCTAAACTGTAAACTATAGACCTTAGATTCTAGACCTTGCATCCTAGACTCTACATGCTAGACTCTAGATCCTAGATTCCGTAAAACCAAAAATCAAATCCGTGGAAGAGCAAAGTTGGCATCAGAATCGGGGGCACGAGGACTAGATATCGGGCTTAAAGCGTTTACGCCGCCAGAAGGAAAACAAAACGAGATCACGGACATCAAGATTTCGTCGAACAACAACTTCGGGTTCTGAATCAGTATATACAAATTTCTGCCTCTTAGGGACAGTTTCCCGCGAACCAGGGACATCAGGGGGTGTAGCAGTTGTAGCACGCGGTTTAGGAGGTGGTTTATAATTATTGCAAATGTTATAGTGTACATTTCGATATTTGAAGATATTTGTTGGAATAACTCAGTAACCACTTGCAGGTTTCTGAACACATTCCGCAACGTCAGAATTTATATTATAAGGGACGCATACGTATGGACGATGGAGCTAGTAGACAGGGATCAAGGACTTTGTTTTGAGATTTCAAGATGGCGGGTTGAAAGACTTCACTTGGCGGAGGACGACTAGGACTCAAGATTAGTTATGCAACTGTCAGTTGATCTTGATTTTGCAATGCCAGCCCCCATTATCTTGTACGATTCGAAATCTATTGTGCAGATAGAAGAACTGAACTTCCTACAGTGCAAGGTTTGTGCTGAGTCATATCTTTTTGATATTTTCTTGAAAGCTTTCAAAAAAGCAACAGGAGCCGGGACTTAAAATGATCACTGCAGCCGTAAGTTGACTTTGATATTACAATCATTCACTCTGTGCGCATTCAAATACGTTTTGCTGGCAGAATACCGAAGACTAATTACTCATGATAACGTTTATGACAAAGCAGCAAGATGTCAGGACTCAAGATTAACGCCCCGATCATGAGTTGAAGTTAATTTTAGAATCATTTTCAACTAGATGATGATCTTGTGCTCTTTGTAATAAGACCGAAAAGTACTCACTCATGATAACTTATTCGATAAAAGCAGAAGACGACTAGGACTCAAGATTAGTGATGCAACTGTAAGTTGAACTTGATTTTGCAATGCCTGCCCCCATTATCTTGTACGATTCGAAATCTATTGTGCAGATAGAAGAACTGAACTTCTTACAGTGCAGGGTTTGTACTGAGTCATATCTTTTTGATGTTTTCTTGAAGGCTTTCAAAGAAACAACAAGGAGTCGGGACTCAAAATTATCACTGCAACCGTAACTTGACCTTGATATTACGATCATTCTCTCTGTGCGCATTGAAATACGTTTTGCTGGCAGAAACCAAAGACTAGTTACTCATGGTAGCTTTTATGAGAAAGCAGCAAGAAATCAGGACTCAAGTAAGTTGACCTTGATGTTACGATCATTCACTCTGTGCGCATTGAAATACGTTTTGCTGGCAGAAAACCGAAGACTAATTACTCATGGTAGCTTTTTGACATAGCAGCAAGAAATCAGGACTCAAGATTAACGCTGCGATCATGAGTTGACCTTAATTAGATAATCATTTGCAACTAGATGATGCCCTTGTGCTCTTTGTAATAAGACCGAAAAGTACTCACTCATGATAACTTATTCGATAAAAGCAGAAGACGACTAGGACTCAAGATTAGTGATGCAACTGTAAGTTGAACTTGATTTTGCAATGCCTGCCCCCATTATCTTGTACGATTCGAAATCTATTGTGCAGATAGAAGAACTGAACTTCTTACAGTGCAGGGTTTGTACTGAGTCATATCTTTTTGATGTTTTCTTGAAGGCTTTCAAAGAAACAACAAGGAGTCGGGACTCAAAATTATCACTGCAACCGTAACTTGACCTTGATATTACGATCATTCTCTCTGTGCGCATTGAAATACGTTTTGCTGGCAGAAACCAAAGACTAGTTACTCATGGTAGCTTTTATGAGAAAGCAGCAAGAAATCAGGACTCAAGTAAGTTGACCTTGATGTTACGATCATTCACTCTGTGCGCATTGAAATACGTTTTGCTGGCAGAAAACCGAAGACTAATTACTCATGGTAGCTTTTTGACAAAGCAGCAAGAAATCAGGACTCAAGATTAACGCTGCGATCATGAGTTGACCTTAATTAGATAATCATTTGCAACTAGATGATGCCCTTGTGCTCTTTGTAATAAGACCGAAAAGTACTCACTCATGATAACTTATTCGATAAAAGCAGAAGACGACTAGGACTCAAGATTAGTGATGCAACTGTAAGTTGAACTTGATTTTGCAATGCCTGCCCCCATTATCTTGTACGATTCGAAATCTATTGTGCAGATAGAAGAACCGAACTTCTTACAGTGCAGGGTTTGTGCTGAGTCATATCTTTTTGATGTTTTCTTGAAGGCTTTCAAAGAAACAACAAGGAGTCGTGACTCAAAATTATCACTGCAACCGTAACTTGACCTTGATATTACGATCATTCTCTCTGTGCGCATTGAAATACGTTTTGCTGGCAGAAAACCAAAGACTAGTTACTCATGGTAGCTTTTATGACAAAGCAGCAAGAAATCAGGACTCAAGGTTAACGCTGCGGTCATGAGTTGACCTTAATTTTAGAATCATTTGCAACTAGATGACGATCTTATGCTCTTTATAATAAGACCAAAAAGTCTTACTTACTTACTCATGATAACTTATTCGATAAATGCAGCAGACGACTAGGACTAAAGAATAGTGATGCAACTGCGAGTTGACCTTGATTTTGCAATGCCTGCCCCCATTACGTTGTACGATTTAAAATACATTGTGCAGATAGAAGACCTATAAAGGCTTACAGCAACAGCGTTAGTGCTGAGTCTTATCTTCTTGATATTTTCTTAAAGGCTTTCAAAAAAGCAACAAGGAGTTGGGACTCAAAATTATCACTGTAGCCGTAAGTTGACCTTGATATTACGATCATTCACTTTGTGCTCATTGAAAAACGTTTTGCTGGCAGAAAACCGAAGACTAATTACTCATGATAGCTTTTATGATAAAACAGCAAGAAATCAGGACTCAAGTTTAACGCTGCGGTCATGAGTTGACCTTAATTTTAAAATCATTTGCAACAAGATGGTGATCTTGTGCGCTTTGTAATAATGAGCTGACCTTAATTTAGGGATCATTTGCAACTAGATGAAGATCTTGTGTTCTTTGTAATAATTCAAAAAAATACTTACTCATGATAACTTATTTGATAAAAGCAGCAGAAGACTAGGACTCAAGATTAAAGATGCAATTGTAAGTTGACTTTGACTTTGTAAAACCTGTCCCCATTATGTTGTACGATTTGAAACACATTGTGAAGATAGAAAAACTAAACTTCTTACAGTCGCAGGGTTTGTGCTGAGTCATATCTTCTTGATGTTTTTTTAAAGCTTTCAAAAAAACAACAAGGAGTCGGGACTCAAATTATCATTGCAGCCGTAAGTTGACCTTGATATTACAATCATTCACTCTGTGCGCATTGAAATACGTTTTGCTGGCAGAAAACCGAAGACTAATTACTCATGGTAGCTTTTTTGACAAAGCAGCAAGAAATCAGGACTCAAGATTAACGCTGCGATCATGAGTTGACCTTAATTAGATAATCATTTGCAACTAGATGATGCCCTTGTGCTCTTTGTAATAAGACCGAAAAGTACTTACTCATGATAACTTATTTGATAAAAGCGAAAGACGACTAGGACTCAAGATTAGTAATGCAACTGTAAGTTGAACTTGATTTTGCAATGCCAGCCCCCATTATCTTGTACGATTCGAAATCTATTGTGCAGATAGAAGAACTGAACTTCTTACAGTGCAGGGTTTGTGCTGAATAATATCTTTTTGATGTTTTCTTGAAGGCTTTCAAAAAAGCAACAGGAGCCGGGACTTAAAATGATCACTGCAGTCGTAAGTTGACTTTGATATTACGATCATTTACTCTGTGCGCATTGAAATACGATTTGCTGGCAGAATGATAACTTTTATGACAAAGCGGCAAGAAATCAGGACTTGAGATTAACGCTGCGATTATGAGTTGACCTTAATTTTAACGTTGGGCTTGCTCTAGAATTGCGCATTTCTAGTAATGGTGTTGTACGCATAAAAATGCGTTGTGCGGGCAGAAGATTGAAGGCCACTTACTGATAGTAACGGTTTTGACGAGGCTCATAAAGTCAGGGTCAAAAATCAAAGAAACCACTGCAAGTTGATTTGATCGAAACCACTTTCACAGATTATGCTGTACGCATTGAAATGCGTTGTGCGCACAGTGACCGAATACTACCTAAGCACAATCACACTTTTGTCGATGTCTGGATCTCTACGACCGTAGTGACCATGATGTTAACATCTGTACAATGCGTTGAGCGGACAGAAGACAGAAAGCTACTTATGCATGATTTGGTTTTCGACAAATTCAGGAACACTGCGACTGTAAGCTGCCATGATCTTAACACCTTAACACTTAGCTATGCGGCGAATGGGCAGAAGACCGAAATCTACTTACGCATGATAATGCCATAGAGAAAGTAACATGAAGTCAGTCGTCAGGATTAACGTAAGGCTTGATCTTAGAATTACTCACTTCTGGAGACGGTGTTGTACGCATAAAAATGCGTTGTGGGGGGCAGAAGATTGAAGGCCGTTTACTGATGATAATGTTTTCGACGAGGCTTATGAAGTCAGAGTTAAAAATCGAATCAGATGATGTACGCATTGAAATGCGTTTTGCGTACAGTGACTGAATACTGCCAAAATACACTCACGCTTTTGACAATGTCTGGATCCTTGCGACCGAAGTGACCACGATCTTAACATCTGTAGAATGCGGCGAGCGGGCAGAAGACAGAAGACTACTTAAGCATGATTAGATTTTCGACAAAGTCAGGAACACTGCTACTGTAACTGGCCGTGATCTTTACACCTGTACACTTTGCAATGCTGCGAATGGGCAGAACACCGAAATCTACTTACGCATGTTAATGTCGTCGAAAAAGAAGCATGAAGTCAGACGTCAGGATTAACGTTGAGCTTGATCTTAGAATTACTCACTTATGGTGATGGTGTTGTTCGCATGGAAATGCGTTCTGAGGACAGAAGATCACTTACTGATGATAACGTTTTCGAAGAGGCTCATGAAGTCAGGGTTAAGGATCAAGCATGCCACTTTAGGTTGATTTTGATCATAGCTACTTACACAGATGATGTTATACGCATTGTAATGCGTTGAGTGCACAGTGAGCGAAAACTACTTAAACACGATTACGCTTTCGACAAAGTCTGGATCCCTGCGACCATAGTGACCATGATCTTAACATCAGTACAATGCGTTAAGCGGGCAGAAGACCGAAGACTACTTATGCTCAAGTCAGACGTCAGGATTGACGTTGAGCTTGATCTTAGAATTATTCACTTCTGGTGATGATGTTGTGTGCGTGGAAATGCGTTGTCCGGACAGAAGATTAAAGGCCACTTTCTGATGATTACGTTCTCGACAAGGCTTATAAAGTCAGGGATGAGGATCAAAGAAACTACTGTAAATTGATTTCACAGATGATGCTATACCCATTAAAATGCGTTGGCGAGCAGAAGATTGAGAGCCATGTATTGAAATGCGTTGTGCGCACAGTGACCAAAGACTACCAAAGCACGATCACCCTTTCGACAGAATCTGGAGCTCTGCGACCGTAGTGACCATGATCTTAACTTCTGTACCATGCGTCGAGCGGGCAGAAGACCGAAGACTACTTATGCATGATTAGGTTTTTGACAAAGTCAGGATCACTGTGACTGTAAGTGGGCATGATCCTAGGACCAGTACACCTAGCAATGCGACGAATGGGTAGAAGACCGAAATCTACTTACGCATGATAATGCCATCGGGAAAGTAACATGAAGTCATCCGTCAGGATTACCATTGAGCTTGATCTTAGAATTACTCACTTCGGGTGATGGTGTTGTACGCGTGTAAATGCGTTGTTCGGGCAGAAGATCGAAGGCCACTTACTGATGATTACGTTCTCGACAAGGCTTATGAACTCAGGGTTAACTAAAAGAAACTATTGTAAATTGATTTTGATCGTAACCACTTTTACAGATGATGCTGTACGCATTAAAATGCGTTGTGCGCACAGTGACCGAAGACTACCTAAGCACAATCATGCTTTCGGCAAAGTCTAAAACTCTGGGACAGTAGTGACCATGATCTTAACATCTGTACAATGTTTCGAGCGGGCAGAAGATCGAAGACCACTCATGCATGATTAGGTTTTTGACAAAATCAGGGACACTGCGACTGTAAGTTGTTATGATCTTAACACCAGTACACTTACCAATGCGGCGCATAGGCAAAAGACCGAAATCTACTTACGCATAATAATGCCATCAGGAAAGTAACATGAAGTCAGACGTCAGGATTAACGTTGGGTTTGATCTTTGAATTTCTCACTTCTGGTGACGGTGTTGTAGGGTGCAGGCAGAAGATTGAAGGCCACTTACTGAAAATAACGTTTCCGACGAGGTTCATGTTGTCAGGGTTAAAAATCAAGGAAACCACTGGAAGTTGATTTACGCATTTCTGGTAATGATGTTGTACGCGTGGAAATGCGTTGTGCGGGCAGAATATCGAAAACCACTTATTGATGATAAGGTTTTCGACGAGGCTCATCTAGTCAGGGTTGACGATCAAAGACGCCACCGTAAGTTGATTTTGATCGTAACCACTTTCACAGATAATGTTATATGCATTGAAATGCGTTGTACGCATTTCTGGTAATGATGCTGTACGCGCGAAAATGCGTTCTACGGGCAGAAAATCGAAAGCCACTTATTGATGTTAACGTTTTAGACGAGGCTCATATAGCCAGGGTTGAGGATCAAAGAAACCACTGTAAGTTGATATTAATCGTAACCACTTTCACAGATAATGCTGCACGCATTGAAATGCGTTTTACACACTTCTGGTGATGATGTTGTACGCGTAGAAATGCGTTGTGCGGGCAGAAAGTCAAAAGTCACTTATAAATGATAACGTTTTCGACTAGGCTCATATAGTCAAGGTTGAGGATCGAAGACGCTACTGTAAGTTGATTATAATCGCAATCACTTTCACAGATGATTCTGTACGCATTGAAATGCGTTGTACGCACTTCTGGTGATGATGTTGTACGCGTGGAAATGCGTTGTGCGGGCAGAAAGTCGAAAGTCACTTATAAATGATAACGTTTTCGACTAGGTCCATGTAGTCAGGGCGAAGACGCCACACTAAGTTGATTGCAATCACTTTAAAATGTTGATAATTAGTTGCTATTTAAGGTAATTTGATTACATCTGGTAATTCCAGCTTTGTTTTGAGTGTGATGTTGGTACTTATTGTAAAACCGTTATTTATGTAAAAGTTGAAGGAAATATTTTTATGATTACCTGTTGCTTTTTTGAGATTGATGTTTACAATGTTACCTTGCCGGTTGTTTTACTTGTGATGTTGAATAAGTGAATTTACGATTGTATTATAAGTACAAATGAGTGTGTGTTGGTTTAACAACTGAAAACTAATATTTATTT
Source organism: Platerodrilus igneus (assembly GCA_036346225.1). Lineage (NCBI taxonomy): Eukaryota > Metazoa > Arthropoda > Insecta > Coleoptera > Lycidae > Platerodrilus > Platerodrilus igneus. Next base: position 349,077 of record JARFIW010001391.1, read on the forward strand.
ATCTAAATTGTTTATTTAGTATCTAGATCAGGGTAAAACTAATATTTGTTTATTTAGTATTTAATACAGAGTTGTAACTCCAATTGCATTGCACTTGTTACCAAATCAATAGTAAATGTAACATTACTGTGATGACAATTAATGATAAATACTGACATATTAAATCAAATTATTAAGCAGGTTTGAATATGAATAGCATTATATTTCTATGTTGTATTTGTTTTAGTTTTAAGGTTGTTGTGTATATTTTTTGTTTGTAATTTGTAATGCCACGATGTGTTTAATTTTTTAAAAGGTACGTTTTAACCAACGCAATCATAATGAATGATTTTTAACATTTCCTTGCTAGATTTAATATATGTAACTAATATGAATTCATATAAAGATTTAGCGCCTGAATCTGGGCTTGTATTTATGCTGTAAAATTTTGGATAGGTATTTGCTGCCAACATATTTTATGTTTGTTTGATATTTGTGATGCATTTGACATTTTTATTACATGTAATTGTTTTATTTCAGCATATTAGTCACATTTACTACTGCACAGCTCACATATTCATTTAAACTGAATTATATATTTTGTTGTTTTATTTATCCTATTATCTAGCCGATGTTTCTATATAATTAACTAGTATTTAACATTTGTGATAATTGTTGTGATGTAATTAAATTGAACCTCTGGTATGATTGACCATCTCCTAACTTTCGCGTTTGCATTTATGACATTTATGACAATAACCAACGCCTTTTAACTATGCGCAATCTTACCATAAATTCATTTCAGCAATTCGCACTGTCTTGTCAATGTACTTGTAGTTGTACTCTTTTGCAAATAGTAGGAAGTCGGCTAGCCTTTGTGAAATATGTTGTAACACAGGCTGGAAACTGTTAATGTAGGTATGTAGGCGCGTGTGATCGCGCCTTGTTGAATATTACTAACATATATGTCCGTGCGGGAAGGAACATTGGTAGTCAAGGTGCAGGTCATCTTCCCTCCTTTTCAACTTTAGCTGGGTAGTATTGGCCTAGCCGGCCTCAGTACCTACCAGAAAAAACTAGCTGGTTTACACTAACGTTTCTTCAGTTGTCATGTGTGGTATGTCTGGGTAACAGTTGACATCCCCTTAAATTCAATGTAGGTGATCTGTGTACTTGCACGTTACCCGTCCATGTCGAGATGTGTCAAACGCAGTTGGAAGTGTGAGAACAGTTTGGGGTTTTCTCTGCCGTGCTCTTTTCCCAATCGCTCAGGTTGAGTACGGTACTGTTTGCTTTGGATGTCAATTTTTTATGCTTTTATGCGAATGACCTATTTTGTGGTTATTGTTCTGATTAAAAGTCAAGTTAGGTAAATGCTGTAGTTTTATTTCAAACCTTTACGCCTTAACGCCATCTTCCCAGTGTGAATTTGGGTTACATTATAACAACACAACGTAGGAGTCGTCGAGCCACTTCCACTAGATGTTAGATCATGGAGTCCGGTGTGCTGTTTATAGAGGGCGTTTGGTCAGCCTTCAGGTGGGTTACACTACATTATAAACAACTACAGGTATTTGTCTTGCAATATTCTCAACTAATGTTAATTGCATGAAAGTATTTACTGGAAAACTATTAATTCGGCAAATGTCTAAGTATTGGGGATCCTTGGCAGCCACAGCCTGCTTAACCCCCTTCACATACCACTGAATCTCGGTGAAATAAGGTATATAATTAGAATACAATAGAAGGGAAAACCGAGCTGTATATAGGCTGTTGTGGAAGTTTCAGAGAAATGTGTAGGCTAACTCAGAACATAAATAAGTGGAGGTACGCGTCCAACTAGTTTCAAGACGGAAAATCTAATAACGAAAAATAAGTGCACTTAAATCTGATGATAATTATAAACAACTATAGATGTGGGTTGTGAAATATTTTCTACTAAAGTTGATTGTGCGAAATGATATTGTTCCGTTTATATTGTAAATTTTACTGCCAATTTTATTAATACATCGAGTTTGTTGATTATTTTAAATTCGCCGCGGTTTATTTAAAATTATTTAGAGTGGAATTTCCTTGCTTTACTGAAGCACCCGCCGATAGTGCCGTGAGTGGTGAACGTTGTTATTTCGCATGTGCAAACAGTGTAGTATTGACTGGAAAATCCACGAAACAGAGAGAATCGATTCGTCGCTCGAACACACCGCATCGCTATCTTGCACGTTCTACATAGTAGAAAATCGATGTCTTTCGAACAGTTCGCATCGCGATTGTACATGAACCGCTGGTCTTTTTAGAACACCTCTATCGTTATACATGTGCTTCGCTTCACCCGCCAAAGAGAAGAGGATAATTTGTTACATCGTTTTTTTCTCGGCACGGCTGCATAATTCATCCAGGTGAGTGCTCTTAGTAAACGCTTTGCTTTGATTAAAGACATTAATTATTTGTTGTTTGTTAACTATCACTTAAATTTCATATAGAGTCCACTTTTTCTCTCCTAACTAGGTATTCGAAATTGACCGCAATATTTTACAGATATATTAGAGAAACTATTAATTAGACAAATATTCAAGTGCTGGGGGAACTTGGCAGCCGCAGACTGCTTACCCCCCTTCGCAAACCCTTCATTTGATTTTCCTATGCTCCACCCAAAGGTACTATATTGGCCAGGAAGCGAGTTTATTACATGAAAAATTTTGAATTTTGTCGAGCCCTTGCTGTTCCAAGCAAGGTAGGGATCTTTAACGTGCGTGACAACACTCGCACGGGACCTCCATCCGAACGAGGGCGTTTTTTTTTGAAAAATGCTCGCCTAACATTTTTCGAGCGGGCTATGTCGGGATTCGAACCCGGGACCTTGGGCGTAGTAGTCACACGCATACCAACTATGCCGCGGAGCCGCCTCCCCTTCACATACCACTGAATATTGGAGAAATAGGATACATAACTGTAAAACAATAGGTGACAGAAGTACATCTAACAAGAAAGAACAGTGGATATGTTCAAAGACAACAAACATAGAAACAAGAAGAAAATTGTTCCAAGCATATGTGTGGAGCACAGCACAGTACGTCTATGAGATAGGGGCAGTAGGAAAATTAGACAGAAAAAGATAGAAGCCTTTTGGAATGTTGTACTGCAGAGGTATAAGGATGACAGCATGGACAGACAAGGTTAATAACAAATAGTGTTTAGTTCTTATGTAAATATTTTATAGTTAAAATTTATTATGACATTGAGCTTGTTGGTTATTCTAACTTCGTCGCGGTAGATTAAATTTTTGTTAGTGCAAATTCCCTCCAAGGGTTTACTATGCACGCTAACCTGTGTGAATGGTAAACGTTGTGTTAGTGCGCGGCCGCAAACAATATCGATTGGAATATCCAAGAAGCTCGCTCAAGTAGTATCGCATAGACCACAGTCTCCTACAGTCGTCGAATCGTACAAGAATAGTGTCGTCCTTTGAATTGTTCACACCGCTTTGTGTATGAACCGCTGTCGAGTGCACGTGCCGCATGCTGTTAATTGGTTCCAACGTTTCTTTCATCTTCCGCCGCTTTTATTTTAATTTCTTGACAAACATTTAATTATCTGTTGCTTGTTAAAATTATCCTTAAATTTAATACAGTCCACACTTCTCTACTAAATTTAGCTATTCGAAATTTACGCCGCATTTTACAAATAGATTATAGAAATAGTAGAAGAAGAAAGATATTTGTGGGGAAAAAAGTTGGAGAAATAGAAGGGTAGGATACGTTCTAAGGCATTTTTTGGGAATAGTACGGGATATATTACAAGCAGAGGTAGACCGTGATCAGACTTTTGCACGCAGATCGTGATAGATGCGGACTGGAAATTTCAGGATGTATGTAGGTTAGTTCGGAATAGAAAACAATGAGGGTACGCGTCTAACCAGTTCCAGGACTGAAGACTTAATGATGATAAATCAATAATTGCTATGCTGGGGTGTAATAATTAATACGAGCTAGTCCGGGTTTGAGAATCTGCTTGTAGTAGGGACATTTTTTGTCTGCCGCTGCATGGGAAGTCTATGTCCATGTTCAACTTCTTACAGGCTATGGAGCAATTAACACATTTTTTAATGTTAGTCTTACGATCTTTGTGAGAATGGTTGCCTGAACATAAGGAGGATGAAGTTTCCGACAGTTTTCTGCTAGTGATTGAACTTAAGACATTTGAAGCATTGTGTTATTCTGATATGGTTGTAAACACTGCCCGATGACCAGCCTATCGCCGCTTTTTCCTTCTTCATGATGCATGATTGTAAACGCTGCCCATTGACCAGCCTATCGCCGCTTTTTCTTTCTTCATGATGTAGTGGGTAGAGGGGTCAGTTTCAAAGATTATAGTGGAAGTTGTGTTTTTCTTACTTTAAATTGTACCATATTTAGATTTAGTTATAATTTATAAATTAATTCCCGCGTATCTTATAAATTAAAAATGTGGATTTCCGTCATCCCTGACAGTCGCATCTGCGCAAAAGTGATGCGGAGTGCGCGCGTGGTGTAAAAGAAGCCATTAAACGACGAGCCCTTGAGCAGGCAACATCTACCTGTGTGGTGTGTCTTTTCTTTCAGGAATAGGTATGTAGGTTCCTTGTAACTTAACCTTTTATTATACCTGGTACGTTATCTCCCTTCGACCCCTACGAGTGCAGTAAAAGGAAGGACGGATGGAAATCTGGTAATCAACTGTTATGTGCCAATCAAATTGGCACTTAAACATTGTTTTAGGTTAAGTTTGATGTGCGGAAGTTTCGCGCCATAATTTCAAAAGACGCGGTGCGCGGAATTTTTAAAAGACTAGGCGCGTACTTCCGTTACGTCATAGTGAGTTTGCGCAGAGTGCGCGACGCTAGAGGGTTGGACGAATAACTTCGCGCCGACGTGAAAAAGACAAAGAGTGGGGACAAAGTGGTGAGAGGTTTCCGTGACGCTCTAAAACGTGGCTGTTTTGCCAGAATCTTCGAGTGGAGTGGACGCTTTGAGGTATCGTACCATGACTTATCTTATCTATGTAGATATCCTGCCTAATTATCTTTGTTTGTTGCCTTATACCTTGTTCCTAATCCGATCCCTGCATAGGTAGGAGAATTTTGTAGCAACCTTCGGCGAACCGTACTCCACGACCCGAGATGAACGAGTCACCATCTTAATTACTCCGGGATGAAGCCCTGATGGACCTGGATAGAGGCCAACTTTAGCTCAACCCCGCAGAACGTTCGGATTTCCGGGGTAAGTAGTACAGTGTTTAATTTGTTCACTGATATGAACTTTTGTTTAAATTTTTATATTTCCGATTATTACGCAATATAATTTTGTGCATTGGTGACGTCATTGGGGTTTGGCAACGCTGAATCTGTAATAAGGTTGTCGTTACCATCCGCCAGGGGCGTTGCTCGCTTTCTTATTCATTGCGCTTGCGCGATGTGTTTATGAACTTTTTAAACTGTATTATCGACTTTTAACTGTATTACCGACCTTAAACTGTATTATCGACTTTTTAAAATGTAAGACAACATGGCGTAACTCAACCCATAGATCACCGCTGGACCCTGAGATAAAGCTCACGTGAGTAATTTGATTTCATTTAAATTGTGCTTGCAAGTTTGACTTAAAAACCGGTTACATCACTCGAAAGCGTGGTCGGAATATAAAATACAATATGGCGGGAATTACGGGCATAAAGTAATAACAGAAGTACTTTGAGCACTTGGAAGTGAAAGTTGTTTATCGTGGTGTCTATTTTATTTTGTTTAATAATTTTTGCTACATTAAGCTCCATGTCCGCATCCAGATCATCTACACTTATGTTTGCTACCCGTAGTTTGGGTTTTTTGAGGGTTGGTGTTTTAATATTATATCTAGTACCCAATGTCTCACCCATTTTAGATTTAAGCCAATTACGATCTGCTTGGTCAAATAGCACATACACAATAGGGAGAAGTAACAGAAACTTCAGAAAGAGCGGGCTAGAGAGAGGAGGGGAGGGAGGGGGTGGAGGAAGGGTTGGATGTAGGGAGGGTGGGAGAGAGAGAGGGACGGGAGGGAAAAGAGGGGAGAGTGTTACGTGCCAATCCAATCGGCACTTAAACAGTGTTTTTAGGTTAAGTTTTGATGTACGGAAGTTTCGCGCCATAATTTCAAAAGACGCGGCGCGCGGGAATTTTAAATAGACTAGGCGTGTACTTCCGTTACGTCAGAGTGCATTTGCGCAGATCGCACGACACTAGAGGGGTAGACGAATAACTTCGTGCGGATGTGTAAAAGACAAGAAGTGGGGACAAAGTGGTGAGAGGTTTTGGTGACGCTCTGAAACGTGGCCTTTTGCCTTGGTTCTTCGAGTGAAGTGGTCGCTTTGAGGTATCGTATCGTGCTTATCTTTACCTATGTAGATTTCCTTGCTTAATTATCTTTTGTTTGTCGACCTATACCTTGTTCCTAATCCGATCCCTGCATAGGTAGGTAATTTGCAACCTTCGGCTAGCCCCGGACTCCACGACCCGGGATGATGAGTCACCATCTTTGATTACTCCGAGATGGAGCCCTGAGGAACCCTGATAGAGGCCAACTTTGGTTCAACCCCGCAGAACGTTCGGATTTCTGGGGTAAGTAATACCGGGTTTAATTTGTTCACGAATATGAACTTTTGTTTAATTTTTTATATTCCCGATTATGGCGCAATATAATTTGGGGTAATGATGACGTCATGGTAGTTGGCAACGCGGAATCTGTAATAAGGTTCGCGCTTCCGGCCGCCAGGGCGTTGCATTGCTTTCGTATTCATTGCGCTTGCGCGATGTATTTTATGAACTATGCTAACTGTATTACCGACTTCGTATACTGTTTTATCGACCATATAAATGTATCACTCACCAATAAAATTGTAATAAGAGCGAGAGAGAGAGAGCGCGCGAGAGAGAGAGAGCGAGAGGGGGAGGGAGGGGAGAGAGAGAACGCAAGAGAGAGAGAGAGAATACTTTGGGTCCGCATTATCAACTCACGTATATCATGAGTCCAACTACGGTTAACACATATTAACATAACCTTGCACCATTCCCACAGGTTTTTGTACGTTTTCATTAATCGCTGATACAACTTACCCCGTAACGTGACGTTTACGTGACTTAATCCTATAAAAACGCCTATCGTAGCCCTAACTTTTTCTTTTGAAAAAGCTCGGTACGTGTTTATGACGTCAGTGGAGCCAACGTGCCAACTGGATCCGTACATTGCCACTGTAACAAATCAATCACAACCACAAGCATAGGAAAATATAAATAGTTACCTAAAATAGTTGCTCCAACAAACAAACTCAACGTTACCGAAAAGAACGTCGTAAATTTCTAAAAAGAAAGGGTTTTATTAATCTTCACCTCCCTATCGGTAGTACGTAACCTCTTTTCGAATTCCTGGAAGAATAATAAGAAATGCAACGTATAATGCACAAAATATTGTTAGAAAGGTAATTAAGGTGACGTCGCCAGCGACTGAAGTGCGATTGTTGAAGTTGTAGAGCGTTGGACCTCCATCATTTCGGAAAGCATCGAACCAGCCCTTCATGGCACTACCACTCCTGGAACAAAAAGAAGTATAAGTATTAATAGAACTGCAATTGTTTCCGTATTTTCACATCTTTACAGTGTTTTAATTTCACATTTTCAGTATTGTGCTTTTACGCCTACACATTTTCATATTTTGTTACATGCCGAAAATTCGTCATATAAACATTTCTATAAGTTTTAGTTTGTAAGGATTTCGCGCCAATACATTGAAAAGACGTGTGTATTTCCGTCACTGCAGACAGTGCGTTTGCGCGAGATTGCGCTGACGCGGTGTGCCAAGAGGGGTGGTGGGGATTTCGGAACACGTCGAGACTGGTGACCGAGACGTGGACGAATGTAGTTATCTTTGTGTCTTATCGTGTCTTCTTTTTTTGTTATGTTGTTACGTGCCAAAGTGGCCCTTAAACACATGCATTAGGTTAAATTTGATGTATGGAGGTTTCGCGCCATAATTTCAAAAAACGCGGTGCGCGGAACTTTAATAGACTAGGCGTGTACTTCCGTTACGTCATAGTGAGTTTGCGCAGATCGCGCGAAGCTAGAGGGTTGGACGAATAAGTTCGCGCCGATGTGTAAAAGACAAAAGAGTGGGGACGAGTTTCCCCTGCTCTCTATAACGTGGCTGTTTGCCTTTGTTCTTCGAGTGGAGTGGCCGCTTGAGGTATCGTATCGTGCTTACTTTTACCTATGTAGATATACTACCTAATTATCTTTGTTTGTCACCCTTACCATGTTTCCTTATCTATTCCCTACATAGGTGACAATTTGCAGCCGTAGGCCGAACCGCATTCCACGCTGGAGTGGAGCCCTGAGATCGAGTCCAAGCGATCTGGATGTGCGTAAGACGTACCCCTGTTAATTGCCGTTTCTTGTAAGAGGGCCAGCATGCAGCCTTAGGGACGTGCAGCCACCATCTTTATCTATCCTGCAGGATGATAGGCGTACTTCGTGGAAATCTGAACCTATCATGTGAGTAAATTATGTAATACCTGTTGATTTATCTTTTTATAAATTTTCCGATTATTACGCAATATAAATTTATTCATTGGTGGCGTCATTGGTAGTTGGCAGCGCGGAATCTGTAATAAGGTTCGCGCTTACATCCGCCAGAGGCGTAGCCCGCTTTACTCATTGCGCTTGTGCGATGTATTTATGAACTCTTAAACTGTATTACCGACTTCGTAAACTGTTTTATCGACTCTTTAATTGTAAGAACTATCACGTAACAATGTAGGTTCCTTTGCCTTATCTCTGATTATCATTCCTTATACCTGTTTCCTGTCGCTCTCTACATAGAAACGAAGAAGACAAATTTAATTTGGTTTCAACCGGGCCAACGAATTACCCACGCCCGAAAGATCAACGGATTCCCGCTGTCGCCATCATGGAGTAATGCTGTGAGAAGCCCTACGTTTACGTAAGTACCTTTTTGGTTTTTTTATGTGATGTAGTAATTTTGAATAAATATGTGACGTAATGTCTTATTTGCATCATTTTTGCAATTATTTAACATTGCTACCAACTGACTGTAGTGGCTCGCGTATCGCACCGCTGGGGCTATAATAATTTTCACTTTTTATATTTTCAGTTTTGCATTAAATTTCCAAATTTGTACATTTTTACATTTTCAGTATTGTGCTTTTACGCCTAAACATTTTCATATTTTGTTACATGCCGAAAATTCGGCATATAAACATTTCTATAAGTTTTAATTTGTAAGGATTTCGCGCCAATAATTTGAAAAGACGTATGTGTATTTCCGTCACTTCAGACAGTGCGTTTGCGCGAGATTGCGCTGACGCTTTGTGCCAAGAGGGGTGGTGAGGATTTCGAGACACGTCGAGACTGGTGACCGAGACGTGGACGAATGTAGTTATCTTTGTGTCTTCTTTTTTTGTTATGTAGGTTCCTTTGCCTTATCTCTGATTATCGTTCCTTATACCCGTTTCCTGTCGCTCTCTACATAGAAACGAAGAAGACAAATTTAATTTGGTTTCAACCGGGCCAACGAATTACCCACGCCCGAAAGATCAACGTAGCCCCACTGCCGTCATCATGGAGTAATGCTGTGAGAAACCCTACAGTTTACGTAAGTACTTTTTTGGTTTTTTATGTGATGTAGTAATTTTGAATAAATATGTGACGTAATGTCTTATTTGCGCATCATTTTGCAATTATTTAACATTGCTGCCAACTGACTGTAGTGGCTCGCGTACCGCGTCGCTGGGGCTATAATAATTTTCACTTTTTATATTTTCAGTTTTGCATTAAATTTCCAAATTTGTACATTTTTACATTTTCAGTATTGCACTTTTACGCCTAAACATTTTCTAAATTTCTATACAATGCCGATAATTTTCAGCATATAAACATTTCAAGTCGTCAATGTTTTCACATTTGTAAGTATTTTCGCGCCAATAATTTGAAAACGCGTGTCGATTTCCGTAATTTTCAGACAGTGCGTTTGCGCGACATTGCGCCGACGCGGTGTGTAAAGGTGGTGGGATTTCGGGACACGTCGAGTCGTGGACGAATGTAGTTATCGTTTGTCGATCTTAAATCGTGTACATTCTTATATTTTCAGTTTCATATTATCAGGTTTCACTTTGCACTTATCTCTGACAATTTATCGTTCCTTATACCCGTTTCCTGTCGCTCTCTACATTTATATTTCGAAGAAACATATTTTGACATTTGGTTTCAACGGGCCAACAATTACCCACGCCCGATTATATTATCGGAGCCGTTGTCGCCATTCATTGAGATGTGTATCAACCTACGTTTACGTAAGTACTTTTTGGTTTTCACTGTGATGTCAGTAATTTTGAATAAATATGTCACGTAATGTCTTATATTGCGCATCAGTTTTGCAATTATTTTAACATTTGCCAACTGACTGTAGTGGTCGCGTACCGCGTCGCTGGGGCTATAATAATTTTAACACTTTTATTTTCAGTTTTGCATCTCCACACTTTCATATGATCACAATTTGTACATTTTTACATTTTCAGTTTCACATTTCTACATTTCTAAATTTCTCACAATTTGATAATTTTCAGTTGATTTCAAGTCGTCAATGTTTTCACATTTTGATATTTTCTTTATACTTTCAGCTTCGCATTTTTAATTTTCTAAGTTTTACATTTTGACTTTGTTATATTTAGTTTCGCACATTGACATTTTTACGTTTTCAGAATTTAAATTTTTCACATTTTATATTTTCAGTTTCATATTATCAGTTTCACTTTTTCACATCTTGACAATTTTTCTTTTTTATAGTTTCTTCTTTACATTTTTATATTTCCATATTTTGACATTTTTGCATTTTCACTTTATTATATTTTCAGTTTCGCATTTTTAGATTTTCACATTTAAGTATTTTTCACTTTTTCATATTTTTACATGTTCACTTTTTTATATTTTCAGTTTTGTATTTTACATTTCCATATTTTTACAGTTGTACATTTTTAACACTTTTATTTCATGCATCTCCACACTTTCATATGATCACAATTTGATTTTAAGATTTGCACTTTCACATTTTACATTCTACGTTTTCATTTATATTTTCGCAATTTAATAGTTTCACTTTTTTCACATTTCGCAATTTCATATTTTCACATTTTTCCAATTGGAGAATTTCACATTTCCGTTTATCCATTTTTCACATTTACACATCTTCAGCTTCGAATTTTTAATTTTTCAAATTTTTACTTTATTATATTTTTAGTTTCAAATTTTAAAATTTTTACGTCTTCACTTGATTTATAGTTTCAATTTAGCATTTTTAAATTTTCACATTTTCAGTTTCACATTATCAGATGTTTAGGTTTAAGTTTGTCATGTTTTTACATTTCAGCTTTTCATATTTTCACTTTTTATATTTTCAGCTCCGCTTTTTAAATTTTCCACATTTGTGTTCACATTTTCATATTTTGACATTTTTTATTTCTATATTTCCAGTTGGACAGTTTTAGATTTCCACATTTTGAATTTTTACATTATCACTTTGATATATTTTGAGTTTCGCGTTTTTATATATTCTGTAATGTGCATTTTTGTAGTTTAAAATTTTTACACTACCCAATTCGTAAATACATTTCAAGTAACTACTATTTCTATATTTTGTATTTATTAACTCCTTGGGCGAACGCGTCGTTTCTTTGGGATCGCTGTTTGTATAAAGTAAATACTTCCGCATAGTTTTCAGATTTGTATGCAATTTAACTCGTGTGTATTAATTTAGAGGTAGATTGATTGAGGATTGATTTTCATTAATAAATAAATTGCGAGGAGCGAATTTTAAATAGGATTATTCGTAAATTACTTTCCAACTTATTGAAAATTATAAACCGCTTGTAATTAATTATAAATTGCATCGTTCTTGGCTTGCCGCTCGTATAAATTTTGTTCCTTAATGTATTATCCAAGTCTAGATAATAGGACGATAAGAGTTGTAAAGCAACGAGTTGAATATAAACAGATTAGAGAGCAGTTGTAGTTTGTTCTTCGTTCCTATATATTGGTTACGTTAAAAATATTGTTTTCCTTGTTGCTTTGAAAATAGTGAGAATTAATGAGGGAATCAATTTCGAATTGTGCATGGACAAGCACGGCACGCTTTTAGTTGTTTTTCTTGTGAAATAAAAGTTGTATATTAACTGTAGCAGTGTAGTTCTTATGGTTTTTGAAGGGAGTATGCTTTTATAGGCGAACGTGTTTGACGTGCTTGTTTTAAGGTCATTGACTGACGGTTTTAGTGATACGCGTTGCTTTACTAATGAGTTTTGTTGATTTTCTGTTGAAAAAAAAGTGATAGAACTTGTTGACTCGACGGCACGTGCTTGTTTTACGGAACATTATTTTAGTGATACGCGTTGCTTTATTGATTGTGTTTTTTTGTTGATTTGTCTTTTTATATTTGAACTGTGTGTGCGATCTAGTTTTCGTGGTTCTTTTTTTTTATCAGAGTAGTTCATACTTTGGATTATCCAAATACAGTTGATACTGTGGTTTCTGAATTTTCTAACCCCAAAGAATCTACAACAGATCTGTGCTTGCGCAAATTTTGTTATTTGCGAAATATAACAGACTACCGGCTTACAAAGTAAATAGGAAAAGGAAATAGAATTACTAAGAAATTTATCAGGGCTACATAGTTCCGACGCGTGATAATGTCTGCTGCTAACACCAGTGAAATACGTAGGTGTGATTAGTGTAACGTGTGATAAGTTCCATCAACACCCTCACAGGCAAGGGTGAAGTGCTTCGTTAGTGCAGGACATCGTTGAATCCCACACTTCAGTTGCAAGGAAGCGTTGCTGAAGGACTTTTGTAAGTTGAACTATTTCCTACTGGTTGTTACTTTAAATATCTATCCGTTGCTTTACCATATCTTTGTCGTTCTGATACCTTTTACAATAGACTTGCATGCTATTTTGAAACATAGAAAAAAAAAATGAAAAAAAGAAAAATCAATACTACTAAATTGCTCATACCAATTGTGTCTTATCTATTTATCTTTTGTCAACATTTTGTCTGATTTATGTTTAATTGGTGTGTGAGGAAACGTTTCTGCTACTCCCCAATATTACCTCACTTTGTACTAAACATTTGTCTGTATTGCTTTTACCGTTGTTATATTATATAGATTATCCAAACAGTTTCTTTTTTTTACATTCTACAAAGTACTGAATAATTTAGACTTTTCATTGCTGCTATGCTTATTCTTTTTTTTTCAGGTTTGCTCAACTATTTTTCTTGCAGGTATTGTCACTAACTCCTTACCGCCGCATACATTATCTGTCAGTCTGCTTTCTACAACCCCCCTAATCTCCGATTGAGCCCGGTCATTCCGTGATATTTTTGTGTTACGCACGGCTACGAGCCAACGTAGCATAACTTTGGCGCCCGAACAACGTGGCTGCCACGAATAACGTAACAATTTACAATTTGAAAACTTCATAGTTTCATATTTCAGCATTTTCATAGTTTCGTATTTTAAGATTTCAAATTTTCGCATTTTCACTTTTTATATTTTCAGTTTTGCGTTTTTGATTTTTTACACTTTCACAGTAATTTTCACAGTATGCGGTTTCACATTTTTAAATTTTCAGATTTTCACATTTTGACATTTTTATAGTTTCACGTTTTCACTTTTGCACGTCTACAATTTTCACATTTTACAAATTTTGATATTTTCACGTTTTTGTTTTCAGATTTCGTGTTTTGAAATTTACACATTCCCACATTTTCATTTTTTTATATTTTCAGTTACGCTTTTAAATTTTTATATTCGTAAAATTTCACATTCAAACATTTTTACGTTTTCCCAATTTTCACATTTCCGCGTTTTTGTTTTTATTTTTTTACGTTTTCAAGTCTCTATATTTTCACTTTCTCACATTTCTATGTTCTACATTTTCAATTTCAAATTGATACTTCACAGTTTTACTTTCAAACATATACTTTTCACATTCAGATTTTCACACTTTCACAATTTCAGTTTCAATTTGAAATTTACACTTTTCACATTTTCACAAATTCACCTTGAAATTTACACTTCTCACATTTTTATATTTCCACATTTTTACATTTCACTCTTTGGTATTTCTACATTTCAAATTTTCAAATTTGAACAATTTCAAAGTCACACTTTCACATTTTCATATTTCCACATTCTCACACTTTCATATTTTCATAATTTTACTTTCATATTTACATTTTTAATTCACAAACTAGATTTCAAATTAAAATTTTTTACATTTTCAAAATTTCGGTTTCATCGAATTTACAATTATTTCACATTCTCAACTTTCCAAATTTCACTATTTCATATTTCACAGTTTCACTTTCAAATCAACATTTTCATGTTTTCCCATTCCCCCCCATATTTACAACATTTTTTCACATTTACATCTTTAACATTTCACATTTTTACCCTTTCCCAGGTTCACATTCAAATTTACATTTCACAGTTTCGTTTTCAAATTTACATTCTTCACCCTTTCACATTTTCATATTGTAAAAATGTGGAAAATGTAAATTTAAAAATGTAAAATGTAAAAATGCGGAAATGTGAACAATGTAAATTTGAAATCGAAACTGAAAATGTTTAAAGTGTAAAAGGAAAATCTAACTGTGAAATTGTGAAAATATGAAAATGTGAGAATATAAAATGTAAAAATGCGGACATATGAAAAGTGTAAATTTAAAATCGAAACAAATAATGAAACTATGAAATGTGAAAATATGAAATGTGCAAATGTGAAATGTAAAAAACGTAAATTTGAAAGTGAAATTGTGAAAATATGAAATGTGAAAACTGTAAACTGGAAATTCAAACTGAACATGTTAAAAGTGTAAATTTGAAAACCTAACTGTGAAATGTGACAATATGAAAGTGTAAGAATGTAGAATATAAAAATTTGGAAATATAAAATTGTGAAAATGTGAAAAATGTAAATTTGAAAATGTAAAATGTAAAAATGCGGAAATGTGAACAATGTAAATTTGAAATCGAAACTGAAAATGTTTAAAGTGTAAAAGGAAAATCTAACTGTGAAATTGTGAAAATATGAAAATGTGAGAATATAAAATGTAAAAATGCGGACATATGAAAAGTGTAAATTTGAAATTGAAACAAATAATAAAACTATGAAATGTAAAAATATGAAATGTGCAAATGTGAAATGTAAAAAACGTAAATTTGAAAGTGAAATTGTGAAAATATGAAATGTGAAAACTGTAAACTGGAAATTCAAACTGAACATGTTAAAAGTGTAAATTTCAAAATCTAAGTGTGTAAAATGTGACAATATGTTAGTGTAAAAATATGAAATATAAAAATTTGAAAATATAAAATTGTGAAAGATGTCAATTTGAAATCGTAACATGTGAAATTGCAGAAATATGAAATGTGTACATTTGAAATTGAAACAAATAATGAAACTGTGAAATATAAAAATATAAGATGTGCAAATGTGAAATGTAACAAATGCCAATTTGGAAGTGAAATTGTAAAAATGTGAAAAATGTAAATGATAATGAATTTGTGAAAATATGAAATATAAAAATGTAAATTTGAAACCGAAAATATGAAAAATGTAAATTTGAAATTGAAACTGTAAATGTTTAAAGTGTAAATATGAAAATCTAACTGTGAAATTGTGAAAATATGAAAGTGTGAGAATATCAAATGTAAAAATGTGGAAATATGAAATTGTGTAACTATGAATTTAAAAATATGAAACATGAAAATTCAAAAATATGAAACGTGTAATTTTGAAATTGAAACATTCCGAAACTGTGAAGTGTGTAAATATGAAATGTGCAAATGTGAAATGTAAATAACATAAATTTAAAATTGAATCTGAAAATGTTAAAACTGTGTAACTATGAAAATCTAACTGTGAAAAATGTGACAATATGAAAGTGTAAAAATATGAAATATAAAAATTTGGAAATATAAAATTGTGAAAAATGTAAATTTGAAAATTTAGAGTGTGAATATGTGAAAATATGAAACGTGTAAATTTGAAATTGGTACAAATATTGAAACTGTGAAATATGAAAATACGAGATGTGCAATTGTGAAATGTAACAAATGTAAATTTGAAAGTGAAATTGTAAAAATGTGAAAAATGTAACTGAGAGTGAAATTGTAAAAATATGAAATATATAAAATGTAAATTGGAAACTGAAAATGTGAAAAATGTAAATTTGAAATTGAAACTATAAATGTTTATAGTGTAAATATGAAAATCTAACTGTGAAATTGTTAAAATATCAAAGTGTGAAAATATGAAATGTAAAAATGTGAAAATATGAAATTCTAAAAATATGAATTGAAAATGAGATATGTGAAAAATGTAAATTTAAAATTGAAACCGAAAGTGTTAAAAGTGTAAATATGAAAATCTCACTGTGAAAAATGTGACTATATGAAAGTGTATGATTATGAAATATAAAAATTTGGAAATATGAAATTCCGAAAAATATAAATATGAAAATTTGAAATGTGAAAATTGTAGAGAACTAATGTAAAAATATGGAAAGTGTAAATTTGAAATTGAAACAGTGAAATGTAAAAAAAATAAATTTGATAGTTAAATTGTGCTAATATGAAATGTGAAAAATGTAAATTTGAAATTGTGTAATGTTAAAAGTATAAATATGAAAATTTAACTGTAAAAATGTGAAAATATGAAAGTGTGTGATTATGAAATGTAAAAATATGGAAATATGAAATTGTGAACAATATAAATTTGAAAATGTAAAAATACGAAAATATTAATAATGTAAATTAGAAAATGGAAAAAATCGTGAAACCATGAAATGTAAGAATATGAAAATGAGAAAAGTAGAAAACGTAAATTTGAATGTGAAAAATGTAAATATGACAGCGAAATTGTGAAAATATGAAATGTGAAAAATATAAATTTGAAAGTGAAAATGTGAAAAATGTAAATTTGAAATTGAAACGGAGATTTGAAAATCTAACTGTGAAAGCATGAAGTGTGAGAAATATGGAAATACGAAATTGTAAAAATATAAATTTAAAAATGCGAAATGTAAAAATACTGAAATATTTTTATATTTCATATTCTTACACTATCAGATTATCACATTTTTCATAGTTACATTTTCAAATTTAAACTTTCAACATTTTCGGTTTCTATTTTAAATTTACATTTTTCACAATTCTTATTTTCACAATTTCATTTCAAATTTACGTTTTTTTCATTTCACATTTGCACATTTCATATTTTCACCGTTTCATTATTTGTTTCAATTTTTTCACATTTTCAGTTTCAAATTTACATTTTTTATATTTCAGACTTTCACAATTTCGCTATCATTTACAATTTTCACATTTTTACTATTTCACTTTCAAATTTACATTTGTTACATTTCACAGTTTCATTATTTGTTTCAATTTCAAATTTACACTTTTCATACTTCCGCATTTTCAATTTCACATTTTCAAATTCATATTTTTACAATTTCACATTTGCACATTTTTACATTTCATATTCTCACACTTTCATATTTTCACAGTTCCACAGTTTGATTTTCAAATTTACACTTTGAACATTTTTAGGTTACATTTCAAATTTACATTTTACACATTTTTAGTTTCAAATTTACATTTTTATATTTCATATTTTCAGAATTTCACAATGATTTACATTTTTCACATTTTTACAATATCACTTTCAAATTTAGATTTGTTGCATTTGACATTTGCACATTTCATATTTTCATATTTCACAGTTTCATGATTTGCTTCAATTTCAAATTTACACCTTTCTTATTTCTGCATTTTCACGTTTTACATTTTCAAATTTACATCCACATTTTCACAATTTTATATTTCTAAATTTTTATATTTCACATTCTTACACTTTCATATTGTCACATTTTTCACAGTTATATTTCCATATTTATATTTTTAATAATTTCAGTTTCAATTTCAAATTTACATTTACATTTTCACTTTTAAATTTACATTTTTCATATTTTCACAATCTCACTATCAAATTTACGTTTTTCACATTTTTACAAATTCACTTTCAAATTTACATTTGTTACATTTCACATTTGCACATCTCATATTTTCATATTTCACAGTTTCATGATTTGTTCAATTTCAAATTTACACTTTTCATATTCCCGCATTTTGACATTTTACATTTTCATGTATATTTTTCACATTTTCACATTTTATATTTCACATTCTTACTTACACTTTCATATTGTCACATTTTTCAGTTAGATTTTCCTATTTACAATTTTAACATTTTTCACTTTCAAATTTGTTTTTTACAATTCATATTTGGGCATTTCCCAGTTTCGGGATGTTTCAATTTCAAATTTACACGTTTCATATTTTCGCATTTTCACATTTGATAATCTTACACTTTCATATTTTCACAATTTCACAGTTTATTTCAGATTTACACTTTAAACATTTTCAGTTTCAATTTCAAATTTAAATTATTCATATTTTCAGTTTCAAATTTACATTTTTTATATTTCATATTTTCACTTATCATTTACATATTTCACATTTTTACAATTTCATTTTCAAATTTACATTTGTTACATTTCACATTTGCACATCTCATATTTCCATATTTCACAATTCCATGATTTGTTTCAATTTCAAATTTACACGTTTCATATTTTCAGATTTTCAAATTTACATTTTTCACATTGTCACAATTTTATCTTTCCATATTTTTATATTTCATATTTTTACAATTTCAGTTTCAATTTTACATTTGTTACATTTCACATTTGCACATCTCATATTTTCATATTTCACAATTTCGTGATTTGTTTCAATTTAACATTTACTCTTTTCATATTTTTGCATTTTCACATTTTACATTTTCAGATTTACATTTTTCACATTTTCACAATTTTATATTTCCATATTTTTATAATTCATATTTTTACAATTTCATATTGTCACATTTTTCACCGTTAGATTTTCATATTTACACCTTTAATATGTTCAGATTCAATTTCAAATTTACATTTTTCACGTTTCATATTTTCACAATTTCGCTTTCAAATTTACTTTTTTTACATTTCACATTTGCGCATTTCATATTTTCACATTTCACAGTTTCGGGATGTTTCAATTTCAAATTTACACGTTTCACATTTCCGTATTTTCACATTTTACATTTCCAAATTTACACTTTTCACATTTTCACAATTTATATTTCCAAATTTTTATATTTCATATTTTTACACTTTCATATTGTCAGATTTGTCACAGTTAGATTTCACATTTACACTTTTAACATTTTCGGTTTCAATTTTAAATTTACATTTTTCACATTTCTTATTTTCACAATTTCATTTTCAAATTTACATTTTATTCATTTCACATTTGCGTATTTCATATTTTCACATTTCAAATTTTCAAATTCATATTTTCACAATTTCATATTTCCACATTTTTACATTTCATATTCTCACACTTTCATATTTTCATAATTTCACAGTTACATTTTCATATTTACACTTTAAACATTTTCAGTTTCACATTTACATTTGTTGCATTTCACATTTGCAAGTCTCATATTTTTATATTTCACAGGTTCATGATATGTTTCGATTTCAAATTTAGACGTTTAATATTTTCGCATTTAACATTTTCGAATTTACATTTTTCACATTTTCACAATTTTATATTTCCAAATTTTTATATTTCATTTTCTTACTCTTATATTGTCACATTTTTCAGTTAGATTTTTTATATTTACACTTTTAGCATTTTCAGTTTCACTTTCAAATTTATGTTTTTTACATTTCACATTTTCACATTTTATATTTTTGTCTTTTTACAGTTTCGGGATGTTTCAATTTCAAATTTAAACGTTTCATATTTTCGTACATTCACATTTTCAAATTCATATTATCACAATTCCACAGTTTGATTTTCATAATTACACTTTAAACATTTTCAGTTTCAATTTCAAATTTACATCTTTCACATTTTCAGTTTAAAATTAACATTTTTTATATTTCATATTTTCACAATTTCACTAGCATTTACATTTTTCACATTTTTACAATTTCACTTTCAAATTTACATTTGCTATATTTCACATTTGCACATCTCCTATTTTCCTATTTCACAGTCTCATGATTTGTTTCTATTTCAAATTTACTTTTCTCATATTTCTGCATTTTACATTTTCAAATTAATATTTTTACAATTTCATATTTCCACATTTTTACATTTCATATTCTCACACTCATATTTTCACAATTTCATAGTTAGATTTTCATATTTACACTTTAAATATTTTTAGTTTCAATTTCAAATTTACATTTTTCACATTTTCAGTTTCAAATTTACATTTGTTACATTTCATATTTTCGCATTTTCACAATTTACATTTTCAAATTTACATTTTCACAATTTTATACTTGCAAATTTTTATATTGCATATTCTCACACTTTCATATTGTCACATTTTTCACAGTTAGATTTTCATATTTACACTTTTAACATTTTCAGTTTTAATTTTAAATTTATGTTATTTACATTTCAAATTTGCACATTTCATATTTTCACATTTCACAGTTTCGGAATATTTCAATTACAAAATTACACGTTTTATATTTTTGTATTTTCACATTTCATATTTTCAAATTCATATTTTCACAATTTCATATTTCCACATTTTTACATTTCATATTTTCATAATTTCACAATTTCACGGTTAGATTTTCATATTTACACTTTAAACATTTACATTTTCAATTTCAAATTTACATTTTTCACATTTTCGGTTTCAAATTTGAATTTTTTACATTTTTACAATTTCACTTTCAAATTGGCATTTGTTACATTTCACATTTGCACATCTTATATTTTCATATTTCACAGTTTCATTATTTGTTTCAATTTCAAATTTACACATTTCATATTTCTGCATTTTCACATGTTACATTTTCAAATTTACATTTTTCACAATTTTATATTTTCAAATTTTTATATTTCATATTTTTACACTAACATATTGTCACATTTTACACAGATAGATTTTGCAATTTACACTTCAGCTTCAATTTCAAATTTACATTTTTCACATTTTCAGTTTCAAATTTACATTTGTTACATTTCACACTTGCACATTTCATATTTTCGCATTTTCACACTTTACATTTTTTACATTTTCACAATTTTATGTTTCCAAATTTTTATATTTCATATTCTTACACTTTCATATTGTCACATTTTTCACAGTTAGATTTTCATATTTACACTTTTAAAATTTTCAGTTTCAATTTTAAAATTGTTATTGATATTTCACATTTCATATTTTCACAGTTCACAGTTTCGAAATGTTTCAATTTCAAAATTAGTTTCATATTTTTGTATTTTCACATTTCATATTTTCAAATTCATGTCTTCACAATTTCATATTTCCATATTTTTACATTTCATAATCTTATACTTTCATATTTTTACAATTGCACAGTTTGATTTTCATAATTACACTTTAAACATGTCCAGTTTCAATTTCAAATTTACATCTTTCACATTTTCAGTTTCAAATGTATGTTTTTTATATTTCATATTTTCACAGTTTCACTATCATTTACATTTTCACATTTTTACAATTTCACTTTCAAAGTTACAATTGTTACACTTCACATTTGCACATCTCATATTTTCATATTTCACAGTTTCATGATTTGTTTCAATTTCAAATTTACACTTTTCATATATCTGCATTTTACATTTTCAAATTCATATTTTTAAGATTTCATATTTCCACATTTTTACGATTCATATTCTCACACTTTCATATTTTCACAATTTCATAGTTAGATTTTCATATTTACACTTTAAACATTTTCAGTTTCAATTTCAAATTTACATTTTTCACATTTTCAGTTTCGAATTTACATTTTTCACATTTTCAGTTTCAAATTTACATTTGTTACATTTCACACTTGAACATTTCATATTTTCGCATTTTCACACTTTATATTTTCAAATTTACATTTTTCAGGATTTTATATTTCCAAATTTTTATATTTCATATTCTTACACTTTCATATTGTCACATTTTTCACAGTTAGATTTTCATATGTACACTTTTAAAATTTTCAGTTGCAATTTTAAATTTATGTTATTGACATTTCACATCTGCACATTTCATATTTTCACATTTCACAGTTTCGGAATGTTTCAATTTCAAAATTACATGTTTCATATTTTTGTATTTTCACATTTTATATTTTCAAATTCATGTCTTCACAATTTCATATTTCCATATTTTTACATGTCATAATCTTATACTTTCATATTTTTACAATTCCACAGTTTGATTTTCTTAATTACACTTTAAACATTTCCAGTTTCAATTTCAAATTTACATCTTTCACATTTTCAGTTTCAAATTTACATTTGTTTATATTTCATATTTTCACAATTTCACTATCATTTACATTTTCACATTTTTACAATTTCACTTTCAAAGTTACATTTGTTACTTTTTACATTTGCACATTTCATATTTTCAGAAATTTACATTTTTCACATTTTCACAATTTTATATTTCCAAATTTTTATATTTCATATTTTTAAAATTTCATTTTGTCACATTTTTCACAGTTAGATTTACATATTTACACCGTTAACATGTTCAGTTTCAATTTCAAATTTACATTTTTCATGTTTCATATTTTCACAATTTCACTTTCAAATTTACGTTTTTTACATTTCACATTTGCGCATTTCATATTTTCACATTTCACAGTTTCATGATTTGTTTCAATTTCAAATTTACACGTTTCAAATTTCCGTATTTTCACATTTTACATTTCCAAATTTACACTTTTCACATTTTCACAATTTATATTTCCAAATTTTTATATTTCATATTTTTACACTTTCATATTGTCAGATTTTTCACAGTTATATTTCACATTTACACTTTAAACATTTTCGATTTCAATTTTAATTTTACATTTTTCACATTTTTTATTTTCAAATTTACATTTTATTCATTTCACATTTGCATATATCATATTTTCACATTTTCAAATTCATATTTTTACAATTTCATATTTCCACATTTTTACATTTCATATTCTCACACTTTCATATTTTCATAATTTCACAGTTACATTTTCATATTTACACTTTAAACATTTTCAGTTTCACATTTACATTTGTTGCATTTCACATTTGCAAATCTCATATTTTCATATTTCACAGTTTCATGATATGTTTCGATTTCAAATTTAGACGTTTCATATTTTCGCATTTAACATTTTCGAATTTACAATTTTCACATTTTCACAATTTTATATTTCAAAATTTTTATATTTCATATTCTTACACTCTTATATTGTCACATTTTTCAGTTAGATTTTCATATTTACACTTTTAACATGTTCAGTTTCAATTTCAAATTTACATTTTTCACGTTTCATATTTTCACAATTTCACTTTCAAATTTACGTTTTTTACATTTCAC
Organism: Platerodrilus igneus; assembly: GCA_036346225.1. Classification (NCBI taxonomy): domain Eukaryota; kingdom Metazoa; phylum Arthropoda; class Insecta; order Coleoptera; family Lycidae; genus Platerodrilus; species Platerodrilus igneus. Next base: position 372,660 of record JARFIW010001391.1, read on the forward strand.
ATTTGCACACTTCATATTTTCACATTTCACAATTTCGGGATGTTTCGATTTCAAATTTACACGTTTCATATTTTCGTATTTTCACATTTTACATTTGCAAATTCATATTTTCACGATTTCATATTTTCACATTTTTACATTTCATATTCTCACACTTTCATATTTTAACAATTTCACAGTTAGATTTTCATATTTACACTTTAAACATTTTCAATTTCAAATTCGCATTTTTCACATTTTCAGTTTCAAATTTACATTTTTTATATTTTCAGTTTCACCACCGAAAATATGAAACGTGTAAATTTGAAATTAAAACGAATCATGAAACTGTGAAATATGAAAAAATGAGATGTGAAAATGTGAAATGTAACAAATGTACATTTCAAATTTACACGGTTCATATTTTTCATTTTACATTCTCAAATTTACATTTTTCACATTTTCTCAATTTTATATTTACACATTTTTATATTTCATATTCTTACACTTTCATATTGTCAAATTTTTCACAGTGAGATTTTCATATGTACACTTTTAACATTTTCGGTTTCACTTTCAAATTTATGCTTCTACATTTCACATTTGCATATTTCACAGTTTCAATTTCAAAGTTACGCGTTTCATATTTTCGTATTTTCACAATTCACATTTTCAAATTCATATTTTCATAATTTCATATTTCCATATTTTTACACTTTCATATTTTCACAATTTCACAGTTTGATTTTCATATTTACACTTTAAACATTTTCAGTTTCAATCTCACATTTATATTTTTCACAATTTCACTTTCAAATTTGCACATTTCGTATTTTCACATTTCAATCTCTCCATTTTTCACATTTTACATTTTAAAATTTCATTTTTCGTGTTTTCATCTTTTTACAATTTAACATTTATAAATTTTCAGATTTTTATATAGATTTCCATGTTTTTATTAGGAAATGCTGCTGGCCGGCGATCCGATCCATTTATTTTGTTCATACGAACTTACCCGCTACAAAAACAAAACAGTCACGACGATGCATCATATTATATAAGCGCCTTTACCTTTTAATCTGGCGTACCTGTGAGAGGAGTTGGAATTTTGGTTCGTGGGTGTGTAATAAATTTCTCGCATCCGGGTCGATGTACTAAAAAAGTTCAAGGTTACAACCTTTGTTTTAAAAGAAACAAATCGAAGACGTGAATTGTTGATTGGTATTTTCGCGTTGGAGGAGTGATACTTGATCAAATAATCGACCTTCCTAGAAATTAAAGAATGACATGGTTTGAAATAGGAACTGAGCGTGAGAATACCCTGGTTTCCACATAATAGATTCCCCTTCCGGTAGAAACTACAATATTGTTCCACGTATCTCGACCTAAACACACCCTGTCCCAATCTATTTTAAATGTTGTATAATAAAAATAAACACGATTGGTTTAAAAATAAAAAACACGAAAAAATAAAAGCTGAAACTTACCCAGTAACAACCGACTTCACACTCATTTGTTTATTAGGTCATATCAGAAAATACCATCAACATTAAAACTAAATCGGATTGAGCGAGAACCTTCACTTGTTCTTAAAACGGTACGGCGCGACACGCATCAGTAACCACATCCGCTTCACTCTCGCTCGTTCGTCCATTTAATGGGATACGTATTATAATATATTAAATTAAAGCGGTTTCTGCAACACTTACGATCTAAATTGACAACGAAACAAAAGAAAAACGCGCGTTTTGTAACGATCGGGTAATTAAGAGCTTTGTCGGGGTTATAATAATTTCAATTGTTTTTTATGCGTCCTTGCTGTACCAGTACACTATTTGAAAGGTGAATTATGCTGGTCTTGATAGCGAAAACCTGTGTTTCGTGTTTTGTTTTGTGTGGAGCTGTCTGACAATTGATACGCGAGGTTATTAAGGTAACCTACATGCTCTGATTCACACGAGAATCCAACAATAAGATGACAGATTTAAAAAGGCTTTCAGGGTGTTACGTGCCAAAATTTAGCACTAAACATTCCTTAGTTTAGTTTTGATGTGCGGGAGTTTTCGCGTCTTAAATTTGAAAGACTTGGCGCGTATTTCCGTCACGTCAGAAGTGGGTTGGACGAACTTCGCGCCGACGCGTGTAAGGAACAAAAGTGGGGAGTTTCCGAGAGACGCTGAAACGTGGCTTTTTGCCTTTGAACTTCGAGTGGTGTGATCGTGTCTGGTATCGTATCTTTATCTTATTATGTAGATTTCCTTGCCTTTGATTATTCGTTCCTATAAACCTGATCCTGCCGTTCTCTACATACAGGAAGAAGATTTATCTGGATACAACCTGGGAGCAGTCCACGACCCTAGAACGAACGAGTCCAGGGAGCCCCGTAGAAGCTAGCCGGAGCAATCCCGAAGGACGCTATGCGCTCCACCTGTAAATGACCCGGAAGGGGGCCCCAGCAACCCTGAAGGAAGCTATCCTGTGAGACGCCATCTTTAACTTATTCTGTAGGAAGCTGTACCTATTTATGTAAGTACCGTATTGTTTTTCATTTCTAACATTTTATATATTCCGTCAATTGCGCGTAATAATTTGTATATTGTGTGACATCATTGACAGATGGGCACGCTAAAATCTGTATTAAAAGATTAGCGTTACCAACTGCCGTTGCGTCTAGTATACCGCGCTTGCGGGATTGTAAGAATTACTTTTAAATGTAAGAATTTGGAGGCTCGCCCACGTTGGGCGCCAATTCTTACAATCCCGCAAGCGCGGTATACCAGACGCAACGTCAGTTGGTAACGCTAATCTTTTAATACAGATTTTAGCGCGCCCATCTGTCAATGACGTCACACAATATGCAAATTATTACGCGCAATTGACGGAATATATAAAATGTTAGAAATGAAAAACAATAAGGTACTTACATAAATAGGTACAGCTTCCTACAGAGTGAGTTAAAGATGGCGTCTCACAGGATAGCTTCCTTCAGAGTTGCTGGGGCCCCCTCCGGGTCATTTACAGGTAGAACGCATAGCGTCTTTCGGGATTGCTCCGGCTAGCTTCTACGGGGCTCCCTGGACTCGTTCGTTCTAAGGTCGTGGAGTGCTCCCAGGTTGTATCCAGATAAATCTTTTATGACCTATATGTAGAGAACGGCAGGATCAGGTTTATAGGAACGAATAATCAAAGGCAAGGAAATCTACATAATAAGATAAAGATACGATACCAGACACGACCACACCACTCGAAGTTCAAAGGCCCACGTCGGAAACTCCCCACTTTTGTTCCTTACACGCGTCGGCGCAAAGTTCGTCCAACCCACTTCTGACGTGACGGAAATACGCGCCAAGTCTTTCAAATTTAAGGCGCGAAAACTCCCGCACATCAAAACTAAACTAAGGAATGTTTAGTGCCAAATTTTGGCACGTAACAAGGGATGGTTTCGGAAAGTGGGAAACAACAGCTGGTAGAGTAGAAGCAGGAGTACCACAAGGTTCAATTTTAACACCTATCCTATTCCAAATTTAAGTTTCGCCTATAAATACCAGCTTTCGAAATATTTTTCAAATTAGATAAAGAATTTATCAATTGGCTGTACACATGTCAATCTGTTATGTCGTCTACGTGTGTACGTACATATACTTAGGTTTTCCTCTTTTAAGGGTGACAAAAACCAACGCGCAGCTTCTTGACTATAGTTGACAAATTAAACAGGGAAAGTACACTTGTCTAACCGTCTTGAACTCAATAGAAGGAAAACGATCGAACACTCCGTATTAGTTTCGCGTTAGACTTGTCGGATGTCGTCGTCCACCAGTATCGATTGCGCTTCCTCCAACCAGCCCGGGAGCCGCCGTAAGGAGAAACCTAACGGGGGTTTTATGATATTCGCTAACGGTTGCAGACGCCGAACACTCAATGGCACCCCCCCCCCAGCTGCCGTCGCCATCAGGCACACATACACACACGCGCGCGCGCGCATGCGCCGCCCGCTCGCCGAAGACGGGCCTACCGCCAGCAGGCGGCATGCTCGGAAACAGCCACCTGCATTAACGCGTTTGTTTTGTTGTTCTCGAGCCTGGGAGGGAGGGTTGGGGGCGGGGGCAGAGTATGTAGTTAAAAGTCCTTGGGCATTTTCGCAACGATCGGGGACTACGGCGACGTCGGTGCGGAATAATAAAAAAAGTACCTGGTTTAATTACGCGATTTAGCGCTAAATAAAATATGTTAGTTCATGCCGTCGAAGACGATGTATCATTGCGGCCGTCGCGAATCAATGGGTGCGGTCCAATTGTCGCTCGGCAAACGATACGTCGCCGCTGCGACGCCGAGCGAGGATTAGCCGGACCACGTTCGCCTAGAATAGAACCAAGTAAAACCGCCCACCTACATATCCCATCGCCGCGAACGTAAATAGGGACGGTGCCGAACGCTTCCGGTGCGCGTAACACTCGACGTCGGAAGGTTCGCATTGAAGTTAATTAATATTTATATGTCTTAAACTCCGTCGTGCGGTTTAAGATCTGTTCTATGCAAAAGTTCTACGTATGCAAATGAATCATACAATGTTTTTTGCATGGACGATGATCACGAGCTCGTTGGGTCAGTGCTCTCGTGCAGAGGGATGCAGCATTTTTAATTCAGAAATAAAAGACTTAGTGGTTCTGAAAATAACCGTTGTGCTTCGAAGAAGGCGCAGGATCGACGTCTTACTTGGAGCTGGTGTACTTCGTGACGGCCTTAGTGCCTTCGCTGACCGCGTGTTTGGCCAACTCTCCCGGCAACAGCATACGCACCGCAGTCTGGATCTCCCGGCTCGTGATGGTCGAGCGCTTGTTGTAGTGGGCGAGACGCGAAGCTTCGGCAGCGATGCGCTCGAAGATGTCGTTTACGAAGCTATTCATGATGCTCATCGCCTTGCTCGATATGCCGGTGTCGGGATGCACTTGTTTAAGCACCTTGTATATGTAGATGGCGTAGCTCTCCTTCCTCCTGCGCTTTTTCTTCTTGTCACCTTTGGAGATGTTCTTTTGGGCCTTCCCTGCCTTCTTGGCAGCCTTACCGCTGGTTTTCGGTGGCATCCTAGCAGCAGCAATAAACGGAAAAGGAATAACAGTACCGAAAAAATTTTGTCCGAGCGCTATTTATAACACAAGCGGCGACGATCCAAATCGTCATGACCCCGCCAATAGAACAATTTCTAAGCAGCTCATTGGTTAACGCTCTTTATTTTATATATGTAGCTCGGGCTGAATTTTTCAATGCCGCGTCCATCGTGAAGTCCGGAGGAGGCTAAGGGACGACGATCCTCAGGAACTTGACCCTACCACGGTTGAAGATGTCAAGGACCTTATCAAGGCCTTAAGGGTCAGAAAGGCTCCTGGACCGGACGGTATCTCCAACCGGGCTCTGAAAGCGCTGCCGGAAAACGCCCTCCGGGCGTTGACCGGAATCATCAATGCCATGTTGAGACTCCGCCACTTTCCATCCACATGGAAGACGGCGGACGTCGTAGTGCTCCGGAAGGCAGGCAAATCTGCGACATTCCCACAGAACTACCGGCCCATTAGCTTGCTGTCGGTGGTTGGAAAAATAGCGGAAGCCGTCTTTCTAAGGAGACTCCAGGCGGCGATGCAGGAGCACGACGTTATCCAGGACGAACAGTTTGGGTTCCGCAAGGGGCATTCCACCGTTCACCAGATACTGCGAGTGGTGGAGCACATCGCGGAAGGCTTCAACTGGCGACAGTCAACCGGCGCAGTGTTCCTGGATGTATCTAAAGCTTTCGATAAGGTCTGGCACAACGGCCTACTCTACAAGATGCTGGAGAGGGGTTTACCACGCGCTCTCGTCCACCTGACAAGATCCTATCTTCGCGATAGATGGTTTTGCATCAGGCTGGACGGGGTGCGGTCGACGAGGCGGAGAATCAGGGCTGGGGTACCCCAAGGCTCTCTCTCTCGCCGGCACTCTTTAGCATCTTCGTGAGCGACCTACCGAAGACGGCAGACACCAGGATAGCACTATACGCCGACGACACAGCCATTCTAGCCAGGTCCCGTGCTCCGCACCTCATTATGCAGAGACTGCAAACGGCGATGGACGCCCTTGAGGAGTGGCTAAGACTCTGGCGAGTCGAGGTCAATCCAGAAAAGAGCACGGCAGTTTTCTTCTCGAAGCGACGTCACCGACCTGGAGACGATGTCAGAGCGTTCGACAGACCGATACCTTGGCGTCCAGACGCCAAGTATCTAGGGGTGTTCCTTGATTCTCGACTGACCTGGAAAGCTCACATCGAGTATGCGGCAAACAAGGCCAAGGGTGTTATGGCTCAGCTATACCCCTTGACCAATCGCCGAAGTAGGCTGAACGCTTTAAACAAGCTTAGGCTCTACCAGGCGATAACCAGACCGACGTTTGCATACGCATCAGCGGTGTGGGGTAACGCAGCGGAAACGCATATGCGGAAACTCCAGGTCATTCAGAACAAGGCCCTAAGGGGAGTCTTCGGAGCTCCCTGGTACGTCAGAAACGCTCAGCTTCACAGAGAGGCGAATCTGCAAACCGTCAAGGAATGGCTCCGGTCGAACGCGGAGAGGTTTTACGGATCTCTTGAAGATCACGAAAACCAGCTCATACGTACTCTGGGCGCGTATGAAGAAGCCCTATGGCGACGACATAGGCACCCCAGTGCGATGCTCCGGCAATGAAAATTGCTGCGATTCCATCAGACGTCCGAAAGGAATAAACTGAGCGTAACGCCATGTTATTTCCAATCGCGACGGCGGTGAAGGACCTAGTCCAGGTACGCTAGTCACGGGATCCCTATAAACGTCCTTTGACAAGGGATCTCGAGTCCGACACCAAAGTGGATTTTTAGTGGGTATGTCCTTGCTCCGGCAAGGAAGAGTCCCACACAGCGGATATAAAATCTTTTACCACTATAAAAAAAAAAAAAAAATTCTTCAATGCATACTTCGACCACGAGCGTTCACGTGCACATCTTTGCTTAATTGACTGTAATTAATTTTACTTTTTTAACTATATCAGGACGTGGAAAAGGCGGCAAGGTCAAGGGAAAGGCAAAGTCAAGGTCGAACCGTGCCGGACTGCAGTTCCCCGTCGGCAGAATACATCGGCTGCTTCGGAAGGGAAACTACGCCGAACGCGTCGGCGCGGGAGCACCCGTCTATCTAGCGGCTGTGATGAAATATTTGGCCGCAGAAGTGCTCGAGTTGGCAGGCAACGCCGCTCGCGACAGCAAGAAGACCCGCATCATTCCGCGACACCTGCAGCTCGCAATCAGGAACGACGAAGAACTGAACAAACTCCTCTCCGGAGTTACCATCGCACAGGGCGGCGTCCTACCTAACATTCAAGCAGTTCTCCTGACAAAGAAGACCGAGAAAAAGGCTTAGATGCCCCCCCCCCCGCCGCCGCCCCCGCGTATAGTAAGGCCCTTTTCAGGGCCACCAATCGAATTTGTTAAAAAGAAAAGAACCATCCCATGCGACATTGCATTGCGAATATTCTCGCATAGATATGTTTGTCCTAGACGGTATGCCCGTATGCAATATTTTCTGTCTCTCTCACACACACGCGCGTAAACAAAGAACCGTTCGCCGGACACGATTTTACGCGAGACCGTACGTTTTCCTTACGAGAAACAAAACTACAAGCCGATAAAGCTAATATAGGCAAAAAAAAAAGAAGGAAAAGTAAGCCGTGCGATATTTCTTTTCGTTATCCTATACATAAATCTGTGGTTCTGAAAAGAACCGTTTCGATGACGATGCGTCTGCTGCTGCTGTTACCTTGAAATATTTATTCGGCTAGACCAAAACATTAACCGCCGAAGCCGTAGAGAGTACGTCCCTGGCGTTTCAGGGCGTAGACGACGTCCATTGCGGTGACGGTCTTCCTCTTCGTGTGTTCCGTGTAGGTGACGGCGTCACGGATGACATTCTCCAAAAAGACTTTCAGCACGCATCGGGTCTCTTCGTAGATGAGACCGGAAATTCTGTTGACGTCGCCGCGTCGAGCCAGACGTCTGATCGCCGGCTTGGTGATGCCCTGGATGTTGTTGCGCAACACCTTGCGATGACGCTTGGCTACTCCCTTGCCTAAGCCTTTTCCACCTTTACCTCGTCCGGTCATGTTGGGTTTGCTCTTTTACAAAAAATATAGCGTGCAACGCAAAATTGCACCTTCCTTATGCAGCATTAATTTCAGAAATTTTGGCTGCCTTGTTGATATCTTGCTTTTTTGCTTCTTCTATCTGTTGTTGCTGATCCCGCCATGTTTTGGCGGATGGTCGATGCGGTGAGCAGCTTCCCGGGTCTTTCTCTTGATTGCTCTCCAACTATGCGATATTCAAATCCTGGGTCCACAGGCCCGTGGTTTTCGCCGACAGGATGGCTATTCGCCACAGGCCGCTCCATCGTCAGGTAGCTCGTCGAAACAGAGCTGACGGATATGCATCCCCAACGATTTCGCTTGTGTTCCCATTCCTTGGCGCCCCGCATAGCTGGAAAACGCCCTCGAGTTGTCACCGTTCCGCTGCTCACCTTGTTTCGCCCGGAGGCGAAGGTAGATGTACGTGCTCTCGCTTCGAATGCAGATGCTAGAATTGCCCCTCGCAGCAAACGTCCGGTTCCTTTTATAGGTGGGTGGGCGGTGCCGAACGGTTCGGTATCCACCAATGACAAGCGCGGCTTCCATCCGCTCGGGCACAAATAGAGGTAGAATCCGCGCTCGCGGGTCATTCTAGCGTCTGCGTTCGAAGCGAGAGCACGCACGCGTTTCAAACCGTATACATCAATTAAAAAGTAATCGTATAAATGGCCAGGACCAAGCAGACCGCAAGGAAGTCGACCGGTGGCAAGGCGCCCCGGAAACAACTGGCGACGAAGGCGGCCAAGAAAAGCGCTCCTGCCACCGGCGGCGTCAAGAAGCCCCATCGTTATAGGTCCGGCACCGTCGCTCTGCGGGAGATCCGCCGTTATCAGAAGAGCACCGAATTGTTGATAAGGAAGCTGCCATTTCAGCGTCTGGTGCGCGAGATCGCTCAAGATTTCAAGACCGACTTGCGTTTTCAGAGCTCCGCGGTGATGGCACTACAGGAGGCCAGCGAAGCGTATCTGGTGGGCCTCTTCGAGGATACAAATCTGTGCGCCATTCACGCCAAGCGAGTCACGATCATGCCCAATGACATTCAACTGGCCAGACGGATAAGGGGCGAGCGCGCTTAAACACTGCGCCCTCGTCGTCGCGTCTTGCTTTATTATAATAATAATGAGGAGGAGACTCAATATATTGCACGTGTTATTCAGGATACTGAATGTCTTAGATAACTTCATTTTTAAGCTTATTAACCACAGCTTGATAAATATTTTCCTACAGAATAAGTAGACATAGAGGTGGAGAAGGAGGAAGGTGGAGGAGGAGGAGGGAGATTTCTAACTGGAGTGATGGTAGAAAAGTAATAAATTGGAAAGAGGACTTTTTGAGAAATCTGATGCTCTTGGGAAAACAGATCCTTGGCAAACCCAGAGGTTGGCTGCCTACCGGGCGCGTCTCCAGGTGGTGGATAGGGATCCCACTTGCATCAACCGAGGAATAAGGATGCTGCACGTGTGTTTCGTAACCGGAAAGACTTCATCTACACAATGACCTAGAAATGCCTGAGCGAGATGAAATCTGCAACATGGCCATGAGAGTGAAGATAAAGTTGAATCACACGACGCCAGCGAAATCACACCCACTCAGCTGTCATGTCGTGACCAAAGGTATTGTACAGGTGTTAACGGCGCCGAAGTTCTCAGAACTCCGCTAGACCAGGTCAGACTGTTAACAGTGGTCAAGTCTCGCGGACAGGAAGGTGTGGGGTCCTGGCTTAACATCCAGGACCAAGAGGAGACAACCTCCCAAACTACCGTCTGAAACCGGGTTTAGGATAGTTCCAGGTAACCCTCTGCCGGTCGTAGAAGACGTCTTCCTGGGGCAACTGTCCATTCTTTTTTTGCATTCCTCCTACACTATCCTCATCCTTTCCCAACCTCTTTAATAATCGTTTACCCTGCAAGGTATAAAATAGTAGCGTGTCTTACACTATGGTTTAAAGCGGTACTCTCATGTTTGTGGCGAGCGAAGCGACTCGTGTCGGTGGATGAAGCGATCCTGGTGGCTGAGCTTGACTCGAAACCGGATAGTTCTTGAGAAGAACAACACTCCACTTTGGCCCGGTTTTCATCTAGGCGAGAGGTTCAGGTCTAACCCAACCTTGATCATTTCGGCTTTGCGTTGAGTCAGACCCTACATGTGATTTCCCAATGCTCCACCCGAAGGTACTGCATTGGTCAGGAAGCGAGTTTTTTTTACCTAAACATTTAGAATTTTGCCGAACCCTTGCTGTTCCAAGCAAGGTAGGGATCTTTAACGTGCGTGACAACACTCACACACGGGACCTCCATTTTACCTCTCATCCGAACGAGGGTGTATTTTTGTGAAAAATGCCTGCCTAACATTTTTCAAGCGGACCGTGTCGAGATTCGAACCCGGGACCTTGGACGTAGTTGAGTCAGACCGCCGGTAAAGCAAGCTACTACGAACAAGGGGCAGAGAACCGGTACTGCAAGCGGTCGGTTCAGCCTACATCTGCATTGATGCGAGCGGTGCTAGGTTCGTCTGTAACTCGTCCTTGGGTGCTATATTTTCCTGCTAGCTCTGGCATCAATGATGTCCCTCTTGGGCTTGGCGGCGGGTGGAAGGCCAGGAAAGTGAACATACTTATTTAACCAACACGGAGCCAAACGTTAATGTAGACCATATATTGGGCGCGTCAGTTGATATCCCTTAAACTATGCTGCAGGGTCCACCTCAACAGGACACTCTACTGCAGCAGTAGCAGGAAGAAAAGCCCCAGTAAAAATGCGTACAACAATGCTCTGCAAGAAAGAGGTTAAGTGGTGCAGAGGCAAGCCCGGCTGGAGGCACAGGCTACCGCTGACGGACGGAATGGCCTTTTGGCTACCCCATCTACCAGTAAGACAGCCATGCAACCACGGACACCAACTGAGCTTGATTGCAGGAATTTCCTCAGATGGTTAACTGGCCCCACAGCCGGCCTATCCATTGAGGAGATGACAAAACAGCCTGGCCAATCTATAAGGTCAGTAAGAAAAGTGTTAGCCCACCTACCGTAAGCCAAACCAAACGATCTCCAACTAAAAAAGACGCCTGCTCCCAGTAGAACTCCAACCAGTACTCTGGGACAAAGCAAAACGAGGGTACGATCTAAGAGACGTCCCGTCACAAGCCAGACCTAAAAAAGAGAGGATGGATCATACCTTACATGTGATTTTCCAATGTTCCACCCGAAGGTACTACATTGGCCAGGAAGCAAGTTTTTTTTACCTGGAAAAATTTTGGAATTTTGCCGAACCCTTGCTGTTCCAAGCAAGGTAGGGATCTTTAACGTGCGTGACAACGCTCACACACGGGACCTCCATTTTACCTCTCATCCGAACGAGAGTGTATTTTTGTGAAAAATGCTTGCCTAACATTTTTCAAACGGACCTTGGGCCCGGGACCTTGGGCGTAGTAGTCACACACATACCACTACAACACGGAGCCGCCGGTGGATCATACTACTCAAATACATAGATCAACGAACCACGAAGAGGCTGCAACTAGACACCTCCAGATAGCAATCGTTGACAAAAGTAAGCCTTGGTATATAATACGAGTAGATCGTGCAGAGATATCCTGGAGAATGTGCTAGACAAATGTGTGTATGCCTTTCAGAACAAGCTACTCGCCCATTTTAGGGGGTACGAATCGGATCCACGGTGGTAAAGTGGATCAACACTAGCCCATAGGTCCCGGGTTCGAAACAGTCCAGATCACGGTCCGCTTGAAAATTGTTACGGACGAGGCAGTCTTTCACAAGAATACACCCTCATTCGGATGAAGGTAACGAGTGGAGATCCACGGTGTGTGAATTGTCAGCACGTTTCAAAAAACTGATCATACAATTGTCCTGTGGATACAGCATAAAGATTCCGGCAAAATTGACAAAGTTGAATATTCCATCAGTAAAAACCTCGTAAAACTCAGGGAGCTTGAATCCTTGGTGAATGTAAGTACCTTACTGAGTGAAGCTTGGCAAAGTTAATATCACTTCACACGCAAACAACAGTCTCAGTGTGTTTGCATTGACTGAGGATGCGAAAATACCGATGGGTCTAAGTTACCTACCTTAAAGTCCGAAATACTACGCACCTTCTCACAGACAACTGCTAACCCAGGCTCGAACCAGAAGCAGGTGGGTTAGCAACTCTCGGGAAAGTTAAGAAAACTATGGATAGTAAAGTGAGGGAGGCTGTTCTATAAGTTTACCTCCCTAAACCTTAAAATCCATGGTCAAAAATCTACTGCTACCCTTGCTCGAAGAATGCAGTAACCTGAAGTAGCCCAGGTGGACACAGGAACCAGTAACCCTAGTGGAGGCACGTCAACCGACAACCTCTATACCAGAGCCAACGTCAACTGCACCTCACACTCTAGAGACGGTGGGTTCTGAGTACTTTGAACTCCCGCTTGACGAGTGGTTGGCTGCGGAGTGTAGGAAGGTATCTCTGGACGAATCCAAATGATGTCTAAATACACCTCCTTACACCCAAGCCCAATGGCGGGTATAACTATCAAGCAGCACTGTAGGACAGTTGTAGTTACTGCACGCAGGCATCCTGCCAGTAAACCAGACATTGCTCCAATACAGGAACCATGTGCGGTAAAGTCAAGGGTTGCAGGACTAGGCAGTCTAAAAGGAAATATATATGTTGGTAACAAACACGACAAGCCTAGGGCATGTATTTTTTTGTACAAATTCATATACAAGCCAGTTTTTGCTACAACTGAATGGCCATGATATCACAGCCATGCACGTAAGTTGCAATCTTCAGGCAACGTATGAATTGGTTATAGTTTCAGCATACCTTCCAACAGAGGACAGGTCCCTGCCACCTCCAAAAGAGATGGCAGAGGTCATCAACTATTGTGAAACAAATAACAAGCATCTAATAATAGGATGTGACTCTAACGCTCACCACACAGTTGGGGAAGTCGTGACATAAACAACGAGACAAAGCTCTACTCGAATTTCTTTCAAGTAAAAAGCTGGAAATACTAAACTGGGGTAATGAACCAACCTTTGTTACGTCCAGATGTCAAACGGATAACTGACCTTGCCTTGGCAACATCTAGTATTTCAGAACATATAACCTGCTGGCAAGTGTTGTCAAAGGCAACCTAGTCAGATCACAGAAACTGAAAACAGCACATGTAAACCACAAAGAATTTAGGAACCCCAGATCAACGAACAAGCTCTCCTTCCTGAAGGACCTGAGAGAAGGTATTGATAATTCCGTATATTTACACAATAACAAAAATAGAAGAGCTGCAGGCTTCTACAGAAGCCCTACAAGACTCCATTATACAAGCTTATTATCAGGTTTGTCCTATAAAGACAGCTTCTTCACAGGCACGCACACCGTAGTGGAGTTCTGAATTACAGAAGCAAAAACCCTCCTAGGCAAACAGCAATGGGGGACCCCTCAGGTAACCAAAATATATCCATGGAGGTGGAGCAGACCCGGGATGCAAGTACGCTTGCAAGACGGTGTCTGACACACCAGACATGGAGAAAACTATAAAGAAACTTGCAGGCACTGGACTGCAAGAAAAGAGGCTTTCTGGAGCTCAACGTGGGAAGCTGAGGAAAGCGAAGAAAGTCGAATCTCGAACTTGGACGGAGTCAAATCCGTCCACATAGAAGGGTTCGGTACAGAAGGAGACCGGGGCAGTAAAAGACACCGTTCAGAGACTTCCACACCGTCACCATCTACATCGCAGCAGCAAACTAAACGCCCCAAGAGCTATGAGCAGATTGGGTCGTATGGTGCTGCTGCTAGGAGATTGCGAGTGGCGGTAATTGACAGACGTCGCCTAGACTCAGTTTTGACTAAGGGGCAGTCGATGAGCGTCCAGAACATACTTCTGGATGCTGTATTCGACATCTCCTCACGAAGCTCTATCCCGCCTCAGTTCGAAGGCGCTTCTTTGGCTGACCTGTGCAAACCTAGAGACCTAGGGGTGTGTTAAACACAATGTAGAGATCAAAGAAGACCTTTGGGAAGGTGCGTGTCTAACAGTAGTAGACGCAGCGGACCTCCCGAAGAGGCCCAAAATTCTAGTATGGATCCCCGACAGAGATGTCGAGGAGAAAGTTTTCAGGACCCGATTACAGAAGCAGAATCCCAATCTGCAAACGGGTGGCTGGCATATGCTTTTCCGGAAAGCTGATAAGGAAGGACTATCCTGGCCTTTTCAGTCGATCCTAGATCTTAAGTACTTGAGCAAGCCAAGTTCAAGGCCTATTACTGGCTGAGAACGGTCTTGTTCAAGCATATCAAGGGCAATTCACCTGATAATAGCGGTCCAAGTGAACCTGCAGCACCAGCAGCCCTATGTAAGCTGATGGGGGACTGCGATATAGCCCTCATCCAGGTGCTAGGACTGGGTTCAATCAATGGGGCAATTGTATATGGTAGATCGACTGATAGACCCAGGACTCGTATACTAATCAATGACAACCTTAAGTGGTTGCAGCTTACCGAATTCTGTCATCAAGACCTTGTGGCGGTCAAGGTGGGACTAGGTGGAGGTGGGCCGAAGGAGATTATACTCGAGATCGGCCTATCTTCCGTTTGACTCCCCTAATCTTCCGCCCTCAAGGGAACTAGAGGCGCTGGTGGCTAGGTGTAGAGCGAATGGATCTCACCTCGTCATTGGTAGCAACGCAAATGCTCACCACACAGTTTGGGGCAGTACTGGGACCAATCCTAGAGATGTAGCAATAATGCAATTTATAATGGCAAACCATTTAGACATTTTGAATAAAGGTAATACTCCAACCTTCGTAAATAGAATGGAAGTCATAGATATAACTCTAAATTCGACATAAGCAACTTAGTAAAAAACTGACATGTGTCTGACGAGGAGGGCTGCTCAAACACAGATACATCAGGTTTTCTTTACCGGACTCGACCAGGTGAAGAAATTTTATCACAACCCAAAAAAACTGGCTGGGGTAACTATAAGTTGGACCTGGATCGGTACTTGAAAGCGAAGTTGTAACAGTGAAAAGGTGTCTGGTTATTGAAATGGCCGCTGGGAATATTACCAACGCGGCTACTTCAGCATATAACGAAAACTGCCCTCAGTTGGAAAGGAGAACTACTAGGAAGGTTCCGTCGTGGAACTCTAAACTCAGACATCTGAGGAGACAAGTAAGAACTCTACTTAATAAAGCAAAAAAATCACGTAATTGGGAGGTGTACAGGCGGACTCTTACTTAGTATAACAAAGCTCTGAGGAAGGCCAAGAAAGAATCAAGGAGGAGGTACTGCGAAGATATCGAAGGATATCTTGAATGTGCCAGACTTCAAAGAATTCTCTTGAAGGGCACCCAGAGGTCAATTGGCTTACTGTCCATGGGAGACAGTACTTTTACCAGGAATGGCAAAGAGACGATGGGTTTTTGTTTCAAACTCACTTTCCTGGTAAGACGGAACTGGAACAATCACCTTTGAGTGGTAAGTCCAGGAGCGCCAGGCCCCCGAAAGGAGGGCATCTCAGGAGGACTGGGAAGTAGCGAAGAAGGTGATTACCTTCCAAAAAATTAAATGGGCGATAAATACTTCCAAACCATATAAATCTCTCGGTACTGACGGGATTATCCCAGCCATGCTACAAAACGAATCAAACTTTCTGCTGAGCTAGATCTGCAGAGTTTTAAAGGCTAGTTTAGCATTCTAATATTTTCCGCGTAGTTGGAGGTTAACTAGAGTAGCCTTTATTGCTAAATCTGTTCGTACGGACCACTCACAGGCAAAATCTTACAGGCCCATCGGTCGTATGTCAGTTCTTAAGAAGATGGAACTACCGCTTGACATGCATATCAGGGGGAGTGTTTTGGCAACTAGCCCATTACACCCGAACCAGTTTGCTTTTAGAGCAGAACTTTCAACAGAGTCAGCTATTCATCACCTGGTTTCCAGGGTCGAAGAAACTCTAGCTAACAAAGAGATCCTTCTATGTGCCTTTTTGGACATCGAGGAAGTCTTTGATAATACATCCTTCGGCACCATCTCGACGGTCATCAGATCAGTTAGGATGGAGCAAACTTGCTGCAGGTGGATAGACTGCATGTTAAGTGGAAGGGTGGTAGTTACAGAACTGCTTGGTGATACCATGGCAGTCAGGGTGGCTAGGAGATGCCCGCAGGGGGAATTTTGTCTCCCCTGTTGTGGAACATAGTCATGGACGGATTGTTGTGGGAGCTGAGCAGAGAAGGGTTTACCCCGCTAGGATATGCTGATGATTTGGCTGTCTCAGTGGAGGGTAAATACAATAGTTTTATCAGGGACCGAAATCAAGAAGCCCTGAAAATAGTAGAGATGTGGGAACTGGGAAAGGCCTTAGAGTCAACCCCCAAAAGTCAACCTTGCTACCTTTCACCCGGAGAAGGAAGTTTGCGGGCATTACACCCTTCTTCCTTAACGGTAACGAAATCGGCCTGTCAGGCAAAGTTGTGTACTTGGGAGTCACTCTGGACTCCAAACTCACATACAACTAGCAGACTGATAAGATCGTACGCAAGGCGGAAACTTGTTTAGCAATAGTTAGACGCACATGCGGCAAATCCTGGGGCTAAGACCAAACATGGTATACTGGCTGTCCACTAGGGTGGTCAGACCAACAATAACATATGCAGGTTTGGTATGGTGGCCCAAGATTGAACAATCAAACACTAAAACAAAGTTGGACAGGATGCAGAGACTGGCCTGTCTAAGTATTACACGCCCACTGCTGCTATGGAGACTCTCCTTGGCCTTCCTCCGCTACACTGGGTGGTTGTAGAGGTAAGGCTTGGGCTATACAGACTTAAGAACCTTCAATCTAAGATTATTGAAGGGACAGAGTATACGAGATTGCTTAGGAGAACTTGGGGCATCTGTTTGAGATGCGTTCGGACCAAATATTTCCCAATATCCGTCGGATACATTCTTCAAGACTGGTACCCAGGATGTAGAGTGAGAAAAAATGAAGGGTAGATTACCTCCGGACAGCATGGTCTGGTACAATGATGGCTCTAAAAGCGAGACCGGGTCCGGATCTGGACTCTTTAGGGAGAGACCGGAAGTACGTTTAAGCGTTCCCCTAGGGACAAACGCTACCGTTTTTCAAACGGAAATACACGTCATACTGTGCGGGAAAGTATAAAAGTTGCCTTTATTAAAAGACTTATCTATATTGTGTCTGACAGCTAGGCGCACTCAAGACTCTAACAAGTTAGAAAGTATCATCTAGACTGGTGTGGGAATGTATTGAGGCACTTAATGGACTGGCTCACCAAAACACTGTTACATTATAATGGATGCCAGGTCATCAAGGACTCAAGGGAAATGAAATTGCAGATAAACTTGCAAGACAGAAGGCGCAAGAATCAATCAGCGATCCCGAACCTGCCTTAGGAGTCACCAAGGCTGCCATACGTAGCTATATTAGCGAATGGATGTGCAGCCAACACCAAAGAGACTGGCAGAACGAACCAGGACTAACACATAGCAAGGCGCTGGTAAAGGGGTCCAGCCAAAACAGAACCCAGGAACTGCTTTGTTTAAGCGGGGTACAGCTGAGGATCACTGTGGGGTTTCTGACAGGACACACTTCTGTCAAGGTTCGCCTCCAGAGGAAAGCACAAATATAACGGAAGACCTCGAATGCAGACTCTGCTTAGAGGAACCGAAGACTGCAATGCATGTACTATGCAGATGCGAGGTGTCTATATTGTGTCTGACAGGCAGGCGGCACCTAAGGCTCTAGTAAGTCAGAAAGTGTCATCAAGACTGGTATGGGAATGTATTGAGACACTAGATGGACTGCCACAGCAAAACTCTGTTACTTAACAGTGGGTGTCAGGCCATCAAGGACTTAAGCGAAATGAAATTGCAGACGAACTTGCAAGACAGGGGGCGCAAGGGCCATTTATCGGTCCCGAACCTGCCTTAGGAGTCACCAAGGCTGCCATCTGTAGCTATATTAGCGAATGGATGTGCAACCAACACCTAAGAGACTGACAGAACGGATCAGGACTAACACATAGCAAGGCGCTGGTAAAGGGGTCCAGCCAAAACAGAACCCAGGAATTATTTTGTTAAAGCGGGGTGTTACGTCGTCATCGAACAATTCGGTATTTTGTGACAATAAATACTTTGTGCGTGCATCCTACAGTTTGAGTGAAACATTTTATATACCGGCAATAACAGTGCATAAAGTGACAGTCGTACTCGAGCCTTTAAAGAAGCAAGTCGCCTTCGAACCCTTGAAAAGGACGGTTGTGTTAGAGCTTTGAAAGCGAGACCGACACCATTTTCGTGCGTGTTTCTGGTTCTCCGTAAAAGCTTTTGTGCGTGAAAGTGTCTATTGCCCCAGCGGCGCAGGACTTAAGGTATTTATACCCTTTTACTAAGTAGTTTGATGTAGTTTTTTGTTTGTTATTACATAACCGCTCCACCATTATCGTTATTGCTATAAAAGCAATTGGTCCTTCATTATAATTTGCATATTTTATCACACATTTATATCAACCTCCTTAATCCCCAATCAATCATTGGTCCTTCGAGCCGGATTCATTAGTCCTGTGGTTACACATGTCCTAAATTAAATATTATTGTGCATTTCAGCGAGTTTTTAATTAATTAATATTTCAGTTTTAAATTTGTGCTTAAAGCCCATATTTAGCGGGTTAAAATGTGTAAACATTATTTATACTGTCTTTAGATTAAATTAAGCGATTTCGCCGTAATTGAAACCAGCAAGCGTTTTAATTACAAAGAAATTCATAATATAAAATTTGTCAGTTTTCAGTTTTTAAATTCATTTTAGCGGCATAAAACAGAAAGCAACCTGAAAACTATAAATCGCTTTATACTTCTTAAACAAGAAAGGTAAAGGGATTTGCTTTGTATTTAAAAGCTATTGCACGTTTTGTATTACAATATTGAAAATATCTGCAGAGGAATAAGGTTGTAAAGTTGCATCTTTCGGCAAATATGTTAAGCCACATGTTTTAAACGTTTCTGTGAGCTTTTGATGGTAAGCCGCTCGGGTTGTTAAGCGGTACATCTTATATTCACGCTTTTGTTTGACGAACCGTTAGTCATAAAACGTGATTTATTGGTTATACCCTATTTTACATTTTTCGTGCTTTGAACAACTCATAATATTTTAATATTTCTCAGTGCACATTTAGCTTTACCGTTTTACAACAGTTTATTGTAGTCCTTTCAGAATCTTTGAGAATGGCTCCAAAGAAAGCACATGTGGTAGAACTCCAATTACTGAAAACACGGATTTTAGAAATATTTGAGCTTTGTAATTCTATACAAAGTGACCCAAGTTTAAAGGCATTGTTCCTTATTCAAACAAGGGAATACATGACCTTTATGCAAATTTCAATACAATTTTAGTCGCTGTCTTGGCCTCATGTGACGAGGTAGACTCATTAACTTACAACGCTGTACGGAAGGAAGTAGATTCCGCTTATTTTTTCATACTGCTGCATCTCGATACGATGCAAGAAATGAAAGCACCACAAATTACAGAAAATGCTCCAAGCAGCACGGTATCAAAATTGTTACCGTTAAAGCTCCAAATTTTTAATAATGAGGTAACTGAATTTTCATCTTTCATCGATTTATTTGACAGCCTGGTCTATAATAACGCGTCGCTGTCCAATATCGAAAAATTAAATTATCTTATCAGTTGTTGTACCGGGGAGTCTTTAAGAATCGTTAAATCTGTACCCATTTCGGGGATAATTTTATTATTTCCTATAACGCCTTGCGTGAGAGATTTAGCAATCCGCGTTTATTGGCAACTTTGCATTGGAAAGCAATGAAAGACTTTCTACCTTTAAAATCAGAAGACCCTAAGAAACTTAGGGTACTTATTGATTGTTTTCGGAGAACCTTGCTGTTCTAACTAACTTAAAGTTTCCCACTGAACATTGGAACTTTATTCTGGTCGATTTGCTTTTAGAAAAACTTGATCCGTTCACTAGAAAACGCTTCGAACTCCAATCGGATCCGAAGCAAATACCTAATTTCGAGGATTTGAGATATTTTTTAACCCAACAATGTGCAGCGTTGGAAACCTTTTCTTCAACCGCACCTGTTTCTTATTCGACGACTGTCCATACATCTCACACATCAGTGCCTAAGAAATCCTCAGCGTTTCAATTTAAACCAAGAGTTTCTTCTAACGTAGTTTCACTGGACACACCAAGTAGCTCCAGTGACTCAAATAATTCATTTTCGCACCATTGTCCTTCCTGCAAAGGCAATCACTTAATTTATAGATGTCAATCGTTTCTAAAGAAAACTCCGACGGAACGTTTCGACATTGTCAAACGCTTACGCCTTTGTTTAAATTGCTTACGAACAGACCATGCGTCCATGCAATGCAAATCTTATAATTCCTGTCGAACTTGCGCCAAGCCGCATCATACCTTGCTACATTTTGAATCGCAACCTGCTTCTAGCCGTTCAGCTGAACCGACCGCTACACACATGCATAAAAATGCCAATAGGACGCAGTCAGCCTCCTATTCCGGCAAATGTTTTGTCTTCACAGACGAATTCAAATCTTGGGGTTACTGTCTTACTCTCCACTGCTGTTGTGGAAGTTCAAGATCGTTCTGGTAGATACAAACCGATCAGGGTACTCTTAGATCCTGGTTCCCAAGCTAGCTTTATTCGAGACGATTGCGTGAGCAAACTTTGGCTTCCACGCATACGTTCTCAAGTTCCGATTTATGGACTTGGGCAGACAACTTCAGCAGTCAATAGGGGTGCCGTCAGCTGCACCATTCGCTCTATGTTAGACTCTGAAAAATCTCTAGAAGTCACAACTTTTGTGCTTTCGTCAATATCTGGCAAATTACCTAGCGTTGAAGTTCCTAATAATTGGGAACACTTATGCGGCCTGCACTTTGCAGACCCGACCTGGAACTCTCCAGGAACCATTGACATGCTCCTAGGAGCAGATGTTTATCCGTTCATCATCAATGGCGGTGTTATACATGGCAAGTTTCTTCAGCCTGCCGCCATAAATACAATCTTTGGTTGGACTATTATTGGTCCCACAAAAAGCTTGCAGTCTGATACTGTCCAAGCATTTTTTACGTCTGTAGAAGATCCTATCGACCAGACCCTAAGGCGGTTTTGGGAGATAGAAGAGTTGCCATCCACGCCTTATACTTCTCCAGAAGAAGAAAAGGCAGATTTGATTTTTGAAAACACGTTTTCTCGTGACCCTAGCGGTCGTTTTATTGTTGCGTTACCGTTCAACGATACTTTGCCCGTTTTTGATAATTGCTTTGAGATGGCTAAAAGACTATTTTCGTTGGAGCGCAAATTACATGCTCAACCGGAGCTACGCGCCCAATACAACAATTTCATGCAGGACTATCTTGATGCGGGTCATATGGCATTACTCGATTCTCCGCCCGTTGGGAACGATAATTACTTTTACCCCATCACCCTGTGTTTAAAGAAGAAGGTCATACTTCTAAAATTCGTGTGGTTTTTGACGCCTCTGCAAAGGCTAAAACAACGTGTCACTTAATGACACTCAATTGGCTGGACCTAGTCTCCAAAACGACATTTCGTCAATCTTACTGAAATTTCGTACTCATCGTTTCGTTTTTACTTGTGATGTTCGCCAAATGTATCGACAAATTTTGGTTACCGAAGAACATCGAAAATTTCAATTAATTGTTTGGCGGTTCTCCGCAGAAGAACCCATCCAGACATATCAGCTTAATACAGTGACCTATGGTATTAAGTCATCGCCTTATCTAGCATTAAAGACTCTTCAGCAATTAGCCATTGACGAAGGCAAAGGTTTCCGTTAGCCGCTGAGGCTATACGGTCAAATCTATATATTGATGATTTCGTCGCCGGTGGAGATTCTATACAATCGGCCCGCGAAATTAAAGATCAACTTATTCGACTTTTACATTTGGCTGGTTTTGAACTTCGAAAATGGAGTTCTAATTCAGTTTCTATTTTGGAAGGCATTCCGTCAGATTTTTGCCAATATACTTCTCTCGATTTCGATTCGGACGAATCAATAAAAATATTAGGTCTTCAATGGTCACCTACAGAAGATATTTTCTCGTTTCGGGTTAAACCATTAAACCAAATATGTACAAAGCGCAACATACTTTCACAAGTTGCCAGAATATATGATCCATTAGGATTTTAGCCCCACTAACACTTTTTGCAAAACGCCTAATCCAGCATCTGTGGATGTTAGGTTTGAATTGGGATGACATCCCACCAGCAGACATTTCGTCTCAATGGCAGCAGTATCAAGAAGAGTTGCCGTTATTATCGTCATTAAAGTTACCACGTTGTTTACCCCCTTCGGATCCTTTTACTTGTCATTTGCATGGGTTTTGCGATGCTAGCGAGGTAGGGTATGCAGCGGTAGTGTATTTTCAGTTCATAAATCAAACTACCGGAGAAATAACTGTACAATTTGTAACCGCTAAAACAAAAGTAGCTCCAATTAAGCGCATTTCAATTCCACGTTTGGAATTATGTGCCGCCGTTTTATTAACCGATTTACTTTCTTTTACCATTCGTTCTTATCAAGGCTTGATTGACATTTCCGATGTTTCAGCGTGGAGTGATTCTACGGTCGCTCTCACTTGGATACGTTCTCCACCTTTCGTTGGAAAACTTTTGTGGCAAACCGTGTTAGCCACATTCAAGAAATCATTGCACCTAGCCGATGGTTTTATATTAAATCTTCGCATAATCCGGCTGATCCTGCATCTCGGGGATTAATGCCAAGCGCGGTTATTTCATGTTCGCTATGGTGGGCGGGGCCTGAATGGCTTCACTACCCTAGTGACTCGTGGCCGCCTCAACCAACATTGTCAACCTCAATTGCTGAGGTAACTATGGAAAAGAAGATCCTAACATTTGTCGCTCAAACAGATCCAAACGTCATTGACATTTTACTAAGCCGCTTTTCATCGTTATATAAAATCCAAGGCATCGTGGCTTACATTTATAGATTTTCTAAACCCATGGCTCAACGTCATACGGGTCCCTTAACAGACATTGAACTACACAATGCTCTCATGATTATCGTTCGGCATGTACAAAATGTTACATTTTCAAAGGAAATAGCTTCGATCAAGGCAAACCGTAAATTACCTAAAAGCTTGCGAAAACTTTCTCCATTTGTTGATCCACAAAACATCTTAAGAGTAGGTGGGCGCTTGACACATTCTTCGCTTTCCTATTCCGAAAAGTTTCCTGCGTTATTGCCTCAGCGGCACCGATTAACCGAACTTATCATTCTGTCAACTCATGAAAGGTATTGCCATCCCGGTGTTAATACCACAGCGTATCTTATCCAACAGAATTTCTGGATCCTTTCTATTAAACATTCAATCAGAAATTATTTATCATCCTGTCATAGATGTTTTCGTACCAAACCGGTCCTGGTAACTCCTCCTATGGAGACCTACCGGCAGCACGTATTACCCAGATCAAAACTGCACATGGCACATTAAAACGACCTTTGGTCAAACTAGCGCCGCTACCGGTATTTTAACTTTATTTTATGTTTAGATGTATATACATTTTTTACATGTATAGTAGTATATTATTTTACATATTTGCTTATTTACATATATATTTTATTCTTTGCATAGTTGGTAATATCGCTCGCTGTAGTGCACCACCCTATCTTTCGTTACCTCCTTTCCTAGCAAGGTCAAATCCCATGTGATTTCCTTCACCCAACCTACTTCCCTCCTTTTCAAAATTCTATGAATTTGGTGGGCGGTATGTTACGTCGTCATCGAACAATTCGGTATTTTGTGACAATAAATACTTTGTGCGTGCATCCTACAGTTTGAGTGAAACATTTTATATACCGGCAATAACAGTGCATAAAGTGACAGTCGTACTCGAGCCTTTAAAGAAGCAAGTCGCCTTCGAACCCTTGAAAAGGACGGTTGTGTTAGAGCTTTGAAAGCGAGACCGACACCATTTTCGTGCGTGTTTCTGGTTCTCCGTAAAAGCTTTTGTGCGTGAAAGTGTCTATTGCCCCAGCGGCGCAGGACTTAAGGTATTTATACCCTTTTACTAAGTAGTTTGATGTAGTTTTTTGTTTGTTATTACATAACCGCTCCACCATTATCGTTATTGCTATAAAAGCAATTGGTCCTTCATTATAATTTGCATATTTTTATCACACATTTATATCAACCTCCTTAATCCCCAATCAATCACGGGGTACAGCTGAGGATCACTGTGGGGTTTCTGACAGGACACACTTCTGTCAAGGTTCGCCTCCAGAGGAAGGCATAAATATAACGGAAGAACTCGAATGCAGACTCTGCTTAGAGGAACCGAAGACTGCAATGCATGTACTATGCAGATGCGAGGTGTCTATATTGAGTCTGACAGGCAGGCGGCACCTAAGGCTCTAGTAAGTCAGAAAGTGTCATCAAGACTGGTATGAAAATGAATTGAGACACTTAATGGACTAGCACGGCAGAACTCTGTTACTTTACAGTGGGTGCTAGGTCATCAAGGACTTAAGCGAAATGAAACTGCAGACGAACTTGAAAGACAGGGGGCGCAAGGGCCATTTATCGGTCCCCAACCTGCCTTGTAAGTCACAAAAACTGCCATCCGTAGCTATATTAGCGAATGGATGTGCAACCAACACCTAAGAGACTGACAGAACGGATCAAGACTAACACATAGCAAGGCGCTGGTAAAGGGGTCCAGCCGAAACAGAACCCAGGAACTGCTTTGTTTAAGCGGGGTACAGCTGAGAATCACTGTGGGGTTTCTGACAGGACACACTTCTGTCAAGGTTCGCCTCCAGAGGAAGGCATAAATATAACGGAAGACCTCGAATGCAGACTCTGCTTAGAGGAACCGAAGACTGCAATGCATCTACTATGCAGATGCGAGGTGTCTATATTGTGTCTGACAGGCAGGCGGCACCTAAGGCTCTAGTAAGTCAGAAAGTGTCATCAAGACTGGTATGATAATGAATTGAGACACTTAATGGACTAGCACGGCAGAACTCTGTTACTTTACAGTGGGTGCTAGGTCATCAAGGACTTAAGCGAAATGAAATTGCAGACGAACTTGCAAGTCAGGGGGCGCAAGGGCCATTTATCGGTCCCGAACCTGCCTTGGAAGTCACAAAAACTGCCATCCGTAGCTATATTAGCGAATGGATGTGCAACCAACACCTAAGAGACTGACAGAACGGATCAGGACTAACACATAGCAAGGCGCTGGTAAAGGGGTTCAGCCAAAACAGAACCCAGGAACTGCTTTGTTTAAGCGGGGTACAGCTGAGGATCACTGTGGGGTTTCTGACAGGACACACTTCTGTCAAGGTTCGCCTCCAGAGGAAGGCATAAATATAACGGAAGACCTCGAATGCAGACTCTGCTTAGAGGAACCGAAGACTGCAATGCATATACTATGCAGATGCGAGGTGTCTATATTGTGTCTGACAGGCAGGCGGCACCTAAGGCTCTAGTAAGTCAGAAAGTGTCATCAAGACTGGTATGGGAATGTATTGAGGCAGAACTCTGTTACTTTACAGTGGGTGCCAGGTTATCAAGGACTTAAGCGAAATGAAATCGCAGACGAACTTGCAAGACAGGGGGCGCAAGGGCCATTTATCGGTCCCGAACCTGCCTTGGAAGTCACAAAAACTGCCATCCGTAGCTATATTAGCGAATGGATGTGCAACCAACACCTAAGAGACTGACAGAACGGATCAGGACTAACACATAGCAAGGCGCTGGTAAAGGGGTCCAGCCAAAACAGAACCCAGGAACTGCTTTGTTTAAGCGGGGTACAGCTGAGGATCACTGTGGGGTTTCTGACAGGACGCACTTCTGTCAAGGTTCGCATCCAGAGGAAGGCATAAATATAACGGAAGACCTCGAATGCAGACTCTGCTTAGAGGAACCGAAGACTGCTATGCATGTACTATGCAGATGCGAGGTGTCTATATTGTGTCTGACAGGCAGGCGGCATTTAAGGCTCTAATAAGTCAGAAAGTGTCATCAAGACTGGTATGAAAATGAATTTAGACACTTAATGGACTAGCACGTCAGAACTCTGTTACTTTACAGTGGGTGTCAGGCCATCAAGGACTTAAGCGAAATGAAATTGCAGTCGAACTTGCAAGACAGGGGGCGCAAGGGCCATTTATCGGTCCCAAACCTGCCTTGGAAGTCACAAAAACTGCCATCCGTAGCTATATTAGCGAATGGATGCGCAATCAACACCTAAGAGACTGACAGAACGGATCAGGACTAACACATAGCAAGGCGCTGGTAAAGGGGTCCAGCCAAAACAGAACCCAGGAACTGCTTTGTTTAAGCGGGGTACAGCTGAGGATCACTGTGGGGTTCCTGGCAGGACATACTTCACTTCCAGAGGTGCACAAATATAAGGACCTCGAATGCAGACTCTGTTTAGAGGAATCAGAGACTGCAATGCATGTACTATGCAGATGTGAGGCGTTGGGTAGAACGAGACAGCGTCTGGCGACCAAAGTTATACCCAAAGGAAGTGGATGCCCTTTCATCGAGGGACCTGTACGCTATAATCCGGGGTGCAGGTTTTACAGACTGGTTATGATAGATACTTAACCAGTCAGCACAATAAGCCTTTTAGGCTGCAGTGCGGCGGTGCCGTTTGGCAGACGCACCCGCCAGGGGGTGTGGTTTTAGTGGGTATGCCGCAAGGAGAGTCGCACACTTTGGCTATAAAAGCTTTCCACTCCAGAGGGTTCGGATAACTATCAGAAAAAAAAACGTATCAAAACTGGTTCTTAATGTGCTTCGTATGACTCAGATGATTAAATCACACTCGTTCCAGGGAAGGTAGATTAATCACAACCAACTTGGCTAAAATACCGTAATCCGGTTTCTTACACAAAGTTTGTATAAAACCACAGGTTAAAACATTCCTAATCGATTAAACGTATCCACATTTTTCCGCGTAATTTATTCTTTATTATTATTGTTCGTTTAACCTTGTCCAACCATATTCCGAGTATAGCATGAACCTTAACCTCAATTTTTAATACCTGATCAAACAAATCATTAACGATTCAAAAAGGAAGTTGTAAATAGTCGTGATTTGGTTTGAAATTTATAATTGCTTTGTTCCCGTGTGAATTATTGGTACTTTTATGACGCATTGAATGACTTTTATGAGCCGGAGGTGTTAGGTTAGGTTGTTTGCGATCTAGTATATACAAGGTCAATGGTAACGAGCTGTTAATAAGAACACGTGCAAAAAAACAGGTACGCCATTAGAATGCTCGGTAATGAATACTTAATTACTACCTTTGGGATATGAAACGTCAGGTAGAATTTTAGACGCTCAATTGACTCTCGTTTGCTCTATAATCAAATCTATTTCTCTGCGACTCCTTTCTTATAAACGAATCGAAAAACAAAATTGACCTAGACGTCGTCGAGTTTAACAAAAACAACAAGTCGTCGCTAGCAGGAATCGAACGGGTAACCCCTCGAAATCCCATGCGGTTGGTTACCCATTGGGCGCGTCTCCAAGTGGCGGATAGGAGAAATCCCAGGATATATGACCAAGGGTTGGCCATCTACTCTGGGAAAGATCGTGATACGCTTATCTCTTTCAGTGACCCAGTGCCTGAATGGTATAAGACCCACAACATGGCGGAGAGCAAGAGACTGTGCTAGAGCGGAATAAAATCCGCCCCCTAGTCAAGTGAAAACGATCCCGCGGACCAAACCCCTCGACCCAAGCTGTAGTTTCGTGGGCCTGAGGTAAACGAAGCCGGTGGGGCAATTCTGCAACACCGACACACCGCGCCTTCCCTGCTGTCGTGGTCATGTCTCACGGGCAAGCGGATGTGGGGGTCTTGACTTAAACGGCCGGACCAAGAGGAGACAACCTCTCTAAAAATCCTAAAACCTGTGGCGAAGGACTGAGCCCAAGGGATGCGTGACTGGATAGATGACCAGTCTTAATCAGTCCAGAACTCGGAGAACAGAGCGGCACCCCGTTTTATTCACGCCTTCCATGCCAACAGGAGGCACCTGGCATGGTGACCATTTACACTCCTGTTACTCATGGGAACAATTATGAATAATATTGGTACCTGAAGAGGTGGAACCAGCAATGGGGGAGCCCTCGGGCAACCAAAACATATCCATGGAGGTGGAGAAGACCCGGGATGCAAGTCCACTTACAAGACCGGTGTCTAATACTCCAGAGACGGAGAAAACAATAAAGAACTTGCAGGCACTAGACTGCAAGCAAAGAGGCTTTAGGGTGCTCAGCGTAGGAAGCTGAGGCAAGCCAAGAAAGTCGAAGTTGGGACTTGGACGGAGTCACACTCGTCCACAAAGGAGGTGTCGGTGCAGAAGGAGAGGGAGAGCAGTAAAAGACCTCGTTCAGAGACTTCCACACCGACACCATCTAGAGGCGCTGGATAGAACGAGACAACGTCTATTCGGGCGACCAGACCCGAAGGAAGTCAATACCCTCTAATCAAGGAACCTGTACTCTGTAATTCGGGATGTAGGCTTCGCAGATTGGGTATAATACTTAACCAGGGTCAGCACAATAAGCCTTTTAGACGCAATGCGGCAGAGCCGCTTGGCAGACGCACCCGCCAGGGTGAGTGGTTTCAGTGGGTATCCCACACTTTGGCAATAAAAGCTTTCCACTCCACCGGGTTCAGATAACTATCAAAAAAAAAATCCCCTTGAGATGTATTGAAACCATAGGGGATAGTTCGAGCTGCTATTCCAGTATCAAGTAAAGTTCTGGAAAACGCGACTCGTCCAAAAATCGCTCTTCATTGGCAAACCTTTCACTTCTGTTTCCAGGGATGCTCAATAATTATATTTGCATATTTACCGCGAACTATGGGAATTTTGGCGATTGCTTGATATCGAATGGGTTGTATGATCTCCAGGATTTTTGGATTTTACACCAGTTGTTTTTACTGTGGGGTTAGTTTTTAAAATCGTTGTGAGCAGCTACTAGTACCAACCTGCATCCAGACCATAAGAAATTTGAACGTCAAGTTATTGGATGTTTTTGTCATGCCCTGGAACTGGTTAGACGCGTACCTCCATTGTTTCGTATTCTGATCTAACCTACAAATTTCCACAGCCTGTATCTTCCACTATCTGCGTACAACAGTCTAATCTAGGTCTACCTCTACCTCTTTTCTTTCCTATCCCTCTTGTGATATATCCCGCACTATTTCCCAAAAATGCCTTAGAACGTATCCTAACCTTCCATTTCTCCTAGATGTCTGTATTCCCCTCCTATTTGTTATTACCTTTGTCTGTCCATCCTCATACATCTGAAGCACAACATTCCAAAAGGCCTCTACCGTTTTTCTGTCTGCTTCTTCTACTGCCCCTATTTTGTAGACGTACTCTGCTGTGCGCCACACATATGCCTCCAAAAAATTTCTCCTTGTCTCCATTTGCTGTTCTTTCTTGATAGATGCAGTCCAGTGACACCTGCGGACACTGCGGTAAGGAAGATGCGAGCCATAAGGGAGCGGACTGCCCGAGCAAGCAACGAGGGGTATGCGTACCTTGCCTAAAGCGGAACAAAAATGTGCCAGCGGCCGGAAAGACTGTCCCACATACCAGATGTTGCTGGAACGAACAATTAAAAAAACCGACTATGAATACAATCACATAGAATGCACCAAATACAAAACGGCCAAAACTCACAATTAACAACAACAGCAAGGACAGTTGACGACATACAGAGAACTAAAATCGGGCCAAAACAAGCACAAGAACAAGACAACGCACAAGTGTGAAGCGGAGCTCTGCTAAACACGTCCGCTCGCTTCAAGCGGTAACTTGAAAGTTCCCTACACCTGACAGCAGGAACTGCGCACGAGACACCCTGGTATCCGGCTGCCGACGGCCAGGGCACGCGCAAGAACGTGATCCAGATTTCCGGCTGCCGATGGTCGGGAATCGCGGAGATCGTAACACAACAGACACTACACAAGCAAACACATAAGTGCACGCATTCACGCAAGCACACACACAGACACCAAAGGAGGACGTACGAACTAACATTGGACAAATAAACACAATGCGAAGCAAGACAGTAATGCTGGAACTTCGACAACTACAACTACACGCATTATTCAGGCAAGAACTGTACACAATCAACAACAAAATGCCAGGAATGCCGATATGCGCAAGACATTACATGTGATTTTCCAATGCTCCACCCGAAGGTACTACATTGGCCAGGAAGCAAGTTTTTTTACCTGGAAAATTTGGAATTTTGCCGAACCCTTACTGTTCCAAGCAAGGTAGGGATCTTTAACGTGCGTAACAACACTCACACACGGGACCTCCATTTTACCTCTCATCCGAACGAGGGTGTATTTTTGTGAAAAATGCTCGCCTAACATTTTTCAAGCGGACCGTGTCGGGATTTGAACCCGGCACCTTGGGCGTAGTAGTCACACATATACCACTACGCCACGGAGCCGCCTTATGCGCAAGACAACATAGTTTAGGGGAAAATCCTACGACAGCAGTAGTAGTATTCGACTGCAACATGACAACGACAATAATGCAAAATTACAGCAATGAGCACTGCATCTGCTTGGAACTAAGCACAAAGGACGAGGGAACTGGATAATGGTGAACGAGTATTTCCAGTACCCCCTACTTTCTAGTTAGTGCTTGAAGTGAGCGGACGTGTTTTACGGAGGAAACAAACAAGTAAGTTTTTATATAGGGTTTTTTATTATATTTAATTATTTGAAAATGTTATTTATTGTGTTTAATTTTATTATTGTGTGGCATTAATTTTAATACAAAAGGCAGTGAAATAAAATCAAAAACAATAATTTAATCGATTAAATAATAAATAAATCGCGTTTTCTTTGAATTTTAAACTAAAATCCGCGTTTAAAAATAAACTAACTTAAATTTCGGGTAAATAAATGAAAAAAATAATAAACTAACACCTCAAAATAACTTCAAAATAATATAAAAGGCGTTTTTAATAAATTTACAGAAAAAAACCGCGTAAATCGTGTAAAAACCGCGTAAAATCATCAAATAAATTCGGGGAAATTTTGTAGTGTGCGTATAATAAAATAGCAAATTAAAAACCAAAATCTAGGGCCTTTTTGAATAAAACAAATAGCTTGAAAATCGTAAATTTTGAAATAATTTAAATATAAATATTCCATGTTTTAAGTACACGCGTACTTAAACGTTCTTAAAGTCGTATTTTAGTGTAATTAGTGGTGTAACACTTGAAGCTCGTACCAGGCACTGATAAGTACTTCCGGTAACCACATTCCAATAGCGCGTGTTTTTATTTGTGGTTTCTACATTTAATTCAAAGTCGGGCATTTTATAAATTTAATTTTGTATTACTTAGCTTATATAAATTTGAAATTTGATTTGGGGGTTTAAAAATTTAAGTAAATAATAATTGTTGTTTGCGGTATATTTTTATTAGGTTGCGATTTTATTCTGTCTCAGTTGTTATTTTGACCTTTAGTGTTTATTTCATCTTTGATAAATTTGAAATTTCATTTGGCGGTTTGAGATTTGAATAAATAAATAAATTTAAATAAATAAATACAGGAAAGTTTACGGTTCATTTTAAATCTAGAAATTTTATTGGAGCAGCGTTTTGTTTTGTACTCGCTTTTAGTTGTTCATTTTAACTTTGAGTTTATTTAGCGTCGAAACGGTCAGGGCGTTTTGGATCTGGGTTTTTGTTTGTTTCTGTTGTCTTTTAGTCGTTCTGGTTTGTCAGCATGGTTGTCCACTGAGACGAGGAGCTGTTGCCGAAGAAGAATAGGGGCGATTGGTCGGAGTCCGACAGGAGTGAGCAGCCGGAGGCTGGGTCGGTTGCGAAAGTCGGAGAGAAGGAGCTCGTGGTTGTGGTGGAGAAGTTGGTGTCGTAGCCCGACGGGGAGGTAGTCGCGTCGCAGAGGGAGCCTGAGTCTGCGGTGGTGGCACTGGAGGGGCTAGCGCCTCTTGTGGGTGAAGCTGGGTCTGAATCGCCCTCAACATCGAGGGGCCAACGTTGTGAATCGACTAGCAGCAACGGAAGCGTTGCGGCTAGCGATCTTGACGAGCTGGATCTCTTGATGTTCCGGGCGAGAAAGGCGTACGGGTTAATACACAAGCTGGTCTCTGCTACTTCGGCAACCATCGCCGTAGACGACAAGAGGGTGATTCGCAACACCGCGGACGAGTTCCGAGACGTTGCGATTCAGCTCTTAGGGATGGTTAGGTGTGTTAGGTTGACGTGGGGTGAGGTTAAAGAGGCTGTGGCAGCGCGGTCACGGAGCAGGTCTTTATAGGGCAGGAGGGCTCAAAAGTTCGTTTGCTACCAGGGCAGGTGTCGTACGCCAGCGCAGTGAGGAGTAAGGTTGCGAGGACTATTTCAGCGCCGACGTTCGTGGTTCGAGTCGATGGCAACCCAGGGGTCAAGGAAGACGTCATGGTGACGTTAAAGAAGAAGGTTGATCCGGCCAAGGACGGGTTTGTTGTTGTCGGAGCACGTCGGACGCGTAGGGGAGGTGTTATTATCAAGTGTGCTGATTGGAAGGATGCCAAGAGGATACAATCGACGTTAGGTGGGGCTTGTCAGGGTCTCACGGTGAAGACGATCGAGAGGAAGAGGACCGCGCATCGTGCTCCCTGGGGTCGAGAGGGAGACGAAGAAGGAAGAACTCATGAAGAGGTTGGTCACTCAGAACCCCCGCTTCAGGGATCTTAGGTTCGAGGACGAGGTTAAGGACAAATTTAGGTTCGGCGGCAGAGGACTCAGGAATCCATTGGCCACCGTTGTGTTTCTTGGCGGATGCAGTGAACCTTGGGCGACGTAAAGTCTGGGGTCGGGATCATTTCTCAATGATCCAGTGTTATCGCTGTTACGAGTTCGGTCACAGGTCAACAGTGTAAAGAGCGGGTGCAATTTTGCGGTAACTGCGCCGAAGTGAGGCATGAGTTTAAGAACTGTGGGCGGTCAGTTTCTTGTTGTGTAGTCTGTGCGAGGTAGAACGATAGGGTTGTTAGTGTCAGGGTCGACACGCGTCACGACGCCAAGTCCGGCCAGTCCCCTACGATGCAGCGTTTGAAGGCAGCTATCACCTGGAACATCGACTATGGATCCTAGGCCGTTAGATAATGTTCCGAGAAGCTTGAAAATCAAATGCGCGCAAATTAATTTAGGCAAGGGCAAAGGGACCACGAATAACTTCGTTAAAATCGATATCGGGCCTATACAGGAACTGCACCTGTATGACCGTGCATTTACATTTCCAATGCTCCACCCGAAGGTACTACATTGGCCAGGAAGCGAGTTTTTTGTTGCCCGGAAATTTAGAATTTTACCGAACCCTTGCAGTTTCAAGAAAGGTAGGGATCTTTAAGGTGCGTGACAACACTCACACACGGGACCTCCATTTAAGCTCTCATCCGAACAAGGGCGTAATTTTTGTGAGAAATGCTCACTTGTCATTTTTCAAGCAGTCGGCCGTGTCGGGATTCAAACCCAGGACCTTGGGATCCGTAGTCTTACGCTTACTACATTGATCCACCGCGACGCCCCGCATTCCATGCCGCGTAAGAAAACTTTTAAAGACAGCGCACGCTGGTAGACATGCGAACTAACCACCAAAAGATCGGAAACGCGAAATCTAAGGCGTCGCTACCAACGCGCCTCGAAGCAACCCCGAATACAAAACAAAGAATTTTGCGCGCGTAACTCAGAAAAAGAACCGTGGGGAACCGCATATCGCGTAATAACAAATAAACAGAAAAAGATCGCGTTGAGCAATATAAGAAAATTAGACGGCGAATATAGATGGTTTTAAAACCATGACGGAGTATTTGTTAGAAAGGTTCTTTCCCTCGGATAATCGAGAGGAGGACAAGGAGCTGCACGACACGATACGTCGAGGAGCCGGAGAGGCTAGGGGAACAGGCAGCGATAAGGAAATTCGCAAGCACGAGGTCGTTAGGGCTCTTAGGAGAATGAACCCTAAGAAGGCGCCGGGGTCCGATGGAATCACTTCTGACGCAGCCCTGGAGGCATGCCCGTCGGCCCCGTACGTCTTTGCTGGGTTGTTTACGCTTTGTTTAGAGAAGGGCGTTTTTCCAGGTTGTTGAAAACTCAGAATGTGAAGTTCATTCCTAAGCCTAAAAAGGCGGACGCGTCATTTCCAGGCAGCTATTGTCCAATTAGTCGGCTTCCGGTAATCGGTAAAGCTTTGAATAGGGTTATGACTACAAGGATAGAGCATTCGCTTAGGGAAAGCGGGAGCTTTAGCAAGCGACAGTTTGGTTTTGCAGAGGAAAAGTCGACGATAGATGCATTAGAATTTGTAGTAGGGCAGATCGAGGAAGCCAGGAAGGCCAAGGAGTATTGTGTTGTTGTATATCTGGACAATTTGGGGCGTTCGGCGTCGCCTGGTGGCCAGCTATCATTTGTGAGTTGGAACGTAGGGATTGGCCGGTGAACTTGATGTCGTTGGGCAAAGGTTGGCGCAAGTGGAAATTCCGGGAGAAATTGTATCGCGAACTGTGGAAAGACGTTGCCCGCAGGGCCAATCTTCTGGAAACTTTTGTATGAAAGCATCTTTAGGGTCAGATTGCTCAAGGGGTGCACAATTGTAGGATTTGCGGACGACACGCTATTGATTGTTAGATCAAGGTTGGTTATGGAAATGCGCACCAAACCAAACGAGGCACTAGAGAAGCTGCTAGAATGGTCGCAAAAAGTTAAATTAAAATTTAACACTTCGAAGTCGGAGGCTCTTTATTTTGGTACAAAGCCGGGGCAACGCTCCCCTAGATTAAAATTAGGCGCCGAAAAGATTCCGTTTAGGGAAGCTATCACTTACCTCAAAGTCAAAATCGACAATTAAATTGGAAAGACGCATGTGCAGTACATTAGGGCTAAGGGAAGGGAAATATCCAATAGGATGGCGGCTGCAAAAATCAATTGGGGATTTAGAGGCGAATATTTGAAGACGGTTTATACAGGAGCAATCAAACCGGTCAGCATCGGTCTAGGCGGAAGGCTGTAAGGTTAGGGAAGGTAGTCAGTTGGCAAGCGTCCAGAGAATCACGTCAGTTAAGGCGGCGCGAGCATACAGGACCACCTCTACGGAGGATGCTGGTTATTAGTAGGATTCTTCCGATCGAGTTCGTTATAAAAGAAATTAGAGATTGCAGAATTATAAATACAAGGGGAGGATAGAACGCCATCGAAAGCTTAGGTCTAGGGTACAAAGAGGTTGACAGGAAGATAGTAATTTCGGCATCCGGCGGATATTAAGGGGATTCGGTTTGTTGAAGGGGATGAAAGTGCTAGAGGCGTTAGGATCTATACGGACGGCTCAAGAATGGACGACGACCAGGCAGGCGCGTCGTTTGTTGTGTACAAGGAGGAGAGGAAAGTGTTTCATTTCCAAACAAAGCTCGCGTATTGGAGCACCATCTTCCAATGCGAAATGGTGGCTCTAAAGGAAGCTATAGAGTATGTCAACCACTTTGACACGAGTGGGTACTCTATCATCAGCGATAGTAAATCCGCCTTAGTAGCACTTTCGAACATGCTCGCTTCGATCGATTTTCAGGGTGATGTCTGGAGGATAGCGCGTATAGGGCTAGGTTTTCGGGAGTTGAAGTTTGGGTCAGGTCTCACCAGGGAAACAATGGGAACGATAGGTCCGGTGAGTTGGCTAAGGAGGCCGCCACAGGGGAGTTTTGTTCGTCATATTCATTAATGCCAAGGTTGTTAATCAACAGAAATTTGCGAGAAACATCGATTTGTCAGTGGGAAAGGTGGAATAACGCCACCACAGGTAGATTGACGCATAGGTTTATTCCAAGTATAAGGGATAGAGACAGAATCGAGGTTAAATTCGATCATAAAATGGTGCAGCTCGTTACAGGTCATGGGGCGTTGAAGGCATATTTGAGATGGTTTGGGCTTGGAAATGACGACGGTTGGGAATGCGGTGGGGATAGGAGAGTGCTGTGCACGTGCTCTTCGATTGCCCCATCGAGACTTCAAATAGAGGGTTAGCTGACAGACAGTTGGCTATCGAAGACCTAAAATGGCCTACGAACTTGGAGGAGGTCCGGGCAGTTTTGAACCAGAATACGTTCTGGATCGCGCTTAAGGAATTTGCAGGTAGGGTGGTTAGGCTTAGGGAAATAGCAGGTAGGTGATGACGAACTTGGCGCGAAAATTGACTTGATTTGAACTTTAGCGGATGTTATTTATATTAAAAAAAGAAAATCTCCAAGAGTCTAATAATATGCACGACAACCCAAAACCCCACCACTAAAACAATCACTATCCCACCTTCTATCGGGAACAAATAAATCAAAAATCCTTATTAAGTTAAATCAATAAAGTAAACAAAGAGAATAAAATGAGTGAAACCGCGCATCCCCCCAAGGACTTAAAAGTGATAGTTATTGTGATCCCCTAATACTTTAGTGCATACCCACCAGAACTTCATCAGTACGTATACTCTCCCAGCGGTAGGTTACAAATGGCTGTTTGCAGACGACCAGATCTTAGGATGCTGGAAAATATATACGAGGTAAGAGTAAAATATTTTGGCGGCTGTACTCACATGAGCATTGATTTGTATTAATAAGCATATTTTGAATAATTTTGTAAGCACGTTTTTGTGTGTAATTGCGCTAGTCGATATGATGAACATGCGAGTGCACCGATACTTCATTTGGGTGATGCTTTTGCTAATCTATGCACTGCTATATACTTATGCTTTTAGATGTTTATTTATACATTTATATTTTTTATATATTTATATTTATTTTATATTTATAATTATTTTATATTTATATTTATTTTATATTTATTTGATATTTATTTTATATTTATTTTATATTTATTTTATATTTATTTTATATTTATTTTATATTTATTTTATATTTATTTTATATTTATATTATATTTATTTTATATTTATTTTATATTTATTTCATATTTATTTTATAATTGTTTTATAATTGTTTTATATTTATTTTATATTTATTTTATATATATTTTATATTTATATTCATTTTATATTTATATTCTTTTTAATTTATATTCATTTCATATTTATATTCTTTTAATTAATATTCATTTTATATTCATATTCATTTTATATTCATATTCATTTTATATTTATATTCATTTTATATTTATATTCCTTTTATATTTATATTCCTTTTATATTTATATTCATTTTATACTCATTTTATGTTTATTTTATGTTTATTTTATATTTATTTTATATTTATTTTATATTTATTTTATATTTATTTTATATTTATTTTATATTTATTTTATATTTATTTTATATTTATTTTATATTTATTTTATATTCATTTTATATTTATATTTTTATTTATTTTGTATTTATTTTGTATTTATTTTATATTTATTTTATATTTATTTGTATTTATTTTGTATTATTTTGATATTTATTTTATATTTATTATTTTTATTTATTTTATATTTATTTTATATTTATTTTATATTTATTTATATATTTATTTTATATTTATTTATATTTATTTATATTTATTTTATATTTATTTATATATTTTATATTTTATATTTATTTTTATATTTATTTTATTATTTATTTTATATTTATTTTATATTTATTTTATTATTATATTTTTTTATATTTATTTATTTTTATTTATTTATTTTATATTTATATTTATTTTATTTATATTTATATATTTATATTATTATTATTTTATTATTTTTTTTATATTATATTATTATATTTATTATTTATATTTATATTATATTTATATTATATTTATATTATATTTATATTTATATTTATATTATATATATTCATATTTATTTATATTTATATTTATATTTATATTTATTTATATTATATTTATATTATATTTATATTATATTTATATTATATTTATATTATATTTATATTATATTTATATTATATTTATATTATATGTTTATATTATATTTATATTATATTTATATTATGATTTATATTATATTTATATATTTTATATTATTTTATATTATATTTATATTGATATTTATATATATTTATATTATATTTATATTATATTTATATTATGTTTATATTATGTTTATATTATGTTTATATTATGTTTATATTATATTTATATTATATTTATATTATATTTATATTATATTTATATTATATTTATATTATATTTATATTATATTTATATTATATTTATATTATATTTATATTTATTTATATTATATTTATATTATATTTATATTATATTTATATTATATTTATATTATATTTATATTATATTTATATTATATTTATATTATATTTATATTATATTTATATTATATTTATATTATATTTATATTATATTTATATTATATTTATATTATATATATATTATATTTATATTATATTATATTTATATTATATTTATATTATATTATATTTATATTATATTTATTTAATATTTATATTATATTAATATTTTATTTATATTATATTTACATTTATTTTATATTTATATTCATTTTATATTTATTTTTATTTTATATTTATATGTATTTTATATTTATATTATATTTATATTTTATGTATATTTATATTATATTTATACTTATTTTGTATTTAAATTTATTTTATATTATATATATTTTATTTATATTTATTTTATATTTATATTATATTTATATTATGTTTATTTAATATTTATATTATATTTATTTTATAATTATATTTATTTTATATTTATATATTTTTTATATTTATTTTATATTTATATTCATTTTATATTTATACTTATTTTATATTTAGTTTTATATTTATACTTTTTGCCTGCATTTTATTGTTTTGTGGTTCGATTTAATTCCTTTAACGTTCTGCGCCTATTTTTTGGTCGCAGTATCTATAAGAAAGAAGAATGTAATTATAATATGTCAAGATAGGGACGAATATAGGATTTACTTAGAATTAAATACTATTAAAATATTTGGCGAATGCCTAGAAAATTTGAATCAATTTTCAAAACGTCCCTTCAGGTCGCACCGGTAAGCAAAGATGGCGACTGCTTTCTGGTATTACGGATCCCTCCCATTTTACTTTTCGTTGTGTGTTGTTGATCGGGCACACTCCAAAATCAACGCTAAGGATTCCATTATTCAAACCTTATTTTTAATTTTTGTTTTAGTTTGTTAGATTTTTATTTAGGATCGATTAATTTTGAAATTAAATTACATTTGGACGTATATTTCGCGTTTAAACCCAATGTAGTACCTTCGAGTGGAGCATTGGGGACGTGGCCGCAGGCATAACGGCCCTTATTCAAATTATAACTGGCTATTTTAACTCTGGAATCTTTTACCCCAGAGGATGCAATTATTTTAATTACAATTTAAGTACGCCGTGTGCTTGGGAGGTAACGTGGTGGTTTACCGTTGCCTTCCACATCGCAGTAGTGTGTTTTAGAATGCCATATCGACCCTTATGGTCGCTGCCAATCTAAGTACTGAAAGAGCTGCTGCCCTTCTTCAGTCTGGTTCCTAACTAAAGACCCTACCACTTCGGTTGTACCTGTAGTTTGGCTCTTTAGATCACTAAAGGTACAGGTCCATTCGGAACGGGGCTGTTTTTGTATAAATATCTTATTATTTAATATTTTTGTAATATACACACCAACAAAAACGGGTTGCTTATTTTTTGAAAAATCCGCAACCCAAGTGTTCGTGCTTGTACTATTCCTAATTAAGACGTACCTACGCCTTGGAGGTCCGTATTCTGCCACTAGAAGGTCCACCAGGACACCAACAGCATTATTGATTTATTAATATTCAACATAAAGCACAAACGTAAACCCGACAAAGCGAAAAACGATACATTAATGGTCTGATAAACATACGTTACTTACTGATCAGCCAATGAAAACAAGCACTAATATTTCAAAATTCCATAATACAAACAACATACAAACGGACGTTTCACATACAACACCGCGATTACGCCTTACTAAATACTCAATTGTTTATCCATTCCTAATATCGAGCAACCGCTCGTGATGTAACAAAGCGCCAGAATCGTATCGCATCGCATACACACAAAGCGAGAAAGAGAGATAGCCGCTTCCGGCAAGGTCTAGCTCGGTCAGTTGCGAATCGGATCGTATCAACCTTGCGTTCACGGTTATCGACGCGGAATCTCTTAGCCTACTATTAATTATTATTAATTGCAATGTAATTGAACGAGAAGTACCAATTTAAAAAAACCAAACAAAGGATTCTAATTACGCTCGTGGTTAAAATTTGGCGTTGGGTAATATTTGATTGGAAAAAGATTTGCGTTTGGTTAAATGCAAATGAGAGGATTCGGTCTGTACATCAAAGGAAGTGGAACAAGGCGGAACAATTGGAAATTTTATGTTCGTATTTATTCATGCGGTTTTACTTTCTTAAGGTTTAAAGCGTGTTTGTTTGGTTGAGTTGTTTGTCATATGACGCGCTAAAATAAAATCGAGATGGCTCGTAAAAGCAGCACGTAGCCTAAGCATTCTAGATTTTATTTACAAACACTGCGTTAATACAAGAACTTTCATGTTCAAGATAAGAGGCTAAGACGCAGTAGAAGCCCTCACCACACTTCCTACAATCTTCACCGTTCATCAATATCTTCCCAGTTCGATCCTACTTCTAACGAAACGATCCAAGCGTGGCCAAAACAGGAAGATCTATTCTTCCTTATTAAAATGTCCAAATCCATGACCCTGTACCTTAACCCTAACATTCTCGTACGCATGGAAAGTAGGATGACGTCGCGGTATCTAAAGTAGCCCAGACATCCTCCAAAACCTTCCCCTAATGTTTACCGTTCATCGATGCCTTCCCCGTTCGATTCTACTTCCCAACGAAACGATCCAAGCGTGGCCAAAGCAAGAAGATCTATTCTTCTTTGTTAAAATGTCCAAATCTATGACCCAGTATCTTAGCCCTAACATTCTAGTACGCATGGAAAGTACGACAACGTCGTAGTATATAAAGTACCCTGGACACCCTCCAAAACCTTCCCCTGATCTTAACCGTTAATCAATATCTTCCCCGTTCGATACTACTTCCTAATGAAACGATCAAGCATGGGCAAAGCATGAAGATCAATTCTTCCTTGTTAAAATGCGCAAATCCATGACCCTAATTATTAGCCCTAACATTTTACTACGCATGGAAAGTAGGACGACGTCGTAGTATCTAAAGTAGACTAGATACCCTCCAAAACCTTCTTCTAATCTTCACCGTTCATCGATACCTTCCTCGATCGATCCTACTTCCTAATGAAACGATCCAAGCGTGACCAAATCAGGAATATCAATTCTTCCTGGTTAAAATGCCCAAATCCACGACCCTATATCTGAGGCTTAACATTCTCGTACGCATGGAAAGTAGGACGACGTCGTAGTATATAAAGTAGACTAGACACCCTCCAAAACCTTCCTCTAATCTTCATCGTTCATCGATACCTTCCCCGTTCGATCCTAATTCCTAATGAAACGATCCAAGCGTAGGCAAAGTAGGAAGATCAATTCTTCCTTGTTAAAATGTCCAGATCCATGACCCTATATCTTAGCCCTAACATTCTCGTAAGCATGGAAAGTAGAACGACGTCGTAGTATCTAAAGTAGACTAAACACCCTCCAAAATCTTCCCTTAATCTTCACCATTCATCGATACCTTCCCCGTTCGATCCTACTTCCTAACGAAACGATCCAAGCGTGGCCAAAGCAGGAAGATCAATACTTCCTTGTTAAAATGTTCAAATCCATGACCCTATATCTTAGCCCTAACATTCTCGTACGCATGGAAAGTAGAACGACGTCGTCGTATCTAAAGTAGCCCAGACACCCTCCAAAACCTTCCCCTAATCTTCACAGTTCATCGATACCTTCCCCGTTCGATTCTACTTCCCAATCAAACGATCCAAGCGTGCCTAAAGCATGAAGATCTATTCTTCCTGGTTAAAATGTCAAAATCCATGACCCTGTATCTTAGCCCTAACATTCTCGTTACGCACGGAAAGTAGGACGACGTCGTAGTATATAAAGTGGACTGGACACCCTTAACAATCTTCCCCGTTCATCGTACCTTCCCGTTATAGCCATTCCCGGTTCGATCCTACTTCGCTTGAAAAGCGATCCAGAGCTGACCAAAGCAAGAAGATACTTCTTCGCATTGTTAAAATGCAGAATCCGATTGAGTCTGTCACGCATTTAAGATCCCTAACCTTCTTCGGTACAGCATGAGAAGTAGGACGAAGTTCAAATATCTACAAGGTAGACTAGACAGCTTCCTGGCCAATGTAGTACCTTCGGGTGGAGCATTGGAAAATCACATGTAAGGTACCTTCCCCGTTCGAGCCT
Source organism: Platerodrilus igneus (assembly GCA_036346225.1). NCBI lineage: Eukaryota > Metazoa > Arthropoda > Insecta > Coleoptera > Lycidae > Platerodrilus > Platerodrilus igneus. The sequence continues at coordinate 415,309 of JARFIW010001391.1, forward strand.
ACTTCCTAATGAAACGATCCAAGCGTCCCCAAAGCAGTGAAGAGCTATTCTTCCTTGTTAAAATGTCTAGAATCCATGGCCCTGTATCTTAGCCATAACATTCTCGTACGCATTGAAAGTAGGACGACGTTGTCGTATCTAAAGTAGACTAAACAACCCTCCAAAACCTTCCTCTAATCTTCACCGTTCATTAATACCTTCCCAGTTCGATCCTACTTCCTAACGAAACGATCCAAGCGTGTGCCAAGCAGGAAGTTCAATTCTGGTTTGTTAGAATGCCCAAATCATACCCTATATCTTACCCTAACATTCTGTACGCATGAACGACAGGACGACGTCGTAGTATAAAAAGTAGACTAGACAACCCTCCAAAACCTTCCTCTAATCTTCACCGTTCATTAATACCTTCCCAGTTCGATCCTACTTCCTAACGAAGCGATCCAAGCGTGACCAAAGCAGGAAGTCAATTGTTCCTTGTTAAAATGTCCAAATCCATGAGTCTGTACCTTAGCCCTAACATTCTCGTACGCATGGGAAGTAGACGAGGTCATAGTATATAAAGTAGACTAGACACCCTCCAAAACCTTCCTCTAATCTACACCGTTCATCGATGCCTTTCCCGTTCGATCCTACTTCCCAACGAAACGATCCAAGCGTGGCCAAAACAGGAAGATAAATTCTTCCTTCTCAAAATGCCCAAATCCATGACCCTATATCTTAGCCCTAGCATTCTCTTACGCATGGAAAGTAAGACGACGTCCTAGTATATAAAGTAGACTACACACTCTCCAAAACCTTCCCCTAATCTTCACCGTTCATCGATACCTTCCCCGTTCGATCCTACTTCCTAACGAAACGATCCAAGCATGGCCAAAGCAGGAAGATCAATTCCTCCTTGTCAAAATGCAAATCCATAAACCTATATCTTAGCCCTAACATTCTCGTACGCATGAAAGTAGGACGACGTCGTAGTATTAAAGTAGACTAGACACCCTCCAAAACCTTCCCTAATCTTCACCGTTCATCGATACCTTCCCCGTTCGATCCTACTTCCTAACGAAACGATCCAAGCGTGCCAAAGCAGAAGATCTAATTCTCCTTGTAAAATGCCAAATCCATGACCCTTATCTTAGCCCTAACATTCTCGTACGCATGAAAAGTAGGACGACGTCGTCATATCTAAAGTACACTAGACACCCTCCAAAACCTTCCCCTAATCTTCACCGTTCATCGATACCTTCCCCCTTCGAACCTACTTCCTAACGAAACGATCCAAGCGTGGCCAAAGCAGGAAGATCTATTCTTCTTTGCTAACATGCCCAAATTCACGACCCTGTATCTAGCCCTAACATTCTGTACGATGAAAGTGGACGACGTCGCTACTAAAGTAGACTAGACACCCCCAAAACCTTCCCTAATCTTCACCGTTCATCATACCTTCCCTTCGATCCTACTGCCTAAGAAACGATCCAAGCGTGCCAAAGCAGGAAGATCAATTCTTCTTTTAACATGCCCAAATCAGACCTTAATACCTAACATTCCTAACCAATAGTTACGACCGTCGTAGGTACTAAAGTAGACTAGACACCCCCTAAAATCTTCCCCTAATCTTCACCGTTCATCGATACCTTCCCCATTCGATCCTACTTCCTAATGAAACGATCCAAGCGTGGGCAAAACAGGAAGATCAAGTCTTCCTTGTTAAAATGCCCAAATCCACGACCTTATATCTTACCCCTAACATTCTCGAACGCATAGAAAGTTGGACGACTGTCGTATCTAAAGTAGACTAGACACCCTCCAAAACCTTCCCTAATCTTCACCGTTCATCGGTACCTTCCCCGTTCGATCCTACTTCCTAACGAAACGATCCAAGCGTGGCCAAAACAGGAAGATCTATTCTTCTTTGTTAAAATGTCCAAACCCATGACCCTGTATCTAGCCCTAACATTCTCGTACGCATGGAAAGTAGGACGACGTCGTCATATCTAAAGTAGACTAGACACCCTCCAAAACCTTCCCCTAATCTTCACCGTTCATCGATACCTTCCCGTTCGAGCCTACCTCCTAACGAAACGATCCAAGCGTGGCCAAAGCAGGAAGATCTATTCTTCCTTGTTAAAATGTCCAAATCCATGACCCTAATCTTAGCCCAAACATTCTCGTACGTATGGAAAGTATGACGAAGTCGTAGTATCTAAAGTAGACTTGACACCCTGCAAAACCTTCCATGATCTTCACCGTTCATCAATACCTTCCCCGTTCGATCCTACTTCCTAAAAAAGCGATCCAAGTGTGGCCAAAGTAGGAAGAACAATTCTTCCTTGTTAAAATTCCCAAATCCATGACCCTGTATCTTGCCCTCACATTCTCGTACTCATGAAAGTATGGACGACAGTCGTCATATCTAAAGTAGCCCAAACACCCTCCAAAACCTTCCCCTAATCTTCACCGTTCATCGATACCTTCCCCGTTCGAGCTTACTTCCTAACGAAGCGATCCAAGTGTGGCCAAAGTAGGAAGAACAATTCTTCCTTGTTAAAATTCCCAAATCCATGACCCAACATTCTCATACGCATGGAAAGCAGGACGTCGTCGTACTACATAAAGTAGACTAGATACCCTCCTAAACCTTCCCTTAATCTTCACCGTTCATCGATACCTTCCCCGTTCGATCCTACTTTCTAACGAAGGTAAGCAAACGTGGCCAGAGAAAGAGAATTAACTCCTCATTGTATAAAATTCAGGAATCCAAGACCCCGCGTGTTATAACCAACAGTCTCCTGCGCAAGGAAAGTGAAACGATGCCAAAGTAGATAAAGTCGACTAAAAACCCTCCCCACACTTCCCCTAATCTTCACCGTTAATTGATACCTTCCTGGTTCGATCCTACTTCCTAATGAAAGTAAGCAAACGTGGCGAGAAAAGGATTAACTCCTCCTTGTACAAGATACCGGAATCCAGGAGCCCGTGTGTTAGCGTTAACATTATCCTACACATAGAAAGTGGGACGATGTCGTAGTAGATAAAGTAAATTAGAAATTCCCCACACTTTCCCTAATCATCACCGTTCATCGATACCTTCCTGTTTGTCCTACTTTCCTAATGAAAGTAAGCAAGCGTGACAAGGGAAGGAAGATCAACTCATACTTGTAAAAGAATGCCAAATCCAGGACTCTGTGTCTTTGCCCTAAGATTCTCCTATGTATGGAAAGTGGAACAATATGCATGTTAAAGTTCAAGATGTAGAATACAAACCCTCACCGCAGTTCCCCTAAACTTCACCGTTCACTGACACCTTCCCAATTCTGTCTACTTTCCTAACGAAAGTAAGCAAGCGTGGCCAGAAACGGAAGATTAACTCCTACTTGTCTAAGATATTCGAATCCAAATCCCTGTTTCTTAATCCTAACATTCTCCTAAGTGTGGAAAGTGGGAAAACATGATTGTTGAAGATGTGTGATTAACACGTAGTAGTAGTAAATAGAACCCTCCACACACTTCCCCTAATCTTCACCGTTCAACGATTCCATCCCCTATTCTGTCCTACTTACTAATGAAAATAAGCAAAGCGTGTCCAAGGAAAAGGATTCACTCCCCCTTGTCTCAGATATTCCCCAATCCAGAACACTGTGTCCTGCACCTAACATTCTCCTATGCACGGAATGTGGAACGGCTTCCTTGTTGACGAAGTGGATTAAAATCCGTTCCAACGCTTCCCCTAATCTTCAATGTTCATCGATACCTTACCTTTCGGACCTTCTTCCTAACGAAAGTAACTAAATATGGCCAGAGAAGGAGGATTGACCATCTTGTCCAAGATGCAGAAATCCAGGACCTGTACGTTAGCCCTTACATTCTCCTACGCATGGAAAATGGGACGATTTCGTAGTAGATAAAGCAGTCTAGAAATCCTCCCCACACTTCCCGTTATCTTCAACGTCCATCGACACCTTCCCCGTTCGGTCCTAATTTCTATTGAAAGTAAACAAACGTGACCTGAGAAGAAGGATTAACTTCTCCGTTTCTTAGAAACCCGAATCCAGAAACCTGTGTGTTATGCCTAACATTCTACCACGCATAGAAGGTGAGACGACGTCGTAGTGGATAAAGTGGACTAGAAAACATCCCACACTTGTCATAATCTTCACCGTTCATCCATACCCTCCCTGATCGATCCTACTCCCTAATAAAGGTAAGCAAACGTAGCCAGAGAAAGAGGATTAACTCCTCCCTGTCTAAGATTCTCGAATCCAGGACCTTGCGTGTTAGCCCTCACATTCTTCGCATGGAAGGTGGGAGGACGTCGTAGTACATAAAGCGGGCCAGCACCCTCCCCATACTTGTCATAATCTTCACCTTTCATCCATACCTTCCTCGATTGATCCTACTCTCTAATGGGTGTATGCAAAGATGGTCAGAGAAGAAGGATTTACTCCTTCCTGGCTAGGATACCCGAATCCAGGACCCTGTGTGTTAGCCCTAACATTCTCTCGCATGGAAGGTGGGACGACGTCGTAGTAATAAAGTGAAACCTTCACATTTGTCATAATCTTCACCTTTCATCCATACCTTCCCGATTGGATCCTACTTCTAATGGAGAGTAAGCAAGAGGTGGTCAGGAAGGAGGATTAACTCCTCCCTGTCTAACATACCCAAATCCAAGATCCTGGGGTGTGTTAGCTCTGACATTCTCCGCCGCATGGAAGGTGGGACGACATCGTAGTAAATAAAGTGGACTAGAAACCCTTCCCACATTTGTCATAATTTTCACCGTTCATCCATACCCTTCCCGATCGATCCTACTCTATAATGGAGGTAAGCAAGAGTGGCCAGAGAAGGAGGATTAAGTCATTCCTGGCTAAAATACCCGAATCCAGGACTTTGTGTGTTATCCGTAACATTTTCCTAGGCATGGAAAGTGTGACAACTTCGTAGTAGATAAAGTCGGACTAGAAACCTCCCACACTTCCGTATAATCTTCACCGTCATCCATACCCTTCCCGATCCGATCCTACTCTCTAATGAAAGGTAAGCAAACGTGGCCAGAAAGAGGATTAATCATTCCTGTCTAAGATACCGAATCCAGGACCTGTAGTGTTAGCCCTAACATTCTCCTCCGCATGGAAGGTGGGACAACGTCGTAGTAGATAAAGTGCACTAGAAACCCTCTCCACACTTGTTATAATCTTCACCGCTCATCCATACCCTCCCCAATCGATCTTACTCCCTAATGGAGGTAAGCAAACGTGGCCAGGGAAAAATTAATTCATTCGTGTCTAACAAGCTGGAATCCAGGACCCTGTAGCATATGTTAGCCCTAACATTCACCTACGCATCGGATGTAGGACGACGTCGTAGTAGATAGTGGCCAAGAAAACCTCCCCACACTTCGCATAACCTTCACCGTTCATCTATACCCTACCCGATCGATTCTACTCCCTAATGGAGTTGAACAAAAGTGGCCAGAAAAGGAGGATTGAGCCATTCCTGGCTAAGATACCCGAATCCAGGACCATGTGCGTTAGTCCTAACATTTTCCTACGCATGAGAAGTGTTACAACTTCGTCGTAGATAAAGCAAACTAGAAATTCTCCCCACACTTCCGGTTATCTTCAATATCCAGTGACATCCTCCCCGTTCGGTCACACTTCCTAATGAAAGTAAGCAAACGTAGTAAGGGAAGAAGAAGAGAAGAAAGCTGGAATCCAGGACCCTGTATGTTAGCCCTAACATTCTACTAAGCATAGAAGGCGGGACGACGTCCTAGTAGATAAAGTGGATTAGAAACTCTCCCCACATTTGTCATAATCTTCACCGTTTTTTCATACCCTCCCCGATCGATCCTACTCCCTAATGAAGGTTAGCAAACGTAGCAGAGAAGGAGGTTTAACTTCTTCCTGTCTAAGATACATTAATCCAGGACCCTGTATGTTAACTCTACCATTCTCCTACGCATGGAAGGTGAGATGACGTCATAGTGAATAAAGTGGACTAGAAAACTTCCCACACTTGCAATAATCTTCACCGTTCATTCATACCCTCCCCGATCGATAAGCCAACGTGACCAGAGAAGGAGGATTAACTCATTCCTGGCTAAAATACCCGAATCCAGGACCTTGTGTATTAGCCCTAAAATTCACCTACCCATGGAAAGTGTGACAACTTCGTAGTAGATAAAGCGGACTAGAAATCCTCCCCACACTTCGTGTTATCTTCATCGGTCCTACTTCCTAATGAAAGTAAGCAAACGTGGCTATGGAAGGAGGATTAATTCTTTCGTGTGTAATAAGCCGGAATTCAGGACCTTTATGTTAGCACTAACGTTCTCTTACGCATGGAAGATGGGACGACGTAGTAGTAGATAATGTAGACTGGAAACCTTCACCACATTTGCCATAATCTTTACCGTTCATCCATGCCTTCTCCGATCGATCCTACTCCCTAACGGACCTCCAGCAAACCAGAGACGGAAGATTAAGTCATTCCTGGCTAGGATATTCAAATCCAGGACTAGAAAACCTCCTCACACTTGTCATAATCTTCACCGTTCATCCATACTCTCCTCGATCAATCCTACTCCCTAATGAAGGTAAGCGAACGTGGCCAGAGAAGAAGGTTTAACTCATCCCTATCTAAGATTCTCGAATCCAGGACCCTGTGTGAGTTATAACATTCTTCTACGCGTGGAAAGCAGAACGACGACATACTAATGAAGTAGAGTAGAAATCTGTTTCTCTAATCTTCACCCTTCAACGATGCCTTTCCCGTTCGGACCCACTTCCTAACGAAAAGAAACAGGCGTCATCAGGGAAGGAGGATTAACTCTTCCTGTCTAAGACACGCGAATCCAGGATCCTGTGTGTTAGCTCTAACATTTTCCTACGCATGGAAGGTAAGACGACGTCGTAGTAAATAAAGTGGACTAGAAACCCTCCCCACATTTGTCATAATTTTCACCGTTAAGCCATACCTTCTCGGATCGATCCTACTCCCTAATGGAGGTAAGCAAAAGTGGCCAGAGAAAGAGGATTAAGTCATTCCTGGCTAAGATACCCGAATCCAGGACCTTGTTTGTTAGCCCTTACATTTTCCTACGCATGGAAAGTGTGACAACTACGTAGTAGATAAAGTAAACTAGAAATCCTCCTCATACTTCCCGTTATAAGAAAACGACTGCTTAAGCCTTACGGTAACGAAATCGCACACTTCTTTAATAACCATCCTCTCAATTTATACATAGAATCATGTTAAAAAATGTTTTCCAATCCTCAAGTTATTGAATTTATATGAAGTTTAACTATATAAAAATTATTCAGCCGATTTCACGTTAAACATATTGGCTACCTCAAAGTCGCTCCCAGGGCGCAACACAAATTGAAGGCGCTCCTAAACTTTAAACAATTTACACAATATGTATGTTACATGCAAACTGGCATGCATAATGTTTAGATTTAATTTGTAAAAAATTCCTGCGTATATTTTTAAATGAATAACGCCAACTTCCGTCGTCCCTAACAGTCGCGCCTGCGCAAAAGTAATGCGGAGTGCGCGCGTGGTGTAAAAAGACGCCATTAAGTTACGAGCCCTCGACGAAGCAACATCTATCTGTCCGTGTGTCTTTTCCTTTTAGGCATGTACGTTCCTAGTACCTTTATCTTCTATTGTACCTGGTACCTTAAATCCTGTCGTTCCCCTACGAGTGCAAAAGCTACAGGAAGGACGGATGGTAATTTGAACCTAACCTGCAATTCACCGTTGTGCCCTGAGATGAATTTCCGAGATGCCACCACGTAATTAAGTTGTTTTGATTTAAATTGTGCTTGCAAATTGACTTAAAAAGCGGTTGCATCACTTTTGATGTGTGGTCGGTATAAGTTCAATATGGCGGGAAAAATATGCCGTGTAATTATGCGTTAAATTATGACAATGACGTGTAGTTATCGCGAGTATAACATAGTGTAACAATAGCTCCACGTTGGGCGCCATTGTTATACTTTCAGGCATTTGTTATACTATGTAATTGTTATACTCGCGATAACTCCACGTCATTGTCATAATGTAACGCATAATTACGCGGCAAATTTACCCGCCACATTGTAACTTATACCGACCATGCTTTAAGAGTGATACAACAGCTTTTTAAGTCAATTTGCAAGCACAATTTCAATGAAATCAAATTACTTACGTGATGGCATCTCGGAAAATCATCAGAGTCCCACGTGGAATTCAATCACGCTATGTTGAATCAAATTACCATCCGTCCTTCATTTTACTGCACTCGTAGGGGGGTGAGAGAACTAGGTAACAAGTACTATAAAAGGTACAAGGAACCTACATACCTATTCCTAAAAAAAAGACACACCACTGAAGATAGTTGTTGCTTCGTAGAGGGCTCGTAACTTAATGGCGTCTTTTTACACCACGCGCGCACTCCGCCTTACTTTTGCGCAGACGCGATTGTTAGGGACGACGGAAGTTGGCGTATTCATTTAAAAATACGCGGAAATTTATTTACAAATTAAATCTAACGCGATACATGCCAGTTGGCAAATCAAAGTCACCTTCAATTTATCTCATAAATGTCAAACTTGAAATTTTTATTATTTTGACAACGATCCTCGGTCATGACAACGTAAATAACGACGATTTTAATAACCCTGAATTGTTTAATTCCATAAGAAGATTAAGAAAAACAAACCACAATAAGGAAGTTTATATTTAATCCAGGCTAATCGATAGTAAAACCTATGAAAAATTTATAGAGCAGAAACAAATTGAAGCACGTACCTTAGTCACTATATCCGTTAATGCGCAGGCACTTAAAACCCCAACACCCTATTAAATAACCACTACGTTCACGTAGAGCACAGAGCATCCACTACTTAACGAAACGAACCGTTTGTTTGTCCAATACGCAATTATATCGAAGTCGTCCGTGAGTACAACAAAGTACAGAATGGAAGGGAATAAATAAACGCTAACGGCAAGGTTTGACACGGTCACTTTACAGGTTAACCTTGCGTCCACGGTTTCGAAATGGAATCCCATCGCCTCGTATTAATTAATATTAATCATCTCGAGTATAAGGTACTAATTGAACAAGTGTTAAACAAAGAATTCTGTTGCGAGGCAACGAAAACATGCGATTTAATTATAAATTAAGTGATGTTGGGTAATAGCTCGTTAAGAACGAACTTGTATTGAAATGTATGTAAATTGGAATGTGTACACTGACGGAAGTGGAACAAGGCGGAACAAATAGAAATTGTGTGGTTATGTTTATCGGATTTTCACTTTCTTAAAGGTGAATATTTTCGGCTGTTGATTCATTTGGCAACGATCGGATGTCTTGATTAACAGAACACAATTGTGAAAATAAGATATACAGATTAAAACCAGTGCGTTCCAACGAGACGAGGTGACGTAGGAATAATTCCAGTGAGGTCGTAGAACGAGGTTAAATTTAAAGTATTGGAATACTAGAACTGCTGCAGAACCTACACACAAACCCGACAGACCCCAAAGAGTACGAAGAGCCAACCACAACTCGACTGGGACCAACAATCTTGCACTCATATGCATTGTTGACAAGTATCCTACCGAAACAACACTACCACAAATTCAAGAACTAACAAAATCCCATCAGTCACAACTCTACTAATCCTTGAACATACCTTGACAATCCTGTTAGACACAGCTATTCCTTCCCCTCCGTTAGACGTACCTGCACTCTCACAACAACTTAACACCCCCAGAGCGCCCGCCAGACTCCAAACTCGCTATCAACCATTTGAACACCCTTATGGCAAAACAACCCCACACAAAGCTCTAGGTTCCGATGTTCTCAAAAACATAATCCTTCAGAAATCCTGACTCCTAATCAGAAACTCTACGCAGTCTCGAACCATTCAAAATAAACTCCATCACCCTTTTCGCCAAAATACCAAATCCTACAAGCTGGTAGCTATCCTGCCAACCTGTGGAAAACTAGAGCAAGTTAAACACCTGAACAAAATTCCTTACTATCAACCCAGAACAAACGACAATCCGACTACGGCCCACAATCTCGAACTCAGTACAACGTAGACATATGTCGGTACAAAAAACTTAACGAAACGACACTACTACAAACTCATCCACAACCACATAAACCCATGGACCAACAAAACTCCACCAATCCCATATCCTATTTACTCCAACAGCCACAACCCGGCTAATCCTTCCTCTCCGCTACACGTTCCTACACTCTCACAACTCCTTAACACTCCACGATTACCCGCAAGACTCCAAACTCGCCACCAACCTCTTAGACACCTTCGTGGCAAAACAATCCCACACAAAGCTCCATGTCCCGATCTTCTCAGAAACATAATCTTTCAAAAATCCTGACCACTAATCAGAAACTCTACGCACTCAGAAATTTTTCTCGAACCATTCAAAACAAACTCCATCGCCCTTTTCGCCAAAATACCAAATTATACAAGCTAGTAGCTATCCTATCAACTTGTGGAAAACTGGAGCAAGTTAAACTCCCGAACAACATTCCTTATTATCTCCCAGAACAAACAACAATTTGATTATGACCCACAATCTCGCATTCAGTACAACGTAGACATACGTCGGTACAAAGAACTTAACGAAACGACACGACGACAAACTCATTCACAACCAGCCAGACCCACGGACAAACAAAACTCGATCAATTCCATATCCTATTTACTCCAACAGTCACAACTCAGCTAATCCTAGCTAATCCTTCCTCTCCGCTATTCGTTCCCACACTATCGCAATTCCTTAACACTCCACGATTACCCGCAAGACTCTAAACTTGACACCAACCTCTTAGATATCTTCGTGGCAAAACAATCCCACACAAAGCTCAGTCGGTAGAGCATGAGACTCTTAATCTCAGGGTCGTGGGTTCGAGCCCCACGTTGGGCGCCAAATTCTTACATTTTAAACGGTAGTTACATTTAAAAGTTCGATAAATACAACACCGGAAGCGGGGTTTACTAGACACCATCGGTCGTTGGTCGCGCTAATCTTATACAGATTTTGGGCGCGCTCATCTACCAATGACGTCATCAATGCACAATTTATATTGCGTAATAATCGGAAAAATATATAAAGTTCAGGCCATATATTCTAATGCAATTACTCACATGAATATGCCTCTGGGTTAAAGTTGGCTTCTATTCCAAGTCCATCAGGCTACGGAGGCCATGTCGAGGTAGTTAAAGGTGATACGCCGACGCTTTTCCAACGCGTTCGGAACAGCAATCAGGGCTCCGCTCCCGGGGTGGTTAAAGATGGTGCTTGCTCCGGTGCTGTCTCCGGCTCATTCTCAGGTCGTGCAGTACGGTTCGCCTAGGTGGCTTCAGATTTCTTCCTACCTATGCAGGGAATGACGGGAACATGGTATAAGGCAACAAACAAAGACAATTAGGCAAAGGAAATCTACATAGGTAAAGATAAACACGATACGATACCTCAAAGCGTCCACTCTACTCGAAGATTCTAGCGAAAAAGCCACGTTCAAGCGTCTAACGGAAACCTCTCACCACCTTTTTTGTCTTTTTCGCGTCGGCGCGAAGTTATTCGTCCAACCCTCTCGCGTCGCGCGATCTGCGCAAACGCACTGTGACGTAACGGAAGTACGCGCCTAGTCTTTTAAAATTCCGCGCACCGCGTCTTTTGAAATTTATGGCGCGAAACCTCCGCACATCAAACTTAACCTAAAACAATGTTTAAGTGCCAATTGGCACGTAACAATGTTCCGATCTTCTCAGAAACATAATCCTTCAGAAATCCTGACCACTAATCAGAAACTGTAGGCACTCAGAAATTTTTCTCAAACCATTCAAAACCAACTCCATCGCCCTTTTCGCCAAAGTATCAAATCCTACAAACTAATAGCTATCCTATCAACCAGTGAAAAACTCCTGGAGCAAGTTAAACTCCCAAACAACATTCCTTATTATCCCCTAGAACAAACGACAATCCATCTAGGACCTTACATTTGATTTTCCAATGCTCCACCCGAAGGTACTACATTGGCCAGGAAGCGAGTTTTTTTTTACCTGAAAAATTTGGAATTTTTACCGAACCCTTGCTGTTCCAAGCAAGGTAGAGATCTTTAACGTGCGTGACAACACTCACTCATCCGAACGAGGGTGTATTTTTGTGAAAAATGCTTGCCTAACATTTTTCAAGCGGACCGTGTCGGGATTCGAACCCGGGACCTTGGGCGTAGAAGTCACACACATACCACTACGCCACGGAGCCGCCTAATCCAACTAGCACCAACAATCTCGCACACACGTGCATCACAGACAGACGTCGGTACAAAGAACTACCACAAACTCATCCACAATCACACAGACCCATGGACTAACAAATCCCACCAATCCCATATCCTATTTACTCCAACAGTCACGACTCTGTTAATCCTTGAACATACCTCGACAATGCTGTTAGACACAGCTATTCCTTCCCCTCTATTGCACGCTACCACACTCTCACAACAACTCCTTGACATTCCTAGATTGCTCGCCAGACTCCAAACTCGCCATCAACCTCGTGGCAAAACAATCACACACAAAGCTCCAAATCCTGATCTTCTCAGAAACATTCCTCAAAAAATCCCGACCCTAATAAGAAACTCTACGCACTCAGAACTTTTCTCCGAACCATTCAACGCAACTTCCATCACCCTCTTCCCCAAAATACAAAATCATGCAAACAAATAGCTATGCTACCAATCCACGGAAACTGTAGCAAGATAAACTCCCGAACAACCCTCCTTATTATCACCCAGAACAAACGACAACCCGACTAGGGCCAACAATCTCGAACTCATGTGCAACGTAGAATCGCGTCGGTACAAAGAACTTAACGAAACAATATTACCACAAACTTATCCACAATCACAGACACCCATGGACTAACAAAACTCCACCAATCCCATATCCTATTTACTACAACAGTCATAACTCTGCTAACCCTTGAATATACCTCGACAATCCTGTTAGACACAGCTATTCCTTCCCCTCCGTTAGACCTATCCACACTCTCACAACAACTCCTTAACACCCCCAGATCGGCCGTCAGACTCCAAACTCGCCAATCAACCTCTTGGACGCCCTTGCGGCAAAACAATTCCAAACAAAGCTCCAACTCTTGATCTTCTCAGAAACATTCCTTCAGAAATCCTGGCCCCTAATAATATACTATATGCATTCAAAACTTTCCCCATACACTTCAAAGCAACCTCCATCAACCTCTTCCCCAAAATACGAAATCATACAAACAAAAACTATCCTATCAATCCGCGGAAAACTCCTGGAGCAAGTTAAACTTCCGAGCAACAGTCCATATTATCTTCCAGAACAAACAACAACCCGACTAGGGTCAACAATCTCGAACTCATGTGCAACGTAGAATCGCGTCGGTACAAAGAACTTAACGAAACAAAACTACCACAAACCTATCCACTTCCACACAGACCCATGGACTAACAAAACTCCACCAATCCCATATCCTATTTACTACAAGTCACAACTCTGCTAATCCTCGAACATACCTCAACAATCCTATTACACAGCTATTCCTTCCCCTCCATTAGACCTATCCATACTCTCACAACTCATTAACACCCCCAGATCGGCCGCCAGACTCCAAACTCGCCAATCAACCTCTTGGACACCCTCGTGGCAAAACAATCCCACACAAAGCTACATGTCCCGATCTTCTCAGGAACAATCTTTCCAAAAATCCTGACCCCTAATAACATACTCTATGCATTCAAAACTTTCCCCAAACATCAACCTCTTCCCCAAAATACGAAATCATACAAACAAATAACTATGCCAGTAATCCGCGGAAAACTCCTGTAGCAAGATATACTCCCGAACAACATTCCTTATTATCTCCCAGAACAAAGGACTGCCCGACTAGGGCCAACAATCTCGAATTCATGTGCAACGTAGAATCGCGTCGGTACAAAGAACTTAACGAAACAAAAATACCAAAAACTCATCCACAATCACACAGACCCATACACTAACAAACCCCACCAATCCCATATCCTATTTACTCCAACAGTAACAACTCTGCTAATATTGAACATACCTCGACAATCCTGTTAGACACAGCTATTCCTGCCCCTTCGGTGAACGATCCCACACTCCAACAGCAACTCCTTAACATCCCCAGATTGCCCGCCAGAATCCAAACTCGCCATCAACCTCTTGAACACCCCCGTAGCAAAACAATCCCTCAGAAAGCTCCAAATCCCGATCATCTCAGAAAGAATCCTTTAGAAATCCCGCCCCTAATAAGAAACTCTGCGCACTCAGAACTTTTCACCAAACCATTCAAAGCATCGTCTATCATCCTGTTCCTCAAAATACGGAATCATACAAACGAATAGCTATCCTATCAATCCGCGGATAACTCCAGCAGCAACAACTCCGAGCAACATTCCTTATTATCTTCCAGAACAAAAGACAAACCGAATCGCGTTCGGTACAAATAATTTTACGAAACAAAACTACCACAAACTCATCCACTACCACACAGACCCATGGAGGCCCATGGAGTAACAAAACCCCACCAATCCCATATCCTATTTACTCCAACCGTCACAATCCGTTAGACACAATTATTCCTTCCCCTCCGTTACACTTTCCCACACTCCCACAACAACTCCTCAACACTCCACAATTACCCGCAAGACTCCAAACTCGCCACCAACCTCTTAGACACCTTCGTGGCAAAACAATCCCACACTAAGCTCCATGTCCCGATCTTCTAAGAAACATAATCCTTCAGAATTCCTGACCGCTAATCAGAAACTCTACGCACTCAGAAATTTTTCTCGAACCATTCGATACACCCCCAACCCCCTTTTCCCCAAAATACGAAATCATACAAACCAATAGCTATCCTATCAACCCGCGAAAACTCCTGGAGCAAGTTAAACTCCAGAACAACATTCCATATTATCTCCGAGAACAAACGACAACCCGACTAGGACTAACAATCTCGCCCTCATTTACAACGTAGACAGACGTCGGTACAAAGTACTTAACGAAACAACAATACCATTTATCCACAAACCACACAGACCCATCGACTAACAAAACCCCACCAGTCCCATATCCTATTTACTTCAACAGTCACAACTCGACAATCCTGTTAAACACAGCTATTCCTTCCCCTCCGTTAGACGTGCCCACACTTTCACAACGACTCCTTAATACACCCAGATTGCTTAGCAGACTCCAAACTCGACATCAACCTCTTGGACACCCATACGAAGCGCCAGCTCACAATCTTCTTAAAAACAATCATGCTGCAATTCACGCCAATAATCAGACAATCCTGTTAGACACAGCTATTCCTTCGCCTCCGTTACACGTTACCACACTCTCACAACTCCTTTACACTCCACGATTACTCGCAAGACTCCAACCTCGCCACCAACCTCTTAGACAGCTTCGTGGCAAAACAATCCCACATAAAGCTCCATGTTCCAATTTTCTTAAAAACATAATCCATCAGAAATCCTGACCACTAATCAGAAACACTACGCACTCAGCAATTTTTTTCGAACCATTCAATACAACCCCCAACACCCTTTTCTCCAAAATACGAAATCATACTAACCAATAGCTATTCTATCAATCCGCGGAAATAGCCGATATCAATCCGCGGAAAACTGCAGCAGCAACAACTCCGCGCAACATTCCTTATTATCTTCCAGAACAAACGACAACCCGAATTGCGTTCGGTACAAAGAATTTAACGAAACAACACACCACAAACTCATCCACTACCACACAGACCCATGGACTAACAAAACTCCACCAATCCCATATCCTATTTACTACAACAGTCACAACTCTGCTAATCCTTGAATATACCTCGACAATCCTGTTAGACACAGCTATTCCTTCCCCTCCGTTACACCCACCCACTCTCCCAACAACTGCTTAACACCCCCAGATCGACCGCCAGACTCCAAACTCGCCAATCACCCTCTTGGACACCCTCGTGGCAAAACAATCCCTCACAAAGCTCTAGGTTCCGATGCTCTCAAAAACATAATCCTTCAGAAGTCCGCGGAAAACTCCTAGAGCAAGTTAAACTCACGAACAACATTCCTTATTATATCCCAGAACAAACGACAACCCGACTAGGGCCAACAATCTCGAACTCATGTGCAACGTAGAATCGCGTCGGTACCAAGAACTTAACGAAACAACAATACCACAAACTCTTCCACAACCACACAGACCCAACCACTCCCATAACCTATTTACTCCAACAGTCACAACTCTGCTAATCCTTGAACATACCTCGACAATCCTGTTACACAGCTATTCCTTCCCCTCCGTTAGAGGTTACCACACTCTCACAACAACTTCTTAATACTCCTAGATTGCCGGCCATATTCCAAACTCGCCATCCACCTCGTGGCAAAACAATCCCATACAAAGCTCTAGGTTCCGATGCTCTCAAAAACATAATCCTTCAGAAATCCGAGGAAAACTCCTGGAGCAAGTTAAACTCCCGAACAACTTTCCATATTATCTCCCAGAACAAACGACAACCCGACTAGAGTAACAATCTCAAACTCATGTGCAACGTAGAATCGCGTCGGTACCAAGAACTTAACGAAATAACAATACCACAAACTCATCCACAACCACACAGACCTATAGACTAACAAAACCCCACCAATGCCATATCCTATTTACTCCAACAGTCACAACTCTCCTAATCCTTGAACATACCTCGACAATCCTGTTACACAGCTATTCCTTCCCCTCCGTTAGACGTTACCACACTCTCACAACAACTCCTTAACACTCCACTTTTACCCGCAAGACTCCAAACTCGTCACCAATCTTTTAGACACCTTCGTGGCAAAACAATCCCACACAAAGCTCCATTTCCCGATCTTCTCAGAAATCCTGACCCCTAATAAGAAACTCTAGGCACTCAGAAATTTTTCCCAACCATTCAAAACAACATCCACCACCCTCTTCCCCAAAATACGAAATTATACAAATCAATAGCTATCCTATCAATCCGCGGAAAACTCTTGGAGCAAGTTAAAATTCCCGAACAACATTTCTTATTATCTCCCATAACAAACGACAACCCGACTAGGACCAACAATCTCGCACTCGTGGGCATCGTAGACAGACGTCGGTACAAAGAACGTATCAAAACAACACTACCACAAACTTATCCACAATCACAGACACCCATGGACTAACAAAACACCACAAATCCCATATCCTATTTACTCCAACAGTCACGATTCTACTAATCCTTGAACATACCTTGACAATCCTGTTGGACAGCTATTCCTTCCTGTCCGCTAGACGTCCTCACACTCCCACAACAATTCCTTAACACCTCCAAATTGCCCGCCAGACTCCAAACTCGCCATCAACCTCTTGGACAACCTCGTGGCAAAACAATCCACGCAAAGCTCCAGGTCCGGATCGTCTTAGAAACATAATCTTTCAGAAATCCTGCTCCCTAATCAGACACTCTACGCATGTCTTATTTCAAAAATATCTTGTTACGGCTTGTGCCGGTGGTGACGGAGAAGCTGGTTAGTGGATTTCCGAATACGTTATGGTTTTTTGCAGGCGTCGGCGTCGTGCTGCAGTTCACCACTCGTTGCGCATCGGCGTCATTACATTTAATTTTTTTTTATTTTTTCCAATGCTCCAACCGCAGGTACTACATTGACCAGGAAGCGAGTGTTTTTTACTTAGAAGATTTTGAATTTGGCCGAACCCTTGCTGTTGCAAGCAAGGTAGGGATCTTTAACGTGCGTGACAACACTCACACCCGGGACCTCCATTTCACCTCTCATCCGAACGAGAGCGTATTTTTGTGAAAAATGCTCGCCTAACATTTCAAGTGGACCGTGCCGGTATTCGAATCCGGGACCTTGGGCATAGTAGTCACACACATACCAACTACGCTACGGAGCTGCCTAGCGTCGGCGGGCTATAGGGCAGCGTCGCTAGTGTTGTAAAAGATGGCAGGCTAGTTGATCCCTTAGGCTACGAGGAGCTCCAAGTGAACGCTGATTGTTGAACACAGAGATTCTGTATAGCCGTCGTTGTTCAAAGGGAATGCATGATTTGAAGTGGATGGTTTTGCTAGGTTTTTCCGAGATTTTAGGGTCTGTTTCCAACACGTGTGTTTTGATATACGGTAACATCACCCCACTGCTGAAGGGTGTTGTGCAGCTAGGTTGATACGCGGTGGTTGTGCTTTAGTGAGTACATGTCGTGTGTCTTTGCCGTAGATCTTTATATCTCTCCGTTCAAGTCGAACCCAGTAGATGTTGAGTCTAGCTCTACTTTAGATTGGATTGTGTCTGGTCCATTTTATCTCGAACCGACTCTTGGATGATGGATGAATTCAGATCATGAACATTTCGTCGGGCGAGAACAGAGGGAGTCCTTGTCAGTATATCTGGTCCTGTAGCGGTCCTCACGTTCTTGTTTTTGTCTAATGCGGCGACGTAGGGCTTGTCCGTGGTTGTCTACTGCTGAGTGGTGAAGGTCTCCTGGACTGGGTAATTCGTATCCCAATAGGGTGCAACTGGATGTAGTTCCCGTAGCTGCATTCCTCCTGGTTCATAGGTAATACATGATCTCTGGCAGTTTCTGGTCCCAGCCTCGTGCATCGTATCGGGTCGCGAAGGCCGTAGAGCTTTCTTTATCTCCCAGTTCCAGCGTTCGTCTGGGTTGGCTTATGGGTAGAATATCGGCTTAGCCCTGTGTCCGGTTCCATCGTCGAGATACGAATTGTGATTTCGTACTGGTCTTTAACATCGTCTCAATCTTTGTCATGGTCGTTGTCTTCGTTTTGTACTTCGTCTTTGCTTTTGTTCAAATCATAGGACGTGTATTGGTTCTCGTCTACGTTCTCGTGCTTTGTCTTTCTCCGTGATTTCGAACTGGTCTTTATCCTCGTTTTAATCTTTGTCATCGTCCTTATCTTCATCTTAGACTTCCGTCTTTGCATTTGTTCAATTCTACAGACTGGTCTTTGTCCTCATTGTCATTACGTTCTCGTCTTTGATCCTGTTGTTTGCTCTCAAGGTTAGTTTTCGTTCTTATCGTTTTCAATTTTGTTATTGTTCTTGATTTTATACTTGTGCTCGTCTTCGTCGTTGTCCTTGTCTTCATTATCGCTTTATTCATGGTTTTTATCTTCGTCATCGTGTCATCGCCTTTGTTATTGTTTTACGTACACTTTTGTTCTCGTCTTCATTGACGTCTTTCTCTTTGGTTTTGATCTTGTTTTTTATTTCTGTGTTTGTCTTCGTATTTGTCATTGCCATCGTCACCGTCTTTATCCTTGTATACGTTTTGTCTTCGTCCTGGTATTTCCACGTGATTTCGTCCTTGTCTTTGTCCTCGTCTTAATCTTCGTCATCGCCCTTGTCTTAGTTTTGGACTTCGTCCTTGCTTCTGTTTAACTCTTAGAACTCGTCTTCGTCCTCCATTTGTTATTACTTTCTCGTCTTTGGCTTTTGTTGTTTGTTCTCATCTTGGTTTCGTTCTTTTGTCATTGTCCTTGATTTTATACTAGTCCATGTCGTTTTTCCTCTTCGTGTTCGTCATAGTCGTTGTCATCATTATCACCTTGGTCATGGATTTTATCTTCGTCATCGTATCGCTTTCGTTGTCATTTTATTCTCACTTTTGTTCTCGTCTTCGTCGACGTCTTCGTCTTTAATATTGTCTTTGCCCTCGTATGAGTTCTAACCATTATCCTCGACTTCCTCCTGATATTTTATCGTGATTTCGTCCTGGTCTTTGTCATCGTCTTAGTCTTCGTTTTGGACTTGGTCCTTATATTTGTTCAATTCTTCCGACTCGTCTGCGTCCTCGAATTTGTTATTGTGTTCTCGCCTTAAGTACTGTTGTTTGCTCTAATCTGATTTTATACTCGTCTTTGTCGTTTTTCGTCATCGTCTTCGTCTTTATTATCGCCTTCGTCATGGTTTTTATCTTCGTCATCGTTTCATCAATTTTGTTGTTGTTTTACTCACACTTTTGTTCTCGTCTTCATCGACGTCTTTCTCTTTGGTTTCGATCTTGTTTTTATTTCTGTGTTTGTCTTCGTATTCGTCATTGCCATCGTCACCGTCTTCGCCTTTGTATACGTCTTTGTCTTCGTTCAGGTATTTCTCCATGATTTCGTCCTGGTCTTTGTCCTTGTCTTAATCTTTGTCATCGTCCATGCCTTCGTTTTGGACTTTGTCTTTGCTTTTGTTTAATTCTTAGAACTCGTCTTCGTCCTCACATTTGTTATTACGTTTTCGTCTTTGACCTTGTTGTTTGATCTCATCTTTGTCTTCGTTCTTTTGTCATTGTCATTGATTTTATATTAGTCCATGTCGTTTTTCGTCTTCGTGTCGTCATCGTCCTTGTCATCATTATCACCTTCGTCATGGTTTTTATCTTCGTCATCGTTATCCTTTTTGTTGTCATTTTTATTCTCGCCTTTGTTCGCGTTTTTGTCTTTAACCTTGTCTTTATTTTTGTCTTAGCTATCGTATTAATCCTTGCCATTGTTCTAGTCCTCCTCCTGATATAACTCCGTAATTTCGTCATAGTGTTTGACCTCGTCTTAATCTTTGTTATCGCACTTATCTTCGTCCTTGCATTTGTTCAATTCTTCGGACTCGTCTTCGTCCTCGCATTTGTTATTGAGTTCTCGTTTTTGGCTGTTGTTTACTCTCATTTTCGTCTTCATTCTTTTCGTTTTCAATTTTACCATTGTTATAAACGTTATACTCGTCCTTGCCATTTTCCGTCCTTGTCTTCATTATTGCCTTCGTCCTGGTTTTAATATTCGTCATCGTAATCGCCTTTGTTGTCGTATTATTCTCGGTTTTGTTCTCGTTTTCGTGACGTCTTTATCTTTAACCTTGTCTTTTATTTTCGTTTGTCTTCGTATTCGTCCTTGCTATCTTCACCGTTTTCGTCCTTATCTTCGTCCAAGACTCTCTCCATGATTTCGTCCTTGACCCAATATTCGTCATCGTGCTTGTCTTTGTTTTGGACTCCGTCCTTGTTTTTGTTCAATTCTTCGGATTTGTCTTCGTTCTACCATTTCTTTTACGTTCTCGCTTTTTGTACTGTTACTTGCTCTCATCTTCGTCTTCGTTCTTTTCGTTTTCAATTTTGTCATTATTATTGACTTTATACAGTCTTTATCCTTTTTCGTCCTCGTCTTCGTCGTCGTACTTGTTTTCATTATCGCTTTCGTCCAGGTCTTTATTTTTGCCATCGTCATCTCCTTTATAGTTGTTTTATTCTTGGTTTCGTACTCATCTTCGTTTATGTCTTTGGCTTTGGCTTTAACCTTGTCTTTATATTTGCCTTTGACTTCGTATTCGTACTTAACGTCGTCAGCGTTTTCTTGATTTCTTTCTGGCCTTTATCGTCATTATAATCTTTGTCATCATCCTTGTCTTCGTTCTGGACCTGGTCCTTGCTTTTGTACAATTCTTCGGACTCGTTTTCATCCACGCATTTGTTCCTTCATTCTTCTTTTTAGCCCTGTTGTTTGCTTTCGTCTTTGTCTTCGTTTTTTTCGTTTTCAATTTTGTCTTTGTATTTAACTTTATAATAGTCTTTGTCGCTTTTCGTCTACGTCATCATCCTTGTCATCATTATCGTTTTCGTTTTGGTTTTTATCTTAGTCATAGATTTTGTTCTCGTCTTCGTCTAGGTCTTTGACTTTGTTTTTGTCTTTATTTTGCTCTTTGCTCTCGAATTCATTCTTACCACCGTCACATTCTTCATCCTTGTCTAAGTCCAGATGTTTTTCCATAATTTCGTCCTGGTCTTTAACTTCGTCTTAATCTTTGTCATCGTCCTTGTCTTTGTTATTTACTTCGTCTTTGCTTTTGTTCAATTCTTCAGACTCGTTTTCGTCCACGCATTTGTACCTACATTCTTCTCTTTGACCATGTTGTTTGCTTTAGTCTTTGTCTTTGTTCTTTTCGTTTTCAATTTCGTCGTTGTCTTTAACTTTATACTCATCTTTGTCGCTTTTCGTCTTCGTCGTCGTTCTTGTTTTCATTATCGCCTTCGTTCTGGTTTTATCTTCGTCATCGCTTTTGTTGTTGTTTTATTCTCGATTTTGTTCTCGTTTTCGTCTACGTCTTTGAACTTGTTCGTGTCTTTATTTTGCTCTTTTCTCTCGAATTCATTCTTACCACCATCAAGGTCTTCGTCCTTGTCTACGTCCAGGTCTTTTCCTGTAATTTCGTCCTGGTCTTTATCTTCGTCTTAATTTTGTCATCGTCCTTGTCTTTGTTTTACTTCATCTTTGCTTTTGTTCAATTCTTCGGACTTGTTTTCGTCCACGCATTTGTCCTACAATTCTTCTCTTTGACCCCGTTTGCTTTAGTCTTTGTCTTTGTTCTTTTGTTTTCAATTTTGTCATTGTCTTTAACTTTATACTCTTCTTTGTCGCTTTTCGTCTTCGTCGTCGTTCTTGTTTTCATTATCGCCTTCGTTCTGGTTTTATCTTCGTCATCGCTTTTGTTGTTGTTTTATTCTCGATTTTGTTCTGGTCTTCGTCTACGTCTTTGAACTTGTTCTTGTCTTTATTTTGCTCTTTTCTCTCGAATTCATTCTTACCACCATCACATTCTTTGTCCTTGTCTACGTCCAGGTCTTTTCCTGTAATTTCGTCCTGGTCTTTATCTTCGTCTTAATCTTTGTCATCGTCCTTGTCTTTGTTATTTACTTCATCTTTGCTTTTGTTCAATTCTTCAGGACTTGTTTTCGTCCACGCATTTCGTTCCTTCAATCTTCTCTTTGACCCGTTTGCTTTAGTCTTTGTTTTTGTTCTTTTTGTTTTCAATTTTGTCATTGTCTTTAACTTTATACTCTTCTTTGTCGCTTTTCGTCTTCGTCGTCGTTCTTGTTTTCATTATCGCCTTCGTTCTGGTTTTATCTTCGTCATCGCTTTTGTTGTTGTTTTATTCTCGATTTTGTTCTGGTTTTCGTCTACGTCTTTGAACTTGTTCGTGTCTTTATTTTGCTCTTTTCTCTCGAATTCATTCTTACCACCATCAAGGTCTTCGTCCTTGTCTACGTCCAGGTCTTTTCCTGTAATTTCGTCCTGGTCTTTATCTTCGTCTTAATTTTTGTCATCGTCCTTGTCTTTGTTTTTACTTCATCTTTGCTTTTGTTCAATTCTTCGGACTTGTTTTCGTCCACGCATTTGTCCTACAATCTTCTCTTTGACCCCTGTTTGCTTTAGTCTTTGTTTTTGTTCTTTTTGTTTTCAATTTTGTCATTGTCTTTAACTTTATACTCTTCTTTGTCGCTTTTCGTCTTCGTCGTCGTTCTTGTTTTCATTATCGCCTTCGTTCTGGTTTTATCTTCGTCATCGCTTTTGTTGTTGTTTTATTCTCGATTTTGTTCTGGTTTTCGTCTACGTCTTTGAACTTGTTCGTGTCTTTATTTTGCTCTTTTCTCTCGAATTCATTCTTACCACCATCAAGGTCTTCGTCCTTGTCTACGTCCAGGTCTTTTCCTGTAATTTCGTCCTGGTCTTTATCTTCGTCTTAATTTTTGTCATCGTCCTTGTCTTTGTTTTTACTTCATCTTTGCTTTTGTTCAATTCTTCGGACTTGTTTTCGTCCACGCATTTGTCCTACAATCTTCTCTTTGACCCCGTTTGCTTTAGTCTTTGTTTTTGTTCTTTTTGTTTTCAATTTTGTCATTGTCTTTAACTTTATACTCTTCTTTGTCGCTTTTCGTCTTCGTCGTCGTTCTTGTTTTCATTATCGCCTTCGTTCTGGTTTTATCTTCGTCATCGCTTTTGTTGTTGTTTTATTCTCGATTTTGTTCTGGTTTTCGTCTACGTCTTTGATTTTTATCTTGTCTTTATCTTACTCTTTGCCCTCGAATTCGTCCTTACCACCGTCACAGTGTTTGTCCTTGTCTACGTTCAGGTCTTTTTTCATAATTTCGTTCTGGTCTTTATCTTCGCCTTAATCTTTGTCATCATCATTGCCTTCGTTTTTAACTTCGTCTATGCTTTTGTTCAAGTCTTCGGATTCGTTTTCGTCCACATATTTGTTCCTATATTCTTCTCTTTGGCCCTGTTGTTTGCTTTCGTCTTTGTCTTCGTTTTTTTGTTTTCAATTTTGTCATTGTCTTGAACTTTATGCTCGTCTTTGTCGTCGTCCTCGTCTTCATTGTCGCATTCGTTCTGGTTTTTATCTTCGTCATCGCTTTTGTTGTTTTATTCTCAATTTTGATCTCATCTTCGTCTACGTCGTGGTCTTTAATCCTGTCTTTATTTTACTCTTTGACCTCGAATTCGTCCTTACCAACGTCACAGTCTTCGTTCTTGTCTACGTCCAGGTCTTTTCCCATAATTTCGTCCTGGTCTTTATCTTCGTCTTAATTTTTGTCATCGTCCTTGCCTTCGTTTTTGACTTCGTCTTTCCTTTTGTTCAATTTTTCGGACTTGTTTTCGTCCGCGTATGTTTCTTTAGCCCTGTGTTTGCTTTCGTATTTGTCTTCGGTTTTTCGTTTTCAATTTTGTCATTGTCTTTAGCTTTATACTCGTCTTTGTCGTCGTCTATATTTTCATTGTCGCCTTCGTTCGGGTTTTTATCTTCGTCACTGCTTTTGCTGTTATTTTATTCTCGTCTTCGTCTACGTCTTTGTCTTTATTTTGTTTTTTGCCCTAGAATTCGTCCTTACCATCGTCACAGCCTTCGTCCTTCTGTACGTCCAGGTGTTTCTCCATAATTTCGCCGTGGTCTTTAGTCTCGTCTTAATATTTGTCACCGTCCTTGCCTTCGCTTTTGACTTCATCTTTGCGTTTGTTCAATTCTTCGGACTCATCTTCGGTCTCGCACTTGTTCCTACGTTATTCTCTTTAATTCTGTTGTTTGTTTTCATCTTTATCTTCGTTCTTTTCGTTTTCAATTTTGTCGTTGTTTTTAACTTTATATTTGTCTTTATTGCGGTTCGTCTTTGCCGTTGTCTTTGGCTTCATTGTTGCCGTATTTCTGTTTTTATCTTCGTCATCGCTTCTGTTGTTTTATTCTCGATTTTGATCTCATCTTCGTCTACGTCTTTGTCTTATTTTTATTTTGCTCTTTGCCCTCGAATTCGTCTTTACCAGCGTCACAGTCTTCGTCCTGTTTTACGTCCAGGTCTTTTTCCATATTTTCGTCTTCGTCTTCATCCTCGTCTTAATCTTTGTAATCGTTTTTAACTTCGTCTTTGCGTTTGTGTAATTCTTCGGACTTGTCTTCGACCTCGCGTCTACGTTCTTCTCTATGACCATGTTGTTTGCTTTCATATTTATCTTCGTTTTCTCGTTTTCATTTTTGTCACCGTTCTTAACTTTACGACTGTCTGTTGTTTTTCGTTCTGGTTTTAGACTCAACATCGTGTCATTGCTTTAGTAGTCGTTTACTCTCGCCTTTGTTCTCGTCTTGGTCGACGTTTTTGTCTTTGGTTTTTATCCTGTTTTTATTTTCGTCTTTGCTCTCGTATTCGTCTTTGCCATCGTCGCCGCTTACGTCCACATCTTCGGTCAGGTCTATCTCTGTGATTTCTTCCTGCTCTTTATCCTTGTTTTAAGTTTTGTAATCGTTTTCGTCTTCGATTTGGACATCGTCCTTGCATTTGTTTAATTTTTCAAAATCGTCTTCATCCCCGCGTTTGTTATTACGTTTTCGTCTTTGGTCCTGTTGTTTGCCCTCACTTTTGTCATCGTTCTTTTCGTTTTTAATTTTGTCATTGTTCTTGATTTTATCTAGTCTTTGTCGTTTTTCGTCCTCGTTTTCGTCGTCGTCCTTGTCCTCTTATCGCCTGGTCCTCGTTTTTATCTTCGTCGTCGTCACCGCTCTTGTCGTTTTATTCTCGCTATTGTCCCGTCTGCGTTTATGGCTTAAGTCTTGTCTTTCTTTTCGACTTTGTGCTTGTATTCGTCCTTGCAATCGTCACTGTATTCGTCCTGGCCTTTCTCCGTAATTTCGCCCTGGTCTTAATCCTCGACCTTCTTGGTCTTCATTTTGGACTTTATCCTTGCTTTTGTTTAATTCTTCGAAATCGCCTTCGTTCTCTTAATGGCTCTATTGTTTGCTTTCGTTATTTGTCTTCGTTTTTCGTGTTCAATTTTGCCTTTGTTCGTGACGTTAAACTGGTTCTTGTCGTTTTTCGTCCTCGTTTTCGCATTGTCTTTACTTTCGCAATCGATTTTGTTTTATCTTCGTTATCGCCAACGCCTTGTGGTCGTGTTATTCTCGCATTTGTCTTCGTCCAAGTATTTGTCTTCGATTTTGTCCTCGTCTTTGTGCAAATTTTTGTCCGCGTCTTCCATATTTTAGTCTTTTTGGTCTTCGCCCTCGTGTTTGTCACTATTCCTGTCTTTGTCTTTAATTAAGTATTTGTCCTTGTTTTTGTTCTTGCCTTCGTCCTCGTTTTCGTTCTCTTCTTTGTTCATCTTTGTTCCCGTTTTCGTCTTTGCCTTTGTCATCGTATTAGCCCTCGTTTTCGTCCTGGTGTTCATCTTCGCCTTTTTATCTTCTTCACTCCTGTTTCCAATCTCGCGCGTGTCTTGTGTTTTACACTCTTCATTTCGTTCTCACTTTCGTTTCTACTTTCATTCTCGTTCTCGTCTGTCTTCGTCCTCGTCTTTAGCCTGACCTTCGTTCATTGTGTTCGTTTTTGTCTTCGCCCTCATCCATATCTTGGTTCTTGCCTTCGTCTTAGTCCTCATCTTTGTCCATGTCTTCGTATTCGACCTCGCCAACGTCTTCGTCCTGGCTTCGTCATTATTTTTGTCTTAGTCTTTTAACACAAGTGACCTATCAATTAAAACAACTAGTACTTTTTCAAATAATTCTAGTGTTTTTTTATTTAACACCACGTCTGCCAGCCTGACGTAGTATTACACCAACAAGAAAAATAACTGTAACAATTAAAGACGCAACTCGTTCAAATTGTGACGCAATCATTGCGTAAGCAAAGGAAACAGAGATGTCCTAAATGTGACTAGCTTCAAATTTAACGTTAATTAGATGCTAATTAATTATATTCGTGTAACACATCAATTGCCTGGTGTTGCAATTGTTTATTTAAGAGCAAGTACTTTCGTTATTGTTACGCGCTGACATCTGATGAACTTATTAGTAGAGCGTAGAATAATAATATAATAATATAATAATAAACGTCTGCGTAGTAAACGCCTAATAAACAATTTAAAAGAGCTTATAATGTATGGTAATTGTATGGTTTATTAAATATTTATTCAAGTTACGTGTACAAAACTACACGTCCATTGAAAACAATTGGTGCAGAATAGTGTCGTGGATTTGAATCTTAGGTCAGTTCGATAGAAAGAAGGTTAAGCAGTAACCCAAAATGATAAAACTAGTGAGTTACTGTCCGGAGATGGACAAGATAAAAAATGATACTCCCTTAAAGTGATTGACATGTTTACAATCAATTAGATAAATTTATCTTATATTATTTATAGGGGTTTCAACAGTGCTAGATACCTAAGGCTACACCTTACTCTTTTCTCGAAGAGTAAGGTGCACGTGGCGCCCCACGTTGGGCGCCACGTGTAACTTACTCTTTTCTCGATGTTATAAAAAGAGTAATTGCACGACGAAGTATAAGAAATACTTCGGCACAGCTTGCATCGACCTTTACGGTTGTGGAGGCTGCATGAGATTTGAAATCACAGGGTAAGAGGAATGTTTAGAGAATATCTGAATGTTAAAATTTAAATATCAAGACATTTGTTTACACAACTGTAAAATAACTTAGAGAAACAAAAGTTAAAACACGATAAAAGAAATTTGACTAAATATGTATATTAATACTCAGTTATTACAATTCCAAAGGCATGTATAAGATATACGCTTGTGTCATTAACATTGTAGACATCGCTATATATTTTAACATGATTTAATTCATATATTTAATAAACGTACACGAGAAAATTTCTATAGAGCAATCAAAATGAATAATCTCTGTTTAAAAACTCAAAATTTAACTTAATGCGAGATCATAATTGTAATAATATCATGTAACAAATGCACATGAAATGAAAGTTCAAGTAATAAACCTTTTTTACCATAAGAAGCTTCATGAAGTTCCAAATGTTTATATATTTTTAGGTTATGTATTAGAGAATTATATTTGAAATCATTTAAGATAAGTAAAATGTAATTAATAATCAAAACAAAATATTTGTAGTGACAAAGACAAATTTAAATAGAGGTTAGGCCTCTTTATTTTAACAGAAAAACGATAAGGTAAAAGTTTTAATCTCATACCTGTAGTATCAGTAACTGAACTAATCTTAATAGTTACTTAATTTATAGGAATCCTTCATATCCAGGAAACTGAGACATCCTGCATTGATGGATCTCGTAGTGTAAGTACAAAACAACATGTGGTCGACTTCAAATGTTGTCTTTAACAGACTTCTGATCCATAAATTAAACTTGAAGATATTTTTCAATAAGATAATAACTGAGTGGCAATATGTAAAGTAGAAGGAAACGAAATATAAAATTCTTGTGATGAAAGTATTTATTTTACATCATCTGGTTGTGCGAATGCACAAGCAACTATTCCATGTAGAAATCTGAATGAGAGAACAAGTCGCCGTAACATCGGTAACTAAAACACAGGTAATCGGAACATAGGTAACCGGAGCACCCTAGAAAATTCAGTTGTGTTACAAAAGTAAAAATTTAACACAAGGTGCAAAGGAAAATTAATCCATTAATATCTTACCATCTGTATAATTATTTGATGGGTTAGACAAATAAACAGCTTCTTTATCCTTCATACTAAACATCTAGAATTATATTTAAATGTTAATTTAGGATTTATGATTAGAAAATTTACTTACCAGGTAAGCATATGAGGCAAGGTAGAAGTTCAAATCAAAAATGGCCAACAGTGCCAGATAAGCAATCAGATATCAAAAGAGAATGTAACGTGCATTTTTGTAGTTAAACATTTTACACTACCCAATTCGTAAATACTTTCGAATAATTCAGATTTGTATGCAATTTAACTCGTGTGTATTAATTTAAAAATACATTAATTGAAGATTGATTTTAATTAATAAATAAATTGCGAGGAACGAATTTTAAATAGGATTATTCGTAAATTACTCTCCAACTTATCGAAAATGATAAACAGCTCGTAATTAATTAGTAGATATGATGGCTGCATTCATATAAATTTTGTTCCTTATGTGGATATACAAGTCTAGATAATTTACGATAAGAGGTTGTAATAGCGACGAGTTGATATAAACAGACGAGGAGAGGAGTTCTGTTCTGTGTTCCGATATATTAAGTACGTTGAAAATACTGCTTCTTTCTGCTTTGAGAATAGTGAGAATTACTGCGGTATCAATTCTCGTATTGTTCATGAACAAGCACGCCGTGTTTTTAGTTGATTTTCTGTTGAAAATAAAAGTAGTAGAGCTTGTTAAACTCGAGGCACGTGTGCTTTACGGAACATTTGACGGACGGTTTTATTGCTTACGCGTGCCTTACTAATTGTTTTTAGTTGTTTTTCTTGTGAGATAAATGTTTTAAGGAACATTTGACGGACTTGCTTTAGTGATACACGTGCTTTACCCGTTATGGTTCTTTTTAGTTGTTTTGTCTTTTGATATTTAAACTGTGTGTGCGATCTAGTTTCGCGGTCCTTTTCTTCTCAGAGTAGCGCATACTTTGGATTATTTAAATACAGTTGATACTGGAGTTTCTGAATTTTCTAACCCCAAAGAATATAAAATAATCAATGTTTGCGCAAATTTCGTTATTCAAAAGCATTAGATTTTTCCTTGTTACCATAGGTAGCAAATAGAACACCTCACGTTACTGTTAGTTTAATGCATTACATCGTGCCTTGAAGGCCCGTGATTCTAAATTGTTATTACTATTTTTTTTGATTTGTTACAAAGTATTTCGAAATTATTGTCTCAGGAAATAGAATTAACAAGAAATTTATCAATGCTACATAGTTCCATCAGCATGATAATGTCTGCTGCTAACACTAGTGAAATACGTAGATGTGATTAGTGTAAAGTGTAAGAAATTCCATCAACACCCTCATAGTCAAGGGTGAAGTGCTTCGTTAGTGCAGGACATAGTGAATCCCACACTCCAATTGCAAGGAAGCGTTACTGAAGGACTTTCTGTAAGTTGAACTATTTCCTACTTGTTATTACTTTAAATATCTATCCGTTGTTTTGCCATGTCTTCGTCCTGATACCTTTTACAATAGACTTGCCTGCTATTAAGAAAAAAAAAAAGAAAGATAAAAACAATCAATACTACTGAATTACTCATATCAATTGTGACTTACCTATTTATCTTTTGTTAACATTTTGTCTGATTTATGTTTAATTGGTGTGTGAGGAAACGTTTTTGCTATTCCCCAATATTACCTCACTTTGTGATAAAAATTTTTGTAATGCCTTTATCGTGATTATATTATATAGTTTATCTAAATAGTTTTATTTACATTCTACAAAGTACTGAATAACTTAGACTTTTCATTGCTGCTATGCTTATTTTCTTTTTTTTCAGGTTTGCTTAACTAATTTTCTTGCAGGTATTGTCACTAACTCCTTACCGCCGCATACATTATATGTTAGTCTGCTTTCTACAACCCCCCCTACTCTCCGATTAAGCCCGGGCATTTCTTTGATTTTCTTTGTGTTACGCACGGCTACGAGCCAACGTAGCAGAAATTTGGCGCCCAACGTGGGGCCTCGAATTAACGTAACAGAAATTTTGGCGCCCAACGTGGGGCCACGAATACCGTAACATAAATTTTTGGCGCCCAACGTGGGGCTCGATTTTTTTGAGGGGCCCGATTTTTTTTGAGGGGCCTGATTTTTTTGATTTGCTCTCAATTGTTTTTTGGTTTGCTCTTGATTTTCTAAATTTTTTTTTGACCTTGATTTTTTGGCCTTGACTTTTTTTTTGGTGTATCGGTTCGATTTTCTTTTCTGCCTATATTGGCTGACTCTAATTTTGTTTGGTGTAGTCTTGAATCTTTTTCCTTCGCTATATAGAAATTCCTTGATTGTATTTTTTTTGTGTGAATTATCAGAGTTGTGTTTTCGCTGGTAATTTGGTTCTGGAAAACACTGGCGCCCAAGTTTTCTGTACACCACCTTTTTTTTTTTCTTTTCTTGACGTCACTTTCGCTACCTCACTTAAATATAATCCTAATGTCCCCGATCTAGATCTGTTGTCCTTTTGGCGACGCAAACGCCACAAATTTCGTCCGTAATCCACTCGTCTCCCTACGTTATACGATTCCTTCAACTCATTAGCTTTATCTGTGATATTTGACATATTTCGTAGTATTGTGTGATGACTTTTATTTTTTTTTCTTCTGCTCTTGCCGGGTTTTCTTCCATTCCACATTTCTGTCCATTTTTTTTCCTGACTAGTTTTCCTTGCGGTTAGTTGAGGTACTGACTTCGATTACTGGTTGTATCTGCTCCTATGGTAGTTGCTCTTTAGGCCTACTTTCTGTCCTTTAGGAATCACGACTTAGTCGACTTTTGGGTCTATTAGCAGATTACTTTTCTTATTTAGTTGTATTATACGACTTTTTTTCTTCTTGGTACCACAGTTGAAGCCTTTCGTTATTTTTCCCAGTTTTCCCTTTGTCGTTCCCTAGCTTACTTGACGCTTGACACTGGTGTCTTATGTTGGCTATTGCTGTTGGTTTTCTTCCTCGCTACTTTTCTTTTCTTTTGGTTTCTGCGCGCGCGAAATCAATTTCTTGAGGTTGGAAACTGTGCTGTTTCTATTCTAAAGAGACATCCGTCCTTTGACGACTTTGGCAGCGTTTATGCTTTTACACCTTGGTCCTCTTCGATTGCTACTACTTACCTATCTTTCCCTGTGGATTTCTTTACTCTTCGTTTTGTCCGACATTTTGGTCTTTTGAGCCGGAAATTTTTTTTGTGTGTTGGTTCTGATTGGATTGGTATAGTTTTTTTTTCGTTTTCCTTGTCGAGTCCGTTTGTTGTTAACGTCGTTCGTCCTCTGCTTCTCATTCCCTACGGCCGATTCTATTTTGACCCCTACGTGTCGCTATCCCTAATGACTTGTAATTTTTTGTGGCTTATTGGTCTTGTGTTTTCTCTGATAAGCTTGTGTCCGAAAACACTGGCGCCCATTTCGTATTCCTATTTATATTTTGTAGCTAGCCCATCCCGTGACTTTTTCTTCTGGCTAGTTCTACCATTTGTTCACTATTTGACTATTATAGTCGCTTTCTACATCCATTCCTTGAGGTAGGCTTCAGATCTATTTTCTTTGCCTTTAGGTATTTCGACTTGGTCGCTTTTGTAGGTCTGTTAGCCATACTTTGCTTGAGTAATCATTTCATACGAATCTGTGTTACCTCAGTTGGAAGTATTCTAGATGGTGTACTAGCTTGCCTTTGCCTTTTACTCTGTCTTGGTTCTTTCTTTGCTGCACACTTGAGGTTGACAGTTTTGTCGTCTAGTTGGTTTGATACGAGTTTTCTTCCTCGTTTTTTTCTTTCCTCTTGGTTTCTCCGCGGGAAGCCAAAACTTTCCTTTGAGGTGGAGAACAGAAATGTCCCTTTTGGGGGACATCCGTCTTTTGTCGTTTTTGAAAGTAGCTAAGACCTTTAATCCTCATTGGGTGTTTACTTAATGCTTTCTTTACCTATTCTGTCGTTGTTGGTTACGATAGATGACTTTGTCTTCTTTTGGAAAAAAAAATGTTCTTTTTCTTATACTGGTGTTGGTCCTTCGAACCGGATAAAAAATAATTTTTTTTGTTTGGTTCCTTGTCTGTCGTTTTTTTTCTTTCACCCCGACGTCTTTATTTTGCTAGGGGGGAATCTATAACGTGCATTTTTGTAGTTAAACATTTTACACTACCCAATTCGTAAATACTTTCAAATAGTTCAGATTTGTATGCAATTTAACTCGTGTGTATTAATTTAAAAATAGATTAATTGAAGATTGATTTTCATTAATAAATAAATTGCGAGGAACGAATTTTAAATAGGATTATTCGTAAATTACTTTCCAACTTATCGAAAATGATAAACAGCTCGTAATTAATTAGTAGATATGATGGCTGCATTCATATAAATTTTGTTCCTTATGTAGATATACAAGTCTAGATAATTTACGATAAGAGGTTGTAATAGCGACGAGTTGATATAAACAGACGAGGAGAGGAGTTCTGTTCTGTGTTCCGATATATTAAGTACGTTGAAAATACTGCTTCTTTCTGCTTTGAGAATAGTGAGAATTACTGCGGTATCAATTCTCGTATTGTTCATGAACAAGCACGCCGTGTTTTTAGTTGATTTTCTGTTGAAAATAAAAGTAGTAGAGCTTGTTAAACTCGAGGCACGTGTGCTTTACGGAACATTTGACGGACGGTTTTATTGCTTACGCGTGCCTTACTAATTGTTTTTAGTTGTTTTCTTGTGAGATAAATGTTTTAAGGAACATTTGACGGACTTGCTTTAGTGATACACGTGCTTTACCCATTATGGTTCTTTTTAGTTGTTTTGTCTTTTGATATTTAAACTGTGTGTGCGATCTAGTTTCGCGGTCCTTTTCTTCTCAGAGTAGCGCATACTTTGGATTATTTAAATACAGTTGATACTGGAGTTTCTGAATTTTTCTAACCCCAAAGAATATAAAATAGATCAATGTTTGCGCAAATTTCGTTATTCAAAAGCATTAGATTTTTCCTTGTTACCATAGGTAGCAAATAGAACACCTCACGTTACTGTTAGTTTAATGCATTACATTGTGCCTTGAAGGCCCGTGATTCTAAATTGTTATTACCATTTTTTTTTCGATTTGTGTTACAAAATATTTCGAAATTATTGTCTCAGGAAATAGAATTAACAAGAAATTTATCAATGCTACATAGTTCCATCAGCATGATAATGTCTGCTGCTAACACTAGTGAAATACGTAGGTGACTTACCTATTTATCTTTTGTTAACATTTTGTCTGATTTATGTTTAATTGGTGTGTGAGGAAACGTTTCTGCTACTCCCCAATATTACCTCACTTTGTGATAAAAATTTTTGTAATGCTTTTATCGTGATATAGTTTATCTAAACAGTTTTATTTACATTCTACAAAGTACTGAATAACTTAGACTTTTCATTGCTGCTATGTTTATTTTCTTTTTTTCAGGTTTGCTTAACTAATTTTCTTGCAGGTATTGTCACTAACTTCTTACCGCCGCATACATTATATGTCAGTCTGCTTTTTACAACCCCCTACTCTCCGATTGAGCCTGGGCATTTCTTTGATTTTCTTTGTGTTACGCACGGCTACGAGCCAACGTAGCAGAAATATGGCGCCCAACGTGGGGCCTCGAATTAACGTAACAGAAATTTTGGCGCCCAACGTGTGGCCACGAATACCGTAATAAGAAATAAAATTTGACACTTCAAATAAATTATTTTCGGTCATCTTCGGGATGGACGATCTCTAGCGATTATTCTCAATAATACAGAATTTAGAACCACACCATGGTACGTGCCAAAAATCGGCACTAGACATTTTTTAATATAGTTTTAATATGCGGGAATTTCGCGCCACAAATTTAAAAGACTTGGTGCGCGTATTTCCGTTACTTCAGAAGTGGTTGCACGAATTTCGCGCCGACGCGTGTGGCGGAGAGAAAAAGTGGGGAGTTTCCGCAGGACGCTGGGAACTTGCCTTTGAAACGCCAAGAAGAGCAGGGGTCTGGTATCGTATCGTATCTTTTTTATTATGTAGATTCCCTTTGCCTTTTTTTTGATTATCGTTCCTTGTAAACCCGTTCCTTATCGTTCCCTACATAGAAAGAAGATACCGAATCTGGAAGCAACCTGGTAGAAAATCCACAACCCGAGAACCATCATGAAATAATCCTGAAGGAAACCCGCAGCCGCCATCTTCTTACGCTTTAAACCCAAATTCTTACAATTTAAAACGTCGATAATTACAGTTAAAAAGTCGATAAATACATCGCGCAAGCGCAATGAAAAAGCGACTCCACGGGCTGTTAGTAACGATAACCTTATTACAGATTCTGGCCGGCCAACTGCCAATGACGTCACCAATGCACAAATTATATTGCGCAATAATCAGAAAATTTAAATAAACTTAAGACAATAGGTAATACAGTAATTACTCACATGATAGGTTCAGATTTCCACGAAGTACGCCTATCGTCCTTCAGGATAGATAAAGATGGTGGCTGCACGTCCCTAAGGGCTGCTGCTGGCCCTCTTACAAGAAACGGCAATTAACGGGGGTACGTCTCACGCACATCCCAATAGCTTGGACTCGATCTCAGGGCTCCACTCCAGCGTGGAATGCGGTTCTGCCTACGGCTGCAAATTTCGTCTACCTATGTAGGGAAAGACGGGAATATGATAAAGGGCGACAAACAGATAAGCAAGCAAGGAAAACTACATAGATAAGATAAGGCACGATACGATACCTAAACGTCCACTCCACTCGAAGGTTCGGGCAAAAAAACCACGTTACAGCAAGCACAGGAAAAACCCCACTTTTTCCCTACTCCATTCGTGTCGCGCGATCTTATTCGTCCAACCCACTTTTGACGTAACGGAAATACACGCCTAGTCTTTTAAATTTATGGCGCGAAACTTCTGCACATCAAAATTAACCTAAAAATAATGTTTAAGTGCCAGTTTGGCACGTAACAATCTTTAAATGATCATGAAGGAGCCATGAGCCGCCATCAGGAAGTAATTCTGTGAGACGCTTTACATATTCACGTAAGTTCCCCGTGTGGGTTTTTATAATATATTTTAGAAATTTGAAATTTACGTGTAATAATTTGCATATTGTGTGACGTCATTGACAGATGGGCGCGCTAATTTCCACATTATGCATTATCGTTACCAACTGTCTTTTGTGACTCTTGTGCCGCGTCGACGGTAATATAAGAATGACGCCTCAACGTGTTTTAGGTTGTAATATTTCTTTCTATGGCTTTATAATGTATTAATTAACGATATATATATAGCTTTTTCATTTAAAAAAAATAAATATCTTCATTTTTTATTATCTATTACTCACAAAAATTTATGATGGTACTTTGGAAGTTCCTGTATTGCCTATAGTGGCATCACAGCTGTTATAATAATTTAATAAAAACTGCCATATTGTCTATTGAAATTCAGGCCATATATTTTTTTAATAATGTTTTGTTAGTCTAATTAATTCTCTATAACTTTAAATGTAGTGTCCTTCATAACTGGAATTGTTTTAAATGTGTGATTGGTTTGTTTTTGAAATGAAATTTAAAGTGCTTTCCTTCAGCAGTGTATATGGTATAATATAACCTCACTTACATACATGGTTGCTTCATATAATTTTAAATGTAAGTATTTTTAATTATAAGTAGACAGCGTATTTTCTACCTATTATGAAGGAAAAGTGAAATTTTTTTTTTAAATGCTGTAAAATGCAGTTAGAATAATCACTTTATTTTTGAAATTTTTTTAACGTATCTCAATTTGTTTTTGGATTAATTTTTAAAGCTACCGTTTAATTAACACATATAAGGTATCTTTCTATAATTTTAAGTGTCTTTTTTATAACCTAAATAATTAATTGTAAATTACAATTACCTACATACCAAAATTCCATCTCGAAATATAGATTTTCTAATTAACTGAATTTTTAGTATGTCTTTTAAAGCGTTATTTTAACCTAACCTTGTTGTATTTGTTTTCTTAAACATTATCTTGCTTTGATACCGTTCTAAATGTGTTTCCTTAGTAATTTAAACAGTTGTAACCTACAAATGCCTTTTTAAAGAAGATTTTGCCTTCAAATACAGTTAACGAAATTATCTAATCATATCTTTTACCTTTCAAAACGCTGTAATAAACTGAATCTCTTTATATCTGCTCCTTTAAACACTGTAATATTGAAATTGTCGTTAACGTTTTATATTCAAACTCATTTACGATGGTTGTTGATAACTCCCGCAATATCGAAAGAATATTTCAACAATTTGGAATACTGTTTTCTTTATACATGTATCGTAGAATATTTCTTTTGTGTAGCGAGTATGATTTTGTCTTGATTGCATATTTTTTAGATATATCAATATTTCAACGCAGCATTTTAAGATCTATCAAGTGAAATTTACTGTCGAATTTGGTCGTCCTGCTGTATATAAGTCTAGACGAGACCCTAAGGGCCGGTCGCTCAGCTTTACGTAACTCTAGACGAGAATTTGGTTGGTAAGTTGTCGTTTTAGCAATTTGGGAATCATTTTTTAAGAATGATGTTGAAATTTTTCTTTATTAGTTTGGGTGGAACTCAAACGAGAGCTTCCCATCCTAGTAAATATATGTTTTACAAGATATCTTTCTGTTCTTCAACAATTTGATCAGTAAATCGAGTTTTGACTACTATTATCTCTTCACATATCGATTTAAACCTCATTAAATGGCATAAAATTATCTTTAAAATCGTTCAACCCTACGTACATCTAAAAGCTTTTCACGTTTTACTTCTTTAACAATGTATCTAATGTTTATAGCCCTCACCATCAATTAGTAACTTTAATTACTTATTCCCTCTCTTGTACAGTATATACCTTTTACACGTTTAACTTACTTACCTTAAATTAGCTATCTTTTTCCTTTTGGTTGACTTTTCCCTAAACTTACCGTTAGATATATATCATTTTATTATCTAAACCCCCTAATATAACTATGTCGTTTCATTTAATTAATCCTCGAACTCTTCCTACAACATATTATTTGGTTTTTAGTATTTTTCTTACATCGTTTAATCGTGTGGTAATTGTCGTAACTTTGGTTGCAATAACTCATTGAATTTTTATGATTGGTTTTAGCTGATGTTAGAGTGGATGTTTTTCTTCTTTGGGCTCACATAGGACTCGCGGCCTATGCCATTGTAAGAAGTAGTTCATATTCGCAGTTGCAAAAAACTAGGATTTTCTATTTCATGTGTTTTTCCTCTGAATTATTACAGTCGCCCACATTATACTTGTTACGTGCCAAATTGGCACTAAACATTGTCTTAGCTTAATTTTTATGTGCGGAAGTTTTCGCGCCTTAAAATTTAAAAGACTTG
This sequence comes from Platerodrilus igneus, assembly GCA_036346225.1. Classification (NCBI taxonomy): domain Eukaryota; kingdom Metazoa; phylum Arthropoda; class Insecta; order Coleoptera; family Lycidae; genus Platerodrilus; species Platerodrilus igneus. Next base: position 453,559 of record JARFIW010001391.1, read on the forward strand.
GCGTGTATTTTCGTCACGCCAGAGGGGGTTTGCGCGAGATCGCGCGGGAACTTCGCGCCGACGCGTGAAAAGAACAAAAGTGGGGAGTTTCCGAAAAGACGCATAGGAAACGGGGCTTTTTGCCTCGGACCTTCGTGAAGAGCGGTTTTGTCAGGTATCGTATCCTGCCTTATCTTTATTTATGTAGATATCCTTGCCTAATTATCTTTGTTTGTCGCCCTTATACCTGTTCCCGCCCTTTCCCTACATAGGTAGAGGTAATTTGTAGCCGTTGGCCGAACCGCATTCCACGCCGGAGCACCATCTTTAATCACTCCGGAGTGGAGCCCTGAGATCCAGTCGAAGCTATTTGGATGGACGTAGGCGTACCCTCCGTTAATTGCCTTAAAAGGGCCATCAGTAGCCCTGATGGACGTCAACAGAAGCCAACTTTAACTCAACCCCGCAGGACGTCGGATTTCTTATGTAAGTACTTTAATTGCTTAATTTGTTCGCTAATTTAATTTATATTTTTCCGCAAATGGCGTATTTAATTTGTTATTGGTGACGTCATTGACAGATGGGCGCGCCAAAATCTGTACAAAGGTTAGTGTTACCAACTACCCGTGGCGACGCTTTTTCGGCGCTTGCGCGATTGCTATTATAAACCTTTAAGTGTAAGAATTGGCACTTTTAAATTGTAAGATACTATACCATTATTTCTTTCTTTTCTTACTAAATCATCATAACTTATAAACTTTTTTTTCATTGTTTTTTATTGAACTTTGTGGTGAGGTGCTATCGCTTCTTAGGGATATCTTATTAAATTCTCGGTTGTTTTAGCATATTGGGACCGTGTATCTGTATTTAACTGCTTATAATTAGGCATCGTTGTGTGTTTAGAGTGTTACCGTTTTAAAAAATTACCTTGAAACAGTTTGTTTTCGTGTGATTGTATCTGTAGTGATACTTTTAAGTGGTTGTGTCAACTTTTGTCTGATTTTCTTATCGTAGTGTATGCACTCGTTAGGAAAATGATCGTACTAGTTCTCTTAAGAGTCTAGTAATTTTGTTAACTTATGATATACCTTAACTCGTCGGATTAAATATCGCAGGTGGTCCTTCAGACCGATCTGTATTTTAATAGGGACAACCTTCTCTCGGACGCTTGTCCAAAAACTCTACTTTTTCGTATCCTGCTGTCTCCGTTTCTTTGGCGGCTCCGTGGCGTAGTGGTATGTGTGTGACTACTACGCCCAAGGTCCCGGGTTCGAATCCCGACACGGTCCGCTTGAAAAATGTTAGGCGAGCATTTTTCACAAAAATACACCCTCGTTCGGATGAGAGGTAAAATGGAGGTCCCGTGTGTGAGTGTTGTCACGCACGTTAAAGATCCTTACCTTGCTTGGAACAGCAAGGGTTCGGAAAAATTCCAAATTTTCCAGGTAAAAAAAACTCGTTTCCTGGCCAATGTAGTACCTTCGGGTGGAGCATTGGAAAATCAAATGTAATGTCTCCGTTTTTGCCTTATCTTTCCTTCGGTGGACCTGTTCTCGTCCCGGAACACCCGTCTGCCACATAAGAGTGATGTTCCCTCACTCCGGGCTACTGACTACTGTAACGTTCCGTTTATTTTGTTACCTTATATTAGAGATATATGTATATAAAGTCCCTTAGTTTGTGTAAATAATTCATCAGTTTAAAATATAACAAAGAGCGAATTGCCCGCACATCCCTTCATAATTTCGACAGTTTTTTGGGAGATAATCAAGAGGGCCGAGGTCTGTGACGTTTATGAAGTGAAGTTTGTCAAGTCGAGTTTTGTGATATGAAGCAAATCGCTTAGAGCGGATTTATTCAGTTCTTACATGAAATATGTAGATACGATATCACAGTTAATCGATCGTTTATTTTGGTGGTTCAGGGGAAGTTATAATACAAGTGCCGAGTTTTGATTGTTGATCTTCGCTAATAGCGTCACGTGCTGCACGTGGTTAATCATTCTGTTGTAGGTTGATGCAACTTTCTAGTTGCCGCTTGAAGTGAGCGGACGTGTTTTTGCAGAGCTCCCGCTTCAGCAATAACAAGTAAGTGTTTATCTAGGGTTTATATTATTTTGTTATATTATTTTATTTGAAGCTTTGCTTTTTATTGTGTTTTATTTTTAAAATTGTGTGGCTTTAAGTTTTAAATACAGGGCAGCAAAATAAAAATTTTAAAAAACGGAATTTAAATTAAATAAATACTAAATAAATCGCTTTTTCTTTGTAATTTAAACCAAATCCGCGTTTTAAAATAAACTAACTAAATTTCGGGTTAATAAAACAAAAATCTACTAAACTAATACTCAAAAATAATTTCTAAATAACTTAGTTTTTAATAATAAATTTAAAATAAAAACCGCGTAAATCGAGTTAAAAAGCCGGGTAAAACAAATTAAAAGTGTGTGAATTTTTTATAGTGCGCGTATAATCAAATAATAACCTAAAAACAAAAATCTAGTCCCTTTTAAATCAAATAAATAACTCAAAAACTGTAAATTATAAAACAATTTTTCCGTAATTTAAGTACACGCGTACTTAAAAGTTCTTTTAAAATCGATTTTGGTGTAATTAAGCGGTGTAACAGTTACAGGTTGTGCTAGTTACCAAGTGATTAAGTGAAAGGTCGTTTCCGGTAACCGCATTCCGATTGCACTCGACCTTATTTTGTTAATTACACATTTAAAAATAAAGTGTTGTTATTTAAAAATTAGATATTTTGATATTTTGAAGTAATTAGTTTATTTAGATTTGATTTGGCGGTTTTAAAAATTTAAAATAAATAGTGTTCTTTACGGTACATTTAAATCGAGATATTTTTATTGCGTTAGGGAATTTATTTAGTTCTAGTTGTTATTTTGACGCTTGGTGTTTGTAGTATTTTTGTTAAAATTTGATATTTAATTGGGCGGTTCGAAGTTTAAATAAATACAAGGTTGCTTGCGGTTCACCTTTAAACAAAACATTTTTATTGGACCAACGTTTTGCGCTCTTCTAGCGTCGTTCTTTTAGCGTCGTAACGGTTAGGACGTTTTTTGAGCTGCGTTTTAGGTGTCATTTTTATTGCTAGTTTTGTCAGCATGGTGGTCCACCGCGATGAGGAGCCGCTGCCCAGGAGGAAGAGGGGCGATCGGTCGGAGTCTGCTAGGTCGGCGGCGGAAGGCGCTGTTGGGGGGAAACAGCTTAAGGTAGTACTAAAGGACGTCTTTTTAGAAACTCAGGAGGAGGTACAGGAGGTAGGGTAGGAGCCAGCGTCTGCGGCGGTCGTGTCGGGGGAGTCGGGGCCTCCCGTGGTGGTTGCGGCGCCAGAATTGCCCTCTACTTCGAGAGCCCAGCGCACGATGTCGACTAGCAGCAACGGTAGCGTTGATGCTAGCGACCTCGATGAGCTGGAACTCTTGAAGTTTAGGGGTGAGGAAGGCGCACGCTGCCGTCTATGGGAAGGTGCCGACGACCTCCGCCACTATCGTCGTGGAAGATAGGAAGATGGTTCGGCACGCCGTGGATGATATCCGCGACGTGACGAACCAACTGATAGGTATGGTTAGGGCGCTGCGTCTTTGTTTAGATGGTTCAGGGAGAGCAAGTGTTGTTGGGGGAAGTCCGGCGGTGAATTCTGTCGTTTCAGGAGGCCAGAGTCAGGGTGCGTCGGTGCAGCGCAAGGTCTCCTACGCCGCTGCAGCTTCAGGATCTGCCCCTACGTTTGCTGTCAGGGTCGACGCCAGGCCAGGCCAGAAAGACGACGTGATGACGACCCTGAAGCAGAAGGTCGATCCCGCTCAAGATGGGTTTGTTGTTGTCGGAGCTCGTAGGACGCGCCGGGGCGGTGTCGTTGTGGAGTGCGCAGGTCGCGACGACGCCAAGAAGCTGCAGTTGAAGGTCGGCGGGAACTGCAAGGAACTCGTGGCGAAGACCATCGAGAAGAAACGTCCCCGGGTCGTTCTTCCGGGGGTCGAAGCGGGGATGAAGGCTGAAGAGCTCGTGCGGTTGATTGCGAGCCAGAATCCCCTGTTTCGGCGATTTGAAGCTAGAAGACCACCTGAGAGAAGTTCAGGTTTGGCGGAAAGGACCTAAAATCCCTTCGCCAACGTAGTCTTCGAAGTGACCCCCACACTTCGAAGACGTATATTAGCTGATGCTATTAACCTCAGGTGGCGAAGAGTATGGGCCCGGGACCACTTCTCGATGACCCAGTGTTACCGGTGCTACGAGTACGGCCATCGATCGATGGAATGCAGGGAGAAGGTACAGTGGTGCGATAACTGTGCCGAGGTCGGGCATGAATTTAAGAATTGCCGGAAGGCAGTCCCCTGCTGTGTGGTTTGCGCTAGGGCAAACGACAGAACTGGCGGTGGCGCGAAAGTCGATACGCGCCACGACGCTAAGTCGAGTAGATGCCCCACGATGCAACGTCTGAAGCACGCAATCACACGAAACATCGATTATGGACTGTGAAGATAAAACAAAGTCCATAAGAAGCAAGAAGATTAAATTCGCGCAACTAAATCTCGGGAAAGGTAAAGGGACAACAAATAACTTCGTAAAGTTATTCATCGAAAATAATAACAAACATCGGGCTTATACAGGAACCGCACCTGTATGGCCACAAAATAACAGGTTTTGGGAGGGTTACCGTCTTAAACGCGAATAGTGAACGACCGCGTAGCGGGATAATAGACAATGACAACCGCGTGTAAAATTCGGTGGAGTTGGTGGGAGGATTGAAAAATTTTAGATTGACTTGGCGTGAGTGGGGATACGAGCATAGATATAACCAAAACCTGATATTAAAAAAAATAAAGAAAAAAAAAATAATAACATGATAATTATACCCAAATGTCCAATATGCACGAGAAACCCCCACACCATTAATCCAATCACTGCCTATCTTCATAATTATAAATAAATAAATTATAAATAATAACAAATAAACAATAACAAATAAATCAGAAACCCTCAGTAGATTAAATCAATAAAATAAACAAAGATAATAAAATAGAGTGAAACCGCGCATCCCCCCCAGGACTTGAAAGTGAAGTGATAGTGATAGTGATTGTGATCCCTCCCCAGAACATTTAGTGCATACCCACCTGGACTTTAGCAGTGCATCCCATTTTATGTTAAACATTGAGCTGCAAGGAGTCTACCGACCAGTGACGAGATTCTCCTTTTGTCATCTAGCATTGTGACATTACTGGTGGTGCCCACCCGATTTTTGACGTTTTACCGAATTCACAACTCATTATAATTGTCATCTTAGGGCATTTAGCAATCCCAAGCTACGACTTTTGTCTGACCTACCCCTCACCGGCTAGAGCTAGGCCGCTCACGGGTCCCGATCCGTCCCTTGGTGTCGTAGTGCTGAATTGGCCCGTAACACTACATTGGCTGGTTGAGTAGTGCTTTGCTATCCACATTTTCTGTCTCTTTTGCTCAATGCGAGCCCTTCCTCTATTTTTTCTACCTGGAAGTGCCTCTTATGCATTCCAAATACCTACCTCCCTCTTTCTACCTAGAGCGAGGCCGCTCACGGGTCCCGATCCGTCCCTTGGTGTCGTAGTGCTGAATTGGCCCGTAACACTACATTGGCTGGTTGAGTAGTGCTTTGCTATCCACCTTTTCTGTTTCTTTTGCTCAATGCGAGCCCTTCCTCTATTTTTTCTACCTGGAAGTGCTTCTTATGCATTCTAAATACCTACCTCCCTCTTTCTACCGTTCCTATTTCTACTGCCTTTTCATTTCCGTTAGTCACCGTGTGGTTGCGCGGATGGTTTTCACAGACACCCGGACCACGTCTCTGGGAATCTTTCGTGAGGTCATGCGGTGCCGCTGTCAGCGCATATGGGTGCTAACAGTGAAGGTATGTATGAGTGTGTGAGTGCATGAGTATATCTATGTATCGATATATCGTGTGGATATCGGGTGATTAAATCACCTATATCAATTAACGCCGGGTGCAGGGATGCACCCAAATGCCTTTGCCGGTCCCTCGTGCCGTTTATTGCAAACGGGCCTGCTTCACAGGTTGCTCTTTTTAGGGGGTACGAGAAATTCCCATTTAACGGCTCCACGGAGCCATTCTATCGCTATCTTATCTGTTATCTTTGATAATAACCTAAGTTAATATCTTTATCTTATTTATTATCTTGAATAATACCCTTAGTTTAATATCGCGTTATCTTACCTATTAACTCTAATAATAACTAAAGCTTAATATCGTTATCTTACCTATTACCGTTGATAATAACTTAAGCTCACTATCGTTATCTTATCCATTATCTTCGATAACAATTTGAGATCTTGTTTTATCTTTTTATCTTCCTAACGTTTGGTATTTATGACCAGACGTGGGAATAATTTTTCTTGAATATTAAGTGAAAAAGCTAATCTGATGGTAGAAATGTAATTTGTTAGGTTAGCGATGTAAGGATTTGGTAAGGTGGTACTTTTGGTAAATTTGTTGATTCACAACCATGTCATGGACAAGTTTTGATGTGTATCGTTTATTAAACCAGAGTACCAGTAATTAAAATTTGCTAGAGTGTAGAGTAACTCACTCTTATGAACATTTTTAAATTTGGGCACTTTTTGCCAACAAAGATGCAGTTTAGATGCAACGCTCATGTGCGTCTGCACGTAAGAAACTGTAATGTTAGTTTTAGTATATAGGTTAGGCGACTTGTCGCATTTGTTTTACTTTAAGTAGTGTTTCATGCTCCCCGACAAATTTGTGCTGCCGATTATAAATGTAGTCAAAGACAATGGGGCTACATGTTCCCTTTCCTGGTAATCTGGAAGACGTGTTATCGGTCGAAAAAACCAGGTGGCGCTTCAAATAAACATTTTGTAGGATTTAAGTTAGGATTTAGATTTTAAGATGTTACTGTGCTAACAGTCTTTTTTTTAAGTTTTTTCTTTTATGGCTTCGTCGCAATTGTTACGTGCCGAAAATCGGCACTAGACATTTTAATATAGTTTTAATATGTCCGCAATTTGGTCCACAAATTTAAAAGACTTGGTGCGCGTATTTCCGTTACTTCAGAAGTGGTTGCACGAATTTCGCGCCGGCGCGTGTGGCAGAGAGAAAAAGTGGGGAGTTTCCGCAGGACGCTGGGAACTTGCCTTTGAAACGCCAAGAAGAGCAGGGGTCTGGTATCGTATCCTATCTTTTTTATTATGTAGATTCCCTTTGCCTTTTTTGATTATCGTTCCTTGTAAACCCGTTCCTTATCGTTCCCTACATAGAAAGAAGATACCGAATCTGGAAGCAACCTTGTAGAAAATCCACGACCCGAGAACCATCATGAAATAATCCTGAAGGAAGCCCGCAGCCGCCATCTTTAAATAATCCTGAAGGGAGCCACGAGCCGCCATCAGGAAGTAATTCTGTGAGACGCTTTACATATTCACGTAAGTTCCCCGTGTGGGTTTTTATAATATATTATAGAAATTTGAAATTTACGTGTAATAATTTGCATATTGTGTGACGTCATTGACAGATGGGCGCGCTAATTTCCACATTATGGATTATCGTTACCAACTGTCTTTTGTGACTCTTGTGCCGCGTCGACGGGAATATAAGAACCAGTTGTGTTTTTGGAATAAACACTTCAGAAATAACCAAAAGAAAAATTTCATATAGATATAATTATTTGTACTTATGTAACAAATTAAGAACTTGTGGATTAAAACTAATAATCCAGGATTGTGCGAGATAAATTCTTATAGAAAATATATTATATAATAAAGAGAGTAATTTTATATTTAAATGTAGCTATAAGCATTTATATACTGATAGTGCCAAGCACAAATGTAACATGCTAAAATATAGGCAAAAAGGCATGTTACAAGGCTACTTTAATCAAAGAAGATAGTTTTATCTCATCTAGGATATTAATTGTAAAACTAAAATTAATTTGAAAGTTGGCGTTTGAATCACAGACTAAATGTTTACATTTAATCGGGCCTGGGGCAATAAGAAATCAAAATAAACAGGAGAGATCCCAAAAAAGATCCTTGTGGAACACCCAGACGTGCTTTGACATAATAAGCGTATAGTTAATAGTCAGTTACAGGTTAAAGAATTATTATGTAAATTCCGATGCGTAAGGAAACTCCCTTGCAGCTAATTCGTGACTCCGCGCCTTCCATCAAAGCTAACAGTATTCTTTAAAATCGAATCACTGCTGTGTAATTACAAAAAAAGATGTCTGCAATTAATCGACAAAGCTGCGGGCAACAAAACGTGATTAAGCAAAAAATAAACAAAAGATTCGATACCTTTTGAAATGTTTGTGATGCAAACAATGCTATTAGATACTGAGACTATTTCAAAATTGTCGAATTAACCAACTATCTTTAATTTATTTATCATTATGTGATGCTTCAAGCAACTTAAACGTTTTAATTAAATTGTGTAGGAATTGAGGTTATGTTGGTATGATTGATGGAGATGGAAAAGATGGTAATGAAAGGCGGGAGTCGTTCGAATACTTTCTACGAAAATAAGTGCAGTTTTGGCACAAATGCCACTGCAACTTCTTCGCTGTTCCTATACTATGAATGTTTCTTCATCATCGTTATTAGGTCTTCAGTCCTGGAACTTCGTACCCTCTTGATTTCTATTCTGAACCAACCTGCACATTTCCCTGAAACCAACAGCCTACCTCTTTCACTATCTGTGTACAATAGTCTAATCTAGTCTAGGTCTAGCTTGTTACGTGCCAATCAAATTGGCCCTTAAACATTGTTATTAGGTTAATTTTAATGTGCGTAAGTTTCGCGCCACAAATTTAAAAGACTAGGCGCGTATTTCCGTTACGTCACAGTGCGTTGCGCCAGATCGCGCGACGCGAGTGGAGTAGGGGAAAAAAGTGGGGTTTTTCCTCTGCTCTCTGTAACGTGGCTTTTTTGCCTGAACTATCGAGTGGAGTGGACGCTTTAGGTATCGTATCGTGCCTTATTTTATCTATGTAGATTCCCTTGCCTAATTATCTTTTGTTTGTCGCCCCTTATACCTGGTATTCCTGTCTATTCCCTACATAGGTAGAAATAAATTTGCAGCCTTCGGCGAACCGTACTCCACGACCCTGGATGACGAACTCATGATTGCCGGACGCTTTGGAAGAGCGTCGGGCGGACCATCTTTAACTACCTCAAAAGGACCCTCCGTAGCCCTGATGGACTTGGAATAGAAGCCAACTTTAACCCAGAGACATATTCATGTGAGTAATTGCATTAGAATATATTGCCTTAACTTTATATATTTTTCCGATAATTGCGTCGTAATTTTGTGCATTGGTGACGTCATTGATAGATGGGCGCGCCAAATCTGTACAAAGGTTAGCTTCACCATCCGCCCGTGACGTTGCTTATTTCGCGCTTGCGCGATGTATTTATCGACTTTTTAACTGTAATTATCGACGTTTTAAAACGTAAGAAGATTTACCTCTCTTTTTTCCATTCTGTGCTTGTAATATATCCCGCACTATTCCCCAATGTCTTAGAACCTGTCCTATACTTCCATTACTCCTATTTTTTTTCTAGAAATACCTTTCTTCTCCTACTATTTCTAGAACCTCTTTGTTCTTAACGTTGGCTGTCCATATCATCATACATCTGAAGCACTACCTTCCAAAGGTTTCTATCTTTTCCTGTCCTGCTTTTCCTACTGCCCCTATTTCATAGACGTACAGTGTTGTGCTCCATACTTATGCACTCAACAATTTTTTCCTTGTTTCTATGATCGCTATTTTCCAATATAACAACTTTCTTCTTAGATACAACACGGCCCTGAGCTAATCCTTTTTTGTATCTTTTGCACTTTTTCCACTTCTATTGTTTTGTAAAAAATATACCCTAGTTTACCAATATTCAGGGGTATACGAAGAGAGTTAAGCAACCTGATGGCTACCAAGATCCCCATCACTTAGACATTTGCCGATTGATAGATTTCCAATTAATCCTTTCCCATGCGGTTGGTTGCCCATTGGGCGCGTCTCCAGGTGGCGGATAGGAGAAATTCCAGGATATATGGCCAAGGGATTGGCTATCTACTCTGGGAAGGATCGTGATAAGTTTATCTCTTTCAATGACCAAGTGCCTGAGTGGTATAAGACCCACAACATAGTGGAGAGGAAGAGTCTGTGCTGGAGCGAGATAAAATGCGCCCTTAGCCAAGTAAAAACGATCGCGCGAACCAAACCCCTCAGCCCAAGCTGTAGGTGGCTAATGGGCTTGAACTGAAGTAAACGAAGCCGGTGGGGCAGTTCTGCGCCTTCTCTGCTATCGTGGTCATGTCTCACGGGCAAGAGGGTGCGGGAGTCTTGGCTTAACCGCCCGGACCAAGAGGCGACAACCTCGTTAAAAATCCTAAATTCTGTGGTATAGGACCGAGCCCAAGGGATGCGTGGCTGTATAGTTAACCAGTTCCAATCAGTCCAAAACTCGGGGAACAGGGTGGCAACCCGTTTTATTCACGTCTTCCATGCCAACAGGGGGCACCTGGCATGGTGACCATTAACCTCCCACTTACTCGTGGGAACAATCATGAATACAATTGGAACCATTAGTAAAACTGAACCTGAAGAGGTAGAACCAGCAATGGTGTACCTCTCAGGCAACCAAAACTTACCCATGAAGGTGAAGCAGACCCGGAATGCAAGTCCACTTGTAAGACCATTGTCTGATACACCAGACATGGAGAAAACAATAAAGAAGCTTGCAGGCACTGGACTGCAAGTAAAGAGGCTTTCGGGTGCTTAGCGTAGGAAGCCGAGACAAGCTGGGACTTAGACGGAGTCAAAACCGTCCACAAAGACGGTGTCGGTGCAGGAGAGCGGGGGCAATAAAAACCTCGTTCAGAGACTTCCACACCGACACCATCTAACCCCCAGCAGCAAACTAAACGCCCCAAGAGCCATAAGCAGATTGGGTCATATACTGCTGCTGCTAGGAGATTGCGAGTGGCGGTAATCGACAGACGTCACCCGGACTCAGTCTTCACCGAGAGGCAGTCGATGAGCGTCCAGAACATGCTGTATTCGACACCCCCTCAGGAAGATCAAACCTACCTCAGTTCGAGAGCGGTAGGTTTGCCGACGGTGTCCTTTGGCTGACCTGTGCTAACCTAGAGACTAAGGGATGGGTTTAACATAATGTAGAGACCAAGGGAGACCTTTGAGAGGGTGCGTGTTTAAAGTAGTGGACGCAGCAAACCTTACGAAGAGACCCAAGATTCTAGTATGGATCCTCGATAGAAAAGGGGTGGGTTAAACATAATGTGGAGACCAAGGGAGACCTTTGAGAAAGTACGTGTCTAAAAGTAGTGGACGCAGCGAACCTTACGAAGAGACCCAAGGTTCTAGTATGGATCCCCGACAGAGATTGTTACGTGCCAAAGTGGCACTAAACATTTTCTTAGTTTAATTTTTATGTGCGGAAGTTTTCGCGCCTTTAAATTTAAAAGACCTGGCGTATTTCCGTCACGTTAAAAGTGGGTTGGACGAATAATTTCACGCCGACGCGTGAAAGGACAGAAAAGTGAGGTTTTTCCGGTGGTCTTTTTAACGTGGCTTTTTGCCTCTGACCTTCGTGAAGAGCGGTTTTGTTCAGGTATCGTATCGTGCCTTATCTTGTATCTATGTAGATTTCCTTGCCTTGTTTAACTGTTTGTCGCTCCTATACCTGGTTTTCCCTGTTTATTCCCTACATAGGTAGGAGACAATTTGAAGCCGCCTAGGGCAACCGAGTCCACGACCCTAGAACGAGCCGGATGTCCATGCTCCGCTAACAGCTAACCGGAGCAGTCACCATCTTTAACTATCTTAAAAGGGGCTCCAGCCATTCGGATGGACGTTAGGCGTACCCTCCGTTAATTGCCTTAAAGGGGCCATCAGTAGCCCTGATGGATGTCAACAGAAGCCAACTTTAACTCAAGGACATGTTCATGTGAGTATTTCGCTGTTACAAACTATTGTACCAAAATTGGAATATTTTCCGTCAATGGCGTATTTAATTTGTCCCTAATCTAAATGAAAGACGATCACAACTTAGAGCCATTTTAGCCCAGGAAATGAAAGGCGTCCCTATTTTAAAGAAAATCGTTTCCGATTGGCATAACGTATCTGAAATTAAACTGTCTTTACATGATATAACTGGTATAATAAATAGAATAGATCCTAGCCCCAGTGATATCGAGCTAAGGCGCTTAGTTTCGAGAATAACTCACGTCAAACAGCGTATAGAATTATTGTCCTTATATGACGATGAACAAGCGAACCAAGCTAAACAAAATTTTCTGTCAGAAACATTATTACTTGAAGGGATTGTTCTTGAGAGACTTAATCCAAACGCAGACATAGATATATCTCTACCGTTATCAAATCTCGTACTTGCCCCAGCTCAACCAGTAGGAAAATCCATACCTGTTTACAAATGGGGTCTAACTTTTCAAGGGTTTGACTCGCAAGTCTCCTTATTATCTTTCCTCGACAGAATTAAAGATTTTAAAATTTCTCGCCAGTGTACCGATCAGGATTTATTTGTTTCAGCAGGTGAATTGTTTTCCGACTCCGCGTTAATCTGGTACCGAAACATTCGAGATCAAATTTCTACCTGGGAGGAGTTAGTTGCGTGCTTAAGACGAGATTTTCTTCCGCATGGTTATATTACCGACCTTTGGAACGAGATACGAAATCGAACCCAAGGACCTGACGAAAATGTTGTTTCCTTCATTACCTCATTAGAAGCCTTATATAGTAGACTCGATAATAAACCTCCAGAATCTGAAATTATCGATCTGTTACTTAGAAATTTAAATCCTTATTTTTCTGAACGTCTGGCCTTACAACACATTTCTTCCTTAGCCCACTTTAAAGATCTATGTCGTTCTCTTCAGGAAGTAAAGTTAAGAATTGATAAATACCGTCCTCCCCCAGAAAAACAATCTGGCCTTTTAGAACCAGATTTAGCTTGTCAAGTTCGAGCTTCCCATAAAGTATCTACCCTTAATGTTCCTTCTACCGTAACAAATAACTCGCTTACCTGTTGAAACTGTAAGAGAAGTGGGCATAACTATAATGTTTATAACATTTTTTAGGTTAATTTTGATGTGCGGAAGTTTCGCGCCATAAATTCAAAAGACTCGGTGCGCGTATTTCCGTCACGTCAGAGTGCGTTTCCGCGAGATCGCGCGGGAACTTCACGCCGACGCGTGAAAGAACAAAGGTGGGAGAAGTGTTTCCAGGAGACTCGGTAACGTGGCTTTTTACCTCTGACCTTCGTGGAGAGCGGTTTGGTTCAGGTATCGTATCGTGCCTTTAGCTTTATTTATGTAGATTTCCTTGCCTGATTATCTTTGTTTGTCGCCCTTATACCATGTTTCCTTATCCGTTCCCTGCATAGGTAGGTGATAAATCTGTAGCCATTGGCTGAACCGCATTCCACGCCGGAGCACCATCTTTAATCACCCCGGAGTGGAGCCCTGAGATCCCGTCCGAGCGATTTGGATGTACGTTATGCATACCCTCCGTTAATTGCCTTAAAAGGGCCATCAGTAGCCCTGATGGACTTGAATAGAAGCCAACTTTAACTCCACCCCGCAGGACGTCGGATTTCTATGTAAGTACTCAAATTGCTTAATTTGTTCGCGGTTATAAACTATTGTCTTAAATTTATATTTTTTCCGATAATTGCGTATTAAATTTGTGCATTGGTGACGTCATTGACAGATGGGCGCGCCAAAATCTGTACAAAGGTTAGCGTTACCCACTGCTCGTGGCGTCGCTTATTCCGCGCTTGCGCGATGTATTTATGAACTTTTAAGTGTAAGAATTTGACTTTTAAACCGTAAGAACCTATTTGCTTCATACTTCTGACATTCCAGGCTCGCACTCGCAAAATGTCTCCTGCTTTTCCCTTAAACTATCCGATCATATCCTCCAAAGTAGTCCCTTCTTACTACTTCGGAAGATGTGATTGGAAAGTTTAAAGGAAGAGCAGGGAACATTTTGCGAGTCCGTGCCCCGGAATGTCAGAAGTATTAAGCAAATAGGTGAGCTACCGAACTTGAAAATTGAAATGGATAGGTTAGCACTAGACGTAGTAGAGATCGGCAAAGTTCACCCAAATGGGGGACTATTTTAATTCTAGACTCTTTTATGCCACGGGATGCCATCATTTTAAAACAATTGAAGGATGCTGTGTACTTGGAAGGTAATGTGGTAGTTTCCCGTTGTCTTCCGCAAGTTATGTATCCCCCAATTACCTATATATATATATATATATATATATATATATATTGATATATTGAATCTAATAGGAATTATTAGAAATTATTAAGTAAAAGTACAAGTTCAATGCAACATTGTAACACAAGGATAACCCAGAGAGGTTATCGACAGTTCATGAGAACGGAATGCAACTTTGCATCCGTGAGGGCAGTGATACTGCAGGTGGCAGGTCACAGGCGGTCAACAGACCGCAATTACTTAGAATTAAGTTGTTACATTGTAATAAAGTGTACAATTAAAGAGAAACGCAGACATGAGATCTGCAAGTTCTCACAGCCGTGTGAGGGCAGGTTATTATAAAAAGCCCGGGAGCTCAATACCCGGCAGTCAGTCTTCAAACTCCATACTTCGTTGTTTGAGCTACTCAACCGAGTCAGTCTTCGAACTCCATACTTCGTTGTTCAAGCTACTCACTAGTACAATAATTAATTTTAGTATTATGTACAAGTTAATCTAAATTTCATAAATTAAATTTGTTAAAGTATCGACGTTTGTTTTTAAAAAACCAGCTCCAAAAGCCCGAACTTTTAACTCGCATAGCACTAGAATGCCATATCAACCCCTATGGTCTCTGCCACTCTCAGTGCCAAAACAGCTGCTGTCCTCTTTCGGAGACCTGTCGTAGTCTGGTTCTTCACTAAAGACCCTACTACTTTGGTTCGCCTGTAGTTTGACTCTTTAGATCACTGGAATGCACAAGTCATTCTAAACTTTTCAAGGTGGAGGCCCATTACGAATGGATAATTCAGTATACCATCAATTAAATAATGCGAAACCAATGAATGAAAAGCATCGATTCCAGTCAAAATATTTTAGCAAACGATACTTGTTCGCGCCACAAGGATGTTGGGTTTCGACATCTACAAGCTCGATGGTGCTCGATGGTGCTTGGATGGCCTGTTGCAAGCTGTCATCATTCGCTATAAAAAGTAATAGCATCGCTTTGGAAAAAAATAGAATAAGGTTTGAAGTTTCAAACTGTCATGCATAAAAAGTGTAATTTTTCCTTTTGTCGTTAAACCATATAAATAACTATTGCAGTTATCAGTGCTCTAACACGAATGTTACCGATCACCATCCACCAGAACAAGCCTGCAGTAGTGCTTCGAGAAGATAAAGTGAGGTAAGTACCAGTAGCTTTGAATTTGCAGCGTTTGAATCCTGGTGTCTTGTGGTCCGACATTACCCGTTATCGAAGGTTGCATTTCAAATTAAATTAGAACCATCACACTTTGGGGAAACAATTCGCTTTTCGCTTCTCCAGTACTTTTATTATATTCTTCCGGTACGTTCTAAACTGTTGTAGAGCTTCCAATGACCAAATATGTCCATTCTTACCTTTTATAGACCTAGCAAGTGTGGTAACTTCGTCATTTCCTTTTTCACCTGACAGTTGTTCGTTATGATCCTCCATTTAAGACAAGCTGTCATACATTTCAGATGCCCCTCTTCATCCAAAACACTACTCACAAAGTTACTAAGCTTTAGATCATTTACAGAAGTGATCACAACCCTCAGCAATACTAACAAACAAAAAAGAAATCAACTTAATAAGGTAACTGGGGTGACTGGTAACCCTAGAGTGCGGATAACAGGTAAACAACTTGTGAATATACTAGTAATAGGAAGACCTCAGGGAGGAAGTAGACTAGTCAGAACAAGAACGGAGTCACAGGCTCTGCCCTGGCTTTTCTTAAAATCTCTCAAGGGTGACCCACCACCCGTGTTACCTTGCGAAGGTTAAATCTATACCACCATCACGAACAATTGGTATACCCTCAACTCAGTAACTACCCAGCAAATCTTTCAGTCTAGTATCAGCACTTGTAAATTCTACCTTTTCTGCACGACCTCCACTAGTTTTAAAAATGTTAATTTTATTAGCATCTGTATTCTTTCTCAGTGTTCTTAAATTTTGTTTCAGACTATGTGCATTGCGGAATGTTAATCTACTCTGGTTATTAAACGCCTTTTCTACTAAAAATCAAACACTATTCGTCATATCGTATGTGAGTTGCCCACTCCTTTTGTTCGTTCTTTTACTAACGGCATTAACCACTCTTGGTCTTCGCCCGTGAAGTTGTTGTTTTTGTGATAGCATGAAAAATACAATAAACACCGTTGATTTGTACAAATATTAATAAATAAATATTTTGGTGGTTGTGTAACCAACGTTTGAAAGAACTTAACGCTTCCAAATTTAATTAATAATTAACCACCAATTAAATTTAAGTAAGAATTACCTAAATACAAATTATATCTAAGCGTTAAAAAACCGGCCCTAGGGTTTAGAATATCAGCCCAACCAGGAAACATTTGTTTGTGTATGTATGTAGGAATGTGGTCAGGACTCCCGGAAAGATGGCATTCAGTCACGTGACTAATTCTAGATGATAGAACCGACGTAAGTATTTAAATATATTGCGATTTTATAGTGAGTAAAATAAAGAACAGTTATATTGCTATAATCTTTACAATTAATCTGTTTGTTATTCTCATGTAAAAGCGTACCTCCACGTACATTAGGTTATGTTTACATATCAATCAGCTGTTTTCAAATTGAAAACGGGTTGAAACATCTGCCGCGCTAAAACAAAAGCACGAAATACCCCTTCCGATATGATTTCCATACGTATTCGAAAGTTAAATTAAATTAAAACACGTACTCACCTGAATATCTTCTAACTTTTTAATTTCTTAATCCACATGATGCGCCTGCCGCTAAGCCACTCAGCCACAAAATCACTAAAACCAAAGAGAAAGTCGTAGCACAGCACGCTTTGTTTTGCAGGATATTAAACCAATGTGCCGGATATAGATCAAGACCTCAATGGACCTTGAGGTGACGCTATTATAAACAAACACACGATCTTACCGATGTTATTAGACTAAAATCATAGAGAACATACAGTAACTTATTTATCTATGAGTAAAATGAAGAGGTAAAATGTAAGCCAGGTGAAACTAGATATTTCGGAACACGAAACGATTGTTATTATCGGAGAAAGTCGTAGGAATCTTGGATGTTTGGATTTTATAATTATAGTAAAATGTAACAGAACAACCAGCGTGGGCTTGTTTCGCTTGTTTCTAGCGCCGAAGAGAACAATTGAACCGCTACGCGAAGTATGTTTTTAACAATTAATTTTAATACAGAATCGTGTTCCTACTAAATCCAAAGGTAAATTAGCGTCAAATCAATTAAAAGTAAACGTACAAAGTTACAGTTTAATTAAGATATTTTCTATTCCTTGGTGTAATTAACCTTTGAAATAAGTGTACAATAGATCATTTTCAAACAGCTGACTTTGACAGATCAGCCATTTAGCCTGGAGGACAACCAAATCATATTTTAGCATAGGTTTTGGTTGAGGAGTTTGTGTGTTTTTATTTTGATAAACTGTGTTAGTGTTGCAATTCTAGTTTCACCATTGATTTTTTATATATTTTAAATCTACATAATTACTATTAAATATATTAAGAAGGTATTTGAATTTGTTAGAAAATATTCCTAATAATTAAAAACCTTTTGTTTTTTAGGAACAGTGTTTTACCCTTAAATAAATAGTTTAGATAGTGTTGTAGACTATAGGTTAATTCTAAAATGGAAAGAAGTGACTATTATAAATCTCTTTCCCAAGATATTAAACGCCGGTATGATGGTAAACTTAAAATAATTAGTGATTGTGACCCCCTACCTCCTGGATGAGTTTAGTTTTGCAAGATCTTCGCTCTGTAACACTGATAGCAATGATGGATTTAGTAAATTATTTTATACTAACTCATAGTTATTACACAGGACAACAGCTGAAAGCTTACAAAAGTTTGAAAGGGTTTAGATATTATGAATCGCCTGTGTGAAGTTAGCTGCTAAATGTTAGCTGCCAATTTACGAAGTGTTCCGAATATACAGTGGCGGAGCATCCATAACTTCGCGTCTATATAATTTAACATGCACTTTCAATCAGTTTCCAAATAAGTAATAAATCAACACGATATCTTAATTTTTACGAACGGCTACAGAATATGGCAATACAAGCAATTTTTACTTTTACATATTTAGCTAATAATAAATCCACGTCCAGTATATAAAAATACCTTTGAAAATTCATCAATAAAAATGGCGCAAACGTATCCAGATCCGACCGACCGATTATTGTTGATACATTCCATCTCTAACTATACTATAGCAGAAAGTTACTGGCAAAAGTCTAAATGTACAAAAAATTAATTATTTTTATTATGCAGTTTTGAAAACTTTGAAAAATCATAAATAGAAATGGCGCAAACATATCTAGATCCGACCAATCTATTATTGTTGATATGTTCTATCTCTAACTACGCTATAGCAGAAAGTTACTGCCTAAAGCCTAAATGTCATAAAATTAAATATAGGTATTCGTTATGCGATTTTGAAACCTTGTGTAAATTTGTAAATGGAAATGGCGCAAGTACACTGTTAGCCACGAACATTTTGTTGGAAGTTTTTCAAGAAAATATTTAATTGCTTGGAGGACAGCACGTGGAGGTTAAAGCACTATTTTGTTTGCCTCTATAAAGGGAAATAAGGATTGTGGGATGAACTGGTGGAGGAAAGGTTTTTAAATACTATACCTTACAACTAGGCTATACATATTTATACAAAAACTAAGTGTTAAATGTTTTTTTTATAGTTTATTGTGTTCCGAACGTTAAGCGCTAAGCACTAGGCACTAAAAGCAGACATGAATGTGCATGTACAATTTAATTTGAAAATAATAATAGAGAATAGACTAAGACATAACGTTAGTAATGGCGATTTTTACTCTTTATGTATAAGTACATGACCCAATTTCTCTATTTTTTATTTTGCCGCCCTTAGTAGGTTGCCGCCCGGATGCTGCGCACTCGTTGCACCCACGGTACGGCGCGAACGTGCCCGTAGCTTGGTAATTATGGAATATTTTATTCTTTGCAGGTGGCTTAAGCGATGTCTTGATTACCTTTTCCTAACCGACAAAAGAACATAATAAAAATGATATAAATATAGTGCACCTTTTATCTTTTCTAGCTTTACGTAGGTAGATAAATGTGCAATGTTTGCTGTATAGTTTATCGTGGTTGATAACCTCAGGAAGGATGGTGCAGGTGCAGATACATTGAGTGTTTATCACTTTGCTTTTTTCTTTTCACTGTTATCAAGGGTACTTATAAACGTATTAAATGCTTATTTCGATAGTCTGCGTGGTAACCAACTATCGTTTAGTAGTAAACAGTATAAGAAGCGGTTTTAGTGTTCGTTATTCGTTAGTAATAAATTTTGTTGGTCTGTTTTGAATATGAAGTACCAAAGTGGAAAAGAAAAACCTATGAAAAGTATTGTTTTGTTTTTACTACATTTTACGAAGACGTCACTGCTGACAGGGTATTGAGTAAGACTCGAAAGAACGATTTATTATTTGTCAAAATTACTAGTAGTTGTAAATTCCGTAATTTAAAATATGCATCTCGTATATATAGATTCATTCAGAGGAATGAAGAGTCCTTTAACCAGCTAATGAAATACTGTAAATCTGAAAATGAAAAGAAGAAACTTACATCCACTTTTAATCATGCTGTAGGTGAGATTTCATCTCATAGTGATGAAATTGTTATTAATGATTGTATACTGAATTCTACTGAAATTCTGCACGGTCAAGGTCCTCAGGTTGAGTTTATTCCAGAAAATGAAGTTTTCTCTCCGGTATCCAAACCTACTGCTCAGACAAGCGAATTGATACACATCACTTTAGAAAATGACGGATTTAATAATAACATTAAGGACATTACTCCGGATAGTTTCAAGATTCCAAAACCCTTTCAAAATCTAACTCCGGACAACACAATTTCTTATATTCTACCTAAAGATGCAAAAAACGTTAATCGAATTGAGTTGTCTCGTTTTAAAACGTGTACAGTGTTAGAAGGTGTGTTTAACATTCCGAGTGATATGTATAAGACAATTATTAACAAGAATAAATTGGTGCCAAATGTATATCCTTTTTATTTGAGAAAGCGCATTTATGCTGAAATTAATAATGTTTGCTCTATAGTTATGAAATATCCCAAGTATTTAAAATGCAGTGCCATTAAATTATATGCGCTTTGCAAAAATAATAATTATTGTTGTAAAAAGTTTAAAATTATTATTAGAGACCACCGTGTTGAAATGTTTTCAACGTCTTTAGATTTCTGTCATCCAAAGCCAATCACGATGCATGTTCGCGGGTTGGAAAGAACAATTACTAAAAAGAAAGTACTTGAAACCCAACCTTCTACATATAAAAGAAAAACCATTCTTTCAGCAAAATCTCAGATTGTAGCGGGTGGTAACCTACAAGGAATTAAATCTGATGCGACCATCAAAAAAATTAAATCGGAAGCATTGGCCACATGGGATAGAGACAAAGATAATATCGTTGACGTTCTTAAAATGCAAAATCAACATCCTAATCACATACAAGAAGTGTGCATGCCGTTCAACGTTAAAGTATCTAGCATAGATCAATTAACTGTGTTAGATAAGAGTGCTATTTATGATACTCTGCCGCTTGTATATTTTGATGCTACCGGATCTATAATAAGAAAACCGACAGGTACCAATACTAAAATATTTTTATATTCCGCTGTTATACCCATATGGCCTCAGCGTATATTTCCCGTTTTCGAAATGATCTCTGCATCCCATTTTTCGAAAACAATTTTCAAAATCTTTAACGATTTTTGATCTTTTGCTGAAGAACATAGCAAATGGCCAATATTTGGTGGGGTTGTTAGTGATTTTAGCTTTGCTAATTTGCATGCTATTGCGAAAGCATGCAACAGGTTGACATTAGGTGGATATTTAGCAAAGACTTTTGAATTTGCGAATAATAACACACCACTTCCAAAATCTTTCGTAACTATGCACTTATGTTGTGCACACATGATTAAAATATTTTGCAAAGATATTGAGTCTGCTTTTGACAACAAAGATGTTCAAAACTTTTATAAGGATGTTATGACCATGGCCATCAATTTAAAAAGCTTAAATGAAATTGATTATTGGTTTGTGAACGTATCTACTATGCTAATTAGTCCAACGAAAGACGAACATGAACGTAAAACTCAGTGCAATTTGAAAAGCTTGTGTGACGCGGCTGTTGTTTTTGATGAAATTTCAAAAAATTCATAAAAATTGTGATGACACAGGTGGTTTGTATAAAAAGAGCCCATTTTATCATCACTTCCAGAAGCTCTTTCAGAAGCTTCCAATAGTGCGCATTTCTTTAAAAATTAGCATCAAGAACGAATTTTATAGTGAAAGATTTGCCACCATTGTGCAAAAAAAGTTCATGCCGTTCTGTTCGTTATGGACTGGAATAATTTTGACGCGCAAATATTCTACAGTGACCCATGTGAGCAATTCGTACGTGGAAAATTATTTTGGCAATTTAAAAACCAATGTTCTTGAAAAAGGAAAAAACTTGAAGTGTTCTAGGTATTTACGTTTAAATAGAGAATATGTATTAGCTTTAAAAAAGGAATACCTATTGGAAATACCTAAAACAAAACTCATCAAACCTGTAAAGATCGTTGCCAAAGACGAAAATATTTCCCAGGAAACTTGGAGCAAAACAATAAAGGCAATAAATACTCACTTCTCGGGGCACTATTTAAAAAAATAAACGAGTCTAATACTAATTTGCAATCTAACCATGAGGTAGCGAAAGAAAACTGTATTTATTGTGGTTGTTGCGGCTTAGATATTACTACAGATTGGGTGCAATGCGACGTTTGTGATGGATGGGTACATATGAACTGTGATAGCGACTATGCTGAGAAAACTTACAGCAATACATTTCATTGCAAATTTTGTAGTTGGAAAAATTCACCCTTGCCAATTGAAGTGGAAGATTTTTTGCAGCATTTGAAAAACGTAAATAGAAAGAACATCGAGCAATCCACTATAAATCAACGGCAAAGTGCTAAATGGAGAGAAGAAAGAAGAATTAGACTTACGGCTTCAAAATTTGGTGGTATATTTAAAGTCAATACTTTTGCAAAGAAAGTGCAACTTGTAAAGGATTTGTTGGAAAAGGCATCAATCTCTAATGCTGCTTCTGAGCATGGTGTGATAAATGAAGACATTGCTATTAAGCGGTATCTAAAGGAAAACTCTTATAATTTTCAAAAATGCGGTTTAATAATTCATACTTCTGTACCGTTTTTAGCTGGTTCGCCTGATGGGTTATTGGGTGCAGATGGTATAATTGAGATTAAGTGCCCATATTCAATCAGATACCTAAATCCCAACCAAAATCTTGAGAAATTGAAGTATATAGCAGGTAATGGAAAATTAGACCAATCCAGTACTTATTACTTTCAAGTCCAAGGATTATTAGAATTGACGAACAGGCCGTGGTGCGACTTTGTACTGTTCACGTATAAAGGCATAAAGGTTGAACGAATTTATAGAAAACAGTCCTTTTTTGCTAGTATGTTACCTAAGTTAACAGAATTTTATTACTATTACTACTTACCAACCCTCTTGGGATTGGACGCTTTGGATAACAACCACTTTAAACGGCGTCCTATACATACCATTCATTTTTTATCAAATGGCTTAGTAAATGATATAAATTACTATAGAGAAACACCAATAATGGACTACACTGTTGCAGTATTTTCTGATATTTCATGCTCGGTAAGAGAAATTAAAGCTTCCGACTTTTCAACACTGAATAACATGGCTTGGGTGGCCAATTTTATTATAGATATCGTAATGAATTTGTTCAGTCGACAGATCAGTTTTTCTAAATTTTTAATCTTTCCAGAAGAAATCAACACTCACATTTTTAGTGATATTTTTGTTTACACCCCATACTTCTTTAAAAATGCCAAGCTTTTAAAAAATAAACTAGCAATTCCTGTTTTAATCAATGGCAATCACCACTGTCTTGCTATAGCAAATTTCGAAAACCAGACATTCACTTTTATTGACCCAATGAGAAGAAGCAACATCTCAGTTTCCGAATTGTATTTAAAAAAATTTAAACGATTTGTAACAGAACACAACAAACATTTTCCGGAAATGCAAAAAGACGCCAGCCTGCTAAAACCATTTGTATACGAACACGCTCTCCAAAAGGATTCCTACAATTGTGGCATGTATATATTAAAATACTTCGAAAATATATTAAATAATGCAACCCTTACTTCAGCCTGCAATTGGGAACAATATAGAGACGAAATAAAATTAATGATATTAATAAATTCGGATGATATGCATAGCAAATGCCTAATATGTTCCGGACAAACACAGCCATGACTCCAAGCCATGTTTGTTTTGCAAACGGCTAATACATAACAATTGTAGTGCTTCTAATAAAAATAGTGAACTTTATATTACAAATGGCATGTGTAAAATATGTTCTCTGTATTAAATCTATTTACATATGGACAAATTCTACATTTCATTATAGCCAGTTCATCAGGTAAGTAATAAAATTAAAATAGACAGCAATGATAAAGGAAGTAATTTTATATCTTGTAGGTCTTGACAATATGCCATTGTATGGAAATATGAAACATTAAACTTAGTGCTTAGTGCTTTACGTGCGGACCATAATTAAATATAATAAAAACATTTAACACTTAGTTTTTGTATAAATATGTATAGCATAGTTGTAAGGTATAGTATTTAAGACCCTTTCTCCACCAGTTCCTCCCACAATCCTTATTTCTCTTTATCCAGGCGAACAAAATAGTGCGTTGACCTCCACGTGGTGTTCGCGGGCAATTAAATATTTTGTTGGAAAATTTCCAACAAAATGTTTGTTGGCTAACAGTGCACTTGCGCCATTTCCCTTTACAACTTTTCAAAAGGTTTTAATATTACATAAGGAATTCCTATATTTATTTTTTGGGACATTTAAGCTTTTGGCAGTAACTTTCTGCAATAGCACAGTTAGAGATTGAATGTATCAACAATAATCGGTCGGACTCATCTGGATACGTTTACGCAATTTCTATTTACGAATTTTCAGTTTTCAAAATTGCATAACAAAGATAATTAATTTTTTGTACATTTAGGCTTTTGCCAGTAACCTTCTGCTAGAGTATAGTCAGAGATGGAATGTATCAACAATAATCCGTCAGTCGGATCTGAATACGTTTGCACCATTTTTATTTACGAATTTTCTAAGTTTTTAAAATTGCATAATGAAAATAATTAATTTTTTGTATATTTAGGGTTTTGCCAGTAACTTTCTGTCATAGCATTGTTAGAGATAGAATGTATCAACAATTATCCGTTGGCCGGATCTTGATACCTTTGCAGTATTTCTATTAACGAATTTTCAAAGGTATTTTTATATACTGGACTTTGATTTATAATTAGTTAAATGTGTAAAAGTTAAAATTGCTTGTATTGTCCTATTCTGTAGCTGTTCGTAAAAATTAAGATATCGTGTTGATTTATTACTTATTTGGAAACTGATTGAAAGTGCATGTTAAATTATATAGACGCGAAGTTATGGATGCTCCGCCACTGTATATTCGGGTCACTTCGTAATTTGGCAGCTAACATTTAGCAGCTAACTTCACACAGGTATCATATTTAGTATTGGTTTTGGTTGAGGAGTTTGTGTGTTTTTATTTTGATAAATTGTGTTAGTGTTGCAATTCTAGTTTCACCATTGATTTTTTATATATTTTAAATCTACATAATTACTATTAAATATATTAAAAAGGTATTATTTGAATTTGTTAGGAAATATTCCTAATAATTAAAAACCTTTTGTTTTTAGGAACAGTGTTTTACCCTTAAATAAATAGTTTAGATAGTGTTGTAGACTATAGGTTAGTTCTAAAATGGAAAGAAGTGACTATTATAAATCTCTTTCCCAAGATATTAAACGCCGGTATGATGGTAAACTTAAAATAATTATTGGTTGTGACCCCTACCTCCTGGATGAGTTTAGTTTGCAAGATCTTCGCTCTGTGCCACAGATAGCAATGATGGATTTAGTAAATTATTTTATACTAACTCATAGTTATTACACAGGACAACAACTGAAAGCTTACAAAAGTTTGAAAGGGTATAGATATTATGAATCGGGATTAGTACAACAATGCCAAGCTAAGAAAATGAACGAAAATGCTTTCATTGTTGTTGGAAATGTAAGTTTCAGTAACATGTAAAGTTATATTTATATTTTCAATTCAGTAAGAAATCAGATGTTAGATCGTAGTGACAGTATTATTCCAATGTTGTTTACTATATTATAAATAGAAAGTGTAGTAATGTTATGTTTTACAGGTAAAACATTCTCAAAAATTAAGGGAAAATCCACTAAACGTATGGATAATCATCTTAAACGATTATCTGGGCACTGCACATGTATGGCTGGTTTGGGAGAGGTATGCAGTCATATTTCAGCCATTCTTTTTCTTCTATATAGTCGGGCTCAGGTTGAAGAGCAGATAGCAAGTACATTTAGATTGGCACAATGGCCTGTACCGCCATTGGCGAAAGTTGAAATGGGCCGTATTAAGGATATGGACTTCGTAAAAAATAAAACAAAAACCAATTCAACTGTATCAACAATGCAGAAAGTAGAGATGGTGGAACTGTTGGAGAAATTTGAAAGTATTGGGGCGTCATCAGCTGTTACAAGGCTGATCGAGCCCTTGGCCTCATACATTGACAAAAACGATGCAACTAATTTGCCTGCGACTGTACAATCACTGTTTAACGAAAATAATTTAAATAAAGATTACCATGCTTTTTCATCGAGGAAGATAGAAAAACGCGTAGTCAACAAAAGCAAAGGTGCATGTAGACTAAAACTAATAATTTAACTTAAATTATGTAACGTAAGAATTTAATTTTAGGAAAGAAGCGCAAATATATGCAACCCACAATACACCCCTGTTCGTGTGCAACACACAATATGAATGCATCATGAATGCATCCAAACAAATCAGGTATGTGGATTTGTTACTGTAAGTATTTAATCCTACAACTATTAAGCTTTAATCAAGAAACAAAACATGACAATGTTATGAAAAAACCCTACCCATGACATTAACGGCAACTAACTTAGATACTTTAAATATTACTACGTTCTCTCCCACTAACGTTGATAATCGCGCAGGTATCCTGGGGGTTTCCTGACCAGGGCATACGACCCAAGGGTTAGGAAGGTCTTGTAGTCTGACTGGAACACTGTCTTGCATCTGCTGTATATTATTATTATTATTATAGTGCCTTTATTTGCATCGTAATTTACAACACAATGTTAAGAAGTACATGAGGCGAAGTCTAGCCATAGAGTAATCTTCAGAGTATTATCTTAATAGGAAAATTTGTCCAGACGTTACAAAAATCTATATCACTTCATTATATAGACTGAAGGATGATACTATCTTTATCCATCAATCTGTAAAGTGTACTGAGAGGGCGCAAAATGCAATTATACATTTTACAGATTTTTAGATGCTTTCTGGCACGCAACTTTCAGGTTGACAGCTACATGTGTTTAAACCAGCTTATAAACAAACTTGTTCCTGCTGTTTATTACGTTTTTGTGTTTATATTTAATGTTTATGTTAATTTTTTCGTTTATGTGTATGTTATTCTTTAGTGTAGTTTGTTGTATTAAACTAAATAACAGCGCCTTAGTATTTTCGCTAGAAAAGTGTGTTTAAATTTAACTGTAAATTGTTATATTTTTGACCATTAAAAATTTTATATGAACTAACATAGTTGAATTGGTAAGTATATATTATCATTGATTTTACATCATCATCATTGGGTCTTCAGTCCTGAAACTGGTTAGACGCGTACCATCATTGTTTCCTATTCTGAACTAACCTACAGTTTTTTCCGAAATTTGCACAGTCTGCATCTATCACTATCTGATCTAGATCTACATCCGCCTCTTTTTTCCTATCTCTGCTTGTCATATATCACATACTATTCCACAAAAATGCCTTAGAACGTATTATGCCCTTTTACTTCTCATATTTTTTCCCAAAGATATCCTTGTTCCCTTACTGTTTCTATAACCTATTTGTTATTAACTTTGTCTGTCCATCCTCAAACATCTGAAGCACGGCATTTCAAAGGCCGCTACTGTTCTTCTGTCTGCTTTTCAGACTGCTCGTATTTCGTAGGCATATTGTCTGTGCTGTGCTCCACACATACGCTTTCAACAACTTTTTGTTCTATGTTTGTTATCTTTCATCATAGGCGCCGTTCTTTCTTGTTAGATGCAGTTCGGTCACCTATTGTTTTACAATTATATACCCTATTTCTCCGACATTCAGTGGTTGCGAAGGGGGGTAAGCAGCCTGTGGCTGCCAAGTTCCCCCAGCACTTGAACATTTACTGATTTAATATTTTTTCCAATATGTCTTTTCGCACAGTCAACATTAGTTGCAGATATTTCACAACAAACAACTAGTTGTTTATAATAATCGTCAGATTTGTCTGTGCTTATTTTTTCGCCATTGGGTTTCCCGTCTCAAAACTGGTTGGACATGTACTTGCACTTATTTGTTTTCTAAACTAACCTACATGGTTCCCTGAAATTCTCACACAGTAATACAGCTCGGTTCCCCTTATATTGTTTTTTAATATTATGCCCTATTTCACAGAGATTTATCGAAGAGGGTTAAGCAACCTGTGGCTGCCAAGATCCCCCAACACTTAGACATTTGCCGAAATAATAGTTTTCCAGTAAATGCTTTCACGCAATTACCATTATTCGAGAATATTGCCCCTCCAATGCTTGTAGTTGCTTATAATAAATATCATGTTTAAGTGCAGCTACTTTCTTCGTCATTAATTTATCCATCTTGGGACTGGTTGGATGCGTACCTCCATTGATTTCTCTTCTGAGCTAGCCTACACATTTCCCTGAAACTCCTACAGCCTACATCTTTCACTATCTGTGTGCAGTAGTGTAACCTAGGTCTACCGCTTCTTCTCTTTTTTCCTATCTCTGCTTCTAGTATATTCCGCACTATTCCTTCATGCCGTAGTATGTGGCCTATCATCCTATTTCTCCTATTTTTTACCGTTTTCCACATATTTCTTTCTTCCCCTACCATTTTTAGTACCTCTTCGTTCTTAACTTTGTCTGTCCATGATATCTTCATCATACGTCTGTAGCGCCACATTTCAAAGGCTTCTACCTTTTTCTTGTCCGCTTCTCCCACTGTCCAGGCTTCACAGCCATACAGTGCTGTGCTCCACACATATGTTTTGAGCAATCTTTTCCTTGTTTCTATGTTTGTGGTTTTTGAGCATAGTAGTTGCTTTTTCTTGTTTAATGTAGCACGACCTTGTGCTAATCTTTGTTTTATATCTTTTGTGCTTTTCCCATCTTGCGTTATTTGGCTTCCTAGGTAGCAGAAATCCTTAACCTCTTGTAAGTTCGTGTTACATATTTGTATTCTTGTTTTTGATTTATTTTTCCCTCCTTTGCTTACTAGTACTTTAGTTTTACTTTTGTTAATTTTCATACCGTATCTCTCTGTTAGAACCGTTTCCATTTCATTGAGAGCAGCTTCTAACTCTTCCTTGCTAGATGCTAATACCGCTATATCATCTACAAATCTAAGCATATCTATTTTTTGTCCCTGCATAGTAATTCCAAATGTCTTCCTGCATTTGACAGTATTCATTGCCTCTTCAATGTACAAGTTAAAAATTAGTGGGGATAGGGAACATTCCCGTCTCACCCCTTTCCTGATGTTTACTTCTCTACGTTTCTGCTCTAATTCTATTACTCCTGTTTGCTCTTTGTATAAGCTATGTACTATCCGTCTATTCCTATAACTCATTCCAATCTTTTTGAGTATTTCGAACATTTTTTCTCATTTTACATTGTCAAATGCTTTTCCAGATCTACAAACCCTATATACACGCTTTCCCTTTTTTCTATTGTTTTCTCCATTATCACCCTCAGAGCTAAGATAGCCTCCCGTGTTCCCCTGTTTCGCCTAAACCCAAATTGGTCTTCTCCTAGTATTTCTTCCGCCCGTTTTTCCATTCGTCTTTGCACAATTCTAGTTAATATTTTTGACACGTGTGCTGTCAAACTTATTATTCGAAAATTTTCACATCTATCTGCGCCTTTCTTTTTTGGTATAGTTACTATGATTAGGGATGGCCACGGGCCCGGGCTTCGGCCCGGCCCGAATATCAAGCCGGGTTTCGGGTCGGGCCGGCAAAATTTTTTTCGGGCCCAAGCCGGGCCAGGCATGTGTCGGGCTCGGGCCGGGCCGGGCCAGACTACTCAAGCTTTTCGGGCCGGCCCGAAGTATATGTAACGAAATATAAAATTTATTGATTTAGTAAATATTCCAGTTAAAGATTTCTTTAGTTGTCTTTTAAACAAAATTTTAATTAACGTACCTTTTAGTATATCACTCAGGTACAGTTACACACATATTGGTAGGCGTGTGTTAATGGAAGTAAATCGAAAACGATAATTTATTGATTTACACCGATTTGTGAATTTCCATTTTTTTTGATAAGTAATATTCACTTATTTCCACTTTTTCAAGAAATTTAAAATAGAAATTGTTCGTGTTATATTTAATTAATGTGAAGGAGGATTGCAACGTATGTTAATTAAACTGGT
Organism: Platerodrilus igneus; assembly: GCA_036346225.1. Classification (NCBI taxonomy): domain Eukaryota; kingdom Metazoa; phylum Arthropoda; class Insecta; order Coleoptera; family Lycidae; genus Platerodrilus; species Platerodrilus igneus. The sequence goes on from JARFIW010001391.1 coordinate 483,526, forward strand.
TTATTTTATTATACTTATTAATTAACTTAATATTGTGACCCCGCACTGAAGATTATTTATAAATAAATCGAAACCACTCTGTATATGTAAAAATATTAACTCTGCACGATTACAAAAAATCAGCTCAATATATTTAATAATACTGTGTTGAAAAACATACCAAATACAAAGCGATTAGTTTTTTATTGCTTTAAATAACAGATGGATATAGAAAATTAAAATGTAAATACTAAATAATATTCTCTGTTGCGGCTCCTAAAAAGGTATAAAGAAACATCGTGATATTATAAAGGGTATATACAGAAATAACGGAATAGAGTAAATATTATTTTAACAAAGGCGTCCCTAGCTGCTGCTATCTGCAGAACTTAGGCCAATAATGGATATCCATAAAATTTATAATTTGCATTTTAGGTAGCATATTTTAAACAGCTGTAGTAGTTGGTACATGCGGTAGTAGTTTAATTTTAGAGGTTTTTGCTCCATCGAACTTAATCCTATTACGACTTATTTTCATCAAAATTTACGAACTAGCAAGGAATGTACCTGATTCCAGCGTGCTTCAACAAACGCTGTGTAAATTTGGATTTGTCATTTCAAACGGTTTTATTATTCCTTTTACGCATTAGGTCGCATGCGCCTGTTTCATGCTGAAATTTATTCTTATTTTGGTAGGTCTTTACAATTTTTTCATTTCCTTTGCACTTAGAGTTACTTGACCCATGAGACAGATATTTTTTGTAGGTGCGTCTATTTCAGCTTCTTTCCTGATAAATATAAATAAGCTGAATTTTCCGTTTCTGCAGTCTGATTTAAATCATAAAGATTTTTTATTTAGTGCATTGTTTTATAAATATTATAACCAAGATTCTAAATTTTGAGCTTTCCGTTTTCAACCACAATGTCGAATTTCAATAGTGAGGAAGGATAGCGTGAGGGATCCGGATTATCAACCTCGATGAAGTGAATCGGTAACTGACAACACACAATTTGGAGACATAGATGAAAGTTCGCGAAATATACATTTAGTGTCAGATAATTTTAAAAATCGGAACAAATTTAGTAAGTCTTTGAGTTTACCCCAATTTTAAAAAGTGTAAAAACTGCAAAATGTAAGATATGCCAAAAAAAGGTATGATCAAGAATTTAAAGTGAAAAATTCAACTACATCGAATCTTAAAAGGCATTTAAAAACAAAACATTTAAAAGAATATCGAGATCTCTATCCGCAGACAAGACCGAGCTGAAAAATGAAGTTGCAGGTAGATCTAGTACAGTGGCTCACCAATGAACCATTTCGGAAATGTTTCAGTGCAAGGTAAGTGTGAAACTTACTTTTCTATTTTTTAAGGGTAAAGAAAATTCCATATAATTAACCATAAAACCGTAACAATTCATACAATGTTATCCAATGATGTTTGTTTTTATCTCTAAAAAGTGACATACATGTGTGTAGTAACTAGTATTGCTCAGGTGTCAGGTCAAAGAACTTCATTTCTAAATTGATTTTATTGTTCATCATCATTATGTCTTCAGTCCTAGAACTGGTTAGACGCGTACCATCATTGTTCCCTATTCTGAACTAACCTACAGATTTCCCTGAAATATGCACAGTTTGCATCTATAACTGTCTGATCTAGGTTTACATCTACCTCTTTTTTCCTATCTCTGCTTGTAATATATCACATACTATTCCCCAAAAATGCCTTAGAACGTATTCCGCCCTACTATTTCTCTTTTTCCCCAGATATCCTTGTTCCCATACTATTTCTGTAACTTATTTGTTATTATCTTTGTCTATCCATGCTATCGTCCTCATACATCTGGAGCATTTCAAAAGACTGCTACCGCTTTTGTGTCTGCATTTCAGCCAACATTTTTTAACATGTTTCTATTTATACAATTGAGAGGATGGTTATTAAAGAAGTGTGCGATTGCATTATTGAAAGGCTTAAGTAGTCGTTTTTTTATATTTATTTTGAGGGGGAAAATTCATTATGATTTAAGTTACCTCTTTGGTAGATTTTAACATGGTTCTGAGGCGACTCTATGGCGGGTTTACACTTGTCAGATACCAATGTTGTTCTATGAAGATTGTATATGGATCTGAGGCGACCCTATGGCGAGTTTACACTTGTCAGATACCAATACTGTTCAACGGAGATTGTATATGGTTTTGAGGTAACCTTATTTTGGATTTATACTTGTCAGATACCAGTGCTGTTTTACAAGGATTGTTAATATGCTTATTTTTATGTAATTAGTTATTTTATGTATAAATAGAAATCATGTATGTAGGCTGTATTTCATGTTAATATTGCAAGGAAAATCCAGGAAAAACTTGCAATGCTACCTAGATATTGTGGGCATTTGATTTTCATTTGTTATTTCTTTTAGTAATGGAATCCATTGTTTACTGAAAGTCCCGGATTCGTTTGCAACGCAGTTATTTTTATATAGGGTTATATAGGCAGCTTCTTTGATTTTGCGTTTTGGTGGTTTCTTCTTTTCTTCTTTTCTTCTTTTCAGGAGTATGTGTATTCAGCTCGTTCCTTTCTATTGTTTTCTAATTTTATACCCTACTTTACCGAGGTTCAGTGAAGGAGGTTAAGCAACCTGTGGCTACCAAGATCCCCAACACTTAGACATTTGCCGAAATAATGGTTTTCTAGTAAATCCTTTCACACACTTAACATTATTCAGAATATTGCCCAACCAATTCTTGTAGTTACTTATAATAATCATCATGTTTACGCACAGTTATCTTTTCGTCATTAGTTTATCCATCTTGGGATTGGTTGGATGCGTACCTCCATTGATTTCTATTCTGGGCTAGCCTACACATCTCCCTGAAACCTCTACAGCCTACATCTTTTACTATCTGTGTGCAGTAGTCTAATCTAGGTCTGCCTCTTCTTCTCTTTTTTCCTATCTCTGCTTCTAATATATTCCGCACTATTCCCTCATGCCGTAGTATGTGGCCTATCATCCTATCTCTCCTATTTTTACTGTTTTCCACATATTTCTTTCTTCCCCTACCATTTTAGTACCTCTTCGTTCTTAACTTTGTCTGTCCATGATATCTTCATCATACGCCTGTAACACCACATTTCAAAGGCTTCTACCTTTTTCTTGTCCGCTTCTCCCACTGTCCAGGCTTCACAGCCGTACAGTGCTGTGCTCCACACATATGTTTTAAGCAATCTTTTCCTTGTTTCTATGTTTGTGGTCTTTGAGCACAATAGTTGCTTTTTCTTGTTAAATGTAGCACGACCTTGTGCTAATCTTTGTTTTATATCTTTTGTGCTTTTCCCATCTTGCGTTATTTGGCTTCCTAGGTAGCAGAAATCCTTAACCTCTTGTAAGTTCGTGTTAAATACTTGTATTCTTGTTTTTGATTTATTTTCCCCACCTTTGCAAACTAGAACTTTAGTTTTAGTTTTGTTAATTTTCATACCGTATCTCTCTGTTAGAACCGTTTCCATTTCATTAAGAGCTGCTTCTAACTCTTCCTTGCTAGATGCTAATACCGCTATATCATCTGCAAATCTAAGCATATCAATTTTTTGTCCCTGCATAGTAATTCCAAATGTCTTTCTGCATTTGACAGTATTCATTGCCTCTTCTATGTACAAGTTAAAATCAATGGGGATAGGGCACATCCCTGTCTCACCCCTTTCCTAATGTTTACTTCTCTACGTTCCTGCTCTAATTCTATTACTGCTGTTTGCTCTTTGTATAAGCTATGTACTATTCGTCTATCCCTATAACTCATTCCAATCCTTTTGAGTATTTCAAACATTTTTCCAATTTACATTGTCGAATGCTTTTCCAGATCTACAAACCCTATATACACGCTTTCCCTTTTTCTATTGTTTTCTCCATTATCACTCTCAGAGCTAAAATAGCCTACCGTGTTCCCCTGTTTCGCCTAAACCCAAATTGGTCTTCTCTAGTATTTCTTCAGCTCGTTTTCCATTCGTCTTTGCACAATTCTAGTTAATATTTTTGACACGTGTGCTGTCAAACTTATTGTTCGAAAATTTTCACATCTATCCGCGCCTTTCTTTTTGGTATAGTTACTATGATGCTACGTTTGAAATCTTTGGTATCTCGCCTGTCTCATACATATAGCTTACAAGTTGGAAGAGACGTTCTGTTACTGCTTGTCCAGCGGCTTTTAGAGTTTCTGCTTGCACCTTATCTGTACCCGGCGCCTTACCATTTTTCAGACTCTTTAATGCTAATTCAAACTCGTCTCGAAGTATAGGATATCCCAAGTCATCATTTTCAATGTCTGATTCCTGTTCTAATGCAGTTAGTTCCTCTCCTGCATATAAATTCCCTATATATTCTTGCCATCTACTCTCTTTCTCCACGTTTTCTATAATGACGTTTATTATTATTATTATTATTTTTTTCTGTGTAGTAAGCTACTACATCTATCCCCATTTCTTGACAATGATGGATTTCTTCGTGTAGGAGGACGCATTCAAAATTCTGATTACGAATTCGATAAGAAACATCCTATTCTTCTGGGTAGTCGACATCACCTTTCAAATGTACTAGCTTCACGCGAACACATTAGACTTCTTCATTATGGTCCTCAATTACTCATTTCTTGCATAAGAGAACGGTTTTGGTTCACAAATGGTAGGAATTTAGTTCGAAAAATTGTACACAATTGTATCAAATGTTTTAAGTGCTCTCCCAAAACTATTAATCTAATAATGGGTAACTTACCCCGCGACAGAATTTCCCCAAATTTTCCGTTTGCTGTTGTAGGTACAGATTATGCCGGACCCATTTTAATTAAAAGCAAAAGCGGACGTGCTTGTACAACTACCAAAAGTTACATTTGTTTATTTATATGTTTCTCCACAAAAGCAATTCATGTTGAACTTGTTAGCGATCTTTCCACCCAAGCATTTTTAATGTGTTTAAGAAGATTTGTTGCTCGTCGTGGCAAGCCAGCGAAAATATATTCTGACAACGCCACCAATTTTGTTGGTGCGCACTCCACATTGAAAGAATTGTATAAATTTGATAAATTGAACAAAGATTCTCTCACTGATATTGCATCAAATTTAGGCATTGAATGGCATTTTATACCTCCCCAATCTCCGCACTTCGGCGGCCTTTGGGAAGCCGGCGTTAAAAGCATAAAGCATCACTTAAAACGTTCTATCGGAAATACTCTACCGACTTTTGAAGAATTTTATACTTTATTGGCTCAAATTGAATCAATCTTAAATTCAAGACCGCTTCATCCTTTGTCCTCTGACCCTCATGACCTCACCCCCTCACACCTGCACATTTTATAATTGGACGGCACATGGATACAATTCCACATCCTGATGTCACTGATACTGCTGCGTCTCGCTTAAAAAACTCTGCTCTTATTCAAAAATCGCAGCAACTATTTTGGAAAAGGTGGAAGTTGCAGTACATCTGTGAATTGCAACATCGCGTCAAGTGGCACGCAAATTGTGGTATGCTTAAACCTGGACAATTGATTATCCTTTAAGAGGACAACGCGCCTGTTTCTTCGTGGAAGCTTGGTCGTATAATAGAAACTCTTGGTGGTGGAGATGGAGTAAGTCGTGTTGCAACGATACGGACCAGCAGCGGGGCTTGTTAAGCGCTCTTTTGCGAAGGTTTGCCCTTTACCTGAATGTGAGTAGTGAAAGTGTTTAGTTCGAGTTTGTTTTATGTTGCGTTTGTCTGCGTGTAGTGTTTATAGATTAGAATTTATTACTCACAAAATGTTTGATTTAGTGTAAGAAATTAATTTGTTACAGGCATTTTCATTTTGTAAGTTTTGTTGTTTGAATAATATGCCTTCTTTTCGGGGCTCACTTTATGTTAAGTACTGTTACGTCATCATCGAACAATTCGGTATTTTGTGACAATAAATACCGTCAGTGCGTGCATTCTACAGTTGTCAGTGAAACATTATATACCGGCAGTGAGTGCGTGAAGTGACAGTCGTACTCGAGCCTTTACAGAAGCAAGTCGCATCAGAACCCTTGCAGAAGACGGTCGTGTGAGAGCTTTGAAAGCGAGACCGACACCATTCGTGCGTGTTACTGGTTCTCCGTAAAAAGCTTTTGTGCGTGAACGTTTCATTTGCCCACAGCGGCACAGGATAAAAGGTATTTATACCCTTTTATTAAGTAGTTTGGTGTAGTTGTAGTTATTACATAACCGCTCCACTGCTATCGTTATTGCTTGCAAACAGCAATTGGTCCTTCCCTATAATAGCATATCTTTATCAATTTATATCATCTCCTTAACCTCCCCCATTAATCATTGGTCCTTCGAGCCGGATTCACCAGTCTATGGTATACGCATGTCCTAAATTAAATATTATTTTGCATTCCAGCGAGCTTTTTAATTAATTAAATATTTTAGTTTTAAATTTGTGTTCAAGCTCCATATGTAGCGGGTTAAAATGTGTAAATATTATTTATACTGTCTTTAGATTAAATTTAGCGATTTCGCCGTAATTGAAACCAGCAAGCGTTTTAATTACAAACAAATCCATAATATAAAATTTGTCAGTTTTCAGTTTTAAATTTATTTTAGCGGTATAAAGCACAGCAACCTGAAAATTATAGTCGCCTTATACTTCTTAAACAAGAAAGGTAAAGGGATTTGCTTTGTATTTAAAAGCTATTGTACGTTTTCTATCACATGCAACCTTTTCAGTCAGTTTACGGTAAAATATTGAACATCTGCAAAGGGTAATAGAATGTAAAAGCTGAACGCTTCTTGCAAACACGTTAAGCTGCATCTTTCTTGCAATATGTTAAGCCACATGTTTTAAACTTTCCTGTGATCTTTTGATGGTAAAAGCCGCTCGGGTTGTTAAGCGGTACATCTTATCTAAACACTTTGTTTGACGAACCGTTAGTCATAAAACGTGATTTATTGGTTTATACGCTGTCTTACCTTTTCGTGCTTTGAACAAACTCATAATATTTTAATATTTCTCAGTGTACATCTTGAGCGGTACCGTTTTACAACATTTTATTGTAGGCCTTTCACAATAACAGTCACTATGGCTCCGAAGAAGGCACATGTGGTAGAACTCAATTACTGAAAACACGTATTATAGAAATGTTTGAGCTTTGTAACACTATACAAAGTGACCCAAGTTTAAGAACGTTGTTCCTTATTCAAACAAGGGAATAACTGACCTTTATACAAATTTCAGCAAAATTTTAATTGCGGTCTTAGCTTCATGTGACGAGGTAGAATCATTAACTTACAACGCTGTACGGAAGGAAGTAGATTCCGCTTATTTTGCATACTGCTGCATCTCGAAACGATGCAAGAAATGAAAGCACCACAAATCATCGAAAATGCTCCAAGCAGCACGGTATCAAAATTGGTACCGTTAAAGCTCCCACTCTTTAAGAATGAGGTAACTGAGTTCGCGTCCTTTATCGATTTATTTGACAGTCTGGTCTATAATAACGCGTCACTCACCAATATCGAAAAATTAAATCACCTTATTAATTGTTGTACGGGAGTCTTTAAGAATCGTTAAATCTGTACCCATTTCGGGGATAATTTTATTATTTCCTATAACGCCTTGCGTGAGCGATTTAGCAACCCGCGTTTATTGGCAACTTTGCATTGGAAAGCAATGAAAGACTTTCCACCTTTAAAATCAGAAGACCCTAAGAAACTTAGGGCACTTATTGATTGTTTTCAGAGAACCTTGCTGTTCTAACTAACTTAAAGTTTCCCACTGAACATTGGAACTTTATTCTAGTCGATTTGCTTTTAGAAAAACTCGATCCGTTCACTAGAAAACGCTTCGAACTCCAATCGGATCCGAAGCAAATACCTAATTTCGAGGATTTGAGATATTTTTAACTCAACAATGTGCAGCGTTGAAACCTTTTCTTCAACCGCACCTGTTTCTTATTCGACGACTGTCCATACATCTCACACATCAGTGCCTAAGAAATCCTCAGCGTTTCAATTTAAACCAAGAGTTTCTTCTAACGTAGTCTCACTGGACACACCAAGTAGCTCCAGTGACTCAAAGAATTCATTTTCGCACCATTGTCCTTCTTGCAAGGGCAATCACTTAATTTACAGATGTCAATCGTTTCTAAAGAAAACTCCGACAGAACGTTTCGACATTGTCAAACGCTTACGCCTTTGTTTAAATTGCTTACGAACAGACCATGCGTCCATGCAATGCAAATCTTATAATTCCTGTCGAACTTGCGCCAAGCCGCATCATACCTTGCTACATTTTGAACCGCAACCTGCTTCTAGCCGTTCAGCTGAACCGATCGCTACACACATGCATAAAAATGCCAATAGGACGCAGTCGGCCTCTCCTATTCCGGCAAATGTTTTGTCTTCACAGACGAATCCAAATCTTGGGGTTACTGTCTTACTCTCCACTGCTGTTGTGGAAGTTCAAGACCGGTCTGGTAGGTACAAACCGATCAGGGTACTCTTAGACCCTGGCTCCCAAGCTAGCTTTATTCGAGACGATTGCGTGAGCAAACTTTGGCTTCCACGCATACGTTCTCAAGTTCCGATTTATGGACTTGGGCAGACAACTTCAGCAGTCAATAGAGGTGCCGTCAGCTGCACTATTCGCTCTATGTTAGACTCTGAAAAATCTCTAGAAGTCACAACTTTTGTGCTTTCGTCAATATCTGGCAAATTACCTAGCGTTGAAGTTCCTAATAATTGGGAACACTTATGCGGCCTGCACTTTGCAGACCCGACCTGGAACTCTCCAGGAACTATTGACATGCTCCTTGGAGCAGATGTTTATCCGTTCATCATCAATGGCGGTGTTATACATGGCAAATTTCTTCAGCCTGCCGCCATAAATACAATTTTTGGTTGGACTATTATTGGTCCCACAAAAATCTTGCAGTCTAATACTGTCCAAGCATTTTTTACTTCTGTAGAAGATCCTATCGACCAGACCCTAAGGCGGTTTTGGAGATAGAAGAGTTGCCATCCAAGCCTTATACTTCTCCAGAAGAAGAAAAGGCAGATTTGATTTTGAAAACACGTTTTCTCGTGACCCTAGCGGTCGTTTTATTGTTGCGTTACCGTTCAACGATACTTTGCCCGTTTTGATAATTGCTTTGAGATGGCTAAAAAGACTATTTTCGTTGGAGCGCAAATTGCATGCTCAACCGGAGCTACGCGCCCAATACAACAATTTCATGCAGGACTATCTTGATGCGGGTCATATGGCATTACTCGATCTCTCCGCCCGTTGGGAACGAGAATTATTTTACCCCAGTCACCCTAGTGTTTAAAGAGAAGGTCATACTTCTAAATGTGATGGTTTGTGACGCCTCTGCTAAGGCTAAAACAACGCTGTCATTAATGACACTCAATTGGCTGGACCTAGTCTCCAAAACGACATTTCGTCAATCTTACTGAAAGTTTTGTACTCATCAGTCTTCGCTATGTACAAGTGATGTTCGCCAAATGTATCGACAAATTTTGGTTACCGAAGAACATCGAAAGTTATCAATTAATTGTTTGCGCCATTCTCCGCAGAAGAACCCATCAGGAACAGATCAGCTTAAAACAGTGACCTATGGTATTAGAGTCATCAGCACTGTATTAGCATGTAAAACTCTGGACAGTGGCAGATTAGCCATTGACGAAGGCAAAAGGTTTCCGTTAAGCCGCTGCTATACGGTCAAATCTATATTTGATGATTACAGTCGCCGTATGATGAAGATTATACAATCGGACCAGACGAAGGTTAAAGAACGAACTTATCCGTACTTTTAAAAATTGGCTAGGTTTGAACTTGAAATATGTGGAAAACGGTAATTCAGTTTCTATTTTGAGATAGGCATTCCGATCAGATTTGCCACATACTACGGCTCTCGATTTCGAATTCTGACGAATCAATAAAAATATTAGAAGTCTTCAGATAGGTCAACCTACAGAAGATATTGTCTCACCTTAGGTTAAACCACTTAAACACCAGATATGTACAAAGCGCAACATAGGCTGTTCACAAGTTGCCAGAATAGATGATCCATTAGGTTTCTAGCCCAAATAGACACTTAATGCAAAACGCCTAATCCAACCAATCTGTGGATGTTAGGTTTAAACTAATGACGAAAGACATCCCACCAGTACTTAAACATGATCGATCTCATTATGGCAGCAACTACAAGAATTGAGTTGGGCAATATTATCGTCATTAAAGTTACCATTGTGTGAAAGGATTTACCTTCGGAAAACCATTATTTCGCAAATGTCTACGTGTTGCATGGGATTTTGCGATAGCCAGCGAGGCTAGGGTAAGCAGCCGGTAGTACATACTCAGCTTCATAGAAGCTGCAAACTTTTACTGGACGAAATAACTGTACAATTGGTCGCTAAGTACAAACGTGACCTCCCAAGTAAAGACGCATTTCAATTCCACGTTTGGAATTATGTGCAACGCCGTTGGTATCAACCGATTTAACTTCTTTTACCATTCGGTCTTATCAAGGCTTGATTGACATCTACCGATGTTTCAGCGTGGAGTGATTCTACGGTCGCTCTCACTTGATACGTTCTCCACCTTTCGTTGGAAAACTTGGGCAAACTCGTGTTAGCCACAGCTCAAAGATCATTGCACCTAGCCGATGGTTTTATATTAAATCTTCGCAATAATCCGGCTGATCCTGCATCTCGGATTAATTACCAAGCGTTATTTCATGCTTCGCTATGGTGGGCGGGGCCTGATATGGCTTCACTATCCTCTAGTGACTCGTGGCCGCATCAACCAACATTGTCAACCTGCAAATTGCTGAGGTAACAACGGAAAGAAGATCCTAACATTCTTGCCGCTCAAACTATGATCCAAACGTCAGTTGACAAAAGACTAAGTCGCTTTTCATCGTTATATAAAATCCGAAGAAGCATCGTGGCTTACATTTATAGATTTTCTAAACCCATGGCTCAACGTCATACGGGTCCCTTAACAGACATTGAATTACACTGAATGCTCTCATGATTATAGTTCGGCATGTACAAAATTAGAAAACATTTTCAAAGGAAATGAGCTTCGATATACAGGCAAACCGTGAGAAGTTACCTAGGAAGCTATGAAAACTTTCTCCATTTGAATGATCCACAATAACATCTTAAGAGTAGGTGGGCGCTTGACACATTCTTAGCTTTCCTGATTCAGAAAAGTTTCCTAATGACGTTATTGCCTAAGCCACAGATTAACCGAACTGATCATTAGTATAAACTCACTGAAAGGTATTGCCATCTGTGTAATACCACAGCGTATCTTATCCAACAGAATGTTCTGGATCCTGTGCGATTAAAGATTCATATCCGGAAAATTATTTATCATCATGTCATAGACGTTCGTACCAAACCGTGTCCTGGTAACTCCTCCTATGGCAGACCTACAGGCTGACGTATTACCTCCAAATCACAACCGTTCAGTATTGTTGGTGTTGATTTTGCTGGCTCTATATAATTGTAAAGGCTAACCGGCTGACGAGGCTCTAAATCTAACAAGAAAGAACAGCGCTATATTTGTATTTGTTTGTTTTGACACACTATAGGCAACATATTGAAAATTGTTTCGAAAGCATTTGTCGGCAGCACAGCACAGTATGCATATGAAATCTTGCAGTCTGAAAAGCACGACAGAAAACGGTAGCAGCCTTCTGAAATTGCTATTGCGTTCAGATGTATGAGGGCCTAGCAGTACAGTACAAAGATAATAACCAAATAGGTTATAGAAATTGTAGGGTTAACCACAGGCCATTATGCTTGGGGAAAAGGATAAGGAGAAAGAGACAGGGCAGAATACGTTCTAAAAGCTTTTTGGGGAATTAGTTTACAATTGAGGATAAATTACAAGGCCATGTTGAGATAGGAGAAAGATGAGATGCTAGACCTAGGATCAGATAGTGACTATGTGCAGACTGTGCAGACATTTCAGGACAATCTGTAGGTTACGTTCAGAAGTAAGAAACAATGATGCAAGCGTCTAACCAGTTTGGTCCAGGACTGAAGACCTAATGATGATGATAAGAACCACCTGGCTCTGGAAGTTAAGTTAAGTTTTTACAGTACCACGCGTGTCAATTAAATAATTTATACTTCCTTCCCGTAATTTTCTTTGACCTTCGTCCAGAATCAAAATCAGTTGGGATAATTCTAATTACGTATGTTAGGGATTATAGAATTTTAAGATGTGAAATTACTTCGCGTTTGTGCTGAGAACTATTTTTGTGGCGGAAGGCGCTGTTATTTTGCTGCGTGCTTCGTTTCCAGATTCATTCTGAGGGGTTAGCTCGTGATAGTAGTTACAATAAATATATTCCACGTTCAAGCATTCTTTACAATTTCTATCTTAGCAAGAAACAGGTTTCAGTTTTATTGTTAAGTTGGCCCTAAGAGTTAATACTACAACGAATACACGTACAGCAGACTCACATAGAAGATGTACAATTATACAAAGATATCCCAAACAACGTATGCACTACTTTGATCTTAAAATTCAACCGCAATTAGTTTACAGTTCTTAATATAGGAAGTACATGTAACAAAGCATAAAAGCCATCGCCTCGATTTATATTTGTTATAGGCTTTAATCGCAATAAAATCGAAATAAAATAGCCGATCAAAGAACACATATAATTGCTTTAATATTTAAATAATTGAGCGCTACTACACACCATATCACAAAAAAATTTTTTAATACTCACACATATCGCATTTAAAAATAAAATTATATATACAAATAAATAATTATCGACTAATAAAATCCAGTCTATCCAAAATTTTCAAAATGATGTATAAAATAAGGATACTTTCGACTTTTATTGACATCATCACAGGCCGACATGACGCTCTTGGTTAAAGGGCGAGGACCACAACTAAACACTCCAATTTTACTAACGTAACTGTGCTTTTTTTGCACAAACTTTAGGAACGATGTCATATCAGGTCTGCCGAAATGGTTGACTGCTTTTAAACCAGTAAACATCGATGTTTTAGCCAACCGTTGGAAATGGTTTTCGCAGATGTACTACAAAACAAAACAACATATATATATATATATTTAACGTATTTGATCTACTTACCAACATGGTCGTCCTCAGATCGAATTTATGAAAAAATTGAGTTATGAAGATGTGTATTTCTAAAACGTTTGTGACGTCTTTTTTCTCGACGTCTCTTAAGACGTCGATAAACCATTCGAAGTGTTTGTGCGATGGGCAAATCCATAAGAAGTATACCTAAAATAAGTGTGTTAAGTATTTTGAAATTTGCAGTCTAGGACTATGTAGCCAGGTCAAACGACACAGCAGTGTTACATGTCAAAATTGGCAATGTACCATTTTTAGATTTAGTTATAATTATAAGTAAATTGCCGCGTTGTTTTAAATTAATAACGCCAACTTCCGTCGTCGCTGACAGTCGCGTCTGCACAGAGTGAATGCGGGGATGCGCAAGTGTCAAAAGCGAGATTATGCCACGAGCCCTCGCCGAAGCAACATCTATCTGTATGGTGTGTCTTTCTTTTTAGGAATAGGTATGTAGGTTCCTTGTATCTTACCTTTTATCGTACCCGTTACCTTATCTTCCTGCTATTCCCCTACGAGTGCAGAAGTTACGTTAGGATGGATGAAAATCTGGAAATTCAACATGGCGTGACAAAACCCAGAAATTACCGTTGGACCCTGAGATTAAGTTCCGATCTGCCACCACGTGAGTAATTTGATTTTATTTAAATTGTGCTTGCAAATTGACTTAAAAAGCGGTTGCATCACTCTTAAAGCGTGGTCGGTATATGTTACAAAATAGCGCGTGTAACTATAACAATGCCGCCCAACGTGAGCGGCATTGCTATAGTTTTACGCGCGTGTAATTCCCCCGCCATTTTATAACATACCGACCATGCATTCGAGTGATGCAACCGCTTTTTAAGTCAATTTGTAAGCACAATTTAAATAAAATCAAATTACTCACGTGGCGGCATTTTGGAACTTAATCTCAGGGTCCAACGGTGATTTGTGGGATTTGTCACGCCATGTTAAATTTCCAGATTTTCATCCGTCCTAACGTAACTTCTGCACTCGTAGGGGAATAACAGGAAGATAAGGTAACAGATAGGTAAAATGTAAGATACGAGGAACCTACATACCTATTCCTAAAAGAAAAGACACACACCATGTTACGTGCCAATCAAATTGGCCCTTAAACATTGTTTTAGGTTAATTTTGATGTGCGGAAGTTTCGCGCCACAAATTTAAAAGACGCGGTGCGCGTATTTCCGTCACGTCAATAGTGGGTTGGACGAATAACCTCGCGCCGACGTGTAAAAGACAAAGAGTGGGGACAAGTTTCCTGTGCTCTCTGTAACGTTGCTTTTTGCCTGGAACCTTCGAGTGGAGTGGACGAATGAGGTATCATATCGTGCCTTATCTTTATCTATGTAGATTTCCTTTGCCTAATTATCTTTGTTTGTCACCCTTTACCATGTTCCCGTCTTTCCCTGCATAGGTAGGATGAAATTTGCAGCCGCCTAGGCGAACCGTACTGCACGACCCTAGATGAACGAGCCCATGACTGACGTAGCTGGTCGGAGCGCTTGAAGGAACGTTGGCAGGAGTCACCATCTTTAACTACCTCAAAAGGGCCTGCAGTAGCCTGATGGACTTTAGAGAAGCCAACTTTAACTCAATCCCGCCGCACGCCGGATGTCTTATGTGAGTACTCTCTCTGTTAATTTGTTTCGCTATTATAATCCATTGTCTTAAATGTATATATTTTTCCGATAATTGCGTCTTAATTTTGTGCATTGGTGACGTCATTGGCAGATGAGCGCGCCCAAAATCTGTATAAGATTAGCGCTACCAACTGCCGATGGTGTCTAGTAAACCCCGCTTGCGGTGTTGTATTTATCGAACTTTTAAATGTAAGAATCCGTTGTAAATGTAAGAATTTGGCGCCCAACGTGGAGCTCGAACCCACGACCCTGAGATTAAGAGTCTCATGCTCTACCGACTGAGCTAGCCGGACTAAAGAAGAGATGTGTTGTAAGGCCAGACGTTCAGAGAAATAAGGGTTTAAATTTCTAAGTAACTGATCGATAATTTCAGATTCTGAGGGTTTATTGTCGAGTCTGCTATATAAAGCTTCTAATGAGGTAATGAAGGAAACAACATTTTCGTCAGGACCTTGGGTTCGATTTCGTATCTCGTTCCAAAGGTCGGTAATATAACCATGCGGAAAAAATCTCGCTTTAGGCACGCAACTAACTCCTCCCAGGTAGAAATTTGGTCTCGGATGTTCCTGTACCAGATCAACGCAGAGTCGGAAAACAAGTCACCTGCTGAAACAAATAAATCTTGATCGGTACACTGGCGAGAGATTTTGAAATCATTAATTCGGTCAAGGAAGGACGATAAGGAGACTTGCGAGTCAAACCCTTGAAAAGTGAGACCCCATTTGTAAACAGGTATGGATTTTCCTACTGGTTGAGGTGGAGCAAGTACGAGATTTGAAAACGGTAACAATATATCTACGTCTGCGTTTGGATTGAGTCTTTCAAGCACAATTCCTTCAAGTAATAATATTTCCGACAATAAATTTTGTTTAGCTTGGGTCGCTTGTTCGTCGTCATATAGGGATAATAATTCGATACGCTGTTTGACATGCATTATTCTCGAAACTAATCGCCTTAGCTCAATATCCCTAGGACCAGGATCTATTCTATTTATTATACCAGAAATGTCATCCAAAGACAGTTTAATTTCAGATACGTTGTGAGGCCAATCGGAAACGATTTTCTTTAAGATAGGACCGCCTTTCATTTTCTGGGCTAAAATGGCTCGAAGTTGTGATCGACGATCATTTTGATTTGATGCAGAGGTAATATTCCTACACTCAATCTCGTAGATGAGCTCGAGAGATTTTAGATGTGAAATATTTATTTTGAATTTATATTTGAGAAAATATATTTCAGGTGTACAATACTGAGGTAAATCAGAAGGTAAAAAAACGATACAGCTACTTCAAGTCAGTACGATAAGATATTTAAGGGTGAAAACTTTCTATGAAAACAATCATAAGGAATACTATTCAAATTGAATCACGCTAAGTAACCAAAAAACTGAAGAAACGTTTAAAACTATATGCGGGCAAGGTTAGTATTTCATAAAGGGATATATCATTAATAAACTACAAAAAGGCACTCCAAATTATAAAAACACGTAGGTAATGTATTATTTAAGAAATAAAACAAAAACTATTAATCTAGCATTTTCAAAAGATACTCTAAAGGGGCAATTTACTACAATAAACGTTTGTAAACATAAGGTGTCTTTAAAAGTAAGTTTGAATATCCTATCAAACAGGTAAATGACTAAAGCACTTTTTTGTAAACACACAAGATAATTTAGGTATTTTCTTTAAAAAAACAAGAGTTATGTTTTAATCTGATATAAATAGATAATTTTCATAATAAACTGTGTTTAAGGGGTAATTTGATTGGCACGTAACAACCACTCAAGATAGTTGTTGCTTCGTCGAGGGCTCGTGGCTTAATGTCTGATTTCAACACTCACGCACCTCCGCATTCACTCTGCGCACATGCGACTGTCGGCGACAATGGAAGTTAACATTTTTAATTCAAAAAATACGCAGGAATTTACTTATAAATTATAACTAAATCTAAAACATGCTACATGCCATTTCGACATGTAACAACGCAAGCTTTGTTTGTGTGGTGTATTGTGAGTTAGAGGTTTATTTTTTAAGGCTATTGTACATGTTTTTTTATTGCTAGAATTTACTGTTAATCGAATAATTTATAATATGGGTAAAGGTAGCTAATTGTGAAAAGATATCCAGCCACCTTGGTGACGAAATCGTATTTGGAGGAGTCCCGTTAATTAAAAAATTTCTTGAATTTAACAAATGGTTAGTGTTTATGGTACGGTAGAGAAAGGTAACGTATGAGGCGATAAATTTTAGAAAACTGAAAGCAAAGAGACCTATCCGCAATAACCTCCTGTCGAGTAGCGAAAATATCGACGAAATTGCTGGGTCAAACAGGTTGGCGCCCTTGATTTTGACAATTTCTAGACAAGTGTGTATTGTAAATAGTTTTGTCTTTTAACTATTTTATATGTTTAGAATGTATTATTTTTATCATTTTTCCAAAAGAACCCAGTCCCCCACAATTAGCTGGTACATTATATCGTTCCTGCCCCTTATGGACAATTTGAAATTCTTAACGTAGCGTTATTTTTACCCGTAACATATGATACAGACCCAGGATCCACTATATCAGATATCCTTAAATTTTGTGACGTTGCAGTATCTGTTCCGCTTATATTGTAAATAATTAAAGCTAAATTTTATTTTCTGTTGAGTTTGTTGATTATTTACGTTCGTCTCGGTATATTTAAATTTGTTAGAGTAAAATTTCCATGTTTACTTCATGCACACGCCAAGTGCCGCGAGTGATAAGACTGTGTTATTCCGCATGTGCAAGAACAGTATTAACTGGAAAATCCACGAAGCAAGAAAGTATCGATTTGTCGTTCGAGCAGATCGCATCGCTGCTTACATGTTCTACGTAGAACTCTAATTAGACGAACCGCTTTTTTTTAGAACACCGCTATCTACATAAATGTGTTTCGCTACACCCGCAAAAGGAAGAGTCGATTTTACATTGTTTTTTCGTTGGCACGGCTTCGTAAATAACAGGTGAGTGCTTGGAGTAAGTGTTTGATCCAGTTAAAACCATTAATTATATGTTGTTTGTTAATTAACACTTAATTTTTTGCATACATGTCTATTTCTTTCTACCACAGAGCTATTCGAAATTCACCGCAATATTTTACAATATCAATTAATGAATTATTGTCAATGACGATAGGGGTACATTTTGGGATGAGAGAATAGATAAAAACAACGAGGTGACGACCTGTATCGTCTCAAACTCTTAACATTACTTTATATATCTTACCTTTTTACACGCAACGCCAGAATATCTATTTGTCGAAGTACCAAAAACAAGGTCGTTCAATATAGAAGCATACGGTGTCACTCCAATACCACCACCAACCATAACCGCAACTTCAAATTTATACCAGTCTTGATTACCACCCCCAAACGGTCCTTCTATCAAAATCTTCGGATGCCTTTCTGGATTGTAATTACAAGGATCGAAGTAGTTCCGCAACTTCCACGTCCAAGGTCCTTGTGCTTTAATATGACAGGATAGGAAGTTTTCGTGCGGCGCTGATGTTAGAGTGAACGAATGAAATTCTTGTGGTTTCGTTGCAGAACAAGCTAGGCGCACCCACTGGCCTGAGAGGTATTTTAAATTAGGCGGTCGATAAAATTTGATCTTGATAACGTCTGAAGGAAGTAGCTCGGTTTCAATGACGTCTAAAGGTATATATCGCGTTCTAAAGCTGACAACCTAAAACTTCTCAAATGCAGTTGTAATATGATACATAATACCAACCTTGTCTAAAACGAAGAGAATCCCTGGGCCGATAAAGAAAATCCAAAAGCGGGGCTCGCCTGTTAGCTTTGCTAAGCCATGAATTAAACACAATAAGTAGAAAATTACGTATAAAGAATGTGTTGCCCAAAAAAAGCTGTACGCTTTTTTTCTAATAATGGGATGAGCAAATATGACGATGATGCACATTAGAATAAACAGTAGAATTCCAGTGACACCTGAAACATATTTAATTAGTTAGTGAGTCAATTTCGAAACGTTCACAAACAAAATAGGCTGTATTTTAGGGTTGTTTCGCTACCTACATCTTCAGCGGCAACTGTCTTGTAATAATTGTGTTATTTTCTGCTTTATTTTTACATATCATTTGTTGTTCGTGTTTGTCTGCGTTATCTGTTAATCTATTTATTTAATTCTTACTTTTGTTACAATAATACAAATGAACATACACTTACTTTCCCCTAGTCCCCAGGCACTGCATAACCCTGGGTCAAAATTATTGTCCCCAAATTCGGTTACTAGTGTTACATTCCAAATTTGGCAATGTACATTGTTAAATATGTAGAGAAATTCCCGCGAATATTTTTGAATGAACTTGTCAATTTCCGTCATTCCGGACAGTTGAGTTTGCGCAAAAGAATGCGCAGGCGCGGAGTGAATGCTGTGGAAATTATGCAATGCTGGATTCGTGATGAAAAAGTGTAGTTAATTATAACACATAATCAATATTTAGTATATTCACAATAATTAGTATAACAGCACTTCTTTTATGTACAAGTTAACAGTCATATTATATTAATCAATTATATAGTCGGTAAAACAGTAAACATAATATACGGAAGTATAAACTATTTAAATCAAATGGCGGGAATTGTTACATGCCGAAAATCGGCATGTAAACATTTCTTATTTTAGTTTTAAATTTGTAAGTGAATTCGCGCCAATAATTTAAAAGACTTGTGCGTGCATTTCCGTCACTTTAGATAGTTGCGTCGGCGCCAGAGATTGCGCAGACGCGGAGTGTGAAAGGGAGTGGTGATTTCCGTTACGTCGGGACTATTGAACGAATCGTCAAACCGTGTGGTTATCTGTGTGCCGTTTATCTTGTCTTCTCTTTCAGATATGTAGGTTTCCTGCCTTGTACCTGTTATCCTTTCTCGTACCAGTATCCTTTACCGTTCCGCTACAAAAAAGAAGAATACAAATTAATTTGGATTCGTCGAGGGGGCAAAGGACGACCCACGCCCAACTGCCGCCAAATAGCTGTCCTGTTGTGAAGAGCTCCATAGTTTACGTGAGTACACTTATCTTTTCCTATAATTGCAATAAACATTTTTGCATGTGATAATAATTTGTAACATAAATATGACGTAACCCCTTATTGCGCAACATTATGCATGTATTTTTTATGTTAACAACTGTCGTAGTGACTCTTATACATTACGCGCCGAGACTTTAACAAGTATACCTTAGAGTAGAGAACCTTAAAGTATAACAGCTCATAAGATTATGAATTCTTCACAAATGGCGCAAGTACGCGGAGTGTGTGATACGACAGATTAGACTACGAGGCCTGAAGCTGAGAACAGCTACCTGTATTGTGTGTCTATCTTTTCTCTTTTTTAGGATGTAGGTTCCCTTTTACCTTATTTTCGCGTACCTCTACCTGTATCCTTCTCATCCTACCTACGTACGAGCAATAGAGGATGGACGGATAAATTTCGACTCAGCAAATGACGTGATGGACCCACAACGAGATGGCCCTGGGATATAACTGTAAGGCGCGATTTAAGTGAGTACATTGCTTTTATTTATATTGTAAATTGAGAATTGTATTACTTTTAAACGTGTTTGGTATTTGATGCAAATGTCGCGTAATTTGCCGCATAATCATGTTATTTTTTTTATTTATTTATTTACTAACAGTTTTGTTTGGTCTATCGTCTAACAATTAAGATAGACCGGGATTTTAGAGTTAGTGTAGTGTGTGTGGTTATGTTGGTGCTTTAGCCGTGTCTAGGATTTTTATTCCAGTCTTACAGCGTGGAGACATTGTGTGCACCGTTGAGTTGTTGCAGTTGTTCTGGATATGGTTCACCCTTACTCCGTTACTATAGTCGCGGAGTCTATGTGTTCTTCAGGGCATCTGCTGTCCCTCAACGGTTATTGCTCACCCCTTCTCCAGTCTGTCTGTGACCTAGACTTCGATACCGTCCCTGCCACGAAGGATGCAGCACTTACTTATTTAGGTGTTGGTTTGTAATATGATTGTTGTATGTGCTGAACGTAGTGTGTTGTGTTTACGTTTGTATGTGGGTATCTGTGTGTGTTTGTTTGTGGATCTGTGTATTTGTATATGTACCATTGGCTTTGTTGTTTGTTGATTGTTTCTGTTAGTCTTTGCCTTTGCTCCCGACCATCGGCAGCCGGAAATTGGGAACGTTGGCTTCGAATTGGCCTGTTTTGCGTGCTCCGTGACCATCGGCAGCCGGAAATCCCGGATACACGCAGGCTTTGCAACTCTGGTACTATATTTTGTTTTGTGTGTGTGTGTGTATGTGTGTATTTGTGTGTGTGTGTGTGATTGTGCCATTGAAATTGGGATTAGCATAGCGCTTGTGTTCATATGAGTCTTTGCCTTTGATCCCGACCATCGGCAGCCGGAAATCTGGATCATTGGCTACGACTTGGCCTATTTGCGTGCTCCGTGACCATCGGCAGCCGGAAATCACGGATGCATCGCAGGCTTTGCGACTCTGGCACTTTGTGTGGTTTGTGTCTATGTTCTGTTATGTGTGCAGGTTATGTGTGCAGGTTATGTGTGAGTGTTCATGATGTTTTGCGATCCCAGTACGCAGGTAGTGTAGGTGTTGTTTGGTGTTTAGTGTTAGTGCTATTTGTTATTTCAAAAAGTTACACTGAAAGAGATAAGCTTATCACGATCCTTCCCAAAGTAGATAGCCAATCCCTTGGTCATTTATCCTGGGATTTCTCCTATCCGCCACCTGGAGACGTGCCCAATCGGTTTAACGAACCGCATGGGAATCAAGTCCCTTACTTTTAAAGGCATCGCCTCTACAAGCCCGTTGGTATCCCTTTCATTCCGCACCTCACGGTCAACTGCCCTCCTAACCACATCGCATTTTTTAACCTGGGAAATGCGGGCGTATACGGTTTACATGACAGTTTTCGACGAAAATTTGAGTTTTTCATGAAAATTTGAGTTTTCGACGAAAGTTTGGGTTTCCCCCGGAAATTCGCGTTTTCCGCGAAAACCCGAGTTTTCCACGAAAATTCGAGCATTTCACTGAAATTCAAGTTTTCTACGAAAATTCGAGTTTTCCGTGAAAATTGGAGTTTTCCACCAAATAGCCAGTTTTCCACGAAAATTCCCGTTTCCACAAAAATTCCGGTTTTCCACAAAATGTACAGCTTTCCACAAAAATTACAGTTTTCCATGAAAAATCAAGTTTTCCACGAAAAGTTTCAAGTTTTTCGCAAAAATTTTCAAGTTTTTCACGAAAATTTTCAAGCTTTTCACAAAAATGTTCCAATTTTCACGAAATTTCTAGTTTTCACAAACATTCGAGTTTTTCACGAAGATTCGAGTTTTCCACGAAAACCTGTTTTCAACGAAAACTCAAATTTTAGACGAAAATTCGATTTTCCGACGAAAATTCGAGTTTTCGACGAAAATTTGAGTTTTCCGTAAAAGTTCGAGTTTTCCACGAAAATTTCAGTGTTCCCCGAAAATTCCCGTTTCCACAAAATTACAGTTTTCCACGAAAATTCAGTTTTCCACGAAAACTACAGTTTTCCACGACAACTCAAGTTTTCCACGAAAATTTTAAAGTTTTTCACGAAAATTTTCAAGTTTTTCACAAAAATGTTCAAGTTTTTCTGGAAAATGTTTCAGTTTTCACGAAATTTCGAGTTTTCACAAACATTGGAGTTTTTACGAACATTCGAGTTTTTCACAAAGATTTGAGTTTTCCACGAAAACCTGAGTTTTCGACGAAAATTCGTGTTTTCGACGAAAATTTGAGTTTTCGACGAAAATTCCAGTTTTCGACGAAATTCGAGTTTTCCCTGAAAATTTGAGTTTTCGACGAAAGTTTGGGTTTCCCACGGAAATCGCGTTTTCCGCAAAAACCCGAGTTTTCCACGAAAATTCGAGCATTTCACAGAAATTTAAGTTTTCTACGAAAATTCGAGTTTTCCGTGAAAATTGAGTTTTTCGCAATATTTCCAGTTTTACACGAAAATTCCCGTTTCCACGAAAATTCCAGTTGTCCACGAAATGTACAGCTTTCCACAAAAATTACGGTTTTCCACGAAAAATCAAGTTTTCCACGAAAAGTTTCAAGTTTTTCGCAAAAATTTTCAAGTTTTTCACGAAAATTTGCAAGTTTTTCACGACAAATTTCAAGCATTTCACGAAAATTTTCAAGTTTTTCACGAAAATTTTTAAGTTTTTCACGAAAATGTCCGTTTTCACGAAATTTCGAGTTTTCACAAACATTCGAGTTTTTGACGAAGATTCGAGTTTTCCACGAAGATTTGAGTTTTCCGCGAAAACCTAAATTTTCGACGAAAATTCGAGTTTTCGACTAAAATTCGAGTTTCCGGCGAAATTTAGAGTTTACGACGAAAATTCTAGTTTTCCGCGAAAATTCGGGTTTTCTATATAAATTCGAGTTTTCCACGAAAGTTTGGGTTTCCATGGAAATTCGCGTTCTCCGCGAAAACCTGAGTTTTTCACGAAAATTCGCGCATTCCACAGAAATTTAGGTTTTCTATGAAAATTCGAGTTTTCCGCGAAAATGTGAGTTTCCACGAAAATTCGAGTTGTCTGCGAAAATTGTAGTTTTCCACGAAAATTGTCGACAATGCCACTGCATTTAGAGGTTTTAACCTTCGGAGCATGTAGGAGAAATGGACTATATTTGGTGAGAACTAAGCCTTTTAAAGGAGACGACTTGATTATCGACTGTGGTCGAATACAGACATGCATAGTGCAGTTACGAATTTAATGAAGTGATTCCTTTCCTTGGTACTTTTTTCCTATATCTACAAAATTATCTTGAAGTTGTCGACGTGGACAGTTTGTCTGTATCGAGCAAACTCCCGCCGAAGAATCCACGGGCCTCTGAGGCGTAGGATGCAACCGGGCTTTTAGTGATCCACCCGGTCAGTTTTTGTTTGTATACCACCTACCACGCCAGTTGTGCAACCCAATCTGTGAGCATAATATTTGTTACATACCAACTGGCATGTATCATGTTTAGATTTAATTTGTAAATAAATTGCCGCGTATTTTTAAATGAATACGCCAACTTCCGTGGTCCCTGACAGTCGCGTCTGCACAAAAGTGATGCGGAGTGCGCGCGTCGTGTAAAAAGACGCCATTAAGCTACGAAAGATGGACGAAGCCACAACTATCTAGTGGTGTGTGTGTTTTTTGTACCTCAGGTATGTAGGTTCTTTTTTATCTTGCCTTATCGTTCCTTTACCTGGTGTTCCTTCATCCCCAACGAGTGGAAAAGAGTTTTAGTGCGGATGGAAATTTGATGACGTAACCCAACCTCACAAGCACCAAGGGATTCTGAGATTAAGCTACGAGATCCCACAACGTGAGTAATTTGTTTTGATTTAAATTGTGCATGCAAAGTTGACTTAGATAGCGATTGCATCACCCTAAAAACGTGGTCGGTATAAGTTACAATATGGCAGGTAAATTTGTCGCGTAATTATGCGTTAAAGTATAACAATGACGTGTAGTTATTCGCGAGTTTAACATATTTTACGTTAAGGGAAATTTAATCTTAAATAAATTTGTACGTATGATTTAAAAATATTACAACATAAATTCATTTACGTAAGTTTTGAGAGAACTAAACAGACCACTAAAAATGTAGGCAACTCCACCCCTCAATAATCAAACACTCTACAGCATTTTAACTCCCCAAAACTTACCTGTCATTGTTTGAAAGAGCCAAAAAATTATTCCAGGCTTGTAATCTGATGGAAAACGAATCTCGTTGGTTAAACATCTTAAATTTTCAATAGGTTGCGTCGAGATGTGATAAAAATTGACAATATGTCCTATTGTGTGTATTAACGAAAAAAATAAAGCCGTACATGCTGCTATTTTATGAAACTGTATGTGTGCGTCTAGCGGAATGTATTGCTGAATTGAAAACTCCTTAAGCTTTGTGAGAAAATTCCTTGACATGGTTAGAAGTAGGATGCAGTAACAAAACGATAACGATGCTGCTGAACCTCTTGTTATTGCAATACCGACGCCCATTATGTGACGTAAGTCGGTGTGTTCGTTCATAAATGAATAATCTGAAAATAAACGTGACACGTTAGTTACTTAAAAGCTAAGCATTAACTAAATTTGTTTATAAGTAGTGATTTCTATATTTAGACTAACACTTTTCCTTTTGCAAAAATAGTAGCACCCGTACACACTAACTTGCATAAATATATAACGTTCGGGCATAGATCCTCTTGATTAACCTATCTAAGTTGACACTTCCAGATAGTACCAAGGCCTTGTTGTTTACGTATGCACGAGTCGCATGTATTTATACGGATATTTTGTGTATGGGATATTTTTTTTTACTTTCTAGTTACCGCTTGAAGCGAGCGGACGTGTTTTTCAGTGCTCCCGCTTCTGCAGTAAACAAGTAAATTTTTAAATAATTTAAATATAAATATTCCATCTTTAAGAATACGTGTACTTTAAGATTCTTTAAAGTCGATCTTTGGGTGTAATTAGTGGTGTAGCACTTGAAGGTCGAGTAAACAAGCGGTAAGTACTTCCGGTACCGCATTCCAATAACGCCTGTTTAAATTAGTTTATTTCTAAATTTAAAGTCTGGTATTTTATAAATTTGTTTTTGAGGTAATTAGTTAGTTTGAATTTTAAATAAATAAATACAGTTTTGTTATAGTAGATTTTTAATTGCGTATATTTATTGGGCTTGCTATCTTATTTCGTCCTCCTTGTTATTTTGACGTTAGTGTTTATTTTATTTCTCATAAATTTGAAATTTCATTTGGCGGTTTATTTGAATAAATAAATAAAAACAAAGAAGTTTAAGGGTCATTTGAAATCTAGGTCTTTTATTGGAGCAGCGTTTTTGTTCTGTAGTAGTTGTTGTTTTGCAGTTTAGGTGTACGTTTTAGCTTTGAGTTTATTTAGCGTCGTCAGGGCATTTTGATCTGGATTTTGTTTGTTCTTGTTTTTGTTGTCTGATTTTTCAGTATGGTTGTCCATCGAGATGAGGAGCCGTTGCTGAAGAAGAAGAGGGGTGGTAGGTCCGAGTCAGTCGGAGGCTGGAGCGATCGATAAGGTCGGAGAGAAAGAGATCGTGGTTAGGGAAGAGAAGTCGGAGTCGCAGCCCGACGGGGAGGTAGTCGTGTCGCAGAGGGAGCCTGGGTCTGTGGTGGTGGAGTCGGAGGGGCCGGCGCCCCTTGCGTGTGTGGCCGGGCCTGAGTCGCCCGCTACGTTGCGGGTCGACTAGCAGCAACGGAAGCGTTGCGGCTAGCGATCTAGACAAACAGGATCTTTTGATGTTCCGGGCGAGAAAGGCGCACGGCCTTATACACAAGCGGGTCCCTGCCACTTCGTCACCGTGGACGACAGGAAGGTGATTCGCAACGCCGCGGACGAGTTCCGAGACGTTGCGAATCAGCTTTTGGGGATGGTTAGAGGTCTTAGTATGGTGCGAGGCGAGGTGAAAGAGGCTGTGGCGGAGGTAGCAGTCGCACCGGCAAGGACGGTGCAGGTCGCAGTAGGGCAGGGGGGATCAAGAGGTCGCTTGGTCCCAGGGGTAGCCTCGTATGTAGGTGCAGTGGCGAAGAAGGCAGCGTCGACGGTCGCGGTTCGTTTCGACGCCAATCCAGGGGTTAAAGAAGACGTCATGGCGACGTTGAAGAAGAAGGTTGATCCGGCCAAGGATGGGTTTGTTGTTGTCGAAGCACGTCGGACGCGTAGGGGTGGCGTTGTTGTAGAGTGTGCTGGTCCGGAGGACGCCAAACGGTTGCAGTCGACGGTGGGCGGGGCTAGCGGCCCTTAATTAAATTATAATGTATGGGATATTTAAGAAAAACGTGGAACTAATCGTAAATATTTTTAAATTTATAAATAATGAAGCGAAATAAAAAAAAAGTACTTACGTATAAATCGTTCAACAAACAACGCTATGGTGACTACGTAGAATATAAACAAATAAAAAATATTCTGACGATTTTCTTCCAAAAACGTCGTAAGTCCATCCCACTTTTTTGCGAAATAATTATGTTCGGTTTCAGTGATGCTCTCGATTTGGAAACTTGTCATTCTAAAAAATAATAAGTTGACTGTAATTCAATACACAATTTTTGACTGAATCTTTTGGCGTTGTTGTTTTCTTCCTTTATAGAAATAACGAACGATTATTCAAAGACAACAACTACGCCATATCGTCATTCGTGTGAGCACTTAAAAATTGTTTTCTTATTTTGAGAAATAAAAAGTTATGCATATCGCAAGAGATTGAACTAGAGTTTTATTTGTCAAGTAGGGTTCCTTTATAACAATGCACAAACGGTCAGAAAACCTTTGCGAATTTGTAACGTGTTAAGTGAATTAACTCGTAACATGCTTTTTTTAATTATTAGATATTGTTACGTGCCGAAAATTTCGGCACTAGACATTTTTAAATGTGTTAAAATTAAATTAAAATAAATAAGTGCGGGAATTTCGCGCCATAAATTTAAAAGACTTGTTGCGCGTATTTCCGTTACTTCAGAAGTGCGTTGCGCGAATTTCGCGCCGACGCGTGTGGACGAAGGAGAGTGGGAAATTTCCAAAAGACGCGTTAGGACTTGCCTTCGAAACGTGTAGATCCCCTTTTTTTCTCGTATCTTTGATTATCGTTCTTTATAAACCCGTTCCTGTCGTTACTTCTACATAGGAAGAAGACGACCGAATTTGAAGGCAACCTGGCCTAGGAGATCCACGACCAGAGAACCATCATTAAGTAATCCGGATTCAAGCCGCCACCATCATGAAGTAATTCGGAAGGAAGCTTTGCCTATTCACGTAAGTACCCCTTAGGGGTCATGTAAAATGTGCATATATTAAAAATGTGTTGTAATAATCTGCATATTGTGTGATGTCATTGACAATTGGAGCGTTAATTTCCACATTAGGTAATATCGTTACCAACTGTCATTTGTGTCGCATGTACCGCGTTTACAGGACTGTATTAATATCTAAATTTCCATCTCTTTATTGTATTTTGTATAAAATAAAAAGAAATCCTTTGTTGCTAAATCCAATTTCTCTTGAGAAAAAAATCCCCAACAACCGTATGTAGCAACAGCTTCTAAATTACCCAAAAATTAAATTTACAACTGTTGGGGATTTCTAAAATTACTACGGTGTGAAGTTACTTCATGTTTGTGCCGAGAACTACTTTTGTGGTGGAAGGCGCTGATGTTTTGTTAGGTGCTTCGTTTCCAGAATTCATTCGCATTTAAGATGTCTGAGGGGTTATTACGTGCCGAAATCGGCTGTAGACATTCATATAGTTTTGATATGCGGGAGTTTCGCGCCATAAATTTGAAAGACTTGTTGCGCGTATTTCCGTCACGTCAGAAGTGCGCTGCGCGAATTTTGCGTCGACGCGTGTGGACGAAGGAGAAGTGGGGAATTTCCGAAAGACGTTGGGACTTGCCTCTGAAACGCCAAGAAGAGTGGTTGGTGTGGTATCGTATCGTATCTTTTGATTATGTAGATTCCCTCTGTCTTTTTTGATTATCGATCCTCAACCTGTTCCTTATCGTTACCTCTACATAGGAAGAAGTGTTACACTTCGTTTAACGTTTTATCTGGTCGGTAATGCAGTTAACAAAATGTTACGCTTAGATTCTGGTACATTGAAATGGCGATAGATGGCTCTTAAAAGCCGGTAATACAATTACCAAAGTTCATAAGATACACCATGACGTCATTGACAATTTATATTGCGCGTAATTACAAAATATTACATAAAATTAAACAATAAAAATTAGAGAGTCTACTCACGTGAAGGATCCGCTAACCGGCAGGAAATCACGCTACGGTAGCCTCGGCATCGCTGCTGCTGGTAGAGTTGGACATCCAAATTATCTCGGGGTCATGGGATGCTCCAGGGTCATCTCCGTTCCTATATGCAGTGGAAGACAGGAATAGGTAATTAAGGAAAGATAATCAAGATAAGGAAATCTACATAATAAGATAACACGACACCCGCACGACTGTTCACTTCAAAGTTCGGCGTAAAAGCCACGTTTCCGCGCGAGAACCGCGGAACTCCCTCCTCTTTGTAGCATTGCTATACCCTATAGGGATAATTCACACTTGCCAATTGCACTATTGTGACGTACCGGAAGCCCCGCCCAGTCTATTTAAATTGTTCCCGCTTCTTGCGTATTTAAAATTATGGCGGAACTTCCGCACATCAAGAAAACTAAACCTAACCAATGTTTAAGTGCAAATTCGATTTGCACGTAACAATCGCGACAAAGCCACAAAAGAAAAAACTTAAAAAAAGAAAAAGTCTGTTAGCACAGTAACAGCTTAAAATCTAAGTCCTTACTACCCTATATAAACCCTAACTTAAAACCTACAAAATGTTTATATAAGGCGCCACCTGGTTTTTCGACCGATAGCACGTCTACCGAAGTACCAGGAACGGAATAGGTAGCCCGATAGTCTTTGACTACACTACTTACCGACAGCACAAATTTGTCGGGAGCATGAAACACTGCTTAAACTAACACGGGTGCGACAAGTCGCCTAACCTATCTAAACCTATCTAAACTTATCTAACTAAAGCTAACATAAAGTTCTTATATGCAAACACACATGAGTGTTGCATCAAACTATTCTTCTTTTTGGCGAAGTGCCCAAATTTAAAAATGTTCATGAGAGTGCGTCACCTTGCACTCTGGCAAATTTTGTTTCTGGTACTTTGGTTTCTTCCGATGCACATTTAACTTGTCCATGACACAGTTGTGAATCCACAAATTTACCAAAAGTACCGCCTACTAAATCCTTATATGCTAACCTGACAAATTACATTTCTAAATTGGGTTAGCTTTTTCACTTAAATTTCAGAAAGATAATTCCCACGTCTGGTCATATATACCACACGTTAGGACGATAAAAGATAAGATAAGATCTCAAATTGATGTTAAAGATAATAGATAAGGTAAAGATATTAAGCTTAAGTTGTTATCCTCAAAGGTAATGAATAAGATAACGGTATTAAGCTTTAGTTATTTTTGAGATACTCGATAAGATAACACGATATTAAGTTAAAGTGATTATAAGAGATAGTAGGTAACATGAATTTAAACAGAAGTTATTACTCAAGATAACCGATAAGATAACGCGAAATAACTCGAAGTCATTCCTAACGGTAGTCGGTAAGATAACGATAAATTAAACCAAAATTATTACTAACGGTAATCGGTAAGATAACGATAATAAACTAAGGTTATTATTAAAGGTAATCAATAAGATAACGATATTAAACCTAAAGGTATTATCGAAGATAATAAAGAAGACAAAGATATTGGCCTAGTTATTACCCAAGACAATGATAACAACAAAAGAGTGGCTCCAGTAGAGCCGTTGAAATGGGATTGACCCTATAAAACACAGCGTAGTCTGAAGGACCACCTGCGATATTAATCCGACAAGATAAGATATACACATTTTTAAAATTCACTAGACTCCTAAGAGAACTAGTACGATAATTTTCCTAACGAGTGCTTCACTACGATAAGAAAATCAGACAAAGATAGACACGACAACTTAAAAGTATCCTCACAGATACAAACACACAAAAACAAACTGTTTTAAGGTAGTTTTTTAAATCGGTAGCACCCTAAACACACAAAAATGCCCAATTATAAGCAGTTAAATACAGATACACTGTCCCCATATGCTAAAACAACCGAGAATTTAATAAAATAACAATAAGAGCGATAGCGTCTCACCACAAAGTTCAATAAAAATAACGAAAAAAAGTTTATAAGTTATGTAGATTTAGTAGAAAAAACAAATAAAGATATAGTGTAATGATGTAGTATAATGTGGGCGACTGCAGTAATTCAGAGGAAAAAAACACACGGAATAGACAATCCTAGCTTTTGCAACTGCGAATATGAACTATTTCTTTCAATGGCATAGACTGCGCATGTTCTATGTGAGCCCAAAGAAGAAAGCATTCACTCAACATCAGCCAAAACCAGTCATAAAAATTCAATGGGTTATTTCAACCAAAGTTACGACAATTACCATTCAATTAAACCATATAAGAGAAATACTAAAGACCGAACAATATGTAGTAGGAAAAGTTCAAGGGTTGATTAAATGAAGCGACAGAGTTATATTGGGGGGTGTGTAGAGAATGCAGTGATACATGAGTAACGGTATGGTCGAGGAAAAGTCAACCAGAAGAAAAAGATAGCTAAATTAAGGTAAGTAAAGTTAAACGTGTAAGAAATTATATACTATATGAGAGAAGGAATAAGTAATTAAAGTTAACTAATTAGTGGTGAGGAGAATGGGACATGAAAAACTTAATTAGCATTTGGGTCGGCAGAGAATGGCTTAAGGTCTTTAATATGCCACCTGCCTTGGCGTTTTCCTTCAGTATCCTGAAGTTCATAGATAAGGGGACTAATAACACGTGTGACTTTACAAAGAATGAATTTAGGGGCCAATTTTGAAGAAAATTTCTTAGATGCATCCGATAAGACATAGTTCTTCTTCCAAACTTGTTCGCCTAAGGCAAAGGAAATATTTCGCTTACGCAAGTTATAATGGTCCTTGCTCTTTTCGTAAGCTTTTAACAAATTTTTTCTAACATCGTTAAAGATAGAAGGTAATGACTGTTGGTCCTTGTCCCAACGTACTTTATCGTCAAATTCAATTACGTTAGTATCGTCAGGCACTAAACCATAGTAACTCCCATCGATTGGGGTATATCTTCCAAAAACAAGAAAAGACGGAGTGAATTGGGTTGCTTCGTGTTTAGATGTACGCAAAGCTTGGGCAATTTCAAAGATATGTTCATCCCATGTAGTATGGTCTGAATCAATATAAGACGAGATAGCGGTAATTAAAACTCGATTTACCCTTTCGGTAGGGTTTACTTGGGGGTGATATTTTGCGTTAAACCAAATTTTTTGTACTTTATAACTTTTAACGAAATTCTGAAAATCTTTAGAGATAAATTGTGCACCATTGTCACAAAGAATAATCTGGGGGACACCAAAGATAAGAAAGACATTCTGTTCTAGGAATTTAATTATAGCTGCAGAGGTAGCTTTACGTAAGGGTTGCACCATAACAAATTTAGAAAACCAATCGGTAACGACTAAAAGATATTGATTGCCTCTTTTCGATCGAGGGAGAGGTCCTAATAAGTCAAGCGATATTAATTGAAAGGGATAAGATACACGCTTAAAGTTACCCATTAAACCGGGGCGAGCATCTTGCGAACTCTTATGGGAACCACAAATTTTGCAGCTTTTAATGTAGCGACAAACAGATTGCTTAAGTGTGGGCCAGTAATACAATTCAGATATTTTGGCGAGAGTTTTTGTAACACCAAGGTGTGCAGCTAAGGGATCGTCGTGACATAATTTGAGCACCTCACTGCGATTTGCAGTGGGCACAACGAGTTTCCATTCAGGTATATTCGATATTTTATGTGGGGACGAGGATACAAATTTATACAGTCTATTATTAGTTACTCGAAAGGTAGGAAATTTGTCGGGATTATCGGAAACTTTTTTTTTATCATATTGAGGTACCAGGTATCCAGAATTAAATTTGGAAGGTTAAGAGAAAAAAACATCTCGAGATAAAGCATCGGGTACGATATTTAATTTGCCAGGCCTATGCCTAACGTCGAAAGTAAATTGAGATATACGCAAGTTCCATCTTGCCAAACGACCTGCAGGTTGTTTCAAGTTATTAAGCCAAGTGAGTGCTGCACAATCAGTGATTACGGTAAAGTGTGTACCTTCGACATATCCTCTAAATTTCTCGATGCCAAAGATAACACCCAATAGTTCTCGTTCGGTAGCAGAGTATTTTTGTTCGGCAGAAGTTAAGGCACGGCTCGCATAAGCGATTGGATGTTCTAAACCATTGTTTACCTGGAACAACATTGCACCTAACCCAGTAAGTGAGGCATCGGTTTGTATATAAAACTTATCATCGAAATTTGGAGAGATTAAGATAGGTGCTGAAGTGATTAGTGTTTTAATTTGTTCGAAAGCCTGTTGGGATTCTAAATTCCACTCGATAGTTTGGGATTTCTTTTTATTTTTAATTAAAGCAGTAATGGGTGCAGATATAGTTGAAAGATTAGGTAGAAAAATGCGATAGTAGCTAATCATTCCTATCAAACGTTTGATTTCGGTAACAGTTTTTGGTGTTTTAAATTTAGTAATAGCATCAACTTTAGCGGGATCTGCTCGTAAGCCTGTTCCATCGACAATAAAACCAAGAAATGTAAGGGATGAACGACAAAATTGAGACTTTTCCCAGTTTATCTTAAAACCTGCTGCATTTAAACGTTCTGCAACTTCATCTAATGTGGCGATATGTTCATCGAAAGAACTTGAGATAACTAAGATATCATCTAAAAATACAAAGGCACGTTCTTGATGTAAGATAGGACCTAACGTTTGATCCATAGTACGTTGTAAAGTTTGTGGAGCGTTACAGAGACCAAATGGCAAAAAATTATATTCGAAAAGACCTCGGCCTGGGACACAAAAAGCAGTTTTTTGACGAGAAGATAAGTCAAGAGGTATCTGATAAAAAGCTTGTCTTAGGTCGATAGATGAGATAAATTTTGCGTTACGAAGCCTGCTCAAAATTGAGTCAGTTCTGGGTAGAGGGTAAGCGTCTGGAACAGTAACAGAATTTAGCTTCCTGCCATCAAAACAAACACGCCATTCGTCATTCTTTTTCCGAACTAGCAATACGGAGAGGTCCACGGTGAATTTGAAGGAGAGATAACACCAGATACTAACATTTTGTCTATTTCCGCATGTAAATGCTTTTGTAAGGCAGGCGATAAGGGATATTGACGTTGCTTAAAGGGAAGGGCATCACCTGTGGAGATAACGTGTGTTGCCGTTGTAACGCAACCCAGTTCGGAGGTATTAAGTTTGCGAAATTTGTCGATTGTAGCGTTAAGAGTTACATCTTGGGAGTCAGTAAGAGATTTTGTTAGATATTCCTGTAGATGCACAGGAGTTCGTTTTAATAGAGGTTTGCCATGAAAAATCCTGAAAGTAAAGTGACAGATTAAAAGTTTACAGAAATCAACGCCCAGTAGAAAAGGATACGCTAATGCAGGGACAATCAAAATAAAACATCACGTTCAAGAGACTCTACACGAATTTTTAACTTAAGGGAACCGGTTACATGTATTTGATTATCGTCAGCTAAATTTATGGAAGTTTTTCGGAATAATTTGAATTTTGATATTTTGTTGAGATAATTGATGTAAACCTTCGTTATTTATCAGAGAACATGAAGAACCTGTATCCAGTAAAGCAATTACATTTAAGGAACCAATTGAGATAGATAAGTGTGGACGGTTATCGAAGGGTTTTTTAACAAGTTGTGAAACAGTAGCAGTCTTTTTATGATAAAAGGAATTGACGGTTTGTAACCACTTAGACCACTCGGCTGGAGTAGTATAACATAATTCCTCTAATAAAGGTAAGGCATTTTGTACATTAATAGTAGCGGTATTATTATTAAATAAATTTAATGACGGTACAACGTTAGAAGTAGTTTTATAATTTGAATTTATTGGCGTCTGTGTCCGTTGAATGATTGGTGTTGAGGGCGATTTTGGTTTCTTGAGATATTCACACCCTGATTTAAAATATTTCGCCGGGAGTTTCCCGATACGTTAGGATTACAGTTGGTGCAGTTAGATTTGTAGATATTTGAGCGACCACAACCATAACAAAAAATATTTCTAGGGTAAGTGCAGACAGTATAGCTATGTCCACTTCGTTTGCAGTTCCAACAGGTAAGTGCGTTGTTAGTGACGGTAGAAGGAACGTTAAGAGTAGATAGTTTACGGGAAGGTCGAACTTGGCAAGCTAGATCAGGTTCTAGGAGACCAGATAATTTCTCGGGTGGTGGTCGATATTTGTCAATTCTTGACCTCACTTCTTGAAGAGAACGACATAGGTCTTTAAAATGAGCTAGCGAAGATATGGGCTGTAATGCCAAACGTT
Source organism: Platerodrilus igneus (assembly GCA_036346225.1). Lineage (NCBI taxonomy): Eukaryota > Metazoa > Arthropoda > Insecta > Coleoptera > Lycidae > Platerodrilus > Platerodrilus igneus. The sequence goes on from JARFIW010001391.1 coordinate 518,372, forward strand.
CTGAGAAATAGGGGTTCAAATTTCTAAGTAATTGATCGATAATTTCGGATTCGGAAGGTTTTTTGTCGAGTCTGCTATATAAAGCTTCTAATGAGGTAATAAAAGACACAACATTTTCGTCGGGACCTTGAGTTCGGTTTCGATTTCGTTCCAAAGATCGTTAATGTAGCCATAAGGTAGGAAATCTCGTTTTAAACAGGCAACTAACTCATTCCAGGTAGAAATTTGGTGTCGTATGTTTCTATACCATATTAATGCTGAGCCTGCGAACAAATCACCAGCTGAGATAAATAGGTCCTGGTCGGTACACCCGCGAGAAATTTTAAAATCGTTAATCCGGTCAAGAAAGGATGATAAAGAAACCTTCGAATCAAACCCTTCAAAGGTGAGACCTCATTTGTATACAGGTATAGGTTTTCCTAATGGTTTAGGTTCGGCAAGCGCAAGATTTGAAAAGGTAACGATATATCTACATCTGCGTTAGGATTAAGTCTTTCTAAAAGAATTCCTTCAAGCAATAACACCTCGGACAACAAACTTTGTTTAGCTTGAGTCGCTTGGTCATCGTTATATAAAGATAATGATTCGATACGGTGTTTGACGTGGGTTATTCTTGAAGTCAATCTCCTAATTCGATATTAGTAGCCGCAGGATCTGTTTTGTTTATTATACCCGATATATCATCTAAAGTTAATTTAATTTCTGATACGTTGAGTGGCCAATCGCCAACAGGGTTCTTTAAGATAGCAACGCCTTTGGTTTCCGTGACAAAACAGCCCTAAGTTGAGATCGCCTATCATTCTGATTGCTCGCAGCTATGATACTTCTACATTCCAGCTCGTAGATTAATTCGAGGGATTTTAGATGTGATACGTTCATTATGAATACAATATTCAAGACACGATATAAAAATATGCGATTTTGACGCAGATTAGAAGGTAAAACACGTTACAGTTACTTTAAGGTAATACGATACGATATTTAGAGGTAAGGGCTTGTTAGAACGTCACCGATAACACCAAAGAAACACATTTAAGGTATATGGAAACGAAATCAATTTTCAGCTAAATACATATTTTATAGATAATGACAAAAAAGCCTTCCAAAATGGAAAATGGACGCAGAGGATATGTTATTTAACCTATAAGGCAACAACGTATAGTCAAACACTTCTTAAAAAGGTATACTAGCAATTTATTTCACTCAAGTGTTTTTTTAAACACAAAATTTTCATGTAAAGGATAAACCATAATGCAATTTTAGAATGTAACATAAAGAACAATGTATTTAAGTATCAAAAAACGGCCTTTCAAAGTTAAGGAAAGCAACTAAAGATATTTTAATTTAATATATGTGGATAATTTTGTAATAAACGTGTTTTAAAGGCTTGTAATTAAGGTAAATACTTATTCATATACTTACATGGATAAAAATATGTTTCCTTAAGTGAAAAAACTGTTTCAATAACATCTGTTAAACATTGCTTGCTTGTAACTGAAATTAACATAACCTAAAAACAAAGAAGAAACCCCTGAAGTTCATAGCCTGAACAGGTTGAAGGCGCCATCTGTTACACTCCGTTTAACGTTTTATCTGGTCGGTAATGCAGTTAACAAAATGTTACGCTTAGATTCTGGTACATTGAAATGGCGATAGATGGCTCTTAAAAGCCGGTAATACAATTACCAAAGTTCATAAGATACACCATGACGTCATTGACAATTTATATTGCGCGTAATTACAAAATATTACATAAAATTAAAACAATAAAAATTAGAGAGTCTACTCACGTGAAGGATCCGCTAACCGGCAGGAAATCACGCTACGGTAGCCTCGGCATCGCTGCTGCTGGTAGAGTTGGACATCCAAATTATCTCGGGGTCATGGGATGCTCCAGGGTCATCTCCGTTCCTATATGCAGTGGAAGACAGGAATAGGTAATTAAGGAAAGATAATCAAGATAAGGAAATCTACATAATAAGATAACACGACACCCCGCACGACTGTTCACTTCAAAGTTCGGCGTAAAAAAGCCACGTTTCCGCGCGAGAACCGCGGAACTCCCCTCCTCTTTTGTAGCATTGCTATACCCCTATAGGGATAATTCACACTTGCCAATTGCACTATTGTGACGTACCGGAAGCCCCGCCCAGTCTATTTAAATTGTTCCCGCTTCTTGCGTATTTAAAATTATGGCGGGAACTTCCGCACATCAAGAAAACTAAACCTAACCAATGTTTAAGTGCAAATTCGATTTGCACGTAACAGAAGACGACCGAATTTGGAAGCAACCTGGTAAAAGATTCACGACCCGAGATATATTAACAAATTCACGAAGCCCCGCAGCCGCCATCATGAAATAATCCTAAAGGAAGCCACGAGCCGCCATCAGGAAGAAATTCTGGAGGAAGCTTTACCTATTCACGTGAGTACCCCTTGGGGGATTTGTAAAATTTATATCTATATATTTTGGAAATATGTATTGCCGTAATTTGCATATTGTGTGACGTCATTGACAATTGGCGCGCTAATTTCCACATCATGTAATATCGTTACCAACTGTCTTTTGTGTCGCATATACCGCGTCGGCGGGACTATAATAGGGTCAGCTTGTTACGTGCCGAAAATCAGCCGTAAACATTTCCAATTTTAGTTTTAATTTGTAAGTGATTTCGCGCCATTAATTTATAAAGACGTGCGTGAATTTCCGTCGCTTGAAATAGTTGCGTTTGCGCAAGAGGATTGCGCAGACGCGGAGTGTGGTGAAAGTGGGTGAATTTCCGACACGTCGAGGCTGGTGAGCGAGACGTCGCCGAGTGTAGTTATCTTTGTGCCGTATCTTGTCTTTTTTTGTTATGTAGGTTTCCTTTTATCTGCCCAATTATCGTTCCTTATACCAGTTTCCTGTCGCTTTCTACATAGGAAGAAGGCAAATTTGAATTTGGATTCAACCGGCCCAGACGAATCATCCACGCCCGAAAAGATCAGCAGAGCCCCGCTGCCGCCATCATGGAGTAATGGTGTGAGAAGTCCTACAGTTTACGTAAGTACTTTTCTCGTTGTTTATGTGATGTAGTAATTTTGAATAATTATGTGACGTAATATCTTATTTGCGCATCATTTTTTCAATTATTTATTATTGCTACCAACTGACTGTAGTGGCTCGCGTACCTCACCGACGGGGGTATAATAGTGGCGCATTCCAACGTATATTAGGTTGAATAATTTGTTTTCTTTTCTTCCTATATCTTATAATGTATTAATTAAATATATTTGTAGGTTTTTCACTTAAAAAATAAATAATTATTTGAATTTTTAATATCCGTTAACTTAGAAAATATAGGATGGTAACACTGTATGTTACTATAACAACCTTAAATGAAATGATATATAAACAGCTGTTATGCTAATTTGACATAAGTTGCCATATTGATTATTGATTTTTGTGTATACTTTTTATAAATGTATTGCTAATCCAATTAATTCTTGTAACTTTATAAAAATAGTGTTTCTAATTTAAATTTTTTTAGATAATAACACAGTTTAATTTACCAGGAATGTGAAATTAACATAACCTCACTTAAGCATATGCTTTCTGGATTAATAACTTTGGCTGTAAGTATCTTAATATAAATAATTAATTAATTCAACGCTTTATTCCTTGTTCCATATGGAAATTGTTTGTTTAATATTAGATTAAATGTAATCATATGCCTGTTTTTTTGGTTTAACGTTTAAAAGTGTTCTTTAAATAATGCATAGATTATCTTACTCTGATATCGTCCTAAAAGTGTTCTTTAGTAATTTAAACAATTAACTATAACTTACAAATTCCTTTTAAAGAAAATTTTGCTTTTAAATACAGCTAATGCAACTAACCGAGTTTTTTACTAAATCTTTTACCTTCCAAAACCCTGTAATAAACTGGATCCCTTTATAGCTGCTCCTTTAAACACAGCAATAATGAAGGGTTGTGAACGTTTTGTATGTAAGCTCATTTACGATAGTTGTTGATAAATCCCGCGATATCAAAGGAATATTTTAATAATTTGGAATACTGTTTTTTCTATACATGTATCGTAGAATATTTCTTTTGTATAGCGAATATGATTTTGTTTTGAAAACAAATTTTTTAAGATATATTGATATTCCAACGCAGCACTTTAACATCTATTTGGTTTAAGCGAAATTTGACATCCGAATTGGTCGCTCAGCATTTGTTACGTGCCGAAATCGGCCGTAAACATTCATATAGTTTTAATATGCGGGAATTTTGCGCCATAAACTTGAAATACTTGTTGCGCGTATTTCCGTCACTTTAGAAGTGGTTGCGCGAATTTCGCGCCGACGCGTGTGGACGATAGGGTGGTGGGATATTTCCGGGAGACGCCTAAGACTGGCCTTTGAAACGCGAACAAGAGTGGTTGTGTCGTAGATTCCCTTTGCCTTTTTTGAGTATCGTTCCTCAAACCCGTTCCTTATCGTTCCCGCTACATATAGAAAGAAGATCAACCGAATTTGGAAGCAACCTGGCTTAGAAGATCCACGACCCAAGAACCATCATGAAATAATCCTGAAGGAAGCCACGAGCTTCCGAAGGAAGCTTTACCTATTCACGTAAGTACCCCCTAGGGGCTGTGTAAAATTGGTATACTTCGTAAATTACGTGCCATAATTTACATATTGTGTGACGTCATTGACAATTGGCGCGCCAATTTTCACATTATGTAATATCGTTACCAACTGTCTTTTGTGTCGCATGTGCCGCGTTTACGGAACTATAAGTCTAGACGAGACCCATAAAGGGCCGGTCGCTCAGCATTATAAGTCTAGACGAGACTTGGCGGTAAGTTTGTCGCTCTAGTAATTTGTGAATAATTTTTTTAAGAATGATGTTGGAATTTTTCTTCATTAGTCTGGGTGAAGCTCGATCGAGGGCTCGTCATCTTAGCAAATATATGCGTTACAAGATATCTTTCCGTTCTTCAACAATTTTATCAGTAAATCGAGTTTTGATTACTGTTATCTCTTCTTATATCGACTTAAACCACACTAGATAGCATAAAATTATCTTTAAAATCGTACAACCTTATGCACATTAAAATTTTTTCACGTTTTATTTTCTTAACGATTTACCTAATGTTTTTTGTCATTACTATCAATTAATTAACTTTAATTACTTATTCCTTCTCTTATACAGCACCTACTGTTTACACGTTTAACTTATTTACCTCAAACTAGCTATCTTTTTGCTTCTTCTTGACTTTTCCTTGAATTTATTGTTAGTCATATATCGCTTTATTATCTAGATTATCTAGATTTTTTTTGTAATTAGCGAGGTAACAGAGTATGAGCTCGAAGGTTTTTTTTGAAAGTGCCAGTTCCTGTGACCTAAAAAGGCACATTACATGGCAATATATGTATATATATATATATATATATATATATATATATATATATATTGCTGTGATATACTCCTTTGAATGCGGGAACTGGGTCCTTTCAACAAAAAAATTCTAGTCCCACAGATTGGGCATCATAAACGGCTGTGATCCTCTTTTCGCCTCGGCTGCTCACCTAATGTTATAAACCTCCTCATTCATAAAAACAACACATTCCTACCAAAAACATCAACGTTAACTCTATTTACATCAATATTCAGAATACATTAAAATTTCAAAATTAAAACTCAGCATAAATTTCAGTTTTAAAAGAATTTCAAGATTAATTTTATTATCATTTTAATGTGCATCCAAAATTAAAGTCCTTGTTGGATGCCTACTAATTAATATAACAATATAAGCAGACCGGAGTCTGAGTATAAAGGAGCATCTACCACCCCTTTACGTTAATTAATCAGGTTCGTCTAATTGAGCTCAAAGACATACCCAAATTTTCATCATATTACCGAACATCAAAACTAAATACCCTTTCTACTTCAACAAGCAAATTTCATCTTAAAATTAAAATTTTATGGTTAGTACAATTTCACTAATGTCCATTTAAAGTAAATCAATTATAAAGTTATTCAACACACACAAAATGTCAAACAAAATAGTATAATTTACCTGAAGGTTACTGTCCTCGTAGCTTCAAAGTACATCGTCCCTTTAGTTAATCACACCATTCCAACAGGATTATATTTACGGCTTCTAATTCTCAACGCTTTTAAAATTTTCTCCATCACCATTTATTTAAAGTTGTTTCTGGGCTTTTCCGGAACTCATCTATGTATATCTGACCCTTGTTTCGTGGATCCAGACACGTATTTGAACCATTTAATTATTAACACCCCCGAAAAATAGCAAATAACTTCATATTTCTTTCACCAATATACGCCAAAACTGCCTACTTTTGTGTATACATTTGTCGTTGTAAATTTTGCTAATTGGTACAGTGAAACTAAATTTTATTACCTTGTATCTAAGTGCACTGAAGTACATTCATGTTAGCACGTAAATAACCAACTATTTTGAATCACTAAAATATACAAGCAAAATTTTAAATTATTTTATCAAACTAAAATGCACTGTTTAACATCTTCAATCAAGTCGCGGATGTAAGAGCTTTTAACGCATCGAATAGTCAAAAGTCTAAGAGAGCTTGTTTATCTTCATCTCGGTATATATAGCAAAAAGCCTGTCTATCGGTCTGTTCCCCAAAACGGGTAATTCTAAAGAATTTCTCATGCCATGTTCCCAGTCTGCCGCTCACGCGTCGATTTTTACGAATTTTCACTCGCCCCATTTAAATCTCAGAAAATTTCCACACGGCACGCAAGCATGTCCGAGAAAAACTAATTGATTTTGTACAGAAATTGTTGTTCTACCTCTGATATTTGCATCCTATTTTTAACCAATTGTGACCCCCGTGACGTTGCTTAAATCCCGCCTTTTACAATATGTGTCTTTGCTTGACGCATTTTCTCTTTCCTTCTCTACCGTGTTCTTATTGGTGCAACTTGATATTCTTTATTATCGATTATTTTAGTCCACATGGAGTGTGAAATACCCAGCCTTAGCAATTCTCGTAACTATTATGCGACGTTTTCCCCAAGATTCTTTGAAACATTAATTATCTGCAAAATTTACGCCGAATGTGATATTTAAACTACGCAGGTGTTCAAAATAATATTACTTCTCAGAGCTTTATTCCGTGGTATTTTAATCTTGGGTTTTTACAAGTTTCTATAGGTATTATATGTTATTAACGGTTTAATTAACTCCAATTAAAATTGATTTCTATCCTTTCATTTTTAGCGAATACAACTTAAATATTAATTATTATAGGTACACTTTGTTTTACTACCGGTTACTTAAATAGAGTTAATTAAGATAAATTTTGCACGTAATTTCCATTTGTTTAGGAATAATTACATTACACGCAGAGCTTTTCAATACTGCTTCTTTTGATATAAAGCGTCTTATAAATAATTTAAATTTCTTATTTTTACTGAAACAACCGAGTTTATTTATGCTTCATGGTTTTAATAACGCGTATTATTTAATGAAATTCCTTATACACGGTGATTAAAATTATTTGATGTGATTATTTAATTTTCTACCCTGGTCTAAATATGAGTAATATATATTCCTTGCTTAAGCCTTACCATAACAGATAATTTAATAAACGTCATCATGACATAACTCACAATTAGGTAGCGGTCTGGCATGTTGGTAGCGTTTCGTTGCTTAAGCCTTACCATAACATATAATTTAATAAACGTCACCATAACATAACTCACAATTAGGTAGCGGTCTGGCATGTTGACAGCGATTCGTTGCTTAAGCCTTACCATAACATATAATTTAACACTTTTCCTTTTTGAAGCGGATAACCAGGTTATATTTCATTTCCCTATAAATGGTAATCATGTAAACATGTTAGAGTTCTTTAACAACCATCAGGTTGCTAATATCTATGTAGAGCCAGCTGGATAGGAAAAAGATAGAAGGATATAGGAAGACCTAGACCAAACTATATTAGTCAAATTATTAGAAATTTAGGTTGTGAAGGGTATGTAGAGCTTTTAGATTAGCACAGAATAGAAAAGAAGTTAGAGTTGCGTCAAACCGACCTTAAGTAAGGTCGAAAACAAAATGATGATGATATATATATATATATATATATATATATATATATATATATATATATATATTTCCGTGGAACACCGCTCTAATTTAGTACTCTCTCAAAAACATTCGAGCCCCAACGTTGGACCGTCATAAGATTGCCGTGGAACTTGAATAAAATTTTCACCAACAAAATATTTTCGAAAATTTTATAACATTTTCAAAACTCGAAAATTCAAAATTAAATATTTCTTACCCGTTTCCTCTCTTCCTTGGTTGAATGGCCTTCTTCAACTGCTTCCGGCTAGCTCATTTGGACATCCTCTTGGGTATCTAGATTCACTCGCATATTCTCAATCGTACACACACACTCGCAATAAAACCACAAAATACAACCAACATACAATCTTTTATTTATTACTATTTACAAATGAATTTCAATATTGTCCATATTTTATTGATCACGTTACACTTCAGTAAATCTTATTTTGTAATATCCTGTATTTTATTTTAAAATCATCAAACACATAAAATGTACCCGGAGTAAATGGGCCTTGAATAATACCTTCTCTAAAATTCGTTCTTTATAATTTATTTATTTATTATTTTCATCTAAGTAAACTATGGGGTATGGTAAGCTCATGATAACCCAGCTAATTATGCATAATGTATGCCCTTCTACTTTGCATTTAAAAAACAAAGCCGTGTACTCTTCACAAAAATTTCACGTTCTGATGGAACGTTAAAAAGCTTTATAGACACCTTCAAGTTTCTAGTTAAATACCATAATAAAGTTATTTACACGTATTATGCTCAACACGTAAACAATCCACACCACCTTGAAAAACACTCTCATACGTCACCCAATATTTACAGTTTATAGGAATCACAATTTCAAATCGTAACCTGGAAATTTCTAGAAGATCTCCGCTCTGTAGATGATGGTAGGTATTTCTTCTATCTGGTCTGCAGGCCGTTTCTAGCTGTTACTAGACGAACTCCATCTAAGTTGAATTGCTAACGCTGCCTTCACGGTGTAACCAAATTCCAAATTCCATTTCAATTATACGTCTTTCACAAATATTTACTGTAATCTACGTTACTTAATGTCCCGACACGAGTTGGTTAAAAAATTTATGGGTGATACCTCAATAAAAAAATGTAATCTCGGCACACTAACCGCGTACTAATTAAGAGGCTACCACAATGCAATATAATTTAAATGATTTTATCATACTTACAACTCGTGTTGACTTTCATACGTCGTTTGGGACGATCGAAATATTAAGGGCTTTCACCACGTTGTCCAAAAACATTTATACACTTCGAATGTAACTTCTCCATACCTACCTAACACGAAATCCTTTATTTAAAATAATAATTCTTACAATTTTGCACTCCAATATTTAATCCCGCGAAATTTAGCACGTCGTTATAATATTTTCAGAAAACTACGCTACACTATCCTCGTGTTTGTTTCAAGTCAAACTAAGCATATCGACCAATCGTAGATCTACTGACGCTCTACAAATCCCGCCTATACAACCGTTGTCTTTTGCTTATGCGTTTTCTACGTCTCTTTCTAACCTTGCTTGAGTGGTAGAAAATCTATATTTGTTTGCTTGCTATCTAACACCACGTGGACTTACTACGTGATTTAACTAACCCCTCATTAGTATTTCCAGAGAACGCATGTGACGGTTTACAATATACGTCGAATCTTCTTGTTTGTCTATAGAAAATTATTTAAAACTTGACATTTAAAATTCTGCAGGTGTTTAATCTTAACGCGTTTTAAATAACAGTTCTACGAGTTGGATTTTCTCCGTATTTCAACCCTACTGATATATTTGTTTGTTAGCAACGCGTCTCACCTTGGTACTATTGGGTTTTTACACGCTTTTATGTATATTATACATCAATAATCGTTCAATTAAATTTAATTAAATTAATAAATTAATGGCATTGGCTTCTACCATTCAATTTCTTTGCAAACCTACTAAATATTTATCATTATTTGTACAATTTGATTAATACCCGTTACTTAAAAATGAATTAACTAATATAACTTTCGCACGTAATTTCTGGTTGTTCCTTTATACATGGTGCTTTGAAATTGTTTCTTTTATATTTATTTTTGATTTTTTTAAACCACTATAATATATATATATATATAAATATGTCTGGATATTGGGTGATTATCCACCAATATCAATTAACGCCGGGTGCAGGGATGCACCCAAATGCCTTTGCCGGTTCCTCGTGCCGTTTAGTGCAAACGGGCCTGCTTCACAGGTCGCTCTTTTTAAGGGGCACAAGAAATTCCCATGTGACGGCTCCAAGGAGCCACTCTATCGTTATCTTACCTATTGTCTTTGATAATAACTTGAGTTAATATCTTTATCTTATTTATTATCTTTGATAGTAACTTTACCTTAATATCTTTATCTTACCTATTACCTTTAATAATAACTTAAGCTTAATATCGTTATCTTATCTATTATCTTCGATAATAACTTGAGATTTTGTTTTATCTTCTTATCTTCCTGACGTTTATATTTACGACCAGACGTAGGAATTATTTTTTTCTGAATATTGAGTGAAAAAGCTAACCCGATGGTAGCTATGTAATTTGTTAGGTTAGTAATGTAAGGAATTAGTAAGATGGCACTTTTGGTAAATTTGTTAATTCACAACCATGTCATGGACAAGTTTTGATGTGTATTGTTTATTGAACCAGAGTACCAGTACCTAAAAATTTGCTAGAATGTAGAGTAACTCACTCTTTTGAACATTTTTGAATTTGGGCATTTTTTGCCAACGAAGGAACAGTTTAGATGCAACGCTCATGTGCGTCTGCACTTAGAAACTGTAATATTAGTTTTAGTTAGTATATAGGTTAGACGACTTGTCGCATTTGTTCTAGTTTAAGTAGTGTTTCATGCACCCCACCAAATTTGTGCTGTCGATTATAACTGCGCCACATCAAAGACTCGTGTGTGCACTTTTCCGTTTCCTGGTAATCCGGAAGACGTGTTATCGGTCGGAAAAAACCAGGTGGCGCCTAAAATAAACATTTTGTAGGATTTAAGTTAGGATTTATGTAGGTTAGTTAGGATCTAGATTTCAAGATGTTACTGTGCTAACATTCATTTTCTTTATTTAAGTTTTTTCTTTTATGGCTTTGTCGTGATTGGTACGTGCCGAAAATCGGCCGTAAACATTTCCAATTTTAGTTTTAATTTGTAAGTGATTTCGCGCCATTAATTTAATAAGACGTGCGTGTATTTCCGTCGCTTGAAATAGTTGCGTTTGCGCAAGAGGATTACGCAGACGCGGAGTGTGGTTAAAGTGGGTGAATTTCCGACACGTCGAGACTAGCCGGCGAGACGTCGTCGAGTGTAGTTATCTTTGTGCCGTATCTTGTCTTTTTTTTGTTATGTAGGTTTCGTTTTATCTACCCAATTATCGTTCCTTATACCAGTTTCCTGTCGCTCTCTACATAGGAAGAAGAAGGCAAATTTGGATTCAACCGGCCCAGACGAATCACCCACGCCCGAAAATATCAGCAAAGCCCCGCTGCCGCCATTATGGAGTAATGTTGTGAGAAGTCCTACAGTTTACGTAAGTACTCTTCTCGCTTTTTATGTGATGTAGTAATTTTAAATAATTATGTGACGTAATATTTTATTTGCGCATCATTTTTGCAATTATTTATTATTGCTACCAACTTAGTGTAGTGGCTCGCGTACCGCACCGACGGTGTATAATAAGCTCATACTAATTGATTCTAATGTATTTTACTTAAATCTTCAATTATATTCAGTTATAATAAATGTATTCCACGTTAAAGCATTTTTTACATTTCTATCTTAGCAAGAAACAAATTTTCAGTTTTATTGTTAAGTTGGTCCTATGAGTTACACTACAACAAATGCACGTGCAACAGACTCGCAACGAAGATGTGCAAATACACAAGAATATTCCAAACAACAACAATTGGAAATTTTTCTGCTAAGCAAATTTAATCCTAAGAAAATTGTTACATGCCGAAAATCGGCATTTAAACATTTCTGTAAGGTTCTAATTTGCAAGTGAATTTGCGCTAATAATTTAAAAGACTTGTGCGTGCATTTCTGTCACTTTAGATAGTTGCGTTTGCGCAAGAGAATGCGTAGACGCAGAATGAAAAAGGTGTTGATTTCCGTCACGTCAGACTGTTCAACCCGACGTCGAACGGAGTGTTTCTCTGTGTGCCGTCATCTTGTCTTCTCTTTCACGTTATGTAGGTTTCCTTTGTCGTGTTTCTACCTGATATCGTTCCTCTTACCTGTATTACTGTCGTCCCTCTACGCAGAAAAGAAGAAGCCAATTTAAATTTTGTTTCGACAAGGGGGCATGGGATGACCCACGCCCAGAACGCTCAACCAACGCGGAGAGCCCGACGCGAGAATAGCTACCATGTGTGAAGAGTTCTACAGTTTACGTGAGTACCTTTTGTCTTCTCTTATAATTAAAATAAACATTTTTGTATGTGATAATAATTTGTATCATAAGTATGACGTATCCGCTTATTGCGCAACATTTTGCAAATATCTTTTGTGTTACCAACTGTAGTAGTGGCTCTCATACATCGCGCGTCGGGACTTTAAAAGTATACCTTAGAGTGTAGAACCGGAGTATAACAAAATTCGGGCCGCTCGATGAACAGCTAATGCTGCAGTTTTACCAAACAAAGTATGGCAAAGTAACAACGTCCCACGTTGTAAACGCCAATGTAAGAGTTTTTAATAATACTTGTTAATTAAGCAAATTATAGCCTTACTATGATTTATAAAATTGCTACACAGGTTTTTACATCGCATGCGATTTGCTATAAGTATTACACTTTAAAAAAATAAAATTTATACATTGAAGATGGATCGGCTAAAACTGTACGCCAACGGTTAGCTGTTGCGCTTTTTTTAAAAGCTTTATCTTTTCTTGTATTAGTTAGGTTCAGGGATTTTTAAACCTTGATGGGGAAATTCCCAGTAATATTGTTTCAGTGTTAGCGTTACGCAAAAACCACACACAGATTTGGTTCTCACGAAAGTTCAGTCATTTGTGGTCTGGAAAAATGCAAGAATTGTATTTCTTATGCTTAATAGGCAGCTGTACCCACCAATATGCGCCACAGAACTTTAACCTCTATTGGAGAGGAGAGATATTTCGTGTGAGCAAATATGTTGAAACAAAAGAACTTGACTACCAGCCTTCCTTCAGTGTAAACGTGATTGTAGTGCTTTGACATATTGGCAAAGTGGCCCCCTTTTTTTCGTACCCTTCCCCTCTCGCCTCACACACGGGACCTCCATTTAACCTCTCATCCAAATGAGGACGTAATTTTTGTGAAAAATGCTCACCTGACATTTTTCTAGCAGTCGGCCGTGTTAGAATTCGAAGCCAGGTCCTTGGGATCCGTAGTCTTACGCTTACTACATTGATACACGGCGACACCTTCAAAGACAGTAACAGCCAAACAAACACAGGGACATCAGGACGTTACCCACGACATTCCAGATAGATTGAAAATGCCACACCGGGATCAAGATACCACGGATAAGTGCTACGTTTGAATATGAAGCTTTATGTGAAGTAAAAATTAACATTTCAGAGCATTTAGATACGTTCTAATTCGTTTCAATGGTGCCCAAGGAGTGGCTCCTTTTAGAAATTTGTGTCTGCAAAAAGGAAGTTGACTTAGCACAGAATGTTGTAGTGCTGCAATAACACTCGTTCATGTCTTGTGTCCCATTCTAGCTGTTTTTCAACAATGCATGGTACAAACCGATCAGTTGTCAGTAACTATACCCACTGCCCGTTTCACTTGGTGTTAGCAACTCATAGTATACAATTTCTTTCTAACCCCACCAATAGCAGAGCATTGTCTTCTTTCCTAAGCGATTTGGCCGCGCTGTCCATGTTGATGTCTTACCAGATTGCATTTGGAATTCTAAAGATATATCCAATTTTCATCACCGGTAACAATTCGATGCAGGGAACTCTTTCTTTCATGCCACAAAAGCACAATTTCGGAAGTGAGTTTTGATTTTACATTCTTTCAGTCAACTCTTGCAGCACCCACTTTCACTATATGTGAAGAACTAGTTTATTTTATGTAATTCGTAAATAAGCCTTTTCACGTGCCTTGAAGAATGTGTGGTTATTGCCCCAACAAATGAAAACGTTCGACGGTTGGTGAGACGACGACGAATTTCATGTGAAAGCACATGTTTTTGAGTGTTCTATATTGAACTACTTTGCCGTATCGACGTGTACGTTCGATGCATGTTGAAGTACAGTGAAATTTATCTGTTAATTCCTTACTTTACATTCTATCGTAATATCCTTTGTGTTTCTGCGATGTATTCTTACATACCCGTAAACGAGGTATAAGAGTCACAAAAGACAGTTGGTAACGCTAATCTATAATGTGGAAATTAGCGCGCCCATCTGTCAATGACGTCACGCACTATGCAAATTATTACACGTAAATGATGAAATATGCAAATTTCTAAAGTGTATTATAAAAAAACCCACCCACGGGGAACTTACGTGAATATATAAGCGTCTCACAGAATTGCTTCCTTCAGGGTTGCTCGTGGCTCCTTTCCGGATTATTTAAAGATGGTTCTCATGGCGTCCTTCGGGATTGCTCCAGGCTAGCGACTGCAGGGTTCCCTTCCGGATTATTTAAAGATGGTTCTCAGAGCGTCCTTCGGGATTGCTCCAGGCTAGCGACTGCAGGGCTTCCTTCCGGATTATTTAAAGATGGTTCTCAGGGCGTGGACTGCGGTTAGGCCAGGTTGCTTCCAAATTTGTATCTTCTTCCTATATGTACTGGTAACGACGGGAACGTGTTATAGGGAACGATAAACAAAGATAAGCGAGAAAAAGGAATCTACATAATTAAGATAAAGATACGATACCAGACCCAACGCCACTCTTGACGACGTTCAAAAGCAAAGTCCTTCTCCCAGCGTCTTGCGAAAACTCCCCACTTTTTCCTACCTCCACACGCGTTGACGCGAATCTCCGCGCAACGCACTTCTGACGTGACGGAAATACACGCGCCAAGTCTTTCAAATTTATGGCGCGAAACTCCCGCATATCAAACTAAACTAAAAAATGTCTAGTGCCAAATTTTTGGCACGTAACAGTATTTATGTTAGCACATAGTGAGACACTACCGCAATTAAAAATATATAGGATATATATTTTGAAGTTGTCATATCATAATGTTTTACTTGATTCAATAAATTGTAAATCCAGTTATATAAAAGGTTTTATTGGTAATCCACAATACTTTTACGAATATATAAGTTTCCTATTATTGTAGGTTTCAACAACTAACTTCACTGCAAAACAGCTTTTGAACCACAAGCGGACGACCCTTGCTGTATATTTAGATGCCAGAGCAAGCTTGCCGAGAAGCAAAGAACGCTAGGGCTACCTTAAACTATCTCTATAAGCAACTGTAAGTCGTTCTCTTTGTTTGTATTAAAATTTGTGTACGTTTGCACCCACTGTAGAATCACGCTTGGTACCAAGTACATTTATCTGTAACTATTTGACAGTTACACGATAATGAGGTATTCTCAGCGTTTTCAGTGCTGTCCAATTTCTTGTGGATTTTTGACGTGGTATTTGCCCATGGTAAAAAGTAATGTCGTAGAGAGAATATTAGAGCGGTAGGACAGATAACGAGCACTACAGTAACGGCACCCAAGAGAACGGCACTTCGAAAAGCACGACCGCATTTCACCAAATTTCGAACTGAAGTGATCCGTTGAAGTTGAAATCACCTTCATCGTTTCAGCATTCACCTGCGCAGGATTGGCTCGTTTAAATTGGCTGATGCCCTACAACCAATACAAATAGAGGACCTCGACCCTTCGATAATGCATGTTCACTGTACATTCCCGAGAACAATTAAAAAAATCGCCAAGGGTATCTAACATATTTATACATATTAAATTGTTACGTGCCAATAAATTGGCCCTTAAACATTGTTTTTAGGTTAATTTTGATGTGCGGAAGTTTCACGCCACAAATTTAAAAGACGCGGTGCGCGTATTTCCGTTACGTCACAGTGCGTTTGCGCTAGATCGCGCGACGCGAGTGGAGTAGGGACAAAGTGGGGTTTTTCCTGTGCTCTCTGTAACGTGGCTTTTTTGCCCGAACCTTCGAGTGGAGTGGACGTTTGAGGTATCGTATCGTGCCTTTAGCTATATCTATGTAGATTTCCTTGTCTGATTATCTTTGTTTGTCGCCCTTTACCATGTTCCCGTCTTTCCCTACATAGGTAGAGATAATTTGCAGCCGTTGGCGAACCGTACTGCACGATCCTGGATGAACGAGCCCATGACTGCCGGAGCTGGTCCGAGCGCTTTGGAAGAGCGTTGGGCGTACCATCTTTAACTACCTAAAAAGGGCCCTCCGTAGCCCTGATGGACTTGAACAGAAGCCAACTTTAACCCAGGGACATATTCATGTGAGTAATTACTGTATAACCTATTGTCTTAAATTTATATAATTTTCCGATTATTGCGTAATATAATTTGTGCATTGCTGACGTCATTGACAGATGGGCGCGCAAAATCTGTACAAAGGTTAGCGTTACCAACCGCCAGTGGCGTCGCTCGCTTTTTTATTTCGCGCTTGCGCGATGTATTTATCGACTTTTTAACTGTAGATTATCGACGTTTTAACCGTAAGAATTCGCTTTTTCATCGCGCTTGCGCGATGTATTTATGAACTATTTAACTGTAAGAATTCGCGGTTTAAATTGTAAGAATTGGCGCCTTAATGTGTGAGGTTATGATACATACTTCCTTTATAACCATACAATGTATTAACTAATGTTATTTAAAAAGCTTTTCACTAAAAAATCAATTATCTAATATCTGTTAACCTTGAAATCTTATATTCGTGTTTTGGAACACGCCACATTCCTTAGATGTCAAAATCAGTTGCTATGATAATTAAAGGTGAATACCGCCATTTTGAAATTAAAATATAACTGATGATTATAAAATGTGTTTTAATATAATGTTTTTCCAAATTTTAAATGTGGGATGTGTTTGTTAGCTACAGTTGTATTGTGTGTGATTGGTTTGTTTTTAGATCCAAGTATAAACTTTTAGGAAGAATCAACCACTTAACTCTATTTTTTTTTACACGTAAGTATATAAATAAATAAGCATTTAACTAATTTTTATGTCTTAAACATGGCTATTATGAAATTATCTACTTTATATCAAATTAAAACATAACCCTTCCTGTTTTTTTAAAAAGAACCGTACATAAATTACCTTGTGTGTTTACATTTTCTAAAAAAAAAAGTGCCTTAGGCGTTTAGCTGTTTGATTAAGATATTCGAACGTATTTTAAAGAAACCTTATGTTTAAAAACGTTTATTGTAGTGAATTGCCCCTTTAGAATATCTTTTGAAAATGCTAGATTAACAGTTCTTGTTTTATTTGTTAAATAACACATTACCTACTTGTTTTTATAATTTGGAGTGTTTTTTTGTAGTTTATCAATGATATATTCCTTTATTAAACACTAACCTTGTCCTTGTATTGTTCTAAACGTGTTTCTTTAGTGTTTTGGTTACTTAGCGTGATAAAATTTCAATATTATTCCTTACGAATGCTTTCATAGGAAGTTTTTACCTTTAAATGTCTTTACCGTATTGACTTGATGTAGCTTTACCGTTTTTTACCTTCTGATTTACCTCAGTATTGTATACCTGATATATATTGTCTCAAATATTAATTCAAAATGAATATAACACACCTTAAGTCTCTCGAGCTCATCTACGAGATTGAATATAGAAATATTACTCCTGCGTCTATCCAAAATGATAGACGATCACAACTTAGAGCCATTTTAGCCCAGGAAATGAAAGGCAACCCCATTTTAAAGAAACCCGTTTCCGATTGGCTTCAACACCGTATCTGAAATTAAACTGTCTTACACCCACCATGAGTAGAGGACCTCGACCCTTTGATAATGCATGTTCACAGTTTATTCTCGAGAACAATTAAAAAAATCGCCGAGGGTATCTAACATATTTACACATATTAAATCACTCTAAGTTACAGTATAACTACTGATTTATAACCTGCTAAAGACCGAATCCAGAAAATAAGAGGGATTATTTTACTTCTAATACAAAAAATAATAGATTTATTAGATATAGGAAAATTACTGATTATTCAATGAATGAAATGGCATGTTACGAGTTAGTTCACTTAATACGTAACAAATTATTAATACGGAATGCAGTTTGTGATTCGGAATTTATAACCTATCATGTTTTGGCGGTTTGGGCTTAACTATTTGTAGTCAACAATCTATCGTCTACGATTTATGGTTATAATTTACAGTTATTGACATTAATCATAGATCATAGAATAGTAGATTGTCGATTAAACTTATTTCTTCCTTATAACTTAATTTATACAAGTGTTAGATAACAATTTAAAATCAACATATTCAAGTGACAAAGAAATATCTTTTTCCAGACAGTCACTTAAAATCCTGCCAAAAGACAAAAGTTTCATAGGGAAGTAGAGCACAGAATCTATTTTTGTGCTAATGCATACTATAAATTATCTACATTATACTAACAAATACAGACGCTTATTTGTTCGTAAATTGATATAAATATGTCTTAGGTTAATTTTGATGTGCGAAAGTTTCCGCACAAATTAAAGACTTGGCGCGTATTTCGTTACGTCACAGTGCGTTTGCGCCAGATCGCGCGACGCAGTGGGTTGACGAATAACTCGCGCCGACGCGTAAAGACAAAGTGGGTTTCCTGTGCCTCTGTAACGTGGCTTGCCTGAACCTTCAGAGTGTGGACGTGTAGGTATCGTATCTGCCTTATCTTTATCTGTAGATTTCCTTGCTTGCTTATCTGTTTGTCGCCCTTATACCTGGCTTCCTGTCCATTCCCTACATGGTAGGAGATAATTTGCAGCCGTTGGCCGAACCGTACTGCAGACCCTGGATGAACGAGCCCATGACTGCCGAGCTGTCGAGCGCTGAAGAGCTTGGGCGTACCATCTTTAACACCCTAAGGGACCTCCGTAGCCTGATGGACTTTGATAGGCCAGCTTTAGCTCAACCCGCAGGACGTTCAGTTTCTGATGTAAGTACTCCATTGTTTAATTTGTTCGCGATATAACTATTGTCTTAAATTTATAATTTTCCGATAATTGCGTAATTTAATTTGTGCATTGCTGACGTCATTGACAGATGGCCGCGCCAAATCTGTATAAGTTAGCGTTACCAACCGCCCGTGACGTCGCTTGCGCTTGCGCGATGTATATGAACTCTTTAATAGAATTCGCGGTTTGAAACGTAAGAAAATTCGAGCCCCACGTTGGGCGCAATTTTCTTACGTTTCAAACCGCGAATTCTTACAGTTAAAGAGTTCATAAGTACATCGCGCAAGCGCGAAAAAAGTGACGTCACGGGCGGTTGGTAACGCTAACCTTATACAGATTTGGCGCACCCATCTGTCAATGACGTCAGCAATGCACAAATTAAATTACGCAATTATCGGAAAAATATATAAATTTAAGACAATAGTTTATATCAGCGAACAAATTAAACAATGGAGTACTTACATCAGAAATCCGAACGTCCTGCGGGGTTGAGCTAAAGTTGGCCTCTATCAAAGTCCATCAGGGCTACGGAGGTCCCTTTTAGGGTAGTTAAAGATGGTACGCCCAACGCTCTTCCCAAGCGCTCGGACCAGCTCCGGCAGTCATGGGCTCGTTCATCCAGGGTCGTGCAGTACGGTTCGCCAACGGCTGCGAATTTATCTCCTACCTATGTGGGGAATGGACAGGGCGACAAACAGATAAACAAGCAAGGAAATCTACATAGATAAAGATAAGGCACGATACGATACCTACACGTCCACACCTGAAGGTTCAGGCAAGCCACGTACAGAGAGCACAGGAAAACCCCACTTTGTCTTTACGCGTCGACGCGAAGTTATTCGTCCAACCCACTCGCGTCGCGCGATCTGGCGAACGCACTGTGACGTAACGGAAATACGCGCCAAGTCTTGAATTTGTGGCGCGAAACTTCCGCACATCAAATTAACCTAAGGATAAAGACTAATAAGAAGTAACGGTTTACGTAGAACTTTCTAGGTTAGAAATCTGCACTGTAGTTATAAATATCATACCTGGCAACGTTAGTGGAAGTATCCAAAAAATTCTGCTTGGCACCTTTACAATCCAGACCAATTGCAACAAAATCGCCTTTATACTCTCTCATCATTTCTTTAAAATCATTGTACGTCAGAAAATCTTTATGCTGCAGTCCTGCATCCTGAAAGTACACCATTAACACTACAAATTAATAATATCGGCATACTGCTGCTAATACTGAAAGCCACTGTGGTGAATTTACTTATTATGTGACTGACGCTTCAACACTAATTTTATAAAAAATGTAAATTAACGACGTGCTCTGAAAATCATAGTATCTATTTTGAATCAGGTTGCCATACTCCTGCTTTTGTGCTTGGAATGTAACATTTTGAAAAAACAATGGGGTGCTTGATTGAAATTAAATGGCTTAAATCAAAGTATTTGACAATCGGATGCGTTAATCCAATAGATACAGGCTGATTAATTTGTGTGTGCTTGTGATTATCGTATTGTGCTATTAATTTTCACATCATTGTATTGTTACATGCCAAAAATTGGCTATGTATCACCTTTAGATTAAGTATAAATTATAAGGTAGTTCCCGCGAATATTTTCAAATAAACTTGTTAATTTCCGTCATTCCGGTCAGTTGCGTTTGCGCAGAAGAATGCGCAAGCGCGGAGTGAATGGCGCAAGTGCGCATGGTGTGATGAGGCATCATTAGACTACGAGGCCTGAAGCCGAGAACAGCTACCTGTGTCGTGGTGTTTGTCTTTTCTCTTTTTTAGAATGTAGGTTCCTCTATCTTATCTTGTCTACCGTACCTCTACCTGTATCCTTCCCGCCCTAACTACGAACGAATGAAAGAGGATGGACGAATAAATTTAGACTCAACAATGGGGTGATGTAACCCACACCAAAAAAAACCAAGGAGATGGCCCTGGGATATAACTAAGGTGCGATTTAAGTGAGTACATTGCTTTATTTATATTGTAAATTAAAGACACTAAAAAGATTGTGCGACATTTACATGGGAGAGGGGATAATACAGTCTATCCAAATCAGAATGGTTATATGCCAGCGCGATCTACGGAATTTGCCCTTCATGCAGTTGTAGGTTGGATACAGAAATCCCTCGGCAACAAGAGGTCAAACCCTAGGCGTTTTTATCAAAATCGAAAGCACGTTCAATGAGACAATCTTGCCAAGCATTGACAAAGTCCTGTGAGAATGAGGGGTTGAGTACACTCGTCAGCAGCTAATCCTACAGATTCTACGATGCCGTAGGGTACATGTTAGTGTAGGCGACGCCTCAATCGTTAGAACGGTAGGATATTCTGTCCCTCAGGACAGTGTCTTGTAACCACTACTACGGAATTTGGTAGTCAACGACCTACTCCGACTTCTTAACGAGGTGGATGACACGATCATAGTGGCAGTCGGCAAATTCGTGCTGTGCGACTTGGTGCAAGAAGCTCTTAAGCTAACAACGATGGTGCATCGAAAACTCCCTGACCGTCAATCCCAACAACACAGGGCCGGTGCTGTTCACCAACAAAAGAAAGCTAATGTTAACAAGATTGCCGCTACTCTTCCACACCTCTTTAAGCATTTCGGATGAGGTTAAGTATCATACTTGACAAGAAGCTGAATTGGGCCAAACACCTCCAAACCAAAAATACAAAAGTGAGCCTGGTCTTCTGGGAGTGCAGATGAATTACAGGTATACTTTGGGGTCTTTCTCCTAAGGCTGTTCTGCGGTTGTTTTATACAGTTCTCTAATGCTTTGTTGTGGCGCTGTAGTCTGGTGGCCTAGCACCAGACTGGCGCATGCAGCAAAAGACAAAGACAAGGCTACTTAAGCATTATAGGCACGATGAGATCTTCACCCTCTGCAGCCTTGAAATCCATTCTTGGTCTCACTCTGTTTGATATGTTATTACATGCCAAAATTGGCATTTTACAGTTTTAAATATGTGACTGAATTCGCGCCAATATTTTAAAAAATAAACTTGTTAATTTCCGTCACTTCAGACAGTTGCGTCAGCGCAAGAGAATGCGCAGACGTGGAGAGGGATGAAGTAAGTGCGCGGTTTGCGACACGACCGGACATCATAATTAGCCAACGAGACGTCGAACAGTGACGTGTACCTGTGTCGTTCCTTTGTCTTTTCTCTTTTAGGATGTACGTTTCCTCCTTACCTTTGCCTCTTATCGTGCCCTATTTGTATCCTTATCGTACCGCTACAAACAAAGAAGAAAGAAGACAGAAAATCTTATTTCAACGACGGCATAACCTAACCCACGCCCAACAACGCCGAGATTTATGGAAATGAGTATGGCCCCTGCGCAAGGATAACCGCAAAATCGTGAAGAGTTCCACATTTTTTGGGGAGTATTTTTTATATTTTTAAAGGTGCATCTGGTATCACTGTAAACATTTTTGGTGTATGATACAATTTGAGACGCAATTATGACGTAATAGCTTTATTGTACAATATTGTGTACGTGATTAGTATGTGTTGCCAACTGTCGTAGTGGCTCTGAACCCGCGGGTCCGGGATTATAACAATGTATGTGAAGGGAATGGCTCTAATGGCAATAGTAAAGCTACAGGTCAAAAGGTTATGGAACGACAAGGGTTGTAGAGGTAGACACCACAGCCTCCTAAAAGAGGTGATGGACTCGATTGCACCCAAAATAATATTCAGGAAGTACTTCAGAATCTTCATTGCCCCGACGACGCATTTCCACCAGACATTTCCATTTTTACAGACGGATCCAAAACAAAGTAAGGTTCAGGAGCAGGCATCTATTCGGATGACCTATACCTTCACATTAGTATGACACCGGGACCGATGGCTACTGTCTTTTAGGCAGAGGTAGTTACCATCATGCATGGTGCATCTGCCACTTTGGAACCTGGAATTCAAAACAAAACAAGACGCATTTCAAGCAACACTAGGGCAGCCCTAATGAACCTAAACAAGCAGAAGCTACTCTAAGGGGTGGTACTATAATGCCATCACATGTTAGAGTTTGCTTCCTGCACTAATGTCCTCGAGCTAGCCTGGTTTAAAGGACACTTGGAAATGCAGAGTAATGAGCAGACAGACAATCTGACGAAACAGAGCTCAACTCAGAACTTTATCGGCCCTGAGCCGTCTGTTCTCATATCACCTTCTGCAGTGGCTTCCATACTAAAATTAGCAACCCTCCGTCGTCATACTGACAGGTTGGCCAGCATGACAAGTTGTTCAACAGGCAAAACTGTGTCTCATGTCCCCTGCAACCAAAAATAGAAAATATTGCATTAACCTGCCAAGACACAAACTACGGTTACTTGTGGAAATTCTGACGGCATGGTAATTTCAAGAAATACCTACACAGAATGGGCCTCTGTACCTACCACGGGTGTCAATAAAATGACGAGACGTTGGCGCATGTTCTGTGTTTCTGTTCGTCACTCGCCAGACTTTAAGGCTCCATGTTAAGAGATTTCTGGCCCGACACGGCCAGAATTAGTATTACACCCTGACCCGACATCGTCAAGTTCACCTGCAAAGTAGGATGGCTAAGCCAGGAAAGACCAAGCTAGTGTGTGTTACACTCCACCCTGTTCTAGTCTAAGGTATGCTGTTAAAGTCCCAGCGTAATTGATAAGAGCCGCTACGACAGTTGGCAATATAATAAACACGTACATAATATTGCGCAACAAGGTATTACGTCATTCTTGCGTCTCAAATTTGTATCACATACAAAGAAAAAGATAAAATGTACTCGCGTAAAATGCGGAGCTCTTCACGACCTTGCGGTTATCCTTTCCATTGATCTCGTTGTTGGGCGTGGGTAGGCCTTCGTCCTCGTCGAAACCAAATTGATTTGTCTTATCTCTTCTTGTGTTTGTAGCGATACGATAGGAATAAGGCAGGGAGCGATAAAAGATACAATACAGGAAACCTACATATCTGAAAGAGACGACAAGATAAAAGGACGACATAGATAAACTCACTGTTCGACGTCTCGTTGACTAGTCCCGACGTGTCGGAAAAACGCGCACTTCCTTCCACACTCCGCGTATGCGCATTCTCTGGCGCCGACGCAACTGTTTGAAGTGACGGAAATACACGCACAAGTCTATTTTTCAAAATATTGGCGCGATTTCAGTCAGCTATTTAAACTAAAATCAAAAACGTTTACATAGCCGATTTTCGGCATGTAACAACTTTATGCACAGAGTGAATAGATAGAGGCACATTTCCAGTTTAACGGCCATGCTAATAAGCAAAATTGTAATTATTGGAGTTCAAAGAATCCAAGACATAACATGAAAAACGACTTCATTCGCCAAAAATCACTGTTTAGTTCACGATATCGGCATGATGATTAATTGGCCCGTATTTTTCGCTGATCAAATCGCACAGTAACTGTTAATTCAGAGTGACGTGTGGAGATGATTAACAATTTTTTCACTCTAGCTTTATACGACTTTATTGGTTTTAATCGAAACACGCGGTTCCAGCAAGATGGAGCAACATCTCACACGCCTAACGTGTCTATCCTTGTAGTTCGTGAAGTTTTTCCTGAAAATTTGATATCCAGACGAGGTGACATAAACTGGCCTCCGTGTGGTCCTGATTTGACACAATTGAATTTTTTCTTGTGCGGCCACCTTAAAGGTAATACAACAATCCTACCTCTCTGGATCATTTTAAACAAAATATCCCAGAAGAAATGGCAGCGATCAGTTGAGAACACGAGTCGGGGAGTTCTCCGAAAATTTGCTCCACGTTTAGAAGTGTGCCAGCAAAATAACGGGGCACATTAGGGGACATTACTTTCAAGAAATAAATTCCCACGAACTGTACTTTAATTTTAAAGGTTGTTTTATTTAGTTAAACCAAAACGTTATTTAAATACTGACTTTTTATTTTGAAAAACAATTTTGGGACACTTTACATTGTTACATGCCGAAAATCGGCTATGTAAACAATTCTGTTTTTAGTTTAAATATGTGACTGAAAGCGCGCCAATATTTTAAAAAAGGACTTGTGCATTTCCGTAACTTGGGACTGTTGCGTCGGCGCCAGAGAATGCGCAGACGTGGAGTGGAGAAGGAGGTGCGCGTTTTCCGACACGACGAGACGTAGAACAGTTAAGTTCACCGGTGTTTTTTTGTCTTGTTTTTTCTCTTAAAATGTAGGTTCCTCTGTCGTACCCATTATCGTTCCCTACCTGGTTGATCCTCAATCGTACCGCTACAGAAAGAAGAGGGAAGACAAATCAATTTGGTTTCAGCGAGGGCGAAGGCCGACCCACGCCCAACTAACGCTGAGATCCTGCCGCAAGAATAGCCGTGAAGGCATCGCCCTCACAAGTCTGTTGGTATCCCTTCTATTTCACGCTCCTTGCATTCAATTGCCCTAACCACATCGCATTCCTTTAACCTGGGAAATGTGGGCAAATGTGATTTGCATGACATAAATCATAGGAAGATTGTTCTCAAGTTCGTGAGGGACCGTATTAATGAACTTCAGATGTAACAACTTAATTTAAAGCTGGGAAAAAGCTTTCCCTGGCTGGATTCAAAATTATAAATGTCTAGGTTAGAAACAACTCCTTCCTGGCTAATCTAGTACCTTCGCTGTAGCATGGGAAAATCGAAAAATCAAATGTCCTTGTCGATTGTTACATGCCGAAAATCGGCTATGTAAACATTTTTGATTCTAGTTTAAATAGGTGACTGAAAACGCGCCAATATTTTAAAAAATGGACTTGTGCGTGCATTTCCCTCACTTCAGACAGTTGCGTCGGCGCCAGAGAATGCGCAGACGTTGAGTGGGGAAGAAAGTGCGCGTTTTTCCGACATGAATGGACTAGTCAACGAGACGTCGAAGAGTGACGTAACCTGTGTCGTGCCGTTGTCTTTTCCTTTTCAGAATGCAGGTTTCCCTTTGCATCTATCGTCTATCGTTATCTTTACCTTATTTCTTCGTCCTGCCTGCAAACAAAGAAAAGGGAAGACCAATAAATCTTGTTTCGACGAGGGCGAAGGCCGACCCACGCCCAACTAACGCTTAGATCCTGCCGCAAGAATAGCCGCAAAGTCGTGAAGAGCTCCACATTTTACGTGAGTACATTTTATCTTTTTTTTTTAAAGGCGTCTTGAGTATTACGATAAATATTTTTTGTATGTGATACCATTGAGACGCAATAATGACGTAATATCTTGTGCAATATTATGTACGTGTTTATTTTGTGTTGCCAACTGTCGTATTGGCTCTTACCAATTACGCCGGGACTTTAACGGTTATACCTTAGACTGTGATAGTCGCATGCATTATAACAGTTCGCGACAAAGACATAAGAGAAAAAAATCTTAAGAAAAAGGAAGCCCACGTTGGGCGCCACTATATAATGCATGCGACTATCGTAGTCTAAGGTATAACCGTTAAAGTCCCAGCGTAATTGGTAAGAGCCACTACGACAGTTGGCAACGCAAAATAAACACGTACATAATATTGCACAAGATATTACGTCATTATTGCGCCTCAATGGTATCACATACAAAAATATTTATTGTAATACCCGAGATGCCTTTAAAAAAAAGATAAAATGTACTTACGTTAAATGTGGAGCTCTTCACAACTTTGCGGCTATTCTTACGGCAGGATATCGGGGCGTGGGTCGGCCTTCGCTCTCGTTAAAACCGAATTGATTTGTCTTCCCACTTCTTTCTGTAGCGGTACGATAGAGGATCAACCAGGTAGGGAACGATAATGGGTACGACAGAGGAACCTACATTTTAAGAGAAAAGACAAGATAAAAAGACACTGGTGAACTTCACTGTTCGACGTCTCGTTGACTAGTCCCGTCGTGTCGGAAAACGCGCACCTCTTCCCCACTCCACGTCTGCGCATTCTCAGGCGCCGACGCAACTGTCCCAAGTTACGGAAATGCACAAGCCCTTTTTTAAAATATTGGCGCGATTTCAGTCACATATTTAAAACTAAAATCAAAAATGTTTACATAGCTGATTTTCGGCATGTAACAATGTACAGTGTCCCAAAATTGTTTTTCAAAATAAAAAGTCAATATTTAAATAACGTTTCGGTTTAACTAAAAAAACAACCTTTAAAATTAAAGTACAGTTCGTGGGAATTTATTTCTTGAAAGTAATGTCCCCTAATGTGCCCCGTTATTTTGCTGGCACACTTCTAAACGGGAAGCAAAATTTTGGAGAACTGCTCGACTCGTGTTCTCAACTGATCGCTGCCATTTCTTCTCGGATATTTTGTTTAAAATGATCCAGAGAGGTAGGATTGTTGTTGTATACCTTTAAGGTGACCGCACAAGAAAAAATTCAATTGTGTCAAATCAGGACCACACGGAGGCCAGTTTATATCACCTCGTCTAGATATCAAATTTTCAGAAAAACTTCACGAACTACAAGGATAGACACGTTAGGCGTGTGAGATGTTGCTCCATCTTGCTGGAACCGCGTGTTTCGATTAAAACCAATAAAGTCGTATAAAGCTAGAGTGAAAAAATTGTTAATCATCCCCACACATCACTCTGAATTAAAAGTTACTGTGCGATTTGATCAGCGAAAAATACGGGCCAATTAATCATCATGCCGATGTCGTGAACCAAACAGTGATTTTTGGCGAATGAAGTCGTTTTTCATGTTATGTCTTGGATTCCTTAAACTCCAATAATGACAATTTTGCTTATTAGCATGGCCGTTAAACTAGAAATGTGCCTCTATCTATCTATCGCTCTGTGCATAAAGTTGTTACATGCCGAAAATCGGTTATGTAAACATTTTTGATTTTAGTTTAAATAGGTGACTGAAATCGCGCCAATATTTTGAAAAATAGAGTTGTGCGTGTATTTCCGTCACTTCAGACAGTTGCGTCGGCGCCAGAGAATGCGCAGACGCGGAGTGTGGAAAGAAGTGCGCGTTTTTCCGACACGTCGGGACTAGTCAACGAAACGTCGAACAGTAAGTTTATCTATGTCGTCCTTTTATCTTGTCGTCTCTTTCAGATATGTAGGTTTCTTGTATTGTACCTATTATCGCTCCCTGCCTTATTCCTATCGTATCGCTATAAACACAAGAAGAGGTAAGACAAATCAATTTGGTTTCGACGAGGACAAAGGCCCACGCCCAACAACGAGATCAATGGAAAGGATAACCGCAAGGTCGTGAAGAGCTCCGCATTTTAGGCGAGTACATTTTATTTTTTCTTTGTATGTGATACAAATTTGAGACGCAAGAATGACGTAATACTTTGTTGCGGAATATTATGTACGTGTTTATTATATTGCCAACTGTCGTAGTGGCTTTTATCAATTACGCTGTGGCTTTAACAGTATACCTTAGACTAGAACAGGGTGGAGTGTAACACACACTAGCTTGGTCTTCACTGGCTCAGCCATCCTACTTTGCAGGTGAACTTGACGATGTCGGGTCAGGGTGTAATACTAATTCTGGCCGTGTCGGGCCAGAAATCTCTTAACATGGAGCCTCAAAGTTTGGCGAGTGACGAACAGAGACACAGAACGTGCGCCGCCGTCTCGTCATTTTATTGACACCCGTGGCAGGTGTAACATACTGTTTTAATAAGCTCTAATAGTTCTAGTATTCCTAAAAATAGTTAGTTTCTAGTTTAATTTTAGCATGCTAATTATTAGAATTGTAGCGGCTGCAGGATCACCCAAGTAGCTTCTCAGCGAAGTTCCCAGAAAGATCTAATCCAAGAGTTAATCAATTTTTCTAAAGGCACTTACTTTAAGGGTACTAAACATGTCAGATTAGGCCATATCTATGATTAGATGTCAATCATGCTTTAGGATCCTATTTATGTCAGGGTGGTCTGAAGCAATTTTTCAATTAGCTGAGCACTCAACTAAAATCAATTCTGAGAGTTACGTGTGTGGTTATCTTAGGCATTGGCAGTTTTAATTAATTTTAAAGATTTACGACCGGCGCATCCTAAGCCGAGTAAGAGCGCCAAGAAAGGGGTTATTTTTCAATTAACTGAAATGTATATAAGGATGCCAGCCGGTGGGAATCGGGGTTGTTTATTTCTAGACGCGTTAGAGGTTAAAGGGTTGTTAGTTGCCCGATTGAGTGCAGTATTTTATTTCTTTGAAGTCCAGTGCGTGCCGTTATGTTTTAAGTTAATTATTTCTCTGAGTAAGTAATTAGTATATGTGATATTACTATGAACTCAAGGCTGTGTTATGCAGCATAAGTCCGTTATTTGTTTAAAAACAGTATTTGTCGACTTCCATAAAATACAATTCCGGGAGAATGCCCAGTTCAAGTAAATTGATCCGTTTGATTATTGCTTTGGAGACCGCATCGTTTTAGAAGGGTCTTCTATTATATTGTGTTTCGACGGTGTCAGAGGCCGTTAATCAATAATCCACGAGACTACCTGAGAATGCAAAGCTCAGGTCCGAAGTCAAGTTACGGTACTATTTGACCCTTGAGAAGGTCGTGTTTTTCATGGTGTAGATGACCCCGTGGTTAAAAAGGGTCGTCGCACTATGCCAGTTAGTTAGACTAGGGTAGCATTAATAAATTTTTGTTATTGGGGTGTGTACACCTAGAACTGTATCTATTCAAAATATGTTTGTTAGTTAAGTTTAGTTAAGTTGTGTTTGTGCTAGCCGGAGACTATAAGTGACTTATTTTCTGTTCTGCCATTTTGGTTCATCGCCCACGAACAAAGTGCGACGAGAGCTATTACCGCGAATGGTCCATGGGCCGTTTAATTCCCATGGTGGCGCCCTTTTGTACATAAGGTAATTACTTTATATTTTGTTATGCATATGTAATTAGTTGAAGTTTTAGTTAGTAGCTCATTCAATAAAACAATCGAATTTTCGTCTCAGTGTGTTTGTTTAATGAACCCCCCCTTCACCGACTGCTGCAGCTTGCGAGGCAACGTCCCGAAACGTGAGGGTACGATAGTGTTAGAGGTCCTGTTATTTATTATTTATTGTTAATTGGATACCCTCACGCGGTAGGTAAATATATAAATTACACAGGTACAGAGACACATTCTGTGTAGGTATTTCTTGAAATTACCATGCCGTCAGAATTTCCACAAGTAACCGTAGTTTGTGTCTTGGCAGGTTAATGCAATATTTTCTATTTTTGGTTGCAGGGGACATGATACACAGTTTTGCCTGTTGAACAACTTGTCATGCTGGCCAACCTGTCAGTATGACGATGGAGGGTTGCTAATTTTAGTATGGAAGCCACTGCAGAAGGTGATATGAGAACAGACGGCTCAGGGCCGATAAAGTTCTGAGTTGAGCCCTGTTTCGTCAGATTGTCTGCCTGCTCATTACTCTGCATTTCCAAGTGTCCTTTAAACCAGGCTAGCTCGAGGACATTAGTGCAGGAAGCAAACTCTAACATGTGATGGCATTATAATACCACTCCTTAGAGTAGCTTCTGCTTGTTTAGGTTCATTAGGGCTGCCCTAGTGTTGCTTGAAATGCGTCTTGTTTTGTTTTGAGTTCCAGGTTCCAAAGTGGCACATGCACCATGCATGATGGTGACTACCTCTGCCTAAAAGACAGTAGCCATCGGTCCCAGTGTCATACTAATGTGAAGGTATAGGTCATCCGAATAGATGCCTGATCCTGAACCTTCCTTTGTTTTGGATTCATCTGTAAAAATGAAGATGTCTGGTGGAAACGCGTCGTCGGGGCAATGAAGATTCTGAAGTACTTTCTGAATATTATTTTGGGTGCAATCGAGTCCAACCTCTTTTAGGAGGCCGTGGTGTCTAACTCTACAACCCTTGTCGTTCCACAACCTTTTGACTTGAAGTCTTACTATTGCCATCAGAGCCATTCCCTTCACATACATTGTTATAATCCCGCACCCGCGGGTTCAGAGCCACTACGACAGTTGGCAACACATACTAATCACGTACACAATATTGCGCAACAAGATATTACGTCATAATTGCGTCTCAAATTGTATCACATACCAAAAATGTTTACAGTGATACAAGATGGACCTTAAAAAAGATAAAAAACACTCACCAAAAAATATGGAACTCTTCACGATTTTGCGGTTATCCTTGCGCAGGGGCCATACTCATTTCCATAGATCTCGGCGTTGTTGTGCGTGGGTTAAGTTATGCCGTCGTTAAAATCAGATTTTCTGTCTTCCCTCTTCTTTGTTTGTAGCGGTACGATAAGGATACAAATAGGGCACGATAAGAGGCAAAGGTAAGGAGGAAACCTACATCCTAAAAGAGAAAAGACAAAGGAACGACACAGGTACACGTCACTGTTCGACGTCTCGTTGGCTAATTATGATGTCCGGTCGTGTTGCAAACCGTGCACTTACTTCATCCTTCCATGTCTGCGCATTCTCTTGCGCTGACGCAACTGTCTGAAGTGACGGAAATGAACAAGTTTATTTTTTTAAATATTGGCGCGAATTCAGTCACATATTTAAAACTGTAAAATGCCAATTTTGGCATGTAACAACATATCAAACAGAGGCCAAGAATGGATTCCAAGGCTGCAGAGGGTGAAGATCTCATCGTGCCTATAATGCTTAAGTAGCCCTTGTCTTTGTCTTTTGCTGCATGCGCCAGTCTGGTCCTAGTCCACCAGACTACAGCGCCATAACAAAGCATTAGAGAACTATGTAGAACAACCGTAGAACAGCCTTCGGGGAAAGACCCCATAGTTTACCTGTAGTTCATCTACACTGCAAGAAGACCAGGCTCACTTTTGTATTTTTGGTTTGGAGGTGTTTGGCCCAATTCAGCTTCTTGTCAAGTATGATACTTGACCTCGTCCAAAATGCTTAAAGGGGTGTGGAAGAGTAGCGGCAATCTTGTTAACATCAGGTTTCTTTTGTTGGTGAACAGCACCGGCCCTGTGTTGTTGGGATTGACGGTCGGAGTTTTCGACACACCATCGTTGTTAGTTTAAGAGCTTCTTGCACCAAGTTGCAGAGCACTTGTTCGAATTTGCCGACTGCCACTATGGCCATGTCGTCCGCCTCGTTAAGATGTCGGAGTAGGTCGTCCACTACCAGATTCTATAGTAGTGGTTACAAGACACCGTCCTGGGGGAAAGAATAGCCTACCGTTCTAATGATTGAGGCGTTGCCTACACTAACATGTACCCCACCCCATCCTAGAATCCGTAGGATTAGCTGCTGACAAGTGTCCTCAACCCCGCATTCTCGCAGGACTTTGTTGATGTTTGCCAAGGTTGTCTCACTGAACGCGCGTTCGATATCGATAAAAACGCATAAGGCTGACTTCTTGTTGCTGAGGGATTTCGGAATCCGACCTTACAACTGCGTGAAAGGCAAATTCCGTGGATCTCGCTGGTATATAAGCATGCCGATTTGGTTGGAGACTGTATTATCCCC
Source organism: Platerodrilus igneus (assembly GCA_036346225.1). NCBI lineage: Eukaryota > Metazoa > Arthropoda > Insecta > Coleoptera > Lycidae > Platerodrilus > Platerodrilus igneus. The sequence goes on from JARFIW010001391.1 coordinate 551,092, forward strand.
TCTCCCATGTAAATGTCGCACAATCTTATCAGTGTCTTTAACAGAAAAGACTTTGGACTGATTGGACGATACGATTTCGCTTGGGAATAGTCCCGACCAGGTTTGGGAATAAAGACCGCCCTAACTTCTCTTCAGTTGCTGGAGATGTATTTAAAGGCAATGCAGCCCCTGTATAGTACCGCCAGATATGAAAGCAGCCTCACCAGGCCCCACTGTAGTAGGACAGGGAAGGTGTCATCCAGACCAGGAGACGGAATGGTTCGAGAGTTGAAATGGCCCATTTTACTTTCTCTTTGCCAACCACCCACTCTGTCTCACGTAAATCATGCATAGATAGGTCTGTGGTGGGGATGGGGATAAGAAGTACACTTCCAGGGAAGTGTATCTGCCCTCTGGGCGTTTCCGACAGGATGGTAGGTGGCGAGAATCTTTAAACAGAATTCAGTTGATTCGATAAGTTTCGTTGGGATACTCTACTGAGCTACAGAAAGTCTTCCAGGAGTCTCTCTGTCGTTTCCTGATTTCAGTTTTGTATGGTCTCAGGTGGTTTTTATAAGTCTCTCAGTCAGCTATACTCCTTGACTTATTAAACAACCTGCCAACAGTTTTCTTCAGCTTCTGAAGCTCATCGCACCACCATGAGGTGGGAGATCACGTAGAGGTTGTCCTTGCGGGACATGCTTGCTCAAATTGTTCTCTAATAGAAGTCTGTAAAAAAATAGAATTTCTATGCTGCTTTATCATCATAGGGCTAGTAACGCCTTGCTGTGTCAAAAGCTGTTCAGCTCGTCGATCTCCAAGCACAGACTTGTTGGTGGCTTTTAAATTCCTGTATTCTTTGCAGACAATTTCTGTTTCCTTTATTTTGAAGTTCAACCATCTATGATCGGACAGGGTCGCCTTTGGCGTCTTACATTTACGCGTGATTCTTACATTACCGTCGACGCGGTATATGCGACGCAACGGCAGTTGGTAACGCTAATCCATAAAGTGGAAATTAGCGCGCCCATCTGTCAATGAAGTCACACACTATGCAAATTATTACACGTAATGACGCAATATGTCAATTTCATAAAAGTATTATAAACAAAATCCCACACACTGGGTACTCACATGAATAGGTCCGGCTTTCTACAGAATCACTTCTGTCAAGGTTGCTCGTGGCCCCTTTCCAAATTATTTAAAGATGGTGGTGGACAGTTCGCGACAAAGCCAGAAGAGAAAAAAATCTTAAAAAAAAGAAAGCCTCACGTTGGGCGCCACGATATAATGCATGCGACTATCATAGTCTAAGGTATAACCGTTAAAGTCCTAGCGTCACTGGTAAGAGCCACTAAGACAGTTGGCAACACAAAATAAACACGTACATAATATTTCACAAAATATTACGTCATTATTGCGTCTCAATGGTATCACATACAAAAAATATTTATTGTAATACCCGAGACGCCTTTAAGAAAAAAGATAAAATGTACTCACGTAAAATGTGGAGCTCTTGCGGCAGGATCTCGGCGTTAGTTGGGCGTGGGTCGGCCTTCGCCCTCGCTGAAACCAAATTGTTTTTTCTTTCCTCTTCTTTCTTTAGCGGTACGATAGAGGATCAACCAGGTAAAGAACGATAATGGGTGTGACAGAGGAACCTACATTTTAAGAGAAAAGACACCGGTGAACTTCACTGTTCGACGTCTCGTTGACTAGTCCCGTCGTGTCGGAAAACGCGCACTTCCTTCTCCACTCCACGTCAGCGAATTCTCTGGCGCCGACGCAACTGTCACAAGTTACGGAAATGCACAAGATATTGGCGCGATTTCAGTCACATATTTAAAACTAAAATCAAAAATGTTTACATAGCCGATTTTCGGCATGTAACAACTTTATGCACAGAGTGATGCATGGTTGGAAAAGCGGAGAGGTTCAAATTATACCATAATTGGCATAAGTATAACATTTTAAACAGGAAACAACATGGCAAACCACTTAAAGAAGACTTATAAAGCATGTAGTTAACCTATATCAAAAGTATTTTTATAAAAGTAGCGCAACGGCTTCCCTACATCTTTTAAAGAGTGTGTCATGATTATCTAACTGCCAAATAAATATCAACAGCAGATCGGCAACAAACTATTACATGAAACATACCTGGAACATTCCTTCAATTAGCTCGGTAACATGTTCATCCGAGAGACTGGTTGTTCGTGCTATTTCTACTAAAGAACGTAACATTTCAGAGAGCTCGCCTTTATCGATCACACCATTACGGTCGTTATCACACATATCGAAGATTATTCGCAACTTATCTTCTGTCTTCCCACGCGAAAATAAAACAACTGTATCAAGAAATTCCTAAAAAAAAACCCTGCGTTAGATTTTTGGCTAACAACATTGACCTACCTGAAATGAAATCCGTCCATCACCGTCTTTATCGACAATGTTAAACATTTTTCGTACAAACACGGCATCTGGCTTCATACCAAGCGCAGCAGCATATTCACTCTTTGATAAAGATGTGCGCATTACCGTAACGACTTCTTCATCGATGTTCGCTACTGACCGCCGCCTTCGTTCTTCTGGCCGTAACCCAAATGTTAACGCATAAGCCTCTCTGAAAAAATGTTCTAATTTGCGTTGTCGGCGTTCGCGGGTTTCCGCTTTCGCTAGCATTATTTCGCGAGCGACTTGAGTGCAAATGACACCCTTCTTGAGTGAAGTCAAAAACATCTCCAACTTTCCAATAAACTTTTTTCGGGATGCTGCCGCGTCGAACTCTAAAACGAGATCGTAATCTCTAGGCACTCTGATCAAAATAAACGGTTTTTTCTTTCCATGGGATTCATCGTGCGATTCTTCGACTGTAATCGTTTCGATGAGTTTAAGATCGACAGTACGTAGTTTTTCGCCTTTTCGATCGACTATATGTAGAGCACAATCTGGTCCGAATTTAATCTTTACCAAACGTTTATGATTGGCGTGTAGCCATTCTTGAACTATCATGTTGTCGAATGAAATTTTTCCTCCGGAGCATTGTCGTATCTCTTCTTGTTTTATTTTTAGACGTCTTCGACGTCGATTTTGTAATTTGACAACTCCGTAGCCAGCGGCAGCACAGAGAATTGGAACAAATGCTAGGAAGACGCAGGCGTAGATGTAAACTAATTCATTGCCCTGGAAGAAAAAATAATATTAATTAATGTGTTACATGCCAAAATTGGCATTTTACAATTCGCGCCAATATTTTAAACAATTAACTTGTTCATTTCCGTCACTTGGGACAGGTGCGTCGGCGCAAGAGAATGCGCAGACGTGGAGTGAGAAAGTAAGTGCGCGGTTTCCGACACGGCGGGGATTAGCCAACGAGACGTTTACCTGTGTCTTTTCTCTTTCAGATAATGTAGGTTTCCCTTATCTCTTGCCTTATCGTATCTCTACCTTCACCTTATTCCTCCGTCCTGCCTACAAACAGAAGAAGAGGGAAGACGATAAATCTGACTTCAACCAGGGCTTGACATACCCAAACAACACCCAAGGGCCCTGAGTTTGAGCTGAACGGAGCGTTGTAAGTGAGTACCTCAATTTGTTTATCTTTTTGAGTGCCAATGGTATCATTATAAACATATTTGGCATGCGATACAATTTGGCAAATTATGACGTAATATTTTGTTGTGCAATATTGTGTATGTGGTTAGCATGTGTTGCCAACTGTCGTAGTGGCGCATGACGGTTGCGCGGGTCTATAACAAATGTTCAAACTTCATCAGATTGTTACGTGCCAAAGTGGCCCTTAAACATGTTTAGGTTAAGTTTGATGTGCGGAGGTTTCGCGCCATATTTTCAAAAGACGCGGTGCGCGGAATTTTAAAAGACTAGGCGCGTATTTCCGCTACGTCATAATGCGTTTGCGCAGATCGCGCGACGCGAGAGGGTTGGACGAATAACCTCGCGCCGACGTGTAAAAGACAAGAAGTGGGGACAAGTTTCCTGTTTTCTCTATAACGTGGCTGTTTTGCCAGAATCTTCAAGGAGTGTGGACGCTTTGAGGTATCGTATCGTGCTTATCTACACCTATGTAGATATCCTGCCTAATTATCTTTGTTGTCGCTCCTTATACCTTATTTTCCTTATACGATCCCTGCATAGGTAGGACAATTTGAGCCTTGGCGAACCGTACTCCACGACCCGAGATGAACGAGTCACCATCTTTAATTACTCCGGGATGGAGCCCTGATGGACCTTGATAGAGGCCAACTTTAGCTCAACCCCGCAGAACGTTCGGATTTCCGGGGTAAGTAGTACAGTGTTTAATTTGTTCACGGATATGAACTTTTGTTTAAATTTTTATATTTCCGATTAGTACGCAATATAATTTGTGCATTGGTGACGTCATTGGAAGTTGGCAACGCGGAATCTGTAATAAGGTTGTCGTTACCATCCGCCAGGGGCGTTGCTCGCTTTCTTATTCATTGCGCTTGCGCGATGTATTTATCGACGTTATTTAACGGTAATTATCGACTTTTAAATTGTAAGATTTATCGATTTTTTTACAACGTAATAAGATGTGAAAAGTAATATTATTAGCAAGGGTTATGGAGTCTTCTAATAACCTGCTCTTACGCATGGTGTTTTTGGCATCTTACTAACAAGTGGAACGTTAACTATTTCCGTAACTAATCAGTAGAACGGCACAATATTAAACTTTTCTGCTGAGAGACATTGTATGAAATTATGGAAGTTATAATGCGGGATTCTACATCATACACAAACACGTTTTAGTTGTGTTTATGCACTTCGATAGCAGGAGAGCGCGTTAGTATAACCCACCGTAAATACGGTGGTGGCACAAAAAACTCCTACTAATACTCAAATGATAGATTGATAAAGTAAGAAATTATATTACTAGTCAATTTCACGTACCAATCTCCTGTAGCATATGTAAACGAAACAACAAGCAGGAACGGGAAATGGGAAAAATTAGGATAAAATACCACACTCGATAAACACGGCCGAATTATACTAATTAACTGTCAATGCTTTGACGAGCGGTATAATTAATTATCAGAGTTTGTTGTTTACTCAAATCCGGCGAGAAGTCAACCAAATGTAAAATGTTTGCGGTGAATTTTGAATAGCTAAATTAGGAGAGAGATGTGGACTGTATAAAATTTTATGTGTTATTGAACAAACAACAAAGCAAAGCAAAGCGTTTACTTTATATCACTCACCGGGATGAATTATGCAGCCGTGCCGACGAAAAAACGATGAAACAAATACTACTCTTCTTTTTGCGGGTGAAGCGAAGCACACTTATAACGATAGCGGTTCTGTAGCAAAGCGGTTCATCTAATTTGTTCTATGTAGATGTGTGTAAAAGCGATGCGGCCCGTTCGAACGACGAATCGATTCTCTGCTGAGCTTCGTGGATTTCTCAGTCACAACATTGTTTGCACATGCGCGATAACAACGTTCACCACTCGCGGCACTGTTGGCGCGTGCTTCAGTAAACCAAGGAAATTCCACTCTAAATTTCAAATATACCGCGGTGAATTTAAATAATCAACAAACTCCATGAATTAATAAAATTTGCAGTAAAATTTACAATATAAATGGAACAATAAGGCTTCACGTTTTATTTTACTATTTAATTTTAAGGGATTTTTAAATCTCCACATGGGAAATTCTTCTTTATTATTTTTAATTTAAGCTTCATGTGTAAATCCCACGAATACTAGCTTCTCACGCAATTCAGAATATTAGACTACAATTTGTAGTATAAAAACTGCAAATGTTGCGTTCTACAGGCCATGAAAATGCGGCTGTGTTTAGTAATTTTAAAGCATGAAAATTGGGTGAAGGATACTAGAGTTGGTGAGAACTATGCCTCCTAATGGGAGAACTTGACTTGAATTCAGCATGGGAAAGCTTTCTTCCCATCCATAAATTAAATATTTAAGTGTGAGAGTTTCTCAAAATCTTGAGGACAATCAACCCATGATTAATGAAATGTACATTGCATACTCTTGCATTCCTAGGCTAAAGGAATGTGATGTGTCAGGCTTGAGGAGCATGGAATGATGGTTATTAAGCTCGTGAAAATGAGGCATCAAAAAGCACGGGACTTCGATTGTTACAGGCTGAAAATCGGCTATGTATCATTTTTGGTTTAAGTTTTAAATTTGTGACTGAATTCGCGCCTATATTTTAAAAATAGACTTGTGCATTTCCGTCACTTCGTACAGTTGCGTCGGCGCAAGGGAATGCGCAGGCGTAGAGTGATGAAGTAAGTGCGCGGTTTCCGACACCACGGGGATTAGCCAACGAGACGTCGAACAGTGAGGTTTATCTGTGTCGTCCCTTTTGTCTTTGCTTTTAGAATGTAGGTTCCTTTATCGTATCTCTACCTTGTTTCGTTACCTACCTTTATTGCTCCGTTCTACCTACTATCAACGAAGAGGGAAGACAAAATCTGGTTTCAAGATGGCCTAATGACACCCACGCCCAACAACGCCGAGATCCATGGAAGATGAGTATGGCCCCTGCGCAAGGATAATCGCAAAATCGCGGAAAGTTCCACATTTTAAGTGAGTACATTTTATCTTTTTCTTTAAGGCGCCTCTTGTATCACTGTAAACATTTTTGGTATGTGATACAATTTGAGACGAAATTATGACGTAATAGCTTTATTGTGCAATATTATGTATGTTTTAGTATGTATTGCCAACTATCCTAGTGGCTCCGAACGCGCGCGCGCGGGACTATAACAGTTATACCTTAGACTTTAACACGATGTAGTCGGACGTGTGTGCATGTTAGTTTTCAGCAAAGTGATCCCTTCGTACTTCCGTACCTTTCCTTTTACCTAAAATAAACTATCTCATGTTCTACTAATGTGTAGATACTTTCGCTTCACCTCTAGAACTTGCCCGCATACAAAAGAAAACACCCAGCGGCGATTCGGCCTTAAAAATTAGCTGATGCGGCCTTTGGTTCTAGTAAAAACCAGGTAAGCGTCTGACTTGATGCTATTATTAGCTTTGTAAGTGACGGAAACCCATGCAACCAAATTTGGAGACGTACAATGTTACATGCCAAAAATTGGCATTGTACACTTGTCAATTTGCGAGTGAATTCGCGCCAAATATTTTTAAAAAATAAACTTGTGCACTTCCGTTACTTCGGACAGTTGCGTCGGCGCCAGAGAATGCGCAAACGTGGAGTGCCGAAAGAAGTGCGCGTTTTCCGACACGACAGGGACTAGTGAACGAGACGTCGAACAGTGAGGTTTTCTGTGGCGTGCCTTTTTCTTTTCTCTTTTAGGTAATGTAGGTTCCCTTTATCTCTGCCTCTATCGTCTATCATTACCTTCACCTTATTCCTTCGTCCTGCCTACAAACAAAAAAAAAAGGGAATACAGAAATTCTGGTTTCAAGATGGCCTAATGACACCCACGCCCAACAGCGAGATCAATGGAAAGGATCATGGCTCCTGTCGCAAGATTAACCGTAAGGTCGTGAAGAGCTCCACATTATTTTGTGAGTACATTTTATCTTTCTCTTAAAGGCGCCAATGGTATTACAATAAATATTTTTGGTATATAGTACAATTTGAGACGCAATTATCACGTAATATAGTGTTTGCGCAATATTATGTACGTGTTTAATATGTATTGCCAACTGTCGTAGTGGCTCTTATCAATTTCGCTATGACTTTAACGGTTATACCTTAGATTATAACAGTCGTGCGCATTATAACAGTGGCGATCACGTTGGGCGCCACTGATATAATACAAGCGACTATTATAGTCTAAGGTATAACCATTAAAGTCCCGCGGGCGCGTGTTCAGAGCTACTACGATAGTTGGCAATACATACTAAGGCGTACATAATATTGCGCAACAAGATATTACGTCAGAATTGCGTCTCAAATTGTATTACATACCAAAAATATTTATTGTAATACCAGAAGCGCCTGAAGGAAAAAGATAAAATGTACTCACAAAATAATGTGGAGCTCTTCACGACATTGCGGTTATTCTTGCGGCAGGAGCCATGTTCTTTTCCATTGATCTTGCTGTTGGGCGTGGGTGTCATTAGGCCATCTTGAAACCAGATTTTCTGTCTTCTCTCTTCTTTTGTTTGTAGCAATACAATAGGAATAAAGTAGGGAATGATAAGAGGTACGATAGAGGAAACCTACATTAACTGAAAGAGAAGACAAAAAAGACGACACAGATAAACCTCACTGTTCGACGTCTGGTTGACTAATCCCTGTCGTGTCGGAAAACGCCACTTACTTCCCCACTCCGCGTCTGCGCAATCTCTTGCGCCGACGCAACTGTCCGAAGTAACGAAAGTGCAGAATATTTGGCGCGAATTCACTCGTAGATTAAAAACAAACCAAAAATGATACATAGCCGATTTTCGGCATGTAACAACAAATTAAGTCCAGGGTTATGCATGGTTGACGACGCAAGTAAAGCATAACTTTACTTTTTGTTGTTTGTTGCGCTTTTTTAATATAAGGTATTGTCTTATTTTACTATTTAATTTTAAGGGATTTTTAAACGTCGTATGGGAAGTTCTCCTTTATTATTTTTAATTTAAACTTTAGGTATAAATCCCATGCATACTAGCTTCTTACGCAACTAAGGACATTAGAGTACGATTTGTGATGTAAAATTGCAAATGTTGCATTCTCAGGCCATGAAAATGCAGCTGCGTTTAGTGGATTTAGAGTAGGAGCATGAAATTGTGTGGAGAGGACTATAGTTGATGAGAACTTTTAACGTTTATTGTATTAGTTATGTTCAAAGGACTTTTAAAACCCCACAGGGGGAAATTCTCAGCATATTAATATTTTAATGCAAGCGTACGTGAAAACCACACAAAATTTTGGTTATCACGACTTATGTGGTCTGAGAACATGCAACGTTGGGATTTTTCACGTTTTGTACGCCGTTGTACCCATCAATGTGCGTCAGAGCGCTTTAACCTCTCTTAGAGGCGAGACACACTTCGAGGAAGCGAATGTCACGAATCAGAGGACTTGACTACCAACTTACCTCAAGTGTAGACGTGTTGTAGTGCTTCGACTTATTGACACATGTTATACTCCCGTCGTAACTATTATAACCCCGCGCACGCGCGTTCAGAGCCACTTCCACAGTTGACAACACGGATACTATCCACGTTCACATTATTGCACAACAAAAATATTACGACATAATTTTGTGTCAAATTGTATCACGTACGAACCATAATAGCTACCATCGATTGGAGTATATCTTCCCAAAACAAGAAATGAAGGCGTGAATTGGGTTGCTTCGTGTTTGGATGTACGCAAAGTTTGAGCGATTTTAAAAATATTTTCATCCCACTTAGTGTGGTCTGAATCAATATATGAAGAGATAACAGTGATTAAGACTTGATTTACTTATAACAAAATTGTTGAAAAACAAGAAAAATATCTTACAACGCATATAATTGCTAGGGTGGCAAGCCCTTCTTTAAGCTTCACCTAGACTAATAAACAAAAACTTCAACATCATCCTCAAAAAATGATTCAAAAATTACTAGAGCGACAAACGTACTACGAGTCTCGTCTAGACTTATGTAATGTTGAGCGACCAACTCTTCATGAGTCTCGTCTAGACTAACATATTACTGAGCGACCAACTTCGACTAAAAGTCTCGCCTAGACTAAATTAAAATGCTGCGTTGTAATATCGATATAAGTATAAAATTTGCTATCAAAACAAAATTATGCGCTCACTACACAAGGCAATATTCTAGCGATACGTATAGAAAAAAAATCAGTATACCAAATTATGGAAGCATTACTTTTATATCGAGGGATTTATCAAGCAACCATCGTAGCTAAAGGGGATCGTAAATGAGCTTAAATACAAAACATTATCAACAACCTCGTTATTGTAGTGTTTAAGAAAGAAGATATAATGAAATCAAGTTTACTATAGTGTTTTAAAAGATATAGATATACCAAGGTAAGATTTGTTAGTTACGTTAGCTGTATTAAAAGCAAAATTTTCTTTGAGAAAAGATTCGTAACCTATAGTTAATTACTTAGATTGTAAGGGAACACTTAAAGTCATGGTATACTAAGATAATGTGATAGTAGGTAAAATTTAAGCTAAAAACAGATTTCAATAAACTACAGAAATTTCAGGTTTAAGATAATTATTTAACTAAAGTTAGTGTCATTTTAAGGGATTTTTTCTTTTTTTTTAATTATAATGAATGGTAAATAAAGATATTTATGGCAAAGAAAATATTTAATTCAAAAAGCACATGTTTAAATTGATGTTAAGGTAATTTGCTAAACACATTTGAAAAGTATATGCTTTAGTTTCATCCTAAATTAGGTTAAGTAATTATTTGAGAGAATTTAAAATATAAATACACTGTTTTTATAAGGGAAAATGACAATTAACTAAATTAAAAATAACATATATGTAGTAAACAATCACTATTTAAACATGGCCGACTAAAAATGCTTCAGATTGGCATTTCAACTACATTCCATGTCACACCAACATAAAATAGGTGTTGCCAAATGCAATGTGGCCAGATTATATTTCTTCTATTCAAAAGCCATTAAAAATTTAAAAAATTATTATTTATTATTTTTTGAGTGAACAGAAACCCAATTTCTACAAAAATATTCAAAACTAACCCTTATACGATAGATGAGAGGTGAAGACAAATTTTCAACATAACGTTTAGGCGCCGCTGATATACTCCCGTCGTAACTGTTATAACCCCGCGCACGCGCGTTCAGAATCACTTCCTCAGTTGGCAACATGGATACTATCCACGTTCACATTATTACACAACAAAGATATTACGACATAATTTCGTGTCAAATTGTATCACGTACCAAATATGTTTACAGTGATACAAGATGAACCCTAAAAAGATAAAATGTACTCACTTAAAAATGTGGAACTCTTCACGATTTCGCGGTCATCCTTGCGCAGGAGCCATGCTGATTTCCATGTATCTCGTTTGGGCGTTGTTTGGGCTGAATTACGTCATGCCCTCGTTGAATCCAGATTTATTGTCTTCCCTCTTCTTCTGTTTGTAGGCAGGACGAAGGAATAAGGTGAAGGCAACGATAGACGGTAGAGGTAAAGGGAAACCTACATTCTGAAAGAGAAAAGACAAAGAAACGACACAGTTCGACGTCTCGTTAGCTAATAATCTTCTCGTGTCCAAACCACGCATTTACGCCACCACTCCGCGTCTGCGCATTCCTTTTGCGCAAACGCAACTGTCCGAAATGACGGAAATGCACAAGTTTATTTGAAATAAAGGCGGGAATTTACTTGCAAATTTAAACTTAAACTAAATATGATACATAACCGATTTTCGGCATGTAACACACCGCGATTTCTCCCTTCCATACCTATCCTATTGTTCAACACATCAGCGCTTCGTCAAAGAGGCCTACAATCAGACAAACTCCGAGACAACAGGGCTCCACCACGACATCCCTGCAGAGACTTTGAAACGGTATATCAGGAACAAACTTACATTTGAATTTTTTCCAATGCTCCACCCGAAGGTACTACATTGGCCAAGAAGCGAGTTTTTTTTACCTTGGAAATTTTGAATTTTGTCAAACCCTTGCTGCAAGTTAGGGCTCTTTAACGTGACAACACACACGGGACCTTTTATCTTTTACCTCTCATTTGAATGAGGGCGTATTTTTGTGAAAAATGTTCGCCTAACATTTTTCAAGCGGGCCATGTCGGGATTTGAACCCGGGACCTTGGGCATAAGGGACAAGATACCACGAGTAAGTGTTAGTTATATTATATAATGCCTTTAGTAACCCTGGGAAATTTAATCTTCGGATTAATTTGAGGTGTTCTCTAAATGCGGCTATTTTTAACGTATTTTAAACTAAGCCTCTAAAACGACAAGACTCTACTTCCGATCATTATCAAAAACAAAAGTGCAGGCGTGAAAGTTCGAGTTGACGAAATGATCCTTCCTTTGTTACCTTCTCCCTTTACTTAAATAAAAACATCTGTGCGTTGACAAGGATAGCTAAACCGCGTCGGGGGAACTACCGTTGAAGAATCGACACGCCCATGATTTTCACTTGGCAAGTTTTTGTATTGTAATTTGTGTACTTTACCCGCTACGTCATTTACGTGATTTAATTTGAGGTGTAAACCTTTTTACGTCAGGCTATGAAGGTTTGACGTGCGGGGAAATTTAATTTGTACATTACATGTTGTAATACTATTTAAAAAGTAAAAACGTAACAAGTTCCAATGTTCGTTGTTACATGCCGAAAATCAGCTACGTAAACATTTCTGTAAGTTTTTAATTTGCGACTGAATTCGCGCCAATATTTCAAAAGACTTCTGCGTGCATTTCCGTCACTTTAGATAGTTGCGTCGGTGCCCGAGATTGCGCAGACGCGGAGTGTGGAAGTAAGTGGTGATTTCCGTCACGTCAGGGACTGGTCAACTAAACGTCGAACCGAGTGGTTATCTGTGTACCGTTTTATCTTGTCTTCTCTTGCTGATATGTAGGTTTCCTTTTATCTCGTACCTGATTATCGTACCTCTACCTGTAGCCTAATTTGTCTTCTCTCTTCTGTAGCGGTACGGTAAAGGCTAGAGGTAGAGGTACGATAATCAGGTACGAGATAAAAGGAAACCTACATATCTGCAAGAAATTATATTACTAGTCAATTTCACTTACCAATCTCCTGTAGCACATTTAAACGAAACAACAAGCAGGAACGGAAAATGGGAAAAATTAGGAAAATAACAAGCCACATTCGATAAACACGGCCGAAACCAGCGATTATCTGTATTAATACTGAGACGCAGCACTCCCGGTCGAAATACCTATGATTTTACTATCACCAAGTACACAACTTTTTAGGTCGCCTATGTTATACTCCCGTCGCCGTGTTCAGCGCCACTACTATAGTTGGCAACACTGATACGATCCACGTTCGCAATATTGCACAATAAGGATATTACTCATAATTACGTGTCAAATTGTATCACATACCAAATGCGTTTACAATGATACAATTGGCACTCAAAAAGATAAATAAAGTGAGGTACTCACTTAAAAGGTTCGTTGCAGTCCGATCTCAGGGCCCTTGCAAGGGTGTTGTTGGGTGTGGGTTACATCATCCCTCTATCGTCGTTCGTAGCGGTATGTGTAACACCCAAGAACATTTCTAAATCAATCCAAATTTCAAATAATATTTTCGGCCAATCACAAATAATTCTATCTAAAATGTAACATATCACTGACCTGAATTAAGATAGTTATCCAATCCTAGTTCAACTTTGGGTGACAATTGACCCTTTAAATGAACATAACCTATCAACTGATATCTGACATCCCGTGAAATTTAGAAGATTTTAAATTAAGGCGCCAAGGGAAATGCTAGTTTGTTCTAGAAAATTCAAATCCGGAAGTACGTAATAAAATGCAATTTTTCGTGATATCTATAAAAATATTAACAGGAAATACTTTAGAATATTACAGAATAGCTTAAATTTAATTATAGGGTAATTTCAATTGGCAATGGCAATAATAAAAATGGATTTAAAACATTAACCTGAAAGCACATGTAGGGATAATACACAATTGTGCAATATGTAAGGTTTTTAATTGGCTAGAACAATCACGTGATCAAAGGTATATAAATATGAGGAGTGGAGACACACGACACACGGCACAAAAAGACTCAACAAGACACACAAAGACAAAAGCTATGAAAGAAAGTACGAGATGAAAACTAACTAGCCCACAGCTAGTGTGGGGTCGGGTGCAATGTCGTTTAGCAGTATTGGTTACATGGTCGTGTAAATTAAATCGATGGTTAGAGAACAGAGCTAATTACTTCGTATGTTTATTACGGAAAGAGTAGTGAATGTAAGTAGTGAATAAAGAACACAGATGAGTTTGGCTTTTACAAAAGAATTAAATAGTAATAAATTTAAGTGTAATTCGACAACGAAATGGGTCAGCTGTAAAGCAGTTAATGGTAGAAAGTGAAGGTTTATTAGCGGCAAAGAAAATGACACTTTACCACACTTATATGGTTCATTATTGATCGATTGTGGAAGTTTGGGTTTTGGAAGTTCGATTCCAAACCAAGTTACAGCAGTAGGGAGATATCAAGAGTTTCGAGCACAAAATGTATCAACACCCGTGTTAAGCATTATCAACTGTGGTGAGGATAAGTTACCTCGGAGCATTGTAGAGAGTGGAGCAACAGTGGGTATCGCATACTCAAACAGGTATTGAGTGAATCTTTGAATAAATGTTTCGAGAGAACGGACGTGTATTTGCATGCATACACGGGGTTCGCAAGTATGAATTTTTATATAGTTCTATATATATATGGGTGCGCTCGGTATCTCTTTTAATACAAATCCGACCCCGCTGTTGAAGGTCCTAGCTTGTTCACCACCTCAGCATATGTCCTATTATTATTATTGTTTGTGCCATCTTGTAACGGCTTATTTTCAGTTACTGTTTACGATAAAAATGTTTGCTTTGAAAGCATCAATAACAGTTACTGTAATAAGACCTTATCTGCAGGGATTTCGTGGGTTCTTTGATGTATTCCTGTAATTGCAACTAAGACCCTTGCTACGACTGAAAAGTGAATTACTTCTAACTTAGCATAAGTTGTCAAAAAAAAACAATTCAAATTAACTATCATGTTTACTAGATCTCTATAAAAAATTTGCCAGTGTACTGGGCTATCTCAATTTACAAGTTGAAGATAATATATGTACAAATCTTTTTTATTCAGTAAATAAATATTTAGTCACTTCTTAGGATATCAAAAAAATCATTTACTTGAACAAGAATGGTGTAAATAAAATGAGCACATTTCTAACAATAAATTGTTAGTTATAAATTAAAAAATTAATAATATGATATTATTGGAATAAATTAAATCAAACTCATAATGCTGAAGGCTTATAGTTTAGTAGCGTAAATCATCTCTTCAGTTTGCATAAAAATAAATACCTGTTGGCAGGTGAACTATTAGTAGATAGCCAGAGCAGAAGGTCAACCACCTTGACGACAGATATTGTTAGTTCTGGCGCGAAATCATTAATTATTGCTGACAACATTGACCCTTATAGTCAACCACCTTGGAAAGCTTACTGTAAATTAACAATAATTTAAATGGGAACAAATAAAACATAAATAGTCTTATACTGCAGAATAATTATGTATTAAATAAAATGCCAATTGAATGTTTCTAAACGGCCTACTTGAATAGTTGGCATATGGAAACGACGAAGTTCCATTTCTTTTTGTATCAATCAACCTTTGTGAAAAATTTCCTGAAACTGCTTACAAATGCAAGTATCGAAATCCCAATTACTAGAAACAGCTTTCCAGTTGCTGGACTTGGATGAATCACCCAGGCGGCCGAATAAAACCGTCGGTCGCGATAATAAATTAATTGATCACATTTCCATGTTGGCTGACCTTGCCATAAGCGCTGTAATACAAAATGCAGGAAACAAAAAAATAATAATAAAATTCTACATACCCCTATCTGGCTACCCAGAATATAATTTATTATCAAATATATGAAACATTTGATATTCTGATAATGGCGTCGCCACAAAGAAAATGATACTCGGCCCATCGTTAAAGGTGCTTACAACAGGAAGAAGAAGAAGAGGGGCTACCCTTATATAACTTATGGCGCAGAGTACCACAACACATCTTATAACTCCCTACTACAACTTGTTGTAATTATCACAGAGAAAACATACTCTTTGTCTAACATAATAGGAAAGCCTTGTGTGTTTAAAGTTGCCTAACTAACATATTCTTTTAATATAATGCATATATGGTTGACTAACCAAAGAATTTGTGACGGTGCAACTGACCCGTTACAATCCGTCTGTAAGATTCCACTGTTTTCTCTTCCTTGGGTTACGGTTCTATTCTAAATGGTACGGGATTCATTGTTCTCTCTTCCTCCGTCTCTCCTGATGGCATTATTCTGACCCCAGTTGCTTCTATGGACATTTTCCTTATCGAATGTTTTCCCATTGTACTGTTACGGTCCACTACTTCGTTGATATCTGAAGAAATTTATGGACTGGCTCCTTGGTCTAGTCTCCATTTTCTGTGGTTGACTCTTCTCATCAAAGCGTTGAAGGTACTTTAAAATACATTCTTGTCCATGATTTTTTTGTAAGGCGATAGATACATTGCCTTACCTCTGTTTAGAAGTGTCTTGCTAAATATTTGATAATTTCCTTATCCTTTTAAGGAGGATCAAGGTGCTTCGCAACACTGAATTCCTTTATGGCATAAAACTCTCTTGTCATGCCAGAATCATTGCTGTATTTGCCCATGAGTAAATTGTTTCTGACTTTAAATTGCTGGTTATCCCCCAAAAATGTTTTAGAAATTTAACTTCAAAGTCTTTAGAGAAGTTTAACTCACTCCCAATCAGTACAAATCAAATTTTCGCATTTACCTTTAAAATGGATCTCACGATATTTACTTTAGTTTGTTTATCCCACTTGACCTGTATTAAAGTTTTTATATTGTTTAAAAATATTTTAGGGTTAAGTTTGTTATCCCCATAAAATTTTAAATAAAGTTCCACCGGAATACTATTTTAACTCTATGCACAGGTTCCCCAACATGAATATTTTTAACCGTATTCTCTTAATTTTCTAGCTTATTGCCTAAATCTGTTGTAAGACTTCCTAAGTCATTTCCAAATGTCTTGAATCCAGTGTTACGTGCCAAAGTGGCACTTAAACATTGTTTTTAGTTTAATTTTGATGTGCGGAAGTTTCGCGCCACAATTTTAAAAGACTAGGCGCGTATTTCCGTTACGTCACAGTGCGTTTGCGCCAGATCGCGCGACGCGAGTGGAGTAGGGACAAAGTGGGGTTTTTCCTGTGCTCTCAGTAACGTGTTTTTTGGCCAGAACCTTTGAGTGGAGTGGACGTTTTTCGGTAACGTATCGTTAGCTTTATCTATGTAGATTCCCTTGCCTAATTGTCTTTGTTTGTCGCCCCTTATACCTGGTTTTCCTTGTCCATTAATGCATTGGTAGAGTAAATTTGCAGCCGTTGGCGAACCGTACTGCACGACCTTGGATGAACGAGCCCATGACTGCCGGAGTTGGTCCGAGCGCTTTGGAAGAGCGTTGGGCGTACCATCTTTAACTGCCTAAAAAGGGCCATCAGTAGCCTGATGGACTACAACCGAAGCCAACTTTAACCCAGGGACATATTCATGTGAGTAATTGCTGTATAATCTATTGTCTTAAATTTATATATTTTTCCGATAATTGCGTCTTAAATTTGTGCATTGATGACGTCATTGGCAGATGGACGCGCCAAAATCTGTACAAGGTTAGCGTTACCAACCGCCCGTGAAGTCGCTTATTCCGCGCTTGCGCGATGTATTTATCGACGTTTTTAAACTGTAAGAATTCGCTTTTAAACCGTAAGAATTGGCGCCCTTATTAACGTGTGAGGTTTTTCCTTTGTTTTTATGACTATACAATGTATTACCAATGTAATTTATAGTTTTTTCACTAAAAAAAAAATCAATCAATTATCTAATATCTGTTAACCTTGAAAACTTATACTCGCGTTTTGGAACACGCCACATTCCTTTAGATGTCAAAACCAGTTGCTATGGCAATTAAAGGTGAATACCGCCATTTTGTAATTTAAAAATTTAGTTGTGTTATAAAATATTTTTTTAAATATAATGTTATTTTAATTTTCAATGTGGGATGTGTTTGTTCACTTCAGTTGTATTGTGTGATTGGTTTATTTTTAGATTCATATATGAACTTTTGGCAGGAATCGATCTTTTAACCCTACTTTTATGCACGTAAGTACACATACAATAAATAAGCTTTTAACTAATTTGCATCCCTTAAACACCGTTTATTATGAAATTATCTACTTTATATCAAATTAAAACATAACCCTTCCTGTTTTTTTAAAAAAAAACTGCACCTAAATTATCTTGTGTGTTTACAAAAAAAGCGTTTTTAGTCATTTACCTGTTTGATTAGGATATTCAAACTCGCTTTTAAAAAAACCTTATGTTTACAAACGTTTATTGCAGTGAAATGCCCCTTTAGAATATCTTTTGAAAATGCTAGATTAATAGTTCTTGTTTTATTTGTTAAATAACACATTACCTACGTGTTTTTATAATTTGGAGTGTCTTTTTGTAGTTTATCAATGAAATATTTCTTTGATTAAACATTAATTTTGCTCTCATACTGTTCTAAACGTGTTTCTTCAGTGTTTTGGATACTTAGCGCGATTCAATTTGAATATTATACCTTACGAGTGACTTTCATAGCAAGTTTTCACCCTTAAATATCTTTACCGTATTGACTTTAAGTAGCTTTACCATTTTTTACCTTCTGAATTACCTCAGTATTGTATATCTCATATATATCGTGTCTTAAATATAAATCCAAGATGAATATTTCACATCCAAAATCTCTCGAACTCATCTACGAGATTGAGTGTAGAAATATTACCCCTGCATCTAATCAAAATGACAGACGATCACAACTTAGAGCCATTTTAACCCAGGAAATGAAAGGCATCCCCATTTTAAAAAAACCACGTTACAGAGAGCACAGGAAAAACCCCACTTTGCCCCTACTCCACTCACGTCGCGCGATCTGGCGCAAACGCACTGTGACGTAACGAAAATACGCGCACCGAGTCTTTTGAATTTATGGCGCGAAACTTCCGCACATCAAAATTAAACTAAAAACAATGTTTAAGTGCCACTTTGGCACGTAACACCAGCTTGACAACTTTCCTCAATTTCGTTTACTTTTTGATCTAAATTTTTTATTTTTCGGTTCGTTTCTTTCTCACGTGCGTCCAGAATAGTTTTTATTTGAACAATTTTTTCTTTCATATCTTCCACATCTTCTGCAGTCAGTACCACTTTTCCTTTAATTTTAAAATTCATTTCCTCAATGGTTGTGTTAGTTTCTTTTAAGTTGTTATCTTGTCACTCATTTTTTAAATTTTTTTTTTCTTTTCACTCTCTGATTTTAACTCCTGTGTATTTTTATCAAATTTGTCACCAATTTCTTTTATTCTTTAGATTATGTTACGCGATACATTCAAAAACACCTTTCTTTTACACACATTATCTAAGAAATTTTCTTACCCGCATACGTATAAAGAAAGCTTATAAATGCTATTTACAACTTAAGCCTAGAGAAAATGTGTGTGTGTGTGTGTGCGTGTGCGCATGTGCGCGTGTGTGCGTGTACACATGTGCGTGTGTGCGTATGTGTGTGCGTGCGAGCGTGCGTTCGTGCGTTCGTGAAATTGGTGCATAAGTTAATAATGCTAGTCCAGAGGGTGATAACAATAATTTAAATGCAATGGTTCAAGCGTGTGGATAGACAATATTTAGAATGGGCATGTGATAATCCTGAATTGGGGGAAGATAATTTTTATTCAAATGGATGCGTCGATGTGAAGAAAATAGACCAGGTCAGATTTTTAGTTATAAGACATTTTATTTTTCTATATATTTTTTTATTTTGAATATTGAATTTGCTTAATATAATATGAATGTGAAAGTCAACAAAAAGAGGATTTGAAAACGTATAAAGTGCGCGATATAAGAACAGGTTTAGAACGTTCTACACTTCGTTTATACAGATAATAGATTTTTTTTTGGTGACTTTGGGTTTTGAGTAAAAAGGTATATGATTTTTGACAAATGAGATTTACAACATTAATTAATTGAAAAGTGTATTTCAAATAATTTACAAAAACTGTATATAATATTTGTTTCATTATATAAAATCGAAATTAACTGAATTTGATAATTCCAAATAAATGCTAGTCGAGGTCATAAGATAAAGTTAATAAGAGTGATTTGATAATTTAAACAGTTCAAGGAGGAGCTATAAGTTGAATACAAAATTGATAACAAGTAAGGCGGTAACGTATCGAATTTTGCTATTGGTAGACAAGGTTGGTTCAAGATAAAATCCAGTTAAGTTTCTGGAGGGAATTGATAGCAATATTAATATAACAGCCCAACGTAGGAGATCGATAATTCCAGGAGTTCATAGCAATAAATAATATGGCGAACAACGCCGGACGCGAATAATTTAAGGGTCATATATATATATATATATATATATATATATATATATATATATATATAATAGATTCTTTGTTTCTGGACGTTATTAATATTAAATTGCAGGCAGATACTACGGACTTCCAAAGATACACAAACCCGAATTATCACTTAGACCTATCATCTCATCTATCATGACACCAACGTACAACTTAGCTTCATTTCTATCAACAATTTTAAGTAGTGCATTCCCCATTGAATCCAGTTACAGTATCAAAGATTCCTTCACATTTGTCGAACGTTATAAACTATATACTATCCCAAGCGAATTTATTCTAATATCATTAGATGTCAAGTCTTTATTCACTAACATACCAACAGATTTAGTTATCAACATCTTAAAAGAAAAGTGGAGTACCATTAAAAAACATTGTAAGTTTTCACTTGATCTGTTCATCAGTAGTATATATTTGGTAATTAACAACACACATTTTACATTTCAAAATAATTTTTATCTACAAGTATCTGGTACACCCATGGGTTCCCCGATCTCACCAATACTTGCTCAATTAGTAATGGACAATGTTATCGACACCATAAAACCACAGTTACCCTTCAAACTAGATTTCATCGTAAAATACGTAGATGACATAATTTGCTCTATCCCAAAAGACAAAATCGAAGAAACTACTATAGCATTCAACAATTTCCATCCAAAACTTCAGTTTACTACAGAAACAGAAACCAACAGAAAACTAAGTTTTTTTAGATACCATCGTCATTAGAGATTCCAACAATAAACTTATATTTGATTCATACAAAAAAACCAACAAATTCAGGCCGCTATCTCAATTTTCACTCAAATCATACTTTCAGACATAAAATAAATACTGCCCTAACTTTAAAAACAGAATTTCAAAATTTCCGACCACATTTTCTTACAAATAATCTTAAACAACTACAAAAACTTTACTAAACAATGGATATCCTAAATCTTTAACAAATAAACTAATTTTTCAAACTAAACAAATACATCCAGAGAGACACGTAGGAACCGAACTTAACAAATACAAAACACTTCCATACATACAACAACTAACACCATCTTTAATAAAACTATTAGAAACTCCAGAAATAAAAATTTCGACTAAATATGAAAATAGCATTAAGAACATATTTACCAAGACCAAAGACAATATCCCAAAATCACTAAAAAGCAATACCATATACAGCATCTCCTGTAGCTGCAATAAACAATATATAGGACAATCGAAACAGTGGCTGAAGAACAGAATAATACAACATAAAAGTGATAAAAAATTAAACAAAAAATCATGCGCCCTAACTATACATTTAAATGAATATCAACACCAAGCAGATTTTGACAACACAAAATATTAGATACAGAAAGTATATACAAAACAGATTATTTCTAGAAAGTTACCATATCCAAAAACAAATCAATACAATTAATTTTAAAAATGACATAGATAACCTACACAAAAGTTATGCATTTTTATTCTCCTTAAATAAAAAGTAATAAACACCATTTAAACTGATTAAAGCAGTCTAAAATAAACATACACACACACACACACACACACACACACACACACACACACACAAATGCATACACACATACATTATAATTTATTTTACATGTATAAATAACTCACACACACACACACACACACACACACACACACGTATGCACACACACACACACACACACACACACACACACACCACACATGCATACATACAAACACATTAGAACGTAATATACAACTGTATATAAATGATAATAATTTTATTAATTATAATGTTTCAGTAGATTATCATAATTTTATATAATTTATAAGTAACAACATCTTTAATTTTTAAAATTTTATTTTCTTATTTGTAGTTGACACTTCTGTAATTTTTAGTATTAATAACGTAGTTAGTAAAACAAAACAAAACCAACACAAATTTCATTCATCACAAAATTTCATAAAAACCAATAGTTTAATAAATGTAAGTATAGATTTAAGAAATTCTCCAAATATGTTAACTATTTAATTATAGAACTAAGTGTAAGGAAACATACTTTCCGAAACGTCAGTTCTTAATAAATGACTTTGGCATATTTTGAATAATTTATGACATTTGAGAAGTAAAACCCAAAATCGAATCTTAATTTTATATATATATATATATATATATATATATATATATATATATATTGCCGTGGAAGTCGGGTAAACGTCCCGATACAAAAATATATTCGAAAATAATTATAAATTTTCAAAAATTAACTAATTCAAAAAAATTATCCTTACCCGTTTTCCTCTCTCACTTCTCAGTTGAACGGCCTTCTTCAACTGCTTCCGGCTAGCTCCTTTGGATCTCCTCTTAGGTATCTAGATTCACTCGCATATTCTTAATCATACACACACACACACACACACAAGCAATGAAACCTCAAATACAACCAACATACAAGCGTTTATTTATAACTATTTACAAATGAAATGCTGCCCATATTCCATTGATCACGTTACACTTCAGAAAACCTTATTTTATAATGTCTAGTATTTTATTTTAAAATCATTAAATACATAAATTGTACCCGGAGTAAATGGGCCTTGAATAATACCTTCTCTAGAATTCCTTCCTTATAATTTATTTATTTATTTTTTTAATCTAAGTAAACTCTGGGGTATGGTGAGCTCAGAATAACCCAGCTAATTATGCATTGGCATACTTTTAAAACAAATAACAAAGCAAAGCCATGTACTCTTCACAAAAATCTCACGTTCTGATGGAACGTTAAAAAGCTTTATAGACACCTTCAAATTTCTAGTTAAACACCATAATAAAGTTATTTACACGTATTCTGTTCAATACGTAAATAATCCACACTACCTTGAAAAACACTCTCATACGTCACCCAATATTCACAGTTTATAAGAATCACAATTTCAAATCGTTACCTGGAAATTTCTAGACGATCTCCGCTCAGTGGATGATGCCATGTATTTTTCTATCTGGTCTGCAGGTCGTTTCTCGCTATTACTAGACAAACTTCATCTAAGTTGAACTGCTAACGCTGCCTTCACGGTGTAACCAAATTCCAAATTCTATTTCAATTATACGTCTTTCACAAATATTTACTGAAATCTACGTTACTTAATGTCACGACACGAGTTGGTTAAAAATTATAGGTGATACCTCAATTAAAAAATGTAATCTCGGCACACTAACCGCGTACTAATTAAGATTCTACCACTATGCAAAACAATTTAAAATGATTTTATAATACTTACAACTCGTGATACTTTCATACGTCGTTTGGGACGATCGAAATATTAAGGGCCTTCACCACGTTGCCCAAAAACATTTATACACTTCGAATGTAACCTCTCCATACCCACCTAACGCGAAATCGTTTATTTAAAATAATAATTCTTACAATTTTGCACTCAACCGATTTTTAATCCCGCGAATTTCAACGCGTCGTTATGCTATTTTCTGAAAATTAATATACAGTATGCTTGTATTCGTCTCGTGTTCAACTAACTATATCGACCAATCGTATATTTCCTGACGTCCTACAAGTCCCTCCTATACTATCGTTGTCTCTTGATTATGCGTTTTCTACGTCTCTTTCTAACCTGGTTTGAGTGGTAGAAAATTAATATTCCAGACCATATGCTATTTAAACCCACGTGGACTTCTTACGTGCTTTAACTAACCGCTCATTAGTGTTTCATGCTAAAACATCTAACCGTTTGTACAATCTTTAGAATAATTTGTTTGTTATCTACAAATTAAATAGAACTTGATATTTAAAATTCTGCAGGTGTTTAATTAACTGACGTTTTACCACAACACTTCCACGAGTTTGGAGTTTGGCGTATTTCTACCCCACCGATACATTTGTTTGTTAGCAACGCTTTTCACCTTGGTATTATTGGGTTTTTACACGCTTTTATGCTTATTATACATCAATAATCGTTCGATTAAATTAATAAATTAATGGCATTGGCTTCTACCATTTAATTTCTTTGCAAACCTACTAAATATTTATCATTATTTGTACAATTTGATTAATACCCGTTACTTAAAAATGAATTAACTAATATAACTTTCGCACGTAAATTCTGTTTGTTCCTTTATACAGGGTGTTTTAAAATTGTTTCTTTTATATTTACTTTTAATCTTTTAAAACCACTATAACATATATATATATATATATATATTGCTGTGATAAGGGGTTGTTTAAGGGCGTATTTTATAGCAAAGGTCGTGCAGGAATTAGAAATTATAATAAGCAGAAAACTGCATTTATTTAGGAGAAAATGAAGTAATTAGAATAGTTTGTAAATAGTAAGCAGTCAACACCCTGTATATAAAGTATAAGTAGTTTTAAGCGACGCAAATAGGTACATCTTAGGACAAGAAGACGCATAGTTAGCATAGAAGTAAGCAATACGTGCATTAAGTAGATAACGAATATTTAACACCATGTAGATAGAGTTTTAGTTAATTTAGGTAATGCAAATAACGATATTTTTCAGTAGGAGCATGCGTATTTACAAGTAAGCATAATAGAGGTAATTGAAAACGCATTCAAAAGAATTCAAATCAGTTATGATAATAAAGAAATAAGGAATAAAGCTTAAAGAAGCATAGTGTAAATGCGTACAAACACTTAATGATTTTTCATAGTAAAGGTGATTAAAAATTGCGTAAATAATAAGCACATATGAAAATTGAAAGTCGAATTGCATCAGTTGTTTGTGTACAACATGGAAAAGCGATTATATTGCTCAAAACACCGTGCATTTATATTTCCAATGCTCCACCAGAAGGTAGTACATTGGCCAGGAGGCGAGTTTTTTTTGCCTGGAAATTTAGAATTTTGCCGAACCCTTGCCGTTCCAGGCAAGGTAGGGATCTTTAACGTGCGTGACAACATTCACACACGGGACCTCCATTTAACCTCTCATCCGAACGAGGGCGTAATTTTTGTGAAAAATGCTCACCTGCCATTTTTCAAGCAGTCGGCCGTGTCGGGATTTGAACCCGGGACCTTGGGATCCGTAGTCTTACGCTTACTACATTGATCCACGGCGACGCCTTGCTCAAAACACCGCATGTCTGATAACGAGGCAGCTGCGAGCAAGCAACAATCACTTGAAGGCAGAGAATGTTACATCAGAAACTACTTTAAATCAAGAGACCTCATTGGTTAAAATTAGCGACAGGCTTGCAGGCTATGCCCACAGACGAAGTGGGATATCAAGCATATATTAACAGCGACAATGATAACGAACTCAGTTTTCAACTCAACAAAGGCCAAGGTGTGTCACTTTGAAAATAAGTGCAACACGTAAGAATAATTTAAAAGTGAAAATTGTTCAAGTGCGACGAAAATGAAAATTACTATTGCCGATTAAACGTAAGTAGATTTTGGGGAATTTATTTAAACTAAAACATAATAACAATAGGGCTACGAGTCCGGGGAGAATAAATTAACTCCGAGTCCGGGGAGAATAAATGATATTCGAGTCCAGGGAGAAGAATAGATAGTATTCTAAGTCTGGGGAGAATAATAATCCAATTCTGAGTCTGGCGAGAATAAATGACAAGTCTGAGTCTGGGGAGAAAAATGATCTAAGTTGGAGGCTGGTGAGAAAAAGTAATATAATAATTCAAATGATAGTCTGAGGCCGAGGGTGATGATAACAATTTAAATGCAATAATTCAAGCATATGGATAGATAAAATTTAAATGGGTATATAATAATTCTGAATTGGGGGAGAATGATTTTGATCCAAATGGATTGTATAATGTATGGAAAATATTAGTTTATAATGGATGCGTCGGTTGCGAGTAGGAAATAACGAAGAAAACAGATCAGGTTAGATTTTTAGTTTTAAGACATTTTTTTTTTTTTGAATGTAAATATTGAATATTGAATTTGCTTATTTAATATAAATTAATGTGACGAAGTCAACAAAACAGCGAACTTGCGTACGTAGAAAGTGCGTTAAATGATAAAGGGGTTTTGAACGTTCCAGGCTTCTTTTTATAAAAACAATAGGTTTTTTGGTGACTTTAGATTGATTAAAAAGGATATGATTTTTGAGATAAATGAGATTTACAACATTAATTAATTGCAAAGTGTATTTTAAATAATTTACAGAACCTGTACATAATATTTGTTTTCATTATATGGAATTAAATTAACTTCATTTTATAATTCAAAAATAAAAGTCTAGTCGAGGTCAAAACATAAAATTAGTAGGAGTGCAATTTGATAATTTAAAAAGAGAGGAGTCAAGTAGAATACGCCATTGATATCAAAGAAGGCGTTATCATATTAAGGTTTGTTATTGGTCGACACAAGGTCGGTTCACAATAGTTTCTGGAAGGAGTTCATAGCAAATTTATATGGCCGCACAAACGATAGGGCGCGAATAATTGTGTAGGGGGTACATAGCAATATATATATATTGCAGTGTAACCTCTCTAAATGGAGCCTCAGTAGCAAAAATATTCGAAAATTTATTAATTTACCAAAATCGAAAATTGCACACAATAGAAAAATTTTCAAACAAAATTATTTCTTACCCAGATTCCTCTCATCACCTTAATTCTTCAAACCGCTTCCCTGGCTAGCTCAGTTGGGCCTCCTCTTGGATACCTAGATTCACTATCATATTCTTTATCGTTCACGCACCCACTCAATAAAACCACAAAATAATACAACAATCATACAATATTTATTTACCACTATTTACAAATAATAATTCAAGATTATTTACATTTCGGTGCTCAAGTTACACCTCAATAAATTCTATTTTTGTAAAGTTCAAAATTTTAACTAGAAATATTAAACACATTGAACGTAACCGGAGTAAATGGGCCCTTGAATAATATCTTATTTTTCGTTCTTTATTTATAATTAATTTTAATTAGTACATTCTGGAGTATGGTGAGCTCATGATAACCCAGTTAATTATGAATAATATATGCTTTTTACTTAGCATTCGCTTACTGCAAACAAAAAAACCCATGTACTCGTAACAATAAAAATTTAAATTCCTGATGGAACGTTAATAAGCTTTACATACACCTTTAGATTTCTATTTAAATACCATAATAAAAGTTAGTTATGCGTATTATTTTTAATACGCAAAATAATGCAAAATACCTTTATAATTCACTCTCACACATCACAACAATCTTCATACTTTATAAAAACAACAAATTCTAAAGCGTTACCTGGAATTTCTTGAAGATCTCATATGTAAACGAAACAACAAGCAGGAACGGGAAATGGGAAAAATTAGGATAAAATACCACACTCGATAAACACGGCCGAATTATACTAATTAACTGTCAATGCTTTGACGAGCGGTATAATTAATTATCAGAGTTTGTTGTTTACTCAAATCCGGCGAGAAGTCAACCAAATGTAAAATGTTTGCGGTGAATTTTGAATAGCTAAATTAGGAGAGAGATGTGGACTGTATAAAATTTTAAGTGTTATTGAACAAACAACAAAGCAAAGCAAAGCGTTTACTTTATATCATTCACCGGGATGAATTATGCAGCCGTGCCGACGAAAAAACGATGGAACAAATACTACTCTTCTTTTTGCGGGTGAAGCGAAGCACATTTATAACGATAGCGGTTCTGTAGCAAAGCGGTTCATCTAATTTGTTCTATGTAGAACGTGTGTGTAAAAGCGATGCGGCCCGTTCGAACGACGAATCGATTCTCTGCTGAGCTTCGTGGATTTCCCAGTCACGACACTGTTTGCACATGCGGGATAACAACGTTCACCACTCGCGGCACTGTTGGCGCGTGCTTCAGTAAACCAAGGAAATTCCACTCTAAATTTCAAATATACCGCGGTGAATTTAAATAATCAACAAACTCCATGAATTAATAAAATTTGCAGTAAAATTTAGAATATAAATGGAACAATAAGGCTTCACGTTTTATTTTACTATTTAATTTTAAGGGATTTTTAAATCTCCACATGGGAAATTCTTCTTTATTATTTTTAATTTAAGCTTCATGTGTAAATCCCACGAATACTAGCTTCTCACGCAATTCAGAATATTAGACTACAATTTGTAGTATAAAAAACTGCAAATGTTGCGTTCACAGGCCATGAAAATGCGGCTGTGTTTAGTAATTTTAAAGCATGAAAATTGGGTGGAGGATACTACAGTTGGCGAGAACTATGCCTCCTAATGGGAGAACTTGACTTGAATTCACCATGGGAAAGCTTTCTTCCCATTCATAAATTAAATATTTAAGTATGAGAGTTTCTCAAAATCTTGAGGACAATCAACCCATGATTAATGAAATGTAAATTGCATATGCTTGCGCTCCCAGGCTAAAGGAATGTGATGTGTCCGGCTTGAGGAGCATGAAATGATGGTTATTAAGCTCGTGAAAATTAGACATCAAAAAGCACGGGACTTCGATTGTTACATGCTGAAAATCGGCTATGTTCCATTTTTGGTTTAAGTTTTAAATTTGTGACTGAATTCGCGCATTTTCGTCACTTCGGACAGTTGCGTCGGCGCAAGGGAATGCGCAGGCGTGGAGTGATGAAGTAACTGCGCGGTTTCCGACACAACGGGGATTAACCAACGAGAAGTCGAACAGTGAGGTTTATCTGTGTCGTCCCTTTTGTCTTTTCTCTTAAAATGTAGGTTCCTTTATCGTATCTCTACCTTGTATCGTTCCCTACCTTTATTGCTCTGTCCTACCTACGATCAACGAAGAAGGAAGACAGAAAATCTGGTTTCAAGATGGCCTAATGTCACCCACGCCCAACAACGCCGAGATCCATGGAAGGTGAGTATGGCCCCTGCGCAAGGATAATCGCAAAATCGCGGAAAGTTCCACATTTTAAGTGAGTACATTTTATCTTTTTCTTTAGGCGCCTCTTGTATCACTGTAAACATTTTTGGTATGTGATACAATTTGAGACGCAATTATGACGTAACAGCTTTATTGTGCAATATTATGTACGTATTGCCAACTATCGTAGTGGCTCCGAACACGCGCGCGCGGGACTATAACAGTTATACCTTTGACTTTAACAGTAACGACTGAACGTTTTGTTGAAAAATTTGCCTTCGCCTCTTATTTATCTTATAAAGTGTTAGTTTTGAATATATCTGTAGCAATTGGGTTTTTGTTCACTCAAAAATAATAATTTTTAAATTTGCAACAACTTTTAAATAGAAAAAATATAATCTGGCAACATTGCAATGCGGCAACATCTATCTTATGTTGAAATGACATTAAATACAGCTGAGCATTTAATCAGCCATGTTTAATTAATGTTTTGTTTACCTACCATATAACGTATTTCTAACTAAATTAATTGACATTTTCCCTTATAAAAATAGTGTGTTTGTATTCTGGGTTCTTTTAAATAATCACCTAGTCTAATTTAGCATGAAGCTGGAGCATATACCTTTCAAAAGTGTCTAGCAAATTACATAAACTAACTTTAACCATGTGCTTAGGATTAATAATTCTTTCTGTAAGTATTTTTAGCCATAAATAGCTATATGATTAAAAATCTCTTTAAAAATACATTATATTTAGTTAAATAACTATTATAAACCTCAAATTTCTTTAGTTTTTTGGGTTAACTTATTAAAGCCGTCGTTTAGATAACTCACATAATATGTTACTTAACTATGATTCTAAACTGTTCCCTTATAATCTAAATAATTAACTATAAGTTACAAATTTCTTAAAAAAAATTTTGTCCCTAAATATAGCTTATGCAATCAACTGAATAGCTATAACTCCTAAAACACTATAGTAAACTTGATTTCGTTATATCTGCTTCCTTAAACACTATATTATAATGAATTCCGTCCATCCCAAATCATTTGAAACGATTTACGAGATTCAGTCGCGGAATATTCAAGCAGCAACAAATCAAAATGACACAATTACAGCTAAAAGCTATATTAGCTCAAGAAGCTAAAAGCCTACCTATTCAGCATGTTGTGGTTTCTGATTTACCTCAAAATATCTTTGAAATTAAACAATCCCTTGGCGATATTAGTAATATAGCGCAGAAAAATGACCCTGAACCTACGGAAACTGAGCTTAAACGTATTATATCCCGTATAACGCATGTTAAGCAAAGAATAGACTTGTGTTTATTTAACGATGAACAAGCTAACCAAAGCAAACAGATCTTTCTATCTGATATTCTCTTACTCGAAGGAATAGTCCTCAACAAACTTAACTTAGATGTGGACGTAAATGTACCTACAGCATTCTCCAACCTTACAATCTCACAACCTTCTTTGTCGGGGAAATCACTACCTGTGTATAAATGGGGTTTAACTTTTCAGTACTTTGACTCCAAAATCTCATTAATGTCATTTCTGGATAGAGTAAATGATTTTAAAATTTCACGTAATTGCACTGACCAAGATTTATTTGTTTCAGCGGGTGAATTATTTTCTGGTTCTGCCTTAATTTGGTATAGAAATATAAGAGATTAGATTTCTACTTGGGAAGAATTAGTTGCGTGCTTAAAACGCGATTTTTACCTCATGGCTATATTATCGATCTTTGGAACGAAATAAGAAACCGAACCCAGAGACTTGACGAAAACGTAATCTCTGTTATTACCTCAATGGAAGCTTTATATAGCAGATTAGATAAAAAAACCACTAGAATCTGAAATTATTGATCAACTCTGTAGGAATTTAAACCCATATTCTTCCGATCGTTTAGCATTACAACAATCGCGGAGAGTTCCACATTTTAAGTGAGTACATTTTATCTTTTTCTTTAAGGAGCCTCTTGTATCACTGTACACATTTTTGGTATGTGATACAATTTGAGACGCAATTATGACGTAATAGCTTTATTGTGCAATATTATATACGTTTTAGTATGTATTGCCAACTATCGTAGTGGCTCCGAACGCGCGCGCGCGGGACTATAACAGTTATACCTTAGACTTTAACACGATGTAGTCGGACGTGTGTGCATGTTAGTTTTCAGCAAAGTGATCCCTTCCTACTTCTGTACCTTTCCTTTTACCTAAAATAAACTATCTCATGTTCTACTAATGTGTAGATACTTTTGCTTCCCCTCTAGAACTTACCCGCATACAAAAGAAAACACCCAGCGGCGATTCGGCCTTAAAAATTAGCTGATGCGGCCTTTGATTCCAGTAAAAACCAGGTAAGCGTCTGACTTGATGCTATTATTAGCTTTGTAAGTGACGGAAACCCATGCAACCAAATTTGGAGACGTACAATGTTACATGCCAAAAATTGGCATTGCACACTTGTCAATTTGCGAGTGAATTCGCGCCAAATATTTTTAAAAAATTAACTTGTGCACTTCCGTTACTTCGGAAAGTTGCGTCGGCGCCAGAGAATGCGCAAACGTGGAGTGCGGAAGGAAGTGCGCGTTTTCCGACACGACAGGGACTAGTGAACGAGACGTCGAACAGTGAGGTTTTCTGTGGTGTGTCTTTGTCTTTTCTCTTTTAGGTAATGTAGGTTCCCTTTATCTCTGCCTCTATCGTCTATCGTTACCTTCACCTTATTCCTTCGTCCTGCCTACAAACAAAAGAAGAGGGAATACAGAAAATTTGGTTTCAAGATAGCCTAATGACACCCACGCCCAACAGCGAGATCAATGGAAAGGATCATGGCACCTGTCGCAAGATTAACCGTAAGGTCGTGAAGAGCTCCACATTATTTTGTGAGTACATTTTATCTTTCTCTTAAAGGCGCCAATGGTATTACAATAAATATTTTTGGTATGCAGTACAATTTGAGACGCAATTATCACGTAATATAGTGTTTGCGCAATATTATGTACGTGTTTAATATGTATTGCCAACTGTCGTAGTGGCTCTTATCAATTTCGCCGTGACTTTAACGGTTATACCTTAGATTATAACAGTCGTGCGCATTATAACAGTGGCGATCACGTTGGGCGCCACTGATATAATACAAGCGACTATTATAGTCTAAGGTATAACCATTAAAGTCCCGCGGGCGCGTGTTCAGAGCTACTACATACTAAGGCGTACATAATATTGCGCAACAAGATATTACGTCAGAATTGCGCCTCAAATTGTATTACATACCAAAAATATTTATTGTAAAACCAGAGGCGCCTGAAGAAAAAGATAAAATGTACTCACGTAAAATGTGGAGCTCTTCACGACTTTGCGGTTATTCTTGCGGCAGGAGCCATGTTCCGTTCCATTGATCTCGCTGTTGGGCGTGGGTGTCATTAGGCCATCTTGAAACCAGATTTTTTGTCTTCTCTCTTCTTTTGTTTGTAGCAATACGATAGGAATAAGGTAGGGAATGATAAGAGGTACGATAGAGGAAACCTACATTAACTGAAAGAAAAGACAAAAAAGACGACACAGATAAACCTCACTGTTCGACGTCTCGTTGACTAATCCCTGTCGTGTCGGAAAACGCCACTTACTTCCCCACTCCGCGTCTGCGCAATCTCTTGCGCCGACGCAACTGTCCGAAGTAACGAAAGTGCACAAGTGTATTTTTTAAATATATTTGGCGCGAATTCACTCGTAGATTAAAAACAAACCAAAAATGATACATAGCCGATTTTCGGCATGTAACAACAAATTAAGTCCAGGGTTATGCATGGTTGACGACGCAAGTAAAGCATAGCTTTATTTTTTGTTGTTTGTTGCGCTTTTTTAATATAAGGTTTTGTCTTATTTTACTATTTAATTTTAAGGGATTTTTAAACGTCGTATGGGAAGTTCTCCTTTATTATTTTTAATTTAAGCTTCACGTATAAATCCCATGAATACTAGCTTCTTACGCAACTAAGGACATTAGAGTACGATTTGTGGTATAAAATTGCAAATGTTGCATTCTCAGACTATGAAAATGCAGCTGCGTTTAGTGGCTTTAGAGTAAGAGCATGAAATTGTGTGGAGGGGACTATAGTTGGTGAGAACTTTTAACGTTTATTATATTGTTATAGTCCCGGGCCCGTATTCAGCGCCACTACTACAGTTGGCAACACTGATACGATCCACGTTTCACAATATTACACAATAATGACATAATTACGTGTCAAATTGTATCACATACCAAATACGTTTACAATAATACAATTTGCACGTTAAAATGAAAATAAAGCGAAGTACTCACTTAAAATGCGCCTTGCAGTTCAATCTCAGAGCCCTTGTTGTTTGGGTGGGTTGCGTCATGCCATTTGAATCCAAATTTATTTGTCTTCCCTCTTCGTTTGTTTGCAGCGGTACGGTAGAATCGACCAGGTAAGGAACGATAAGGCAATATGTAACTAGGCGTACGCCTGTATATTTCAATAAATAAATAAATAAAAGGAGGAAACCTACATCCTAAAAAGAGAAAAGACAAAAAACGACACAGGCAAACGTCACAGTTCAACGTCTCGTCGCTAATAATCCTGTCCTGTCGTGTCTCAAGCCGCGCACCTACCCATCACTCCGCACCTGCGCATTCTTTTGCGCCGACGCAACTGTCCGGAATGGCGGAAATGAACAAGTCTATTTTAAAAATAATGGCGGAAATGCACTCACAAATTTAAAAGTTTACATCTCCAAATTTGAAATGTAACAGTATTAGTTAGGTTCAGGGGAGTTTTGAAACCCCGTGGGGAAATTCTCATCATATTAAAATTTTAATGCAAGCGCACATGAAAACCACAAAAAATTTGATTATTACGACTTATCTTTGTCGTCTGAGAACATGCAACACTGGTATTTTTCACGTCTTGTACGCCGTTGTATCCACCAATGTGCGTCAAAGCGTTTTAACCTCTCTTAGAGGCGAGACACATTTCGAGGGAGCGAATGTAACGAATCAGAGGACTTGACTACCGACTTCCCTCGAGGTAGGCGTGTGTTGTAGTGCTACGACTTATTGACACGGCGATTCCTCCCTTCCATACCTATCCTACCATTTAACACATCAATGCTTCGTCGAAGAGGGCTACAGTCAGGCAAACTCCGGGACAACAGGGTTCCACCACGACATCCCCGCGGAAACTTTGAAACCAGTGTATAAGGAACAAGATACCGCGGGTGTTAGTTATATTATACAACACCTTTGGTCGCCCTGTGGAATTTGTTATAGTCTAAGGTATAACCGTTATAATCCCACACGTGCGTGTCAGAGCCACTACGACAGTTGGCAATACATACTAAAATGTACATAATATTGCACAATAAAGCTATTACGTCATAATTGCGTCTCAAATTGTATCACATACCAAAAATGT
Source organism: Platerodrilus igneus (assembly GCA_036346225.1). Lineage (NCBI taxonomy): Eukaryota > Metazoa > Arthropoda > Insecta > Coleoptera > Lycidae > Platerodrilus > Platerodrilus igneus. The sequence goes on from JARFIW010001391.1 coordinate 585,564, forward strand.
TTATTGTGATACAAGAGGCGCCTTAAAGGAAAAGATAAAATGTACTCACTTAAGATGTGAAACTCTTCACGACTTCGCAGTTATTCTTGCGCAGGAGTCATACTCATCTTCATTTTGGGCGTGAGTCGGGCTACACCCTCGTTGAAACCAGATTATCTTGTCTTCCCTCTTCTTCGTATAGCAGTACGGATAAGGGTAGATAGGGCACGATAAGGACACAGGTAAGAAGGAAACCTACATTCTAAAAGAGAAAAGACGAAAGGGACGAACAGATAAACCTCACTGTTTGACGTCTCGTTGGCTAATCCTCATCGTGTCGGAAACCGCGCATTTCTTCCGCACTCCACGTCTGCGCATTCTCTTGCGCCGACGCAACTGTCCGAAGTGACGGAAATGCACAAGTCTATTTTTTAAAAATATTGGCGCGAATTCACTCACAAATTAAAAACTTACAATGCCAATTTTTGGCATGTAACAAATTTAAACTTCGAATAAATTTGAAGTTATATGTGTAGCAATCTCTAAATGCGGTGGTTTTTTAACGTATTTCAACCTACGCCTCTAAAAGTGCTATATTCCAAAAATTGGCAATGTACATTCTTATAATTTGTAGATAAATTCCCGCGAATATTTTTGAATGAACTTGTCAATTTCCGTCGTCCCCGAGTCGCGCCTGCGCGGAGTGAATGACGCAAGTGCATGAAAGGACGCCAGCAAGCGACGAGACCTGAAGCCAAAAACATCTACCGGTGTTGTGTGTGAGTTTTTTCTCTTTTTAGGGGCGTAGGTTCCTTTATGTTTACCTTGTGTTTCTCATACCTGGTTGTTCGTATCATTCCGCTACGAGGGAAAAGAGAATGGACGCATAAAATATGACGCAGCAATGGCGTGATGTGACCACAACGAGATGACCCTGGGATTTGGTTGTAAAGTGCGATTTAAGTGAGTACATTGCTTTTATTTATATTGTAAATTTGATCATTGTATCACTTTCAAACGTGTTTGGTATTTGATGCAAGTGGCGTGTATTTTGCCGGGTAATTCTACGTTGTATTAAACAATTGCGCAATAGTAAAAAGCGCGGGAAAGCGTAACAAAAGGACAAGAGTCCACTTCAACCATTATCAATACAGAAGTGCGGGCGTGAAAGTTCGAGTCGACGAAATGATCCTTCCTTTATTACCTTCTCCCTTTACTTAGATAAAAACACCTGTGCGTTGACAAGGATAGCTAAACCGCGTCGAGGGAACTACCGTTGAAGAATCCATACGCCCATGATTTTCGCTTGGCAAGTTTTTGTATTGTAACTTGTGTACTTTACCCGCAACGTCATTTACGTGACTCAATTTGAGTGTAAACCTTTTTACGTCAGGCTGTGAAGGTTTGACGTGCGGGGAAATTTAATTTGTACATTACATGTTGTAATCCTATTTAAAAGGTAAAAACGTAACAAGTTCCAATGTTCGTTGTTACATGCCGAAAATCGGCTATGTAAACATTTCTGTAAGTTTCTAATTTGCAGTGAATTCGCGTCAATATTTCAAAAGACTTGTGCGTGCATTTCCGTCACTTTAGATAGTTGCGTCGGTGCTCGAGATTGCGCAGACGCGGAGTGGGGAAGTAAGTGGTGATTTCCGTCACGTCAGGACTAGTCCACAAAACGTCGACGTGTGGTTATCTGTGTGCCGTTTATCTTGTCTTCTCTTTCAGATATGTAGGTTTCCTTTTATCTCGTACTTGATTATCGTTCCTCTTACTAGTATCCTTTACTGTACCGCTACAGAAGAGACAAAACAATTTAATTTGACTTCTCTCCTCTGTAGCGGTACGGTAAAGGATACAGGTAGAGGTACGAGATAAAAGGAAACCTACATATCAGCAAGAGAAGACAAGATAAAACGGTACACAGATAACCACTCGGTTCGACGTTTAATTGACCAGTCCCTGACGTGACGGAAATCACCACTTCCTTCCACACTCCGCGTCTGCGCAATCTCGAGCACCGACGCAACTATCTAAAGTGACGGAAATGCACGCACAAGTCTTTTGAAATATTGACGCGAATTCACTTGCAAATTAGAAACTTACAGAAATGTTTACATAGCCGATTTTCGGCATGTATCATCGTCCATAACAACCAATACGACTTTTGTATGACTTAAAACGATGTTGCAGATTGTTACGTGCCGAAAATCGGCACTAGACATTTTTAGTTTAGTTTTGATATGCGGGAGTTATGTAAATCGCAAGAGATTGAACTAGAGCTTTATTTGTCGAATAGGGTTCTTTTATAATAATGCACAAACGGTCAGTAAACCTTTGCGAATTTGTAACGTGTTAAGTGAATTAACTCGTAACATGCTTTTTTTAAATATTAGATATTGTTACGTGCCGAAAATTTCGGCACTAGACATTTTTAAATAAGTGTTAAAATTAAATTAAAATAAATGTTAAAATAAATAAGTGTGGGAATTTCGCGCCATAAATTTGAAAGACTTGGTGCGCGTATTTCCGTCACTCCAGAAGTGGTTGCGCGAGACTTCGCGCCGACGCGTGTGGCGGAGAAGAAAAGTGGGAAATTTCCGGGAGACGCCGGGGACTTGCCTTTGAAACTTGAAGAACGGGGTTGTGTCTTAACGTATCTTGTATTATGTAGATTCCCTTTGCCTTTTGATTATCGTTTTTCAACCCGTTCCTTATTATTACCTCTACATATAGAAAGAAGACCGAATCTGGATACAACCTGGTAGCAGCCCCGACCCAAGAAAAAGCCGTGAGCAGCCCGACCCGAGGACCATCATGGAGTATTTCCGCAGGAAGATTTACCTGTTCACGTGAGTACCCCTTAGGGGACATTGTAAAATTTATATATATATTTTGGAAATATGTACGGTAATAATTTGCATATTGTGTGACGTCATTGGCAAATGGGCGCGCTAATTTCCACACTATGTATTATCGTTACCGACTGTCTTTTGTGTCGCTTGTGCCGCGTTTACGTTAGTATAACAATGGCGCCCAACGTGGGCTCGAACCCACGACCCTGAAATTAAGAGTCTCATGCTCTACCGACTTGTTATGGAATACAAATTTAAAATTGTAATAGATGGAGCAAAAAGTCAAGCTTATCTTGAAAAGTATTTCTTAAAACTTACCTCAAAATAATCGTAACCCAGTAAATGCTTGCAGGGTTCCAACCTAGACGCATTGAGCTGCATAGGCTGTGGACATGGATCGCCTTCTTTCCAGAAAAAAACATTATTTTGTATATCACTTGGCTCGATTTCTGTACTATTAACAATGACATCCCATAATGTAATTTTACGTAGTTGTTCAATTTCATCATCTGTAAAAATTCTACAAAAAAATTAGTTCAACCTTCTTAAAAAATTACGAACCCATTATTAATATTTTCAAACCAAAAACGATCGGCTGCTCTTAAACGTACAAACTGTTCTTTAATTATAGTCCTAAAAAGTTCGCCGGGTTTACCATAACTTTCAAGCATCCCTCCCACATAGAGATCGACGTTATCGATTTTGTTCGAGTAAGCCGCAACGAGAATGCCTAAAAGTTCAGGTTTAGCTTCGAACAAAGCCGGATTAATATCCTTCCATTCTTTTATTCGGGGAAGTTTGTAATATTCCCTTATGGTGTTATAATCAGGAACGCCATTATCACGGCCACGCATTATATTTAGTGCTCCTAGGTCGCGCCGTGAGAACTCCATCGGTCCAAATAGTTTATCTCGGACATCTGAACATAATACAGAATCTTCTCGTTCTGATACCTGCGACGCCATTCCCATCAGTAACTCTTCCAATGGGTTATGAGTAAGAACGTCCTGCCGAAGTAATACTTAGGTTGTTACATGCCGAAAATCGGCCATGTGAACATTTCTAATTTTAGTTTAAATTTATAAGTGAATTCGCGCATATTTTAAAAGACATGCGTGCATTTCCGTCACTTCAGATAGTTGCGTCGGCGCTCGAGAATGCGCAGACGCGGAGTGAGGAAGTAAGTGGTGATTTCCGTCACGTCAGGGACTAATCATCGAGACGTCGAAGAATGTGGTTATCTATGTGCATTTTATCTTGCCTTTTCTTTTTTAGGCAATGTAGGTTTCCTTTGTTGTATCTATTATCGTCCCTAACCTTGTTGTTCCGCTACAAAAACGAAGAGAAAAGACAACCTAATTTAACATCAACGGGGGCAAAGGCCTACCCACGCCCACAACGCTCAACTGCCGCGAAAATAGCTGCCATGTTGTGAAGAGCTCCACAGTTTACGTGAGTACATTTTGTATTTTCCTATAATCGCAATAAACATTCGAGGCGTAATAATGACGTAACCCCTTATTGCGCAATATTACGCACGTATTTATTATGTTGTCAACTTCCGTAGTGGTTCTTATCACTTAACGCCGGGACTTTAACGAGTATAGCTTTGAATAGAGTATAATAATGGCGCCCAACGTTGGGCTCGATTGTTATACTCTGCGTGTTCTATTCAAAGGTGTACTTTTAAAGTCCCGGCGTAATTGATAAGAACCACTACGAAAGTTGACAACATAATAAATACGTGCGTAATATTGCGCAATAAGGGGTTACGTCATTATTACGCCTCAAATTATTATCACATGCAAAAAATGTTTATTGCGATTATAGGAAAAGACAAAATGTACTCGCGTAAACTGTGGAGCTCTTCGCAATATTGCAACTATTTTGGCGGCAGTTGGCGTTGTGGGCGTGGGTAGGCCTTCGCCCCCGTTGATGTCAAATTAGGCTGTCTTCTCTCTTCGTCTTTGTAGCGGAACAACAGGAATAAGGTGAGGAACGATAATAGATACAATTGCCTAAAAGAGAAAAGACAAGATAAAAGGCACACAGATAACCACACTCTTCGACGTCTCAATGATTAGTCCCTGACGTGACGGAAATCACCATTACTTCCCCACTCCGCGTCTGCGCACTCTCGAGCGCCGACGCAACTATCTGAAGTGACGGAAATGCACGCATGTCTTTTAAAATATGCGCGAATTCACTTACAAATTTAAACTAAAATTAGAAATGTTCACATGGCCGATTTTCGGCATGTAACAAGGTGTTGTAACAGATCTACATAACTTACGTTTGAATCCCACCAAGTTGAACATAACCGCAATGCCATGTGACCAATTGGCGTTTGCCGAAAGTTGCACTGGTTGTCACGCCGATACAGTCCTGGAGGTATTAAGGAATGACCAAAGCGAAATGCTGAACTTTGAAATGAATGAGTTATGCCTGGGTGTAGGTCCTCCTTATAACCATTGTACTTTGGCAACTCTTCGCCTAGGAACGCTGGTAGGTACTCGTAATAGATTATGTTCTGCAAAAAAATTGAAAGTATACTACAAAAAGCACGCAGACTGGTTCAAATTTAAAATAGTAGTATGTTATACCTTTGTTCTATAAATAAAAACATATTTTGAAGAATTACTTAACCTAGTTACATCAAGAGCGCTGGTCGTATGTATCTAGAGCTTCCGTCTAGCTGTCCTCGTGCAGAGCAAATATGAAAGAAAACTTCTAGACTATTCAAACCGTGTCGGATGTGTCGATAACACTACTAGTATGAATTAGGACGTTACGATATAAAGGTGTAAGGTTGGTTGACTAACTAACTTGTTACATGCCGAAAATCGGCTATGTAATAAGCATTTCTGTTTATAGTTTAATTTGCGAGGGAATTCGCGCCAATACTTTTAAAAAATAAACTTATACGTGCATTTCCGTTACTTTAGACAGTTGCGTCGGCGCCAGAGAATGCGCAGACGCGGAGTGCGGAAGTAAGTGGCATTTTCCGTCACGTTACGGACTAGTGAACGAGACGTCGAACAGTGTGCCTTTGTCTTCTCTTCCAGATATGTAGATTTCCTGTCTCGTACCTGTTATCGCTCCCTACCTTATTCCTTTCGTATCGCTACAACAAGAAGAAGGAAGACAAAATCTGACTTCAACGGGGGCGAAGGCCGAACCGCGCCCAACTAACGCCAAGATCCTATAGCTGCCATGTTGTGAAGAGCTCCGCTTTTTACGTGAGTACATTTTATCTATTTCCTTTAGGCGCATCCGTTATCACGATAATATTTTTGGTGTGTGATAACAATTTGAGACGCAAGAGTGACGTAATACCTTATTGCGCAATATTATGAACGTGTTTATTATGTTACCAACTGTCGTAGTGGCTCTTATCAATTACGCGCGGGACTTTAACAGTATACCTTAGACGAGAACAGGGTGAAGTATAACAAACTATTGTAGAGTTAAAATAAAATGTATAAGTGAATTACGAAATTGTAATACTTTATCAGAAGCGTCACTCATAACAGGTAGTTATACAAAATGTCGAGATGAAAGTGTCGGAGAAATTTGAGGAAGTCGGAAATATTTAGTCGGGTGAAATTGGACGTAACAAATATAGATTATAAAAAGCAGGGGTCCAGAACAGACCCCTGGGATTTTGTGTTAATTAAATTGTATCTTTCATTTAATTCTAGCGCCGATTGGTCTACCTGTGACCAAAATAATTACATTATAACGTAAATGAAGTACTTATACACAAAAGATAATTGATGGCCCCTGCGGCATTACACCTTTCACGTGATTGATTGATAGGTACAAGGGTTTTGCATTTGAGAGTTATTTAGATTACAATAGGTACATTCGAGAATGATATTTGCATAATTTCCGGTATGTTTAAAAGCAGTCGAGGTTTTGAATATGTATACAACTTGCCGTAGTGGATATTGAAGGGCAATTCTGATTGCAACTTTGATTCCATAATATTCCAGTTTAAAGCTTTGGAAGATGTTGTTACGTTCCATTTCATACTTGAAATTTACTCTCTCGTTATGTTAAAAACCATTCAGTTTCCAATCATTTAAGTTTATGTTAGCTATACTTCTATAATACCAAGCTATGTAGATAGGCAACAAACTTCACTTGTCTTGCGGGTAACAAATTTTTGGCGTACTTAACATGAGGCTCTAATTTTTTACATGCCCTTCTGTCCGGACGATAATTTTTGTTGTGTCTGTTACACGGAGATTTTCTGTAGATTTTTATTTCACGCCGAATTCGCGCAATTGTTTTCGCCAATAATTTTAGTGCTTCTCTGTATGAAACCCTCTGGCGCCCAAATTCTCGTTTACTCCTCTCTATTTTCACCTATAATTTCTCGTACTTTTCTTTAGGTTTAATTCGCAAACTTACTTTTTATAACACTTTAGCATTCTCCCCGAGTGGGTCCTGATTACAATAGCACCACGGTATGGCTTGCCTGTCATAAGAGGCAACTAAAGCGGTCCAAAACACTCTCAACATGCTCCACACACTGTTACATGCCAAAATGGCATGTAGCATGCTCTACTTTTAGTTATAATTTATAAGATAATTCCCGCGTATTTTTTAAATTAAAAATGTCAATTTCCGTCGTCCCCGAGTCGCGCCTGCGCAGAGTGAATGGCGGAGTGCGCGCGTGGTGTTAAAAGAAGCCATTAAGTTACGAGCCCTTGACGACGCAACAACTATCTTGGTGTGGTGTAGGCATGTAGGTTCCTTCTATTGTACCTGTTACCCGGTGTTCCTTCATCCCCTACGAGCATAGAAGACACAGGAAGAACGGAGGGAAATCTGATTCAACATGGCGTGAATTGAACCGATCCTGCAAAACATCGTGGGACCCTGAAAATGTAAGTACTTTGTTTTGTTTTAAATTGTGCTTGCAAATTAACTTAAAAAGCGGTTGCATCACTTTTAAAACGGCGTGCGGTATAAGTTAGAATTGGCGAGAAATATCGCGAGCATAACAATTGCGCAGTATAACAAATGCCCGACTGTAACAAGACATGCACACACACCCGCGCGCGCACACACCCACAGACATAACTTTGTTTGTTTTTACTTTGTTTCGCTCTTCGTACTCCTTCCCGGTTGGGTCTGAATTAGAATATCCCCACTGTATGGCCTGTCTGTCGTAAGAGGCGATGAGTGGGTCCAACAAACTCCTAGTACACGCGCGTGCGCGCATGCACACACATTTTTCTTCCATTTCGCCCCCGGTTTCTCAAGCCCCGGATGGGTCTGGATTAGAATAAACTGACCATACAGTCTGCCTGTCGTAAAGGTGACTAAAGTGGTCCAACACATTCTCAACATGCTCCACACACACACACTCGCGCGCGCGAGTGCACACGCACCCATGCACACATGCACACACACACGTATTCACATTTTTTTGTTTCTCTTCATAAATAGCCCCACTATAAGGCCTGTCTGCTGTAAGAGGCGACTAAAGCGGTCCAACTCCTTCTCAACATTTTCCGCACACACTGCGCATGCACACAAACACACATTTTTGATCGTTTTTCTTTTGTTTTACTCCTCGTACTCGTAGTGTGGGTCTGGATTAGAATAGCCCCACGATATGGTCTGTCTAGGCGTCGCCGTGGATCAATGTAGAAAGCGTAAGACTACGGATCACAAGGTCCTGGGTTCGAATTCCGACACGGCCGACTGTTTGAAAAATGACAGATGAGCATTTTTCACAAACATTATGCCCTCGTTCGGATGAGAGGTTAAATGGAGGTCCCGTGTGTGAGTGTTGTCACGCACGTTAAAGATCTCCACCTTGCCTGAAACGGCAAGGGTTCGGCAAAATTCTAAATTTCCAGGCAACAAAAAACTCGTCTCCTGGCCAATGTAGTACCTTCGGATGGAGCGTTGGAAATGTAAATGCACGGTATGGCCTGTCTGCCATAAGACTTAAGTGGTCCAACACATTCTCAACATGCTCCATACACATGCACACACATGCCGAAAATCGGCTGTGTAAACATTTTTGGTTTTAGTTTAAATATGTGACTGAAATCGCGCCAATATTTTGAAAAATAGACTTGTGCGTGCATTTCCGTCACTTTGGACAGTTGCGTCGGCGCCAGAGAGTGCGCAGACGCGGAGTGTGGAAAGAAGTACGCGTTTTTCCGACACGGAGGGACTAGTCAACGAGACGTCGAACAGCGAGGTTGATCTGTGTCGTCTTTTTATCTTGTCTTCTCTTTCAGATAATGTAGGTTTCCTGTATCGTACCTTTATCGCTCCCTACCTTATTCTTATCGTATCGCTACAACAAAAGAAGAGTGAAGACAGAAAATCTGGTTTCGACGAGGGCGAAGGCCGACCCACGCCTAACTAACGCCGAGATCCTGCCGCAACAAGAGCTCCACATTTTACGTGAGTACATTTTATCTTTTTCTTTTGAATGTGATACAAATTTGAGACGCAATAATGACGTAATACCTTGTTGCGCATTATGCAAATGTTTATTATGTTGCCAACTGTCGTAGTGGCTCTTATCAATTACGCGCGGGACTTTAACGGTTATACCTTAGACGTAGACTATAACAACATACACATATTTTTCTTTGTTTCTTCTTTTGTTTTGCTTCATGAATAGCTCCACTGTACGGCCTGTCTGCTGTAAGAGGCTATTACGTTATTCGGGGCAGCCACGTTGGGCGCCAAAAATGTTACGTTACGTAATACAGAGAAAATCAAAGAAATGACAAAGAAAATCAAAGAAATGACCAGGCTCGATCGGAGAGTAGGGGGGGGGTGTAGAAAGCAGACCAACATACCATGACTAAAGCGGTCCAATGCCCTCTACATCCTCCACACAAACCGCTCGTGCACACACACCACACACACACAAATTTTGGATTGTTTTCTTTTGATTCACACCTCGTACTGATTACCGAGTGCGTCTTGATTAGAATAGCCCCACGATATGGCCCGTCTGTCGTAAGCGATGACTAAAGTGGTCCAACATACTATTCGTACAAGAGCACCCCCCCCGCGTATTTTTATTTGTTTTTCGTTCTTCCGTTTCGCTCCTCGTACTCAACCCCCAAGGGGGTTCGGAATAGAATAGCACCATGGTACGGCCTCTGTTGGTCATAAGAGGCGACTAAAGTGGTCCAACACATTCTTAGTGCACGCGCGCGCGCATGCACACACACACACACTCCATACCCTCAGACACAATCCATTCCACCCCTAGTAATCAACTCCTGAGTGGATTCCGATTAGAATAGCCGGACGGTTCAGCCTGCCTGTCGTAAAAAGTGACTAAAGCGGTCCAACACGCTCTCAACATGCTTCATACACACACACACACATGCACGCACCCACATATACATATTTTTGTTTGTTTTGTCTTTTGTTTCGCTCCTTGTCTTCATTCCCAAGCGGGTCGGCATTTCAATAGCCCCATGGTACGGTCCGTCTGTTGTAAGAGGCGACTAAGGCGGTCCAAAGCCCTCTCGACATGCTCCACACACAATGTGCACGCACGCACGCACACACACACACACATTTTTGATGGTTTTTCTTTTGTTTCACTCCTTGTACTCATTGCCAAGTGGGTCTGGATTAGAATATCCTTACGGTATGGCCTGTCTGTCATAAGAGATGACTAAAGTGGTCCAACACATTCTTCGTACATGCGCGCACACACACAGACACACACACCCCTTCCCACATACATGCATATTTTTGTTTGTTTTCTTTCTTCTATTTTGCTCCTTGTACTCAAAACCCGAGTGGGTCTGGATTAGAATAGGCCCACGGTATGGCCATCATAAGAGGGACAAAGCGGCCCAACACACTCTTAGTGCCGCGCAACAGCAGGCTCAACCTCCACCTCCTGAGCAGCAAGAGCGAGCTCCGCTCCTACAGCAACCTCAGGAGGCTGAGGTAGGGAACCATCGACTGCGTCAAGCAGTCAGATGGACACAGCAGACTCGGATCCGCTGCTAGTGGGATGGCTTGCAGAAGAGTATAGTAAAGCGTCACTGGACAGACCGCCCAGCGATGCTTGATAAGCAAGTTTGACCCATCACAGACCAATGGCGGGACTAAACTTTATACAATTAAACCTGCAACATTGCAGGGCGGCTGCAGCATCGTTATGCAGACACCTGAGCAATAACCAGGCCATTGCCCTTATCCAAGAACCCTGGGTGGCATGCTCAGGAATCTCGGGACTAGGAAGCCTAAATGGTACTATCTTTGCGGCTAGTAACCAACCTAAGCCTAGGGCATGCATCTACATACCCAGGCACATAAATGCTCCTCCTGCCACAACTGAGTGGCCGTGACGTCACAGCCGTACAGATCACATGCAGGCTGGGAGGAATTACTGACATAATCTTGGTTTCAGCCTATTTTCCAATTGACCATGACCCACCTCCTCCGGAGTTGACGGCCGTCATTGATCACTGTGATAGGCACAAAAAGCATCTGATTATCGGATGCGATTCCAACGTGCACCATGTGGTATGGGGTAGCGCAGATACAAACCCCCGTGGAAAAGTACTACTCGAGTATATATCGAGCAAGAATCTGGAGATTCTTAACTGGGGCAGCGAACCCACGTTTGTGACATCTCGCTTCCAGACAGTCATCGACTTAACCCTGGCATCGTCAGACATTTCAAGGCATATCTTGAACTGGCAGGTGACGCCTAAAGCGACACTGTCAGATCACAGATTGTTAAGTTTTAATTTAAAGGTAGCAGTAGCTGTCTGTAAAGAATACAGGAACCCAAAAGCGACCAACAGGTCTGTCTACCTAGACAGCTTGGAGCAACGCCTTTTGACATCACAAGGTACTGACAACCCAAAAACAATAGATCAGCTACAGAGATACTCGGTCTCTCTACAAAACTCCATCGTAGAGTCCTTTGAACAGGCATGCCCAGTCAGGACAGATTCTACTCGCTCCATTACCCCATGGTGAGGCGCGGAGCTACAGAAGCTGAAAAAGACCCTGGACAAACTGTTTAATAAGGCAAAGAACACCAGAAGTATGGCTGACTGGGAGGCATATAAAAGCCACCAGCGACTATACAAAACGACAATTAGAAGACGACAGAGAGACTCATGGAAGACCTTCTGCAACTCAGTCGAGTCTACCTATGCAATCTCTCGCATTAACAGGATTTTGTCCAAAGACCCTCGTTATCAACCATGCTGTCTGAAACGTGTGGATGGTACATACACCACCAACGAGGCAGAAACAGCGGAGTTACTCGCGGACACGCACTTTCCAGGCAGTGTTACACAACCTTTGTCATACGGGTTGGATCAACCCGGTTTCAAACCGGGTAGTGGATGAAAGGAAAATTAAATGGGCTATCTCAACTCTCAAACCGTTTAAGTCCCTGGAAGGATGGCATCTTCCCGCCCTACTACAGTGGGGAGTGGAGAGGCTGACACCGTTCCTTGTGGTACTTTTAGGGCTGTATTGCTTTTAGATACATCCCCAGCAGTTGGAGAGAAGTTAGAGTTGTCTTCATTCCTAAACCAGGCCGGAAGGACTACTCCCAGGCTAAATCCTACAGACCGATCAGTCTCACGTCTTTTTTACTAAAGACCTTGGAGAGACTGTGCGACAATGATATGAGGGAGAGGATAATGCGTTCTTATCCACTTCACCCAAATCAACACGCCTTCATACCAGGAAAATCAACGGAATCTGCCCTCCACGCTGTTGTAGGACGAATTGAAAAAACCCTAGACAATAACATGTCCGCCTTAGGCGCATTTATTGATATTGAGGGTGCGTTCAGCGAAACCACTTTTGCAAGCATCGATAGAGCTCTACGGACACATGGAGCTGAGGACACCCTTCGGCAGTTTACCATGCAGATTCTGCGATGTCGACGGGTACACATAAATGTGGGGAAAACCTCAGTAATTAGGGTGGTGGATAAAGGCTGTCCCCAGGGGGGCGTGCTGTCACCGCTACTATGGAACTTAGTAGTGGACAGCCTTCTCCAACGTCTTAATGAGGCAGGTTTCTACACGATAGGTTACGCCGACGACTTAGCTATTCTAATAGTCGGCAAATTCGAACAAGTGCTGTGTAATTTGATGCAAGCAGCACTAAGGATCACGGAGCTCTGGTGCTCCGATAACTTTTTAACCATCAACCCCAACAAAACGGCGTTGGTGTTGTTTTCCAATAAAAGGAAGCTGACGGTAACCAAATTGCCAATGCTCTTCCAAACTTCTCTGCCCTTATCAGAAGAAGTCAAGTATCTGGGCATTATACTTGATAAGAAGCTGAACTGGGCCAAACACCTACAAATGAAAACTAGCAAAGCCAACCAAGTGTTCTGGCAATACAAACGTGCCATAGGCAAACTTTGGGGTCTTCCACCAAAGGCTGTCCTGTGGCTATACATCATGGCAGTAAGGCCGATGCTCTGCTATGGCGCTGTAGTCTGGTGGTGCAGGACCAGACTGGCCCATACAGTCAAAGACCTTACTCATATCCAAAGGGTGGCCTGTCTAAACATTACAGGTGCATTGCGTTCCACACCTACTGCAGCCTTAGAAGCCATCTTAGGCCTCACTCCGCTGGACCTACATGTGGAGGAGATGGCTTTGAGAGCGGCAATGAGGCTGCGGTTCAAAGGTCTATGGATCGATAAGGGAGGCGGTGGTAGACACCACAACATACTAAGAGAGGTGGTGCAGAACACCCCTATCTTGGGAGGAGTGGTTGATTCGATCGCACCCATAATGATTACCAGGAAGCGCTTTGGGGTTTGTCTAAACACTGAGGACGCCTCCTTAACGGAGATCTCCATCTACACGTATGGTTCCAAAACAAATGAAGGTACCGGGGCAGGCATTTTCTCCGATGACCTAGACCTTCATGAAAGTGTTGCGCTGGGCAAGCTGGTAACTGTCTTCCAAGCAGAGGTCATAGCCATCATGCACAGCGCTAACGCCATACTGGAACGTGGAATCCAGAACAAAGCTATACGCATCTTGAACGATAGTAGAGCAGCTCTTCTGAGCTTAAACAAGCAGAAGCTTCTCTCGGGGGTGGTATACCAATGACATCGTGTTCTCGAGCTCGTTTCTGATACAAACGCCCTTGAACTGGTTTGGATCAAAGGGCATTCAGGAGTACATGGTAACGAACAGGCAAATTCTTTGGCGAGGCAGGGAGCGGCTCGGGGTTTTGTCGGCCCTGAGCCATCGGTTGCTATTGCGCCATCGGTGGTGTTCTCCATGATAAGACAAATAACCCACCGCCGTCACAAGGATAGGTGGGCTTGTACATTAAGCTGCCGGCAGGCAAAATGTTTATAAGGTCTCCCATGACCAAAATAGAAAAATTTGTCATACGCTTGCCAAGACAGAAACTACGGCTACTAGTAGGTATTCTGTCCGGGCATTGCACTTTAAGGAAGCACCTGCACAGGATGGGTCTGTCAGACAACCTCACCTGTCGCGGCTGTCAACAGGAGGATGAGACGGCGGAGCACATTCTGTGCACCTGTCCGGTACTCGCCCGACTTCGAGGATCCATGCTGGGGGACTTTTGGCCCGAGAAGGCCGGAATTCGAGACACCCCCTGGTCCGACATCCTCAAATTCACCTGCAAGATCGGGTGGTTGAGCAATGAAGGACCAACCTAGGGCAAGGAAGGCAGCACAATGGGCCCACCAGGAGACCTAAGTGCGCGTGGCTTTAAGTCACCCTTCCCAATTTAATCAATCAATCAAAGCGGTCCAACATGCTCTCAACATTCTCCACACACACACGGCGCATGCACACAAACATACATTTTTAATCATTTTTCTTTTGTTTCACCCCTCGTACTCCTTCCCGACCTGTACGTGTTAATTATGTTGCCAACTGTCGTAGTGGCTCTTATCAATTACGCCGGGACTTTAACGGTTATACCTTAGATTATAATAGTCGGCGTGTAATATAACATAGAATAGCACTACGGTACAGCCTGTCTGTTGTAAGAGGCGACTAAAGTGGTCCAACACACTCTTAGTACACACACGCACGCGCATGCACGCACACACACACACATTTTTGTTTGTTGTTTCTTTTCTTCCATTTCACCCCTCGTACTCAACCCCTGAGTGGGTTCGGACTAGAATAACCTGCCGGTACGGTCTGCCTGTTGTAAAAGGTGAGTAAAGCAGTCCAACACATTCTCAACATGCTCTTTTCTTTGTTTTTTTTTTGTTTCGCTTCATGAATAGCCTCACTGTACGGCCTGTCTGCTGTAAGAAGCGACTAAAGCGGTCCAACGTCCTCTCAACATTCTCCACACACACTGCGCATGCACACAAACATACATTTTTAATCGTTTTTCTTTTGCTTCACTCCTCGTACTCCTTCCCGATTGAGTCTGGATTAGATGTTACATGCCAAAACTCGGCTATGTAAACATTTTTGGTTTAACTTTTAAATATTGACTGAATTCGCTCCAATTTTTAAAAGACTTGTGCATTTCCGTAACTTGGGACAGTTGCGTCGGCGTAAGAGAATGCGCAGACGTGGGGGTGCGGAAGGAAGTGCGCGTTTTCCGACACGACAGGGATTAGTGAAGGCGACGTCGAACAGTGAGGTTATCTGTGCTGTGCCTTTGTCTTTTCTCTTTTAGGTAATGTAGGTTTCCTCTATTGTACCCCTTATCGTTCCCTACCTTATTCCTATCGTATCGCTATAACAAGAAGAGCGAAGACATATTAATTTGGTATCGAGGGCGACGTCCGACCCACGCCCAAAAATGAAGCAAATATGGCTCCTGCCGCAAGAATAACCGCAATGTCGTGAAGAGCTCCACATTTTACGTGAGTACACTTTATCTTTTCCTATAAGGCTCATCTTGTATCCAAATAAATATTTTTTGTATGTGATACAATTTGACACGTAATAATGACGTAATACCTTGTTGTGCAATATTATGTACGTGTTTATTATGTTGCCAACTGTCGTAGTGGCTCTTATCAATTACGCCGGGACTTTAATGGTTATACCTTAGATTATAATAGTCGGCGTGTAGTATAACATAGAATAGCACTACGGTACAGCCTGTCTGTTGTAAGAGGCGACTAAAGTGATCCAACACGAATGCGCGCGCGCACACACACACACCATAGCTACAGACACGTATTTTTGTTTGTTGCTTTTTTCTTCCATTCCACCCCTCGTACTCAACCCCTGAATGGATCCGGATTAGAATAGCCCGACGATACAGTCTGCATGTCGTAAAAAGTGACTAAAGTGGTTCAACACATTCTCAACATGCTCCACACACACACACACACACCCCATGCACGCACACACACACACACATATATTTGATTGTTCTTCTTTTGTTTTATTCCTCGTACTCATCACAGAGTCGGTCTGGATTAGAATAACCCCACGGTACGGTCTGTCTTGGCGTCGCCGTGGATCAATGTAGTAAGCGTGAGACTACGGATCCCAAGGTCCTGGGTTCGAATTCCGACACGGCCGACTGTTTGAAAAATGGCAGAGGAGCATTTTTCACAAAAATTATGCCCTCGTTCGGATGAGAGGTTAAATGGAGGTCCCGTGTGTGAATGTTGCCACGCACGTTAAAGATCTCCACCTTGCCTGAAACGGCAAGGGTTCGGCAAAATTCTAAATTTCCAGGCAACAAAAAACTCGTCTCCTGGCCAATGTAGTACCTTCGGATGGAGCGTTGGAAATGTAAATGCACGGTATGGCCTGTCTGCCATAAGACTTAAGTGGTCCAACACATTCTCAACATGCTCCATACACATGCACACACATGCCGAAAATCGGATGTGTAAACATTTTTGGTTTTAGTTTAAATATGTGACTGAAATCGCGCCAATATTTTGAAAAATAGACTTGTGCGTGCATTTCCGCCACTTTAGACAGTTGCGTCGGCGCCAGAGAGTGCGCAGACGCGGAGTGTGGAAGGAAGTGCGCGTTTTTCCGACACGAAGGGACTAGTCAACGAGACGCCGAAAAGCAAGGTTGATCTGTGTTGTCTTTTTATCTTGTCTTCTCTTTCAGATAATGTAGGTTTCCTGTATCGTACCTTTATCGCTCCCTACCTTATTCCTATCGTATCGCTACAACAAAAGAAGAGTGAAGGCAGAAAATCTGGTTTCGACGAGGGCGAAGGCCGACCCACGCCTAACTAACGCCGAGATCCTGCCGCAAGAAGAGCTCCACATTTTACGTGAGTACATTTTATCTTTTTCTTTTGAATGTGATACAAATTTGAGACGCAATAATGACGTAATACCTTGTTGCGCATTATGCAAATGTTTATTATGTTGCCAACTGTCGTAGTGGCTCTTATCAATTACGCGCGGGACTTTAACGGTTATACCTTAGACGTAGACTATAACAACATACACATATTTTTCTTTGTTTCTTCTTTTGTTTTGCTTCATGAATAGCTCCACTGTACGGCCTGTCTGCTGTAAGAGGCTATTACGTTATTCGGGGCAGCCACGTTGGGCGCCAAAAATGTTACGTTACGTAATACAGAGAAAATCAAAGAAATGACAAAGAAAATCAAAGAAATGACCAGGCTCGATCGGAGAGTAGGGGGGGGGTGTAGAAAGCAGACCAACATACCATGACTAAAGCGGTCCAATGCCCTCTACATCCTCCACACAAACCGCTCGTGCACACACACACACACACACACAAATTTTGGATTGTTTTTCTTTTGATTCACACCTCGTACTGATTACCGAGTGCGTCTTGATTAGAATAGCCCCACGATATGGCCCGTCTGTCGTAAGCGATGACTAAAGTGGTCCAACATACTATTCGTACAAGAGCACCCCCGCGTATTTTTATTTGTTTTCGTTCTTCCGTTTCGCTCCTCGTACTCACCCCCCAAGGGGGTTCGGAATAGAATAGCACCATGGTACGGCCTCTGTTGGTCATAAGAGGCGACTAAAGTGGTCCAACACATTCTTAGTGCACGCGCGCGCGCATGCACACACACACACACTCCATACCCTCAGACACAATCCATTCCACCCCTAGTAATCAACTCCTGAGTGGATTCCGATTAGAATAGCCGGACGGTTCAGCCTGCCTGTCGTAAAAAGTGACTAAAGCGGTCCAACACGCTCTCAACATGCTTCATACACACACACACACATGCACGCACCCACATATACATATTTTTGTTTGTTTTGTCTTTTGTTTCGCTCCTTGTCTTCATTCCCAAGCGGGTCGGCATTTCAATAGCCCCATGGTACGGTCCGTCTGTTGTAAGAGGCGACTAAGGCGGTCCAAAGCCCTCTCGACATGCTCCACACACAATGTGCACGCACGCACGCACACACACACACATTTTTGATGGTTTTTCTTTTGTTTCACTCCTTGTACTCATTGCCAAGTGGGTCTGGATTAGAATATCCTTACGGTATGGCCTGTCTGTCATAAGAGATGACTAAAGTGGTCCAACACATTCTTCGTACATGCGCGCACACACACAGACACACACACCCCTTCCCACATACATGCATATTTTTGTTTGTTTTTCTTTCTTCTATTTTGCTCCTTGTACTCAAAACCCGAGTGGGTCTGGATTAGAATAGGCCCACGGTATGGCCATCATAAGAGGGGACTAAAGCGGCCCAACACACTCTTAGTAATTCCAGAACAACAGCTTTTTTTTTTTTACAGGTTTTCTACTGATGATGGCCACATAGTGGTCGAAATACGTAGTTAGTAATTTAAATATTTTGTGGTTAAGGGTTTTTATTTAATTTTATTTACACTCTTAGTACACACACGTGCGGGCGCATGCACACACACACACACACACACACACACATCATACTCACAGACGCAATTTTTTGTTTGTTGTTTCTTTTCCTCCATTCCACTACCCATACTCAACCCCTGAGTGGATCTGAATTAGAATAGCCAGACGGTAGCGCCCTGCCCGTCATAAAAAGCGATTAAAGCAGGCCAACACCTTCTCAACATGCTCCACACGCCCGCACGCACGCCCGCCCGCCCGCCCGCACGCAGGCATGCACGCACACACACGCGCACACACACACACTCTGTTACATGCCAAATTGGCCATGTATCATGTTTAGGTATAATTTGTAAATTAATTGCCGCGTATTTTTGAATTAATACGCGAACTTTCGTCATCGCTGACAGTCGCGTCTGCGCAGAAGAAATGCGGATGTGCGCGAGTGGAAAAGCGGCCATTAGGCCACGAGACATGGACTAAACAACAAGTAGCTGAATGTAGTTAAGTTTTTTTAAGAAACAGGTATGTAGGTTTCCTGTACCTTGCCTTTATTGTATCCGCTACCTATTTCCTTCAACCCCGTACGAGTGCAGTAGAAGTTTAGAGACGGATAGGAATTTGATGTTCAACATGGCGTAATAACAAACCCTAAACCACGTGCTGGACCCTGAAATTAAGATCCGAGATACACATTTAATTTTTACCTAAAATGTGCATAGACAGCGATTGTATCACCTGGTAAAACGTGATCTGTAGATGTTATAACAATGGCGTTAGAGCCGCGCCTAAAATGTGAAAATAGCGCGTAAATATGCCGCGTAAATGTAACAACACACATACACACGCATACGCACCCACATACACACATTTTTATTTGTTTTTTCTTTTGTTTCGCTCCTTGTCTTCATTCCCGAGCGGGTCGGTATTCGAATAGCCCCATGGTATGGCCTGTCTGTTGTAAGAGGCGACTAAAGCGTGTGACATGCCAACCGGCATGTATCACGTTAGAATTACCGTATATTTTTAAACGAATACGTCAATTTCTGTCGTCCCTGACAGCCGCGTCTGCGCAAAAGGATGCGGAGTGCGCGCGTGGTGTTAAAAGACTCCATTAAGTTACGAGCCCTTGACGAAGCAACATCTATCTGTGTCGTGCATCTTTTCTTTTTAGGTAGGTAGGTTCCTTCTACCTTTTGTCTTTGTGTACCTGTTACCTAATTCCTGTCATTCCCCTACGAGTACAGAAGTCACAGGGAGGACGGATGTAATTTGATTCAACATGGCGTGAACTGAATCCAACCTGCAAAATCATCGTGGGGCCATGAGACGAATTTCCGAGATGCCGCCATGTAAGTAATTTGTTTTGATTTAAATTGTGCTTGCAAATTGACTTAAAAAGCGGTTGCATCATTTCTAAAGCGTGGCCGGTGTAAGTTACAATATGGCGGGAATTATACCGCGTAAAACTATAACCATTACGCAATAGTATAACAAATACCCGAAAGTGTAATAAGCGGTCCAAAGCCCTCTTAACATGCTCCACACACACCACGCATGCGCGCGCATACACACACACAGACACATTTTTGATGGGTTTTCTTTTGTTTCACTCTACGTATTCATTGCCGAGTGGCTCTGGATTAGAATAGCCCTACAGTATGGCCTGTCTGTCGTAAGAGATGACTAAAGTGGTCCAACATACTCTTCGTACACGCAAACACACACCGCATACCCACATTCATGCATATTTTTGTTTGTTTTTCTTTCTTCCGTTTCGCTCCTTGTACTCAAACACCGAGTGGGTCCGGATTAGAATAGGCCTACGGTACGGCCATCATAAGAGGGGATTAAAACGGTCCAACACTTAGTTCACAACCGTGCGCACGTATGTACACACACTCCATACCCACAGATACACTTTTTTGTTTGTTGTTTTTCTTCTACCATTCCACTCCTCGAAACTCAACCCCTGAGTGGATCCGGATTAGAATAGTCTGACGGTACAGCCTCCCCGTCGTAAAAAGTGACTAAAGCAGCCCAACACATTCTCAACACACACACACACCCACCCACCCACCCACCCACACACACACACAACACACACACACACAACGCACCCATGCACGTGCGTACACGCACACTCTCTCTCTCGCACTCACACACACACACACATGCACGCATGCACACATACATATTTTTGTTTGTTTTTTTTTGTTTCGCTCCATGTCTTCATTCCCGAGCAGGTTGGCATTTGAATAGCCCTATAGTACGGTCTGTCTGTTCTAAGAGGAAACTAAATCGGTCCAAAGTCCTCTCAACATGCTCCACACACACCGTGCATGCGTGCGTGCACACACACATTTTTGGATGGTTTTTCTTTTGTTTCACTCCTTGTACTCATTGCTGAGTGAGTCTGGATTAGAATATCCCCACGGTATGGTCTGTCTGTCGTAAGAGATGACTAAAGTGGTTCAACACACTCTTTGCACACTCGCGTACACACACACACATACACACACACGTACGCACGCACGCACGCACACGCACACACGCACGTACGCACGCACGCACGCACGCACGCACGCACACACACACACCCATACCCACATACATGCATATTTTTGTTTGTTTTGCTTTTTTCCGTTTAGCTCCTCGTACTCAACCTCCGAGTGGGTCCAGATTAGAAAATCCCCATGGTACGGCCTGCCTGTCGTAAGAGGTGACTAAAGCGGTCCCAGACACTCTCTCAACGCACTCGTACACATGCACGCGCGCGACAGCGCGCGCACACACACACACATACACACACACACACATACTCTTTCTGTCTTCCATTTCACTCCTCGTACTCAACTCCCGAGTGGGTCCAGATTAAAATAGCCCCATGGTAAGGCCTGTTTGTCGTAAGGGACGAGTAAAGTGGTCCAAAGCCCTCCCAACATGCTCCACGCACACTGTGCATGCTGCGCACATACCACACACGCGTGCACATTTTTGTTGAATTTGCTTTTGTTTCACTCCTCGTATTCATTGTCGAGTAGGTCTGGATAGGAATCTCTCCACGGTATGGCCTGTCTGTCGTAAGAGGTGGCTAAAGTGGTCCAACACACTCTTCGTACACGCATGCGCACACACACACCCCATACCCACTTACATGCATATTTTTGTTTGTTTTGCTTTTTTTCCGTTTAGCTCCTCGTACTCAACCTCCGAGTGGATCCAGATTAAAATATCCCCACGGTATGGCCTGTCTATCGTAAGAGGTGGCTAAAGTGGTCCAACACACTATTCGTACACGCATGCGCACGCACACACCCCATACCCACTTAAATGCATATTTTTGTTTGTTTTGCTTTTTTCCGTTTAGCTCCTCGTACTCAACCTCCGAGTGAATCCAGATTAGAATATCCCCATGGTACGGCCTGCCTGTCGTAAGAGGTGACTAAAGCGGTACCAGATACTCTTCAACGCACTCGTTGTACACACGCGCGCGCGCGGCTGCGCGCGCACACACACACACACATACTCCATACCACATACACACATTTTTGGTTGTTTTTTTTTCTTCCATTTCACTCCTCATACTAAACTCCCGAGTGGGTCCAGATTAAAATAGCCCCATGGTACGGCCTGTTTGTGGTAAGGGACGAGTGAAGTGGTCCAAAGCCCTCGCAACATGCTCCACACACAAACTGTGCATGCACGCGCACACACACGCGCAATTTTGATGGTTTTTCTTTTGTTTCACTCCTCGTATTCATTGTCGAGTGGGTCTGGATTAGAATATAACCACGGTATGGCCCGTCTGTCGTAAGAGGTGGTTAAAGTGGTCCAACACACTCTTCGTACACGCATGCGCACGCACACCCCCCATACCCACATACATGCATATTATTTGTTTGTTTAAAGCGGTTCCACACACTCTCTCAATGCACTTGTCATAGACACACACGCGTGCAGGTGCACACACACATACACACTCTCCATACTCACATACACATATTCATGGTTGTTTCTCTTGCTTCCGTTTCACTCCTTGTATTAACTCCCGAGTGCGTCCAGATTAGAATAGCCTCCACGGTTGTTACATGCCAAAATTGGCATTGTACATTTTTAAATATGTGACTAAATTCCCGCCATTATTTTAAAATAAACTTGTTAAATGTCTGTCATTTCGGACAGTAGCGTCGGCGCAAAAGAATGCGCAGGCGCGGTGTGAGTGGGCAAGTGCGCGGTGTGACACGACATTATTAGCCACGAGACGTCGAATGGTAAAGTCGTGGTGTCGTGGTGCTGTCTTTTCTATTTTAGGATGTAGGTTCCGCTATCGTATCTCTACATTCTATCGTCACCTCTACCTGTATCCTTGCCGCTCCCCTACAAACAAAAGAGGAAGACGAATAAATTTGGATCAACAATGGCGTAGCCGACCCACACCAAACAACAACTAGGAGATGCCCTGCGATTGAACTGCAAGGCGCGTTTTAAGTGAGTACTTTGCTTTATTTTTGTGTAAAAATAAAAATTGTATCATTGTAAACGTGTTTGGCATTTGATACGATTTGCCACGTAATTATGTCATAATATTAAGTATTGTGCAATATTGTGAAACGTGGATCGTATAGTGGTGCCAATTGTAACACAGTACGGCCTTCCCTTCCTAAGAGGTGACTAAAGCGGTCCATACTCTCTCATCACATTGTTTGCACACGCGTACGCGCGCGCACACACACACACACACACACATTTGTTCTTTATTTCTTTCGTTTCGGTTCTCATACTTATCCTTCAAGTGGGTCCAGATTAGAATAGGCCTACGGTTCGACCTGTTTGCCGTAAAAGGTGAATAAAGTGGTTCAGCACACTTTCAACAAGCTTCACACAAACGCACGCATGCACATGACGTACACAATCTGCACACCTCCACATACACATTCGTACGCACCTGCACACACGCATCCACATGCACGCACGCCCATGTGCACATGCTCAGCCATACCTACACCCAGTTTCGTTTTTTGTCTTTTTGTTCGGATCTTGTGCTGTTTCTCAGCGTTTTTGAACTTTACTTTTGCTTTTTCGTTTCGTTCCCTTTCCTTTGGATGGGTTTTCTTGCAGTCAGTCCTCACACTCACTTTGTTTAATTTTCAATCCTTTTCCTGCGGTATGTGCTTTCTAGACCTTTCTTCTTTTTTTTGGAAACTACGACATAGTTGATTTTTGGATCTATTTAGCTATTTTTTTTTCGACTGTTCGTTTGATACGATTCTTTATTGCCACATCTTGAAGAACATTATTTTTTTTAATCCTGCGTTCTTGACGTTCAGCATACTTTGAAGCTCGAAAACTTATTGTCGTGTTATCGTTTTTGTTATTGATTTTCTTCTCCCCTCTTTTTTTACTTTTTGGTTTTTTCGCGAGAAATAAATTCTTTTCGTGAGGTTTGAGCCGGATACTCTTTTTGCTCTTTCATTTTGTTTTTGGTTCTGTTTCGTTTGTCTAATAAGACTTTTCTTTTCTGTTTGTACTATTGGTTTGTTGCTTGGTCCCTTGTTTTGCTTCCTACCCTGACCATTTAATTTTGTTGGGGGTTGTTGTTGTTACGTTCTATTTCACCTATGAAATTTACTGCCTCATTATGTTGAAAACCATTCAGTTCTCGATCATTTCAATTTACGTTTGCTACATTTCTATAATTCCAAGTAGCATAGATAGGCAAACAACTTCGCTCGTCTTGCGGATAACAATATGATATAAATTACTGTCGATATAAATTACTACAGCGATTAGATAAATAAATTAGTGCTTGAATAGTTATTATAGTGCTTTGTTAGTAAGTAATTTAGAAGATAGTATAGTAGTGTTAAGAAGATAACGCTTGTGTTGCTAGCGATTAGTTGAAAATAAATCTTGGGAAAGCTTTTAGCAAATTCTACTGTAAGTATAAGTAGTGTTACGTGCCGAAATCGGCACTAGACATTCTTAACTAAGTTTTAATATGTGAGAATTCCGCGCCATAAATTTAAAAAGACTTGTGTGCGGATTTCCGTCATTTCAGATAGCGCGTTGCGCGAGATTCGCGCCGACACGTGTGGACGAAAGGAGAGTGGGGAATTTCCGAGAGACGCGTATGAACTTGCCTCCGAAATGTGAAGAAAAGTGTAGTGAATCGGGTATCTTTTTGGTTAGTAGGCCCTTATCGTTCCTTATAACCAGTTCCCGTCGTTCCCGCTACATAGGAAGAAGACCAATTAAATTTGGGCACAATCTGGCGTTCCCACGACCCGAGGAAGATTAGCCAAAGCACCCGACGCCCGAAAAGATCCACGGAGCCCCGCTGCCGCTAGCATGGAGTAATCCTGTAAGAAGCCCTACAGGTTCACGTAAGTACCCCTTGGGGTTCTGTAAAATTTGTATACCTTGAAAATGTGTTGCAATAATTTGCATATTGTGTGACGTCATAGATAATTTGCGCATCAATTTTCATATTATGTAATATCGCTACCAACTGTCATTTGTGGCGCATGTACCGCGTATACGGGAGTATAATAGTATGTTACGTGCCAAAAAATTGGCACTAAACATTCCCTAGTTTTAGCTTTGATGTGCGGAAGTTTTCGCGCCTTAAAATTCAAAAGACTCGGTGCGCGTATTTCCGTCACGTCAAAAGTGGGTTGGGCGAATAATTTCGCGCCGACGCGTGAAAGGACAGAAAAGTGGGGTTTTTCCGATGGGCTCTGTAACGTGGCTTTTTTCCTTGGACCTTCGTGAAGAGCGGTTTGGTCAGGTATCGTATCGTGCCTTATCTTTATTTATGTAGATATCCTTGCCTGATTATCTTTGTTTGTCGCCCTTATACCTGTTCCTGTCTTTCCCTACATAGGTAGAGGTAATTTGTAGCCGTTGGCTGAACCGAATTCCACGCCGGAGCACCATCTTTAAACACTCCGGAGTGGAGCCCTGAGATCCAGTCGAAGCTATTTGGATGGACGTAGGCGTACCCTCCGTTAATTGCCTTAAAAGGAGCCATCAGTAGCCCTGATGGACTTCAACAGAAGCCAACTTTAACCCAGGGACATATTCATGTGAGTATTTCGCTGTTATAAACTATTGCCTTAAATTTATATTTTCCGCAAATGGCGTATTTAATTTGTTATTGGTGACGTCATTGACAGATGGGCGCGCCGAAATCTGTACAAAAATTAGCGTTACCAACCGCCCGTGGCGTCACTTTTTCCGCGCTTGCGCGATTGCTATTATAAACCTTTAAATTGGGCAATTATGATTTTAAACTGTAAGAATTTGGCGCCCAACGTGGGGCTGGAAAATTCTTACAGTTTAAAATCATAATTGCTCAATTTAAAGGTTTATAATAGCAAGCGCGGAAAAAGCGACGCCACGGGCGTTTGGTAACGCTAATTTTTGTACAGATTTCTGCGCGCCCATCTGTCAATGACGTCACCAATAACAAATTAAATACGCCATTTGCGGAAAATATAATGTAATGGGCTACTGCTACCGCGTTTCTTCTATTCAAAACAAGTAATAATAAATGTCTTTATTACTCACTGTTCACAAGTCTAATTAACAGTATATGCCTTGTTTACAGATGTTTTCAGTCCACTTAACAATGAAGCACTACTACACTAATGAATTTACAAGCACTAATATCTTCTTAAACTAACTTCTCTATCATAGGTCCATTAACCACTAACACAACTATTTGTTTATGCACTTCTATTTATTTATGTATATTACAAGCTGCATGTACATTAGACACAGCATATCACATTTATGTAAACTTCTAAAAGCTCACAACTACTACTACTTTAACACGTTATAATTTATATACGACATTCTAGTATAGACTGGCTCTTGCATTCATTAGCGGTCTTATATATACTCTGGATTACAAGGATGACTCATGCTCCCGTAATTTCTAGAACAATTCTGGAATCCTTGAGAATACGCCGTGCCTCGAGCGTTTGTATGTAATTGATTGCTGAAAGAATTCTGAAAGGTATGCAGAGTCTACAGCGCTTGTGTGTTTGATGGGTTGCCTAGTAGTAGCTCGCAACAATAAATTTAAGACAATAGTTTATAACAGCGAAATATGTCCCTGGGTTAAAGTTGGCTTCTGTTGAAGTCCATCAGGGCTACTGATGGCCCCTTTTAAGGCAATTAACGGAGGGTACGCCTACGTCCATCCAAATAGCTTCGACTGGATCTCAGGGTTCCACTCCGGAGTGTTTAAAGATGGTGCTCCGGCGTGGAATGCGGTTCAGCCAACGGCTACAAATTACCTCTACCTATGTAGGGAAAGACAGGAACAGGTATAAGGGCGACAAACAAAGATAATCAGGCAAGGATATCTACATAAATAAAGAAAAGGCACGATACGATACCTGACCAAACCGCTCTTCACGAAGGTCCCAGGAAAAAAGCCACGTTACAGAACCCATCGGAAAAACCCCACTTTTCTGTCCTTTCACGCGTCGGCGCGAAATTATTCGCCCAACCCACTTTTGACGTGACGGAAATACGCGCAACGAGTCTTTTGAATTTTAAGGCGCGAAAACTTCCGCACATCAAAGCTAAAACTAGGGAATTTTTAGTGCCAATTTATTGGCACGTATCAAGTAGTTGAAAAGAAGTGTTGAGTGTGCAAATAGTTTCCGTTACAGTACTAAAATTTGTGTAACGTTGCGTCCTCTTTGCCATTTGTCAATAATATCGTACAACTGAAATGTTACTTTGGGGATAGATTATATTTCTAACCAGTAAGTATTGTTATTTATAAATAATTTACTACTGTAATTGCTCCATTTGTCATTCCTTATGCTAAAATAATTAAAAACCACATTAAATTTGCTTAAATACTTATCTTGAACTTGAATTTTTTTCTAGATTATTCAAACTTGTTTATTCAGTTCTAAATTTCAGTACAACTACTATATCTGTAACTGGTATTTATTAAACTAAACTTAAATAATTAACTAAATTTAAGGATTTCATTTTAATCAAAGAAGTATAATGAATTCATTACACCTTAAGTCTTTCGAAACATGAATCACGCAGTATCCAACCTGCGTCGAATCAAAACGACAAACGTTTGCAATTAAAGGCCGTACTAGCACAAGAAGCTGGAAACAATTAATTCTTCGTACACTAACTTCAGATCTATCTCAAAATGCCTTTGAGATCAAACTATCTCTAGATGATATTAATAATATAGTTTGTAGAACAAATTCAGTATCTTCAGAATTAAAACGTATCAAATTTCGTATAATACATTTAAAGCAACGTTTAGATTTGTTATCATTGCTTAACGATGAACAGGCTAATGAAACCAAGCAAATTTCCTTATCTAACGTTCTCTTAATTGAAGGAGTCATTCTCGAAAAACTTAACTTAGATTCCAATGTAAATTTGCCTCCTGCTTTCTCTAATCTCACCATTTCGCAACCTAGCACCTTGTCCCCGAAATCTATACCGATTTATAAATGGGGTATTTCTTTCTTGGGTTTCGATTCGTAAATTTCTTTGTCATTTCTGGACCGTGTAAACGATTTTAAAATTTCTGGTAACTGTACAGACCAAGATTTATTTGTCTCAGCAGAGGAATTATTTTCTGGTTCTGCTTTGATTTGGTATAGAAATATACGAAACCACATTTCTACCTGGGAAGAGTTAGAGTTAGTTATCAGTTTAAAACGCGACTTCTTATTTCATGGGTATATAACTGATCTCTGGAATAAAATAAAAAATCGTATCCAGGGGTCCAATGAAAACGTAATCTCTTTTATTACCTCAATTGAAGTTTTATATGACAGATTAGATAAAAAAAACACCCAAACCTGAAATTATCGATCAACTTTTACGAAGCTTAAATCCTTATTTCTCTGAACACTTAGCTTGACAACATATCTCTTCCTTACCTCAATTTAAAGATTTATGCCACTCTTTCAAGAAGTAAAGTTACATATAGATAAATATCGTCCACCCCCAACAAAGCAATCTGGCTTATTAGAACCAGACCTAGCATGTCAATCAGAATCTTCTCGTAAAGTATCTACTATTAATCTCCTTGTTTCTCCAACAACAAACTCAGTTACCTGCTGGAATTTTAAGAAAAGCGGACATACTTTTAATGTTTGCACATATTCAAAAAACCTCTTCTGTTAGGTTGTGGTCAAAATAATACCTATAAATCCAAATGTACAAAATGTAGCCCTACCTTATCGGAAAACTTTGTCAGAGATATTCCTACTAGGGACGTGAATATCTCAAGGAGCCAAAATCGTCCTCAACAACAACAATTCAACACACCCAGATGTCAACAGAATTAAAACATAATATTACCTCCCATTATTAAACCTTTATTTAACGTATCTAGTAATAATTATAATACCGTTACCTTAAATTCAAAGAATAACTTGCTTTCTTTATCTGAAATATGTCGTTCGACTCCAGCCGAATGGTCTAATTGGTTGGAAACCATAAAAATTCTGTTGCCTTACAACTTGTTAAAAAACCTCTCGATATTCGCCCGCTCGGCGCCCGTTGGGCGCCATTGCAATAATTAAGCGGCATATTTTCCCGCCATTTTGTAACATATACCGATCACGTTTTACGGGTGATGCAATCTCTATCTAACTCAAATTTACATGCACAATTTAAGTAAAATCAAATTACTCACGTGATGGGTATCTCGGAACTTAATCTCAGGATCCAGCGATGAGTTGTAGGTTACGTCATGTTGACCATCAAACTTGCTATCCGTCCGTCACGTAACTTTTATTACACTCGTAAGGGGTCGGAAGGAATAGGTACCAGGTACAACAAACGTAAGGTACAGGGAACTTGTTACATTCCAAATTTGGAGATGTACACTTTTAAATTTGTGAGTGAATTCCCGCCATAATTTTAAAATAGACTTGTTCATTTCCGTCATTTGGGACAATTGCGATGACGCAAAAGAATGCGCAGGCTCGGAGTGATGGGTAAGTGCGCGGTTTGGACACGACAAGAATATTATTAGCCAAGGAGACGTCGAACGGTGATGTTTGCCTGTGTCGTTCTTTTGTCTTTTCTCTTTTAGAAAGTAGGTTTCCCTTTATCTCTGCCTTATATCGTTCCCTACCTGTTCCTACCGTACCGCTACGAACGACGAAGAGGGAAGACAAAACAAATTTGGTTTCAACGATGGCCTAATGAAACCCACGGCCAAACAACGCCCAACAAAATCCACCACTCAGATAGCTGTTGCTTGGTTCACGTCTCGTGACCTGATCTCCGCTTTCGACACTCGCGCACATCCGCATTCCTTCTGCGCAGACGCGACTGTCAGCGACGACGGCAGTTAATGTTATTAATTTAAAAATACGCGGCAATTGACTTACAAATTATATCTAAAACAAATTTGCCACATAGCCAATTTGGCATGTAACAACATTCACCAGCAAATTTGTGAAGTTCATGGAGTTACTGCCATGTGTGAAGGCAAAGTGCGTAAGTCGGTCAGAGACTTCAAAAATGACCGTGGCGATATCCATGATGAGTGCCGCTCCGGTTGCCCATTTGTGATCACAAACGATATGGTGGCTTCAGTAGAAACGAAAATTCTTGAGAACAGACGTTTCATCATAAGCACTCGTTCAAAGGACTTTTCTGCAGTGTCGGGGTCAGAGTTGTACAAGAATGTTTCTAAAAAGTTAATCTTCAAGAAACTGTGTTCCCGTTGGGTCCCCAAACTCCTAACGGAGGACCACAGCAGGCGGCAAGTTTCTATGAAGAAAGTATCTTACAATTTATATGGTGATAGTTCTTACAATTTAAAAGTCGGTAATACAGTTAAAAGAAGTCGATAATTACAGTTACAAAAGTTCATAAACACATCGCGCAAGCGCAATGAATAAAGCGAGCAACGCCCTGGCAGATGGCAACGACAACCTTATTACAGATTCCGCGTTGCCAACTTCGAATGACGTCACCAATGCACAATTTATATTGCGCAATACTTCGAAATTTACATATTTAAAACAATAAATGATATTGCGTAATAATCGGAAATACAAAAGTTAAATCAACAGGTAGTACATAATTTACTCACATGATAGGTCCAGATTTCCACGAAGTACGCCTATCGTCCTTCCAAATAGCTTCGACTGGATCTCAGGGTTCCACCCGGAGTGTTTAAAGATGGTGCTCCGGCGTGGAATGCGGTTCAGCCAACGGCTACAAATTACCTCTACCTATGTAGGGAAAGACAGGAACAGGTATAAGGGCGACAAACAAAGATAATCAGGCAAGGATATCTACATAAATAAAGAAAAGGCACGATACGATACCTGACCAAACCGCTCTTCACGAAGGTCCCAGGAAAAAAGCCACGTTACAGAACCCATCGGAAAAACCCCACTTTTCTGTCCTTTCACGCGTCGGCGCGAAATTATTCGCCCAACCCACTTTTGACGTGACGGAAATACGCGCAACGAGTCTTTTGAATTTTAAGGCGCGAAAACTTCCGCACATCAAAGCTAAAACTAGGGAATTTTTAGTGCCAATTTATTGGCACGTATCAAGTAGTTGAAAAGAAGTGTTGAGTGTGCAAATAGTTTCCGTTACAGTACTAAAATTTGTGTAACGTTGCGTCCTCTTTGCCATTTGTCAATAATATCGTACAACTGAAATGTTACTTTGGGGATAGATTATATTTCTAACCAGTAAGTATTGTTATTTATAAATAATTTACTACTGTAATTGCTCCATTTGTCATTCCTTATGCTAAAATAATTAAAAACCACATTAAATTTGCTTAAATACTTATCTTGAACTTGAATTTTTTTCTAGATTATTCAAACTTGTTTATTCAGTTCTAAATTTCAGTACAACTACTATATCTGTAACTGGTATTTATTAAACTAAACTTAAATAATTAACTAAATTTAAGGATTTCATTTTAATCAAAGAAGTATAATGAATTCATTACACCTTAAGTCTTTCGAAACATGAATCACGCAGTATCCAACCTGCGTCGAATCAAAACGACAAACGTTTGCAATTAAAGGCCGTACTAGCACAAGAAGCTGGAAACAATTAATTCTTCGTACACTAACTTCAGATCTATCTCAAAATGCCTTTGAGATCAAACTATCTCTAGATGATATTAATAATATAGTTTGTAGAACAAATTCAGTATCTTCAGAATTAAAACGTATCAAATTTCGTATAATACATTTAAAGCAACGTTTAGATTTGTTATCATTGCTTAACGATGAACAGGCTAATGAAACCAAGCAAATTTCCTTATCTAACGTTCTCTTAATTGAAGGAGTCATTCTCGAAAAACTTAACTTAGATTCCAATGTAAATTTGCCTCCTGCTTTCTCTAATCTCACCATTTCGCAACCTAGCACCTTGTCCCCGAAATCTATACCGATTTATAAATGGGGTATTTCTTTCTTGGGTTTCGATTCGTAAATTTCTTTGTCATTTCTGGACCGTGTAAACGATTTTAAAATTTCTGGTAACTGTACAGACCAAGATTTATTTGTCTCAGCAGAGGAATTATTTTCTGGTTCTGCTTTGATTTGGTATAGAAATATACGAAACCACATTTCTACCTGGGAAGAGTTAGAGTTAGTTATCAGTTTAAAACGCGACTTCTTATTTCATGGGTATATAACTGATCTCTGGAATAAAATAAAAATCGTATCCAGGGTCCAATGAAAACGTAATCTCTTTATTACCTCAATTGAAGTTTTATATGACAGATTCCAACAAAGCAATCTGGCTTATTAGAACCAGACCACAGTAAGTCAGAACTTTTACATTCCAAATTTGGTTACACTTTTAAATTTGTGAGTGAATTCCGCCATAATTTTAAAATAGACTTGTTCATTTCCGTCATTTGGGACAATTGCGATGACGCAAAAGAATGCGCAGGCTCGGAGTGATGGGTAAGTGCGCGGTTTGGACACGACAAGAATATTATTAGCCAAGGAGACGTCGAACGGTGATGTTTGCCTGTGTCGTTCTTTTGTCTTTTCTCTTTTAGAAAGTAGGTTTCCCTTTATCTCTGCCTTATATCGTTCCCTACCTGTTCCTACCGTACCGCTACGAACGACGAAGAGGGAAGACAAAACAAATTTGGTTTCAACGATGGCCTAATGAAACCCACGGCCAAACAACGCCCAACAAAATCCACCACTCAGATAGCTGTTGCTTGGTTCACGTCTCGTGACCTGATCTCCGCTTTCGACACTCGCGCACATCCGCATTCCTTCTGCGCAGACGCGACTGTCAGCGACGACGGCAGTTAATGTTATTAATTTAAAAATACGCGGCAATTGACTTACAAATTATATCTAAAACAAATTTGCCACATAGCCAATTTGGCATGTAACAACATTCACCAGCAAATTTGTGAAGTTCATGGAGTTACTGCCATGTGTGAAGGCAAAGTGTGTAAGTCGGTCAGAGACTTCAAAAATGACCGTGGCGATATCCATGATGAGTGCCGCTCCGGTTGCCCATTTGTGATCACAAACGATATGGTGGCTTCAGTAGAAACGAAAATTCTTGAGAACAGACGTTTCATCATAAGCACTCGTTCAAAGGACTTTTCTGCAGTGTCGGGGTCAGAGTTGTACAAGAATGTTTCTAAAAAGTTAATCTTCAAGAAACTGTGTTCCCGTTGGGTCCCCAAACTCCTAACGGAGGACCACAGCAGGCGGCAAGTTTCTATGAAGAAAGTATCTTACAATTTATATGGTGATAGTTCTTACAATTTAAAAGTCGGTAATACAGTTAAAAGAAGTCGATAATTACAGTTACAAAAGTTCATAAACACATCGCGCAAGCGCAATGAATAAAGCGAGCAACGCCCCTGGCAGATGGCAACGACAACCTTATTACAGATTCCGCGTTGCCAACTTCGAATGACGTCACCAATGCACAATTTATATTGCGCAATACTTCGGAAATTTACATATTTAAAACAATAAATGATATTGCGTAATAATCGGAAATACAAAAAGTTAAATCAACAGGTAGTACATAATTTACTCACATGATAGGTCCAGATTTCCACGAAGTACGCCTATCGTCCTTCCGGATAGATAAAGATGGTATGCCCGACGCTCTTCCACAGCGTTCGGACCAGCTCCAGCAATCACGAGCTCGTTCTCCCAGGGTCGTGTAGTACGGTACGCCTACGTGGCTTCAAATTGACACCTACCTATGCAGGGAATGACGGGAACATGGTATAAGGCAACAACAAAGACAATTAGGCAAGGAAAATCTACATAGGTAAAGATAAGCACGATACGATACCTCTAACGTCCACACTCCTTGAAAATTCTGGCAAAACAGCCACGTTAAAGCGTCTAACGGAAAACTCTCACCACTTTTCCCCACTCTTTGTCTTTTTCACGTCGGCGCGAAGTATTCGTCCAACCCTCTAGCGTCGCGCAATCTGCGCAAACGCACTGTGACGTATCGGAAGTACGCGCCTAGTCTTTAAAAAATCCGCGTACCGCGTCTTTTGAAAATATGGCGCGAAACCTCCGCACATCAAACTTACCCTAAAACAATGTTTAAGTGCCAATTGGCACGTAACAAGTATTCAAAATCTAGTTGTAAGGTACGATTAGCGTTTAAACACACTTGACAGCTATGTTGAAAAAAAGAGAAATGTATTGTTGCATTTCCGCCGCCATTTACGCGCTATTTTACACTTTAAGCGTGGCTCTAACGCCATTGTTATAACATCTACAGATCACGTTTTTACCGGATGATGCGATCGCTGTCTAAGTCAAATTTCCATACACAATTTAGGTAAAAATCAAATTACTTACGTGATCTGTATATCTAAATTTCATCTCCGAAATGTGAAGAAAGGTGTAGTGAATCGGGTATCTTTTTGGTTATGTAGGTCCCTTTTGCCCTTATCGTTCCTTATAACCAGTTCCCGTCGTTTCCGCGACATAGGAAGAATCTTACAATTTAAAAGTGAATTCTTACATTTATAAACGTCGATAATTACAGTTAAAAGTCGATAAATACATCGCGCAAGCGCGAAATAAAAAGCGAGCGACGCCACTGGCGGTAGGTAACGCTAACCTTTGTACAGATTTTGCGCGCCCATCTGTCAATTACGATGAACAGGCTAATGAAACCAAGCAAATTTCCTTATCTAACGTTCTCTTAATTGAAGGAGTCATTCTCGAAAAACTTAACTTAGATTCCAATGTAAATTTGCCTCCTGCTTTCTCTAATCTCACCATTTCGCAACCTAGCACCTTGTCCCCGAAATCTATACCGATTTATAAATGGGGTATTTCTTTCTTGGGTTTCGATTCGTAAATTTCTTTGTCATTTCTGGACCGTGTAAACGATTTTAAAATTTCTGGTAACTGTACAGACCAAGATTTATTTGTCTCAGCAGAGGAATTATTTTCTGGTTCTGCTTTGATTTGGTATAGAAATATACGAAACCACATTTCTACCTGGGAAGAGTTAGAGTTAGTTATCAGTTTAAAACGCGACTTCTTATTTCATGGGTATATAACTGATCTCTGGAATAAAATAAAAAATCGTATCCAGGGGTCCAATGAAAACGTAATCTCTTTTATTACCTCAATTGAAGTTTTATATGACAGATTAGATAAAAAAAACACCCAAACCTGAAATTATCGATCAACTTTTACGAAGCTTAAATCCTTATTTCTCTGAACACTTAGCTTGACAACATATCTCTTCCTTACCTCAATTTAAAGATTTATGCCACTCTCTTCAAGAAGTAAAGTTACATATAGATAAATATCGTCCACCCCCAACAAAGCAATCTGGCTTATTAGAACCAGACCTAGCATGTCAATCAGAATCTTCTCGTAAAGTATCTACTATTAATCTCCTTGTTTCTCCAACAACAAACTCAGTTACCTGCTGGAATTTTAAGAAAAGCGGACATACTTTTAATGTTTGCACATATTCAAAAAACCTCTTCTGTTAGGTTGTGGTCAAAATAATACCTATAAATCCAAATGTACAAAATGTAGCCCTACCTTATCGGAAAACTTTGTCAGAGATATTCCTACTAGGGACGTGAATATCTCAAGGAGCCAAAATCGTCCTCAACAACAACAATTCAACACACCCAGATGTCAACAGAATTAAAACATAATATTACCTCCCATTATTAAACCTTTATTTAACGTATCTAGTAATAATTATAATACCGTTACCTTAAATTCAAAGAATAACTTGCTTTCTTTATCTGAAATATGTCGTTCGACTCCAGCCGAATGGTCTAATTGGTTGGAAACCATAAAAATTCTGTTGCCTTACAACTTGTTAAAAAACCTCTCGATATTCGCCCGCTCGGCGCCCGTTGGGCGCCATTGCAATAATTAAGCGGCATATTTTCCCGCCATTTTGTAACATATACCGATCACGTTTTACGGGTGATGCAATCTCTATCTAACTCAAATTTACATGCACAATTTAAGTAAAATCAAATTACTCACGTGATGGGTATCTCGGAACTTAATCTCAGGATCCAGCGATGAGTTGTAGGTTACGTCATGTTGACCATCAAACTTGCTATCCGTCCGTCACGTAACTTTTATTACACTCGTAAGGGGTCGGAAGGAATAGGTACCAGGTACAACAAACGTAAGGTACAGGGAACTTGTTACATTCCAAATTTGGAGATGTACACTTTTAAATTTGTGAGTGAATTCCCGCCATAATTTTAAAATAGACTTGTTCATTTCCGTCATTTGGGACAATTGCGATGACGCAAAAGAATGCGCAGGCTCGGAGTGATGGGTAAGTGCGCGGTTTGGACACGACAAGAATATTATTAGCCAAGGAGACGTCGAACGGTGATGTTTGCCTGTGTCGTTCTTTTGTCTTTTCTCTTTAGAAAGTAGGTTTCCTTTATCTCTGCCTTATATCGTTCCCTACCTGTTCCTACCGTACCGCTACGAACGACGAAGAGGGAAGACAAAACAAATTTGGTTTCAACGATGGCCTAATGAAACCCACGGCCAAACAACGCCCAACAAAATCCACCACTCAGATAGCTGTTGCTTGGTTCACGTCTCGTGACCTGATCTCCGCTTTCGACACTCGCGCACATCCGCATTCCTTCTGCGCAGACGCGACTGTCAGCGACGACGGCAGGGGGGGGGGGGGGGGGGGGGGGGGGGGGGGGGGGGGGGGGGGGGGGGGGGGGGGGGGGGGGGGGGGGGCGTAATAATCGGAAATACAAAAGTTAAATCAACAGGTAGTACATAATTTACTCACATGATAGGTCCAGATTTCCACGAAGTACGCCTATCGTCCTTCCGGATAGATAAAGATGGTATGCCCGACGCTCTTCCACAGCGTTCGGACCAGCTCCAGCAATCACGAGCTCGTTCTCCCAGGGTCGTGTAGTACGGTACGCCTACGTGGCTTCAAATTGACACCTACCTATGCAGGGAATGACGGGAACATGGTATAAGGCAACAACAAAGACAATTAGGCAAGGAAAATCTACATAGGTAAAGATAAGCACGATACGATACCTCTAACGTCCACACTCCTTGAAAATTCTGGCAAAACAGCCACGTTAAAGCGTCTAACGGAAAACTCTCACCACTTTTCCCCACTCTTTGTCTTTTTCACGTCGGCGCGAAGTATTCGTCCAACCCTCTAGCGTCGCGCAATCTGCGCAAACGCACTGTGACGTATCGGAAGTACGCGCCTAGTCTTTAAAAAATCCGCGTACCGCGTCTTTTGAAAATATGGCGCGAAACCTCCGCACATCAAACTTACCCTAAAACAATGTTTAAGTGCCAATTGGCACGTAACAAGTATTCAAAATCTAGTTGTAAGGTACGATTAGCGTTTAAACACACTTGACAGCTATGTTGAAAAAAAGAGAAATGTATTGTTGCATTTCCGCCGCCATTTACGCGCTATTTTACACTTTAAGCGTGGCTCTAACGCCATTGTTATAACATCTACAGATCACGTTTTTACCGGATGATGCGATCGCTGTCTAAGTCAAATTTCCATACACAATTTAGGTAAAAATCAAATTACTTACGTGATCTGTATATCTAAATTTCATCTCCGAAATGTGAAGAAAGGTGTAGTGAATCGGGTATCTTTTTGGTTATGTAGGTCCCTTTTGCCCTTATCGTTCCTTATAACCAGTTCCCGTCGTTTCCGCGACATAGGAAGAATCTTACAATTTAAAAAGTGAATTCTTACATTTATAAACGTCGATAATTACAGTTAAAAAGTCGATAAATACATCGCGCAAGCGCGAAATAAAAAAGCGAGCGACGCCACTGGCGGTAGGTAACGCTAACCTTTGTACAGATTTTGCGCGCCCATCTGTCAATTACGTCAGCAATGCACAAATTATATTACGCAATAATCGGAAAAGATTTCCACAAAGTACGCCTATCGTCCTTCAGGAAAGATAAAGATGATGGCTGCACGTCCCTAAGGGCTGCTGCTGGCCTTCTTACAAGAAACAGCAATTAACGGAGGTACGTCTTACGCACATCCAAATAGCTTGGACTCGATCTCAGGGCTCCACTCCGGCGTGGAATGCGGTTCTGCCTACGGCTACAAATTCATCACCTATGTAGGGAATGGACAAGGAAAACCAGGTATAAGGGGCGACAAACAAAGATAATTAGGCAAGGGAATCTACATAGATAATAACAAGCACGATACGATACCTCAAACGTCCACTCCACTCGAAGGTTCAGGCAAAAAAGCCACGTTACAGAGAGTCACGGAAACACTTGTCCCCACTTTTCCCTACTCTACTCGCGTCTCGCGATCTGGCGCAACGCACTGTGACGTAACGGAAATACGCGCACCGAGTCTTTTAAAATTATGGCGTGAAACTT
The DNA here is from genome assembly GCA_036346225.1 of Platerodrilus igneus. Classification (NCBI taxonomy): domain Eukaryota; kingdom Metazoa; phylum Arthropoda; class Insecta; order Coleoptera; family Lycidae; genus Platerodrilus; species Platerodrilus igneus. The sequence continues at coordinate 624,139 of JARFIW010001391.1, forward strand.
CCGCACATCAAAATTAACCTAAAAACAATGTTTAAGTGCCAATTTATTGGCACGTAACAAGAAGACCAATTAAATTTGGGTACAACCTGACTCGAGAGTTCCCACGACCCGAGGAAGATTAGCCAAAGCAGCCGACGCCCGAAAAAGATCCACGGAGCCCCGCTGCCGCTAGCATGGAGTAATCCTGTAAGAAGCCCTACAGGTTCACGATGCAATTAGGGGTTCTCTAAAATTTGTATACTTTGAAAATGTGTCGCCCGTAATTTGCATATTGTGTGACTCATCACAATTTACAATTTATTGCACAATTTAAGTAAAATCAAATTACTCACGTGATGGGTATCTCGGAACTTAATCTCAGGATCCAGCGATGAGTTGTAGGTTACGTCATGTTGACCATCAAACTTGCTATCCGTCCGTCACGTAACTTTTATTACACTCGTAAGGGGTCGGAAGGAATAGGTACCAGGTACAACAAACGTAAGGTACAGGAACTTGTTACATTCCAAATTTGGAGATGTACACTTTTAAATTTGTGAGTGAATTTAATTTTAAAATAGACTTGTTCATTTCCGTCATTTGGGACAATTGCGATGACGCAAAAGAATGCGCAGGCTCGGAGTGATGGGTAAGTGCGCGGTTTGGACACGACAAGAATATTATTAGCCAAGGAGACGTCGAACGGTGATGTTTGCCTGTGTCGTTCTTTTGTCTTTTCTCTTTAGAAAGTAGGTTTCCTTTATCTCTGCCTTATATCGTTCCTACCTGTTCCTACCGTACCGCTACGAACGACGAAAGGAAGACAAAACAAATTTGGTTTCAACGATGGCCTAATGAAACCCACGGCCAAACAACGCCCAACAAAATCCACCACTCAGATAGCTGTTGCTTGGTTCACGTCTCGTGACCTGATCTCCGCTTTCGACACTCGGCACATCCGCATTCCTTCTGCGCAGACGCGACTGTCAGCGACGACGGCAGTTAATGTTATTAATTTAAAAATACGCGGCAATTGACTTACAAATTATATCTAAAACAAATTTGCCACATAGCCAATTTGGCATGTAACAACATTCACCAGCAAATTTGTGAAGTTCATGGAGTTACTGCCATGTGTGAAGGCAAAGTGCGTAAGTCGGTCAGAGACTTAAAATGACCGTGGCGATATCCATGATGAGTGCCGCTCCGGTTGCCCATTTGTGATCACAAACGATATGGTGGTTCAGTAATTTAAAATTCTTGAGAACAGACGTTTCATCATAAGCACTCGTTCAAAGGACTTTTCTGCAGTGTCGGGGTCAGAGTTGTACAAGAATGTTTCTAAAGTTAATCTTCAAGAAACTGTGTTCCCGTTGGGTCCCCAAACTCCTAACGGAGGACCACAGCAGGCGGCAAGTTTCTATGAAGAAAGTATCTTACAATTTATATGGTGATAGTTCTTACAATTTAAAAGTCGGTAATACAGTTAAAAGAAGTCGATAATTACAGTTACAAAGTTCATAAACACATCGCGCAAGCGCAATGAATAAAGCGAGCAACGCCCTGGCAGATGGCAACGACAACCTTATTACAGATTCCGCGTTGCCAACTTCGAATGACGTCACCAATGCACAATTTATATTGCGCAATACTTCGAAATTTACATATTTAAAACAATAAATGATATTGCGTAATAATCGGAAATACAAAAGTTAAATCAACAGGTAGTACATAATTTACTCACATGATAGGTCCAGATTTCCACGAAGTACGCCTATCGTCCTTCCGGATAGATAAAGATGGTATGCCCGACGCTCTTCCACAGCGTTCGGACCAGCTCCAGCAATCACGAGCTCGTTCTCCCAGGGTCGTTGTACGGTACGCCTACGTGGCTTCAAATTGACACCTACGGAACATGGGAATGACGGGAACATGGTATAAGGCAACAACAAAGACAATTAGGCAAGGAAAATCTACATAGGTAAAGATAAGCACGATACGATACCTCTAACGTCCACACTCCTTGAAAATTCTGGCAAAACAGCCACGTTAAAGCGTCTAACGGAAAACTCTCACCACTTTTCCCCACTCTTTGTCTTTTCACGTCGGCGCGAAGTATTCGTCCAACCCCTAGCGTCGCGCAATCTGCGCAAACGCACTGTGACGTATCGGAAGTACGCGCCTAGTCTTTAAAAATCCGCGTACCGCGTCTTTTGAAAATATGGCGCGAAACCTCCGCACATCAAACTTACCCTAAAACAATGTTTAAGGGCCAATTTGATAACAAACTTCCTTTTTTATAAAACTTAGATTAAAGACTATAGTTTCTATTATTAAACTGATTAGCCCTATTCGTTTTTTTTGTTCGTAAGAAATGTTAGGCCTGGTTGTAAAAATTTTGGGTTAATAATTCAATAATAATCATCCATAGATTTCATAAACAATCCCCTTAATACATACTTGTAAACTAGCTACAACGATCCTTCTTGCCCTTTGAAAAACATCTTCATCGTTCCAATCAGGATTCTCCTCTTGTACCCTTTTAGCTACCACATTATGCCATAGAAAAAATAAAATACCGAAGGTAAGAAGTGCAGGATTTTGGTTACTCCGTGGATCCCCTAATACTGAAAAGGTCGTTAAGTAAACAAAAGAATTATTATACATACCCACTTACAAAAAAGTCTTTCGGAACTCAACATTTCTGTTACGTGCGGTACTGGATTGTTAAATAAAGGAACTCTCATCGAGTTACGTATTGGTAATTTACCCGAAGAATCGGTTAAGAAACTGCCGTTTCGAAACGATCGCATTGTGTTAACCCATGGCTCGCTGGTACTGTATATAAAACTGCCATCGATCCAACTTGTCACTTGATTTAACTGCAAATATTCGTTTTAGCGTTTAAAAATTTAAATGCATGGGTTTTGTTACATGCCGAAATTCGGCCTAATTTATAAGTGATTTCGCGCCAATATTTTAAAAGGCTTGTGCGTGCATTTCCGTCACTTTAGTGAGTCGCGTCGGCGCTCGAGATTGCGCAGACGCAGAATGAAAGAAAGAAATTTCCGACACGTCGGGACTAGTCAACGAGACGTCGACTATCAAAACACGGAAATACACGCAAGTCTTTTAAAATTATTGGCGCGAAAGCACTTACAAATTAGGCCGAATTTCGGCATGTAACAGTTTTAATTTGTAAAATATTAGAAAATGGAACATTAATCGCAACAAAATATTACTTAAAAATAACAGCACCTGTTCTCTTGGTCGATTTGGGCTCTGTCCAGTTTTATCATCATACCCAGCACGATGAAACGGAATATACTTATCACCACGACACTCCTTATCATAAACCTCATCGCACTTCTCAATCTCGATGTGATGCATTTCGATAGGACATCCACTCTCGCTAGCCATTACAATTTCCGAAGTAACTACTTGCCCGAAAAATGCCAACATCGCTGTTCCATTACGCATCGAGGCCAACCCATCTGTACCTTTCATAAATAAGCGGCTCAACTTTCGAGGACTTGGTCGATTCTGCCCTGCTAGCATGTAAACGCCATCTGAGTAAGCGGCAGGGGCTTTGCGAACGAGGCGGCTGTCTGGAACAAATATAATTTATCGATATGTTATTTATGTGAATAAATATGATCAGATGGTTGAATTGATTTATTTGCATAATATAAATAAAGGCTTGGCAGGTATTTACTTAATGAAGCAGGAAGCTTAATTAATAAGACAGAAGAGATCGTGCTACCTGTTAAGTATTATGTAAGTTAGAAACAATATAGTAATTATATTGATTTTTTTCAATAATAAACGAGCACGTTGATAATATATTTATCGTAATACAATGAAACGGATTGAAATAAATAATGAAATCGACTGTAAGATTCTCTATTATGTTGCGTATCATTTCGACTGCTATTGAGTAATGCTAGCTCTTGGAATAGCTTTTGTACAATTATTATAGTACGCCGGTGCGGTACGCGAACCACTACAGTCAGTTGGTAGCAATAGTAAATAATTGCCAAAAATGATGCTCAAATAAAATATTACGTCACACAATTATATAAAATTACTCCATCACATAAAAAACCACAAAGTACTTACGTAAATGGCAGGGCTTTTCGCAGCACTACTCCGTGATGGCAACAGCGGAGCTCCGTTGATCTTTCGGGCGTGGGTAATCGTTTGCCCTGGCCGAATCCAAATTAAAACTATCTTCCTCTTCCTATGTAGAGAGCGATAGGAAACGGGTATAAGGAACGATAATCAGAGATAAGGCAAGGAACCTACATAACAAAAACGACACGCTAAGACACAAAGATAACTACATTCCTTCACGTCTCGGTCACAAGTCGCGACACGTCTCCCGAAAATCACCACCACCCCTCTTGGCACACCGCGTCGGCGCAATCTCACGCAAACGCACTGTCTGAAGTGACGGGCGGCTCCGTGGCGTAGTGGTATGTGTGTGACTACTACGCCCTAGGTCCTGGGTTCGAATCCCGACACGGTCCGCTTGAAAAATGTTAAGCGAGCATTTTTCACAAAAAATACACCCTCGTTCGGATGAGAGGTAAAATGGAGGTCCCGTGTGTGAGTGTTGTCACGCACGTTAAAAATCCCTACCTTGCTTGGAACAGCAAGGATTCGGCAAAATTCCAAATTTTCCAGGTAAAAAAAACTCGCTTCCTGGCCAATGTAGTACCTTCGGGTGGAGCATTGGAAAAAAAATCACATGTAATGTCTGAAGTGACGGAAATACGCGCATGTCTTTTCAAATCCTTGGCGCAAAATCCTTACAAATTAAAACTTGCCGATTATTACAATTTAGATGGTGATAGTTCTTACACTTAAAGAGTCGATAAAACAGTTTACGAATTACGTCGATAAATACAGTTACGAAGTCGGTAATACAGTTCATAAATACATCGCGCAAGCGCAATGAGTAAAGCGGCGACGCCACTCGCGGAGGGCAGCGTAACCTTATTACAGATTTCGCGTGGCCACTACCAATGACGTCACCAATGCAAACTGTATATTGCGCAATACTTCGGAAATTTACATATTTAAACAATGAAAGATAAAAGCGAATAATTTTAACAGAAAGAATACTCACATAAGATATCCGGCATTTGACGGAGTTGCGCTAAGGTAGGCCTCCATTTAAGTCCATCAGGCTACCCAAAGCCCTTTTGCGGTAACTAAAGATGGTGACTCCGGTGCTTCAGCGGAACATGGACATCCGACTCGTCTAGGGTCGTGCAGTACGTTTCGCCTAGGTGGTTCTCAAATTGTCACCTACCCATGCAGGGAATGACGGGAAAAAACCAGGTAAAGGTCGACAAAGTTAAGACACGATACAATACCTGACACGACCACACTCCGTGAAGATCAAAGGCAAACAGCCACGTTATAGAGAGCAGAGGAAACTCGTCCCCACTCTTTTGTCTTTTACACATTGGCGCGAACTTATTAGTCCAACCCTCCCGCGTCGCGCGATCTGCGCAAACTCACTATGACGTAACGGAAGTACACGCCTAGTCTATTTAAATTCCGCGCACCGCGTCTTTTGAAATTATGGCGCGAAACCTCCGTACATCTAACTTAAACGAAAACATGTTTAAATGCCAATTTAATTGGCACGTAACACGATTTCGGCACGTAACACAGTCAGAAATTACGTCTCACTTATACCAATACAAAATACTATCCTTGTCCTTTTCTAACATCAAAATATGATTTCTTACTAAGTTGGCTAAGTTTGCAACATTCCCAACCGTTATTGTCATTAAAAATTACTAAGGTTATCTTAGGTTTTTTTTTATTGTGGGTTGTCTCTTATAAGTTGGAGTACATTTTGCTCTTGTGTCAAAGATTGTTCTTTTCGAAGAAATTAATGAGGCTTGTTTAGGTTTAAGGATGATACAATCGATCAATCAAACACCAATCACGGTATTCCCTTTTGGGGTAACCAAACCTAACAGCTCTTTCTCTCAAACACTAATACAAAATTAATAACACTGTGGATGCTACCACTTCGACAACTACCTAATAGTTCGCAGTACAAAACAGTAAGGGCTGTTTTGTTGTATACTAATAGGTGGCGCGTGCACGCAAAGACTGTTTGTGTAGTGTACCAGCATTCCTTGTGAACAACTGCTCAGTTGCAGCTGCGTAGATAACCTGTACGATCTGTTCTGTGTCTTTAAAATGTTCAACTTTATAGAATCGCCTGCCCTGTGCGAGGTACGGTCAGTGATACGTTTGTCTGCTGCAGACATTGTTACATGCTAAACTGGCTATGTAGCATTTTTAGTTTTAGATATAATTTGTAAGTCAATTGCCGCGTATTTTTAAATTAATACCATTAACTTTCGTCGTCGCTGACAGTCGGGTCTGCGCAGAAGGAATGCGGATGTGCGCGAGTGTCAAAAGCGGGATTAGGCTACGAGACGTGAACCAAGCAACAACTATCTGCGTGATGTTGTTATAGTCCCGCGCAACTGTTATGAGCCACTACTGATACGATCCACGTTCAAATATTGCGCAATAAAGATATTAGGTCATAATTTGCAAATTGTATCGTGTACCAAATATGTTTACAGTGATACCAAATGCACCCCAAAAAAGATAAAAAACACTCGCCTAAAAATATGGAACGCTTCACGATTCTACGGTCATCCTTACGCAGGAGCCGTGCTGATTTCCATGGATTTTGTTGGGCGTTGTTTGGCCGTGGGTTTCATTAGGCCATCGTTGAAACCAAATTTGTTTTGTCTTCCCTCTTCGTCGTTCGTAGCGGTACGGTAGGAACAGGTAGGGAACGATATAAGGCCGAGATAAAGGGAAACCTACATTCTAAAAGAGAAAAGACAAAAGAACGACACAGGCAAACATCACCGTTCGACATCTTGTTACGTGCCAATTAAATTGGCCCTTAAACATTGTTTTTAGGTTAAATTTGATGTGCGGGAGTTTCGCGCCACAAATTTAAAAGACTCGGGGCGCGTACTTCCGTTACGTCACAGTGCGTTTGCGCCAGATCGCGCGACGCGAGAGGGTTGGACGAATACTTCGCGCCGACGCGGAAAAGAAAAAGAGTGAGAGGTTTCCGTTAGACGCTTGAACGTGGCTGTTTGCCTTTGATCTTCAAGGAGTGTGGTCGGGTCAGGTATCGTATCGTGCCTTATCTTTACCTATGTAGATTTCCTTGCTTGTTTGTCTTTGTTTGCCGCGCCTTATACCATGTTCCCGTCATTCCCTGCATAGGTAGGAAGAAATCTGAAGCCACCTTGGCGAACCGTACTGCACGACCCTAGATGAAAGAGTCCCATGACTGCCGGAGCTGGTCCGAACGCTTTGAAAGAGCGTCGGGCGTACCACCTTTAATTCCTCCGGGATGGAGCCCTGATGGACTTGGAATAGAAGCCAACTTTACCCCAGAGACATATTCATGTGAGTACTTCATAGTTTAATTTGTTCGCGGATATAATCAATTGTCTTTAAAGTTATGTTTTCCGATTATCGCGTCGTAATTTGTGCATTGGTGACGTCATTGGCAGATGAGCGCACCCAAAATCTGTAAAAAGGTTAGCGCTACCATCCGCCAGAGGCGTCGCTCGCTTTTTTATATTGCGCTTGCGCGATGTATTTATCGACTTTTTAATTGTAAGAATTATCGCATTTTTAAAACGTAAGAGTCTCCTTGACTAATAATATTCTTGTCGTGTCCAAACCGCGCACTTACCCATCACTCCGAGCCTGCGCATTCTTTTGCGTCATCGCAACTGTCCCAAATGACGGAAATGAACAAGTCTATTTTAAAATAATGGCGGGAATTCACTCACAAATTTAAAAGTGTACATCTCCAAATTTGGAATGTAACAAGGTATGTAGGTTCCCTCTACCTTACCTTTGTTGTACCTGGTACCTATTCCTTCCGACACCCTACGAGTGTAATAAAAGTTACGTGACGGACGGATAGCAAATTTAATGGTCAACATGGCGTAACTTACAACCCACCGCTGGATCCTGAGATTAAGTTCCGAGATACCCATCACGTGAGTAATTTGATTTTACTTAAATTGTGCATGTAAATTTAAGTTAGATAGCAATTGCATCACCCGTAAAACGTGAACGGTATATGTTATAAAATGGCGGGAAAATATGCCGCGTAATTATAGCAATGGCGCCCAACGGGCGCCGAGCGGGCGAATTTCGAGAGGTTTTTTAACAAGTTGTAAGGCAGCAGAATTTTTATGGTAAAAGGAATGGGCTGTTTCCAACCAATTAGATTATTCGGCTGGAGTCGAACGTCATATTTCAGATAAAGAAGGCAAGTTATTCTTTGAATTTAAGGTAACGGTATTATAATTATTACTAGATACGTTAAATAAAGGTTTAATAATGGGAGGTAATATTATGTTTTAATTCTGTTGACATCTGGGTGTGTTGAATTTGTAAGTCAATTGCCGCGTATTTTTAAATTAATACCATTATCTTTCGTCGTCGCTGACAGTCGGGTCTGCGCAGAAGGAATGCAGATGTTCGCGAGTGTCAAAAGCGGGATTAGGCCACGAGACGTAAACCAAGCAACAACTATCTGAGTGGTGAGTTTTTTCTTTAGAAATAGGTACGAGTGAAATAAAAGTTACGTGACGAACGGATAGCAAATTTGATGGTCAACATGGCGTAACCTTCAACCCACCGCTGGATCCTGAGATTAAGTTCCGACATACCCATCACGTGAGTAATTTGATTTTACTTAAATTGTGCATGTAAATTTAAGTTAGATAGCAATTGCATCACCCGTAAAACGTGATCGGTATATGTTATAAAATGGCGGGAAAATATGCCGCGTAATTATAGCAATGGCGCCCAACGGGGGCCGAGCAGGCGAATTTCGAGAGGTTTTTTAACAAGTTGTAAGGCAGCAGAATTTTTATGGTAAAAGGAATGGGCTGTTTCCAACCAATTAGATTATTCGGCTGGAGTCGAACGACATATTTCAGATAAAGAAAGCAAGTTATTCTTTGAATTTAAGGTAACGGTATTATAATTATTACTAGATACGTTAAATAAAGGTTTAATAATGGGAGGTAATATTATGTTTTAATTCTGTTGACATCTGGGTGTGTTGAATTTGTAAGTCAATTGCCGCGTATTTTTAAATTAATACCATTATCTTCCGTCGTCGCTGACAGTCGGGTCTGCGCAGAAGGAATGCGGATGTGCGCGAGTGTCAAAAGCGAGATTAGGCCACGAGACGTAAACCAAGCAACAACTATCTGAGTGGTGAGTTTTTTCTTTAGAAATAGGTACGAGTGAAATAAAAGTTACGTGACGAACGGATAGCAAATTTGAGGGTCAACATGGCGTAACTTACAACCCACAGCTGGATCCTGAGATTAAGTTCCGACATACCCATCACGTGAGTAATTTGATTTTACTTAAATTGTGCATGTAAATTTGACTTAGATAGCGATTGCATCACCCGTAAAACGTGATCGCTATATGTTACAAAATGGCGGAAAAATATGCCGCGTAATTATAGCAATGGCGCCCAACGGAGGCCGAAGGAATTTCGAGAGTTTGTAACAAGTTTAGGGCGAATTTAGTAAAGGTGGGGTTTCAACATTGATTGATTCGGCTGTGAGTCGAATCGCATTTTCAGTAAAGAATGCAATTATTCTTTAATTTAAGGTAACGTATTTAATTATTACAGATACGTAAATAAAGGTTTATAATGAGAATATCTATTAATTTAATTCGTTACATCTGGGTGTTTGAATTTGTAAGTCAGGATTGCCGCGTTATCTTACTAAATTAAACACAATTACTTCCTGTCGCTGCATGGGTCTGCAGCAGAGATATGGATGTCGCGAGTGTCTAAAAGGAATTAGTGCCACTAGAGTAAACCAAGCAAACAACTTCTGAGTGGTGAGTTCTTTGACATAGGTACGAGTGAAATTAAGTTACAGTGACGAACGGATAGCAAATTTGATGGTCAACATGCGCGTAACTTCAACCCACAGCTTTGGATCCTGAGATTAAGTTCCGACATACCCATCACGTGAGTAATTTGATTTTACTTAAATTGTGCATGATAAATTTGACTTAGATAGCGATTGCATCACCCGTAAAACGTGATCGCTATATGTTACAAAATGGCGGAAAAATATGCCGCGTAATTATAGCAATGGCGCCCAACGAGGCGCATCGGTTTGAATACAGAACCTTTCGTCAAAATTGGGCGAAATTAAGAAAGGTGCGGAAGTAATTAACGTTTTGATTTGTTCAAAAGCCTGCTGAGCTTCTGAATTCCATTCGACAGATTGACTTTTCTTTTTATTTTTAATTAAGGCAGTAATGGGTGTAGATATAGTTGAGAGATTAGGTAGAAAAATGCGATAGGAGCCAATCATTCCTATTAAACGTTTAATTTCGGTAACAGTCTTTGGTGTTTTAAATTTAGTAATAGCGTCAACTTTAGCAGGATCTGCCCGAAGACCAGTTCCATCGATAATAAAACCATGAAATGTAAGAGAGGAACAGCAAAATTGACACTTCTCCTAATTGCTGCATTTAGGCGTTCAGCAACATTATTAAGTGTAGCGATGTGTTCTTCAAAGGAACTTGAGATGACCAATATGTTGTCTAAAAATACAAAGGCACGTTCTTGGTGTAAGATAGGACCTAACGTTTGATCCATAGTACGTTGTAAAGTCTGTGGCGCGTTACAGAGACAAAACGACAAGAAATTGTATTCGAACAAGCCCCGACCTGGAACACAAAAAGCAGTCTTTAGACGTGAAGATAAATCAAGGGGATCTGATAAAAAGTTTGTTTAAGATTGAGATTTGAGATAAATTTAGCATTGCAGAGCCGACTCAAGATAGAATCAGTACGAGGTAAGGGATAGGCATCGGCCAGTTACAGAGTTAAATTTTCTCCCGTCGAAACAAACACGCCATTCATTCTTTTTATGAACCAATAACACGGGAGACATCCATGGCGAATTTGAAGGAGAAATAACACCGGATTCAAGCATTTTATCTATTTCGGAATGTAAATGTTTTTGTAATGCAGGCATAACGGAGATTGACGTTACTTAAAAAGTATAGCATCACCTGTAGAGATAGTATGAGTTGCAGTAGTGACACAACCAAGTTCAGAAGTTTATAATGCCCTCAATAGTTCAGAATAGTTCAGAAGTTCAGAAGTATTTAATTTACGAAATTTGTCAATTATAGAGTTAAGAATTTCATTCTGAGAATCGCCCGCCCTGTGCGAGTTACGGTCAGTGATACGTTTGTCTGCTACAGACATTGTTACATGCCAAACTGGCTATGCAGCATTTAGTTTTAGATATAATTTGTAAGTCAACTGCCGCGTATTTTTAAATTAATAACACTAACTTTCGTCGTCGCTGGCAGTCGCGTCTGCGTAGAAGGAATGCGGATGTGCGCGAGTGTCGAAAGCGGGATTAGGCCACAAGACCTGGTCCAAGCAACAACTATCTGAGTGGTGTGTGTGTTTTTTTTAGAAATAGGTATGTAGGTTCCCCGTACCTTACCTTTGTTGTACCTGGTACCTATTCCTTCCGACCCCCTACGAGTGTCATAAAAATTACGCGACGAACGGATAGCAAATTTGATTGTCAACATGGCGTAACCCACAAATCACCGCTGGATCCTGAGATTAAGTTCCGAAATACCCATCACGTGAGTAATTTGATTTTACTTAAATTGTGCATGTAAATTGTTACATGTCAAAATTGGCATTGTACATTTTTAAATATGTGACTAAATTCCCGCCATTATTTCAAAAAACTTGTTAAATTTCCGCCATCCCGGACAGTTGCGTTTGTGCAAAAGAATGCGCAGGCGCGAAGTGAATGGCGCAAGTGCGCGGTGTGTGACACGTTATTAGCCACGAGACGTCGAACGGTAACGTTTGCCTGCGTCGTGTTCTTTGTCTTTTCTCCTTTCAGGATGTAGGTTTCCTTTTATCTCTACCTTTTATCGTTACCTCTACCTGTATCCTACCGTACCGCTACGAACGACGAAAGAGGAAAGGCGAATAAATTTGGTTCAACAAGGGCGTGACGTAACCCACACCAAACAACACACAAACGAGATACCCTGAAATCAACTGCAAGGCGCGTTTGAGTGAGTACTTTTGCTTTACTTTTGTGTAAATATAAACTTGTATCATTGTAAACGTATTTGGTATGTGATACAATTTGACACGTAATTATGTCATTATTGTGCAATATTGTGAACGTGGATCGTATCAGTGTTGCCAACTGTAGTAGTGGCGCTGAATACGGACGCCGAGAGTATAACAAAATTTGACTTAGATAGCGATTGCATTACCCGTAAAACGTGGTCGGTATATGTTCCAAAATGTCGGGATAATATGCCGCGTAATTATAACAACGGCGCCTATGCGTGTTATGTTGAAACTAAAATCCGCAAATAAGTAACTTTTATTGTAACTTGTAAGATATTAGCTTTGAAATTAATATTTTCTAGAAAAAGTGGTTTGTTCACTCAAGTATCTGTAATTAAAAAAGTTTATTTTCTAGTGATTTTTTAAGTTTAATTTGGTAACCTGTTACGTGCCAAATTGGCCCTTAAAAATGTTTTAGTTTAATTTTGATGTGCGGAAGTTTCGCGCCATAAATTCAAAAGACGCGGTGCGCGTATTTCCGTTACGTCACAGTGCGTTTGCGCCAGATCGCGCGACGCGAGTGGAGTAGGGACAAAGTGGGGTTTTTCCTGTGCTCTCTGTAACGTGGCTTATTTGCCTGAACCTTCGAGTGGAGTAGACGCTTTAGGTATCGTATCGTGCCTTGTTTTTATCTAAGTAGATTCCCTTGCCTAATTGTCTTTGTTTGTCGCCCCTTATACCTGGTTTCCTGTCCATTCCCTACATAGGTAGGAGTGATAAATTTGTAGCCTTGGACTTACCGCTTCCACGCCGGAGCAGCCCACGACCCTAGACGAGCCGGATGTCCATGCTCCGCCAACAGCACCGGAGCAGTCACCATCTTTAATCACTCAGGGATGGCGCCCTGATGGACTTTAATAGAGGCCAACTTTAGCTCAACTCCGCAGGACGTTCGGATTTCTGATGTAAGTACTCCATTGTTTAATTTGTTCGCTGATATGAACTATTGTCTTAAATTTATATTTCCGATAATTGCGTAGTTAATTTGTGCATTGGTGACGTCATTGATAGATGGACGCCCCGAAATCTGTACAAGATTAGCGTTACCAACCGCCCGTGACGTCGCTTATTTCGCGCTTGCGCGATGTATTTATCGACGTTTTAAAACTGTAAGAATTTGACAATTTTTTAACGGTAAGAAACCACCAAATTTTAAATTATCTTTAGTTATTTTTATCTTATTCGGTTGGTAATTTTGCAAGGAGGCTATGATGTCAATTAAACTTGTTGAAACTGTCACTTTGAATAGTTGTTTGTTTGCTTTCTACTTGACCATGCTATTTTAAATCTAGTGTAATTTAAATTTCCTTTACGAAAAGTAGTGTTGTGTATATTTGAAATGTGTTTGATAATTACTACTTAACCTAACTTGTGAGTGAATTGAATTTTACTTTGTTATTTATAGATAATTTACTGCTGTAATTGCTCCATTTGTCATTACTTATGCTAAAATTATTTAAAACCACATTAAATTGGGTTAAATACTTATCTTGAACTTGAATTTTTTTCTAGATTATTAAAACTTGTTTTTTCAGTTCTAAATTTCAGTACAACTACTATATCTGTAACTGGTATTTATTAAACTAAACTTAAATAATTAACTAAATTTTAAGGATTTCATTTTAATCAAAGAAGTATAATGAATTCATTACACCTTAAGTCTTTCGAAACAATCTTTGAACATGAATCACGCAGTATCCAACCTGCGTCGAATCAAAACGAGAAACGTTTGCAATTAAAGGCCGTACTAGCACAGGAAGCTGGCAGACAATTAATTGTCAATAATATCGTACAACTGAAATGTTTCTTTGAGGATAGATTATATTTCTAACCAGTAAGTATTGTTATTTATAAATAATTTACTACTGTAATTGCTCCATTTGTCATTCCTTATGCTAAAATAATTAAAAACCACATTAAATAGGGTTAAATACTTATCTTGAACTTGAATTTTTTTCTAGATTATTCAAACTTGTTTTTTCAGTTCTAAATTTCAGTACAACTATTATATCTGTAACTGGTATTGTGCGTTGTTTGTTATAACTATTACGTGCCGAAATCGGCACTAGACATTTTTAATTAAGTTTTAAATTGGTAAGGATTTCGCGCCATAAATTTAAAAGACTTGTTGCGCGTATTTCCGTCACTTCAGAAGTGCGTTGCGCGGGATTTCGCGCCGACGCGTGTGGCGTCAGAAGGAAGTGGGAAATTTCCGAAAGACGCGTTAGGACTTGCCTCCGAAACGCGAATAAGAGTGGTTGTGTGGTATCTTATCGTATCTTTCTGGTTATGTAGGTCCCTTTTGCCCTTATCGTTCCTTATAACCCTTTCCCGTCGTTACCTCTACATAGGGAGAAGACAAGGTAAATTTGGGTGCAACCTGGCTTAGGAGTTCCCACACCCGAGAAATATTAGCGAAGCCACGGGCGACCATCATGGAGTAATCCTGAAGGAAGCCGCTGACATCATGGAGTAATCCTGAAGGAAACCTACCTGTTCACGTGAGTACCCCGTGAGGGTTTTATATAATTTGTGTAATTGGTAATTACGTGCCATAATTTGCATATTGTGTGACGTCATCGAAATTTGCGCGTCAATTTTCACATTATGTAATATCGTTACCAACTGACGTAGTGTCTCGCGTACCTCGTTTACGGGGCTATGACATAACTTGGAGTAGACTTTGCTCTGTATTTTATTTATGGTTACTTGTGTCAAAGATTGTTGTTTTCGAAGAAATTAATGAGCGTTGTTTAGGTTTAAAAATGTTTCAATCAATCAATCAAACACCAATCACAGTATTCCCTTTTGGGGTAACCAAACCTAACAGCTCTTTCTTTCAAACACTAATACAAAATTAATAACTCATTGTGGATGCTACCACTTCGACAACTACCTACGTGTTTTTTAAGTAAGGGCCGTTTTGATTGATTGATTAAATTGGGAAGGGTGACTTAAAGCCACGCGCACTTAGGCCTCCTGGGCCCATTGTGCTGCCTTCCTTGCCCTAGGTTGGTCCTTCATTGCTCAACCACCCGACCTTGCAGGTGAATTTGAGGATGTCGGACCAGGGGGTGTCTCGAATTCCGGCCTTCTCGGGCCAGAAGTCCCCCAGCATGGATCCTTGAAGTCGGGCGAGTACCGGACAGGTGCACAGAATGTGCTCCGCCGTCTCATCCTCCTGTTGATAGCCGCGATAGGTGGGGTTGTCTGACAGACCCATCCTGTGCAGGTGCTTCCTTAAAGTGCAATGCCCGGACAGAATACCTACTAGTAGCCGTAGTTTCTGTCTTGGCAAGCGCATGACAAATTTTTCTATTTTGGTCATGGGAAACCTTATAAACATTTTTGCCTGCCGGCAGCTTAATGTACAAGCCCACCTATCCTTGTGACGGCGGTAGGTTATTTGTTTTATCATGGAGAACACCACCGATGGCGCAATAGCAACCGATGACTCAGGGCCGACAAAGCGCCGAGCCGCTCCCTGTCTCGCCAAAGAATCGACCTGTTCGTTACCATGTACTCCTGAATGCCCTTTGATCCAAACCAGCTCAAGGGCGTTTGTATTAGAAGCGAGCTCGAGAACACGATGGCATTGGTATACCACCCCCGAGAGAAGCTTCTGCTTGTTTAAGCTCAGAAGAGCTGCTCTACTATTGCTCAAGATGCGTATAGCTTTGTTTTGGATTCCACGTTCCAGTATAGCGTTAGCGCCATGCATGATCGCTATGACCTTCGCTTGGAAGACAGTTACCAGCCTGCCCAGCGCAACACTTTCATGAAGGTTTAGGTCATCGGAGAAAATGCCTGCCCCGGTACCTTCATTTGTTTTGGAACCATCTGTGTAGATGGAGGTCTCCGTTAAGGAGGCGTCCTCAGTGTTTAGACAAACTCCAAAGCGCTTCCTGGAAATCATTATGGGTGCGATCGAATCAACCACTCCCCCCAAGATAGGGGTGTTCTGCACCGCCTCTCTTAGTATGTTGTGGTGTCTACCACCGCCTCCCTTATCGATCTATAGACCTTTGAACCGCAGCCTCATTGCCGCTCTCAAAGCCATCTCCTCCACATGTAGGTCCAGCGGAGTGAGGCCTAGGATGGCATCTAAGGCTGCAGTAGGTGTGGAACGCATTGCACCTATAATGTTTAGACAGGCCACTCTTTGGATATGAGTAAGATCTTTGACTGTATGGGCCAGTCTGGTCCTGGGCCACCAGACTACAGCGCCATAGCAGAGCATCGGCCTTACTACCATGATGTATAGCCACAGGACAGCCTCTGGTGGAAGACTCCAAAGTTTGCTTATGGCACGTTTGCATTGCCAGAACACTTGGTTGGCTTTGCTAGTTATCATTTGTAGGTGTTTGGCGCAGTTCAGCTTCTTATCAAGTATAATCCCTAGATACTTGACTTTTTCTGATAAGGGCAGAGAAGTTTGGAAGAGCATTGGCAATTTGGTTACCGTCAGCTTCCTTTTATTGGAAAACAACACCAGCGCCGTTTTGTCGGGGTTGATGGTTAAAAAGTTATCGGAGCACCAGAGCTCCGTGATACTTTGTGCTGCTTGTATCAAATTACACAGCACTTGTTCGAATTTGCCGACTATTAGGATAGCTATGTCGTCGGCGTAACCTATCGTGTAGAAACCTGCCTCAATAAGACGTTGGAGAAGGCTGTCCACTACTAAATTACATAGTAGCGGTGACAGCACGCCCCCCTGAGGACAGCCTTTATCCACCACCCTAATTACTGAGGTTTTCCCCACATTGATGTGTACCCGTCGACATCGCAGAATCTGCATGGTAAACTGCCCTCAGCTCCATGTGTCCGTAGAGCTTTATCGATGCTTGCGAAAGTGGTTTCGCTGAACGCACCCTCAATATCAATAAATGCGCCTAAGGCGGACATGTTATTATCTAGGGTTTTTTCAATCCATCCTACAACAGCGTGGAGGGCAGATTCCGTTGATTTTCCTGGTATGAAGGCGTGTTGATTTGGGTGAAGTGGATAAGAAAGCATTATCCTCTCCCTCATATCATTGTCGCACGGTCTCTCCAAGGTCTTTAGCAAAAAAGACGTGAGACTGATCGGTCTGTAGGATTTAGCCTGGGAGTAGTCCTTCCGGCTTGGTTTAGGAATGAAGACAACTCTAACCTCTGTCCAACTGCTGGGGATGTATCTAAAAGCAATACAGCCCCTAAAAAGTACCACAAGGAACGGTGTCAGCCTCTCCACTTCCCACTGTAGTAGGGCGGGAAAGATGCCATCCCTTCCAAGGGACTTAAACGGTTTGAGAGTTGAGATAGCCCATTTAATTTTCCTTTCATCCACTACCCGGTTTGAAACCTCCCAGTCGACCCCGTTAGGGGCCGAGCTGGGTTGATCCACCCCGTATGACAAAGATTGTGTAACACTGCCTGGAAAGTGCGTGTCCGCGAGTAACTCCGCTGTTTCTGCCTCGTTGGTGGTGTATGTACCATCCACACGTTTCAGACAGCATGGTTGATAACGAGGGTCTTTGGACAAAATCCTGTTAATGCGAGAGATTGCATTGGTAGACTCGACTGAGTTACAGAAGGTCTTCCATGAGTCTCTCTGTCGTCTTCTAATTGTCGTTTTGTATAGTCGCTGGTGGCTTTTATACGCCTCCCAGTCAGCCATACTTCTGGTGTTCTTTGCCTTATTAAACAGTTTGCCCAGGGTCTTTTCAGCTTCTGTAGCTCCGCGCCCCACCATGGGGTAATGAAGCGAGTAGAATCTGTCCTGACCGGGCATGCCTGTTCAAAGGACTCTACGATGGAGTTTTGTAGAGAGACCGAGTATCTCTGTAGCTCTTCTATTGTTTTTGGGTTGTCAGTACCTTGTGATGTCAAAAGGCGTTGCTCCAAGCTGTCTAGGTAGACAGACCTATTGGTCGCTTTTGGGTTCCTGTATTCTTTACAGACAGCTACTGCTGCCTTTAAATTAAAACTTAACAATCTGTGATCTGATAGTGTCGCTTTAGGCATCACCTGCCAGTTCAAGATATGCCTTGAAATGCATGACGATGCCAGGGTTAAGTCGATGACTGTCTGGAAACAAGATGTCACAAACGTGAGTTCGCTGCCCCAGTTAAGAATCTCCAGATTATTACTCGATATATACTCGAGTAGTACTTTTCCACGGGGGGGTTTGTATCTGCACTACCCCATACCGTTCATTTACATTTCCAATGCTCCACCCGAAGGTACTACATTGGCCAGGAGGCGAGTTTTTTGTTGCCTGGAAATTAAGAATTTTGCCGAACCCTTGCCGTTCCAGGCAAGGTAGGGATCTTTAACGTGCGTGACAACACTCACACACGGGACCTCCATTTAACCTCTCATCCGAACGAGGGCGTAATCTTTGTGAAAAATGCTCACCTGCCATTTTTCAAGCAGTTGGCCGTGTCGGGATTTGAACCCGAGACCTTGGGATCCGTAGTCTTACGCTTACTACATTGATCCACGGTGACGCTCAATATGCTACCCCATACCACATGGTGCGTGTTGAAATCGAATCCGATAATCAGATGCTTTTTGTGCCTATCACAGTGATCAATGACTGCCGTCAACTACGGAGGAAGTGGGTCATGGTCAATTGGAAAATAGGCTGAGACCAAGATTATGTCAGTAATTCCTCCCATCGTGCATGTGATCGGTACGGCTGTGACGTCACGGCCACTCAGTTGTGGCAGGAGGAGAGCATTTATGTGCCTGGGTATGTAGATGCATGCCCTAGGCTTAGGTTGGTTACTAGCCGCAAAGATAGTACCATTTAGGCTTCCTAGTCCCGAGATTCCTGAGCATACCACCCAGGGTTCTTGGATAAGGGCAATGGCCTGGTTATTGCTCAGGTGTCTGCATAACGATGCTGCAGCCGACCGGCAATATTGCAGGTTTAGTTGTATAAAGTTTAGTCCCGCCATTGGTCTGTGATGGGTTAAACTTGCTTATCAAGCCTCACTGGGCGGGCTGTCCAGTGACGCTTTACTGTACTCCTCCGCAAGCCATCCCACTAGCAGCGGATCAGAGTCTGCTGTGTCCATCTGACTGCTTGACGCAGTCGATGGTTCGCCTACCTCAGCCTCCTGAGGTTGCTGTAAGAGCGGAGCTCGCTTTAGCTGCTCAGGAGGTGGAGGTTGAGCCTGCTGTTGCGCGGCAGCCGGTTGGGCTGCCTCTGCGGCAGGTTGCGATTTTTGTATTTTGAGATTTAGTGACGTGAGCTTGTAGTGTAGCTTGCCTCCCTTTCTGTTGATAGTCTCGCTTACGTCTTCCCCAACGCCAAAGACTATCAGCTTCCCTGGAGGTTGATCTCTTGTGGCGGTGTGGAAGACGCACCACTTGGATGTGTCAGCCCAAGGGGTTCTGTACACGCAGACGCCTTTGGACGACATCCATGTCTTCCGGGGGCCGTTCATTTACTTTTTCCAATGCTCCACCAGTAGGTACTACATTGGCCAGGAGGCGAGTTTTTTGTTGCCTAGAAATTTAGAATTTTGCCGAACCCTTGCCGTTCCAAGCAAGGTAGGGATCCTTAACGTGCGTGTCAACACACACACACGGGACCTCCATTTAACCTCTCATCCGAACGAAGGCGTAATTTTTGTGAAAAATGCTCACCTGCCATTTTTCAAGCAGTCGACCGTGTCGGGATTTGAACCCGGGACCTTGGGATCCGTAGTCTTACGCTTACTACATTGATCCACGGCGACGCCTCTTCCGGGGGTTCCGAAATCCACAGCGCCGCCTTCAGGAGCCTAGGCAACAGTCCCACCTGGACGACTGTAAGGCGTGCAGCCTCCCACAGTAGTGGGAGGTTGCCAACCGCCTCCGTAATCCATGTTAGGAAGTGGTCATCCTCGCACCAGATCCGGAAGACCTCGCCCGAGTACGCCCACCTCCTAAAGGTCGTGGGAGCGCTATCATTGGGAAGGGCAAACAGATGGTCGTCCAAAGCCTTCTCAATTGCTAGTTGCAAGGTCTCCGCTTGGGCCTTGGCAATCTTACCCCAAGGGTTGTTTTTGTCTATGACAGCCACCTGAAGGTGCCTAGCAGCTGCCTCCACGTAGCTGCCAGTGACGGGCTGTTTAGTACTAGTCTGACAGCCCCTCTTCCGCGGTCTACCTTGCGGAGGGGTGCCCTCAGATCTGGCTCTTTTCATGCTCCGCGTCTTGGCCTCTGCAGGCCTAGGGGCGGAGGTGGATGGTTTTGAAGTGGAGGGTTTTGATTGGCACCAGGTTGTGTCGTGGATAGGTTAGTCATAGGGCCAGCCTTTTCCACCACACCCTCCTGTGCCGCCAAACGGGCCCTCCTCCTTCTTTTCTGTTCAGCCCCACTGATTCGTTTTCTCTGTGGGCGCTGCTGTTGTCACTCCTCTGGCTTAACCTTCTCCCCACCTTGGGGCTGATTTTGTTGTTCTTTTCGTTGCAGTTCCTGTGGAACCTGCAACAAAACTTGAGGGGTGTCCGAGGACGCACCCTCTGGATTAACTACATTGACTATAGGATCCATGTTTTTAAAAAATAAAGTTCATCTTCCCAGCTCCCCACGCACCGCGGAGCCCAAGTTTGGGGTGTGTAAAAACAACACCAGGGCTACCAGGAAGATATAGCTCCCCGTAAGATGACTGACGTACGAGCCCGCATACCGCTTTGTAGCAGCACACATGTAGTATGTGCTGCTCGCCCACAGTACCGGCTGCACGCCTTTCACCTCCAAGAGCTCACCCAGTCGGCAGTCTGACCCGACGACACAGCCGATTGATCGAGATGGGTTAGTCTCGACCCCCCCGTCTAGGTGAAATCTGATCCAAAGTGGCGTGTTGCCAGACACTGAGGATCTAACCGCCTCAGGTGTGGCTCAACCACCAGGATCCCATCATCCGACCGACACGGGTCGCCTCACACGGCACAAACACGAGGTGGCCTAGACCCCTGTGCAGACCGGTACCGGCCCATGTAGCAGTAGGGGTTTGGTGGTTTGGTCCGCGATGTGAGATTAACCTAAACCATCATCATGCGGGGTTTAGTCCGCATTGACGTACACTCGTTCCCCCGCATATTGTAGGTTTTATGCTACTCAGCGCTCTGGATCACTACGAGTGCTAGGCTTATTCTGTCACATAACCCGATGGCAGCGAACGATTACTCGTACGGTGACACTGGGTCCCCCCTATCCGCCACCTGGGGAAGCGCCCGATGGGTAGCCACCAACCACACGGGTAAGGGCCGTTTTGTTGTATATACTAATAGGTGGTGCGTGCACGCAACGACTGCTTGTGTCGTGTCCCGGCATTCCTTGTGAACAATTGTGCTTAGTTACAGCTGTGTAGATAACCTGCACGATCTGTTGTTACTTGTCAAAATTGGCAATGTAGCATGTTTTAGGTTTCGTTATAATTTATAAGTTATTTGCCGCATATTTTTTAATTAATAATATTAGCTTCCGGCGTTACTGACAGTCGCGCCTGCGCAGAGTGAATGCAGGAGTGCGCGAGTATCGAAAGCGGGATTAGGCCACGAGACGTGAACCGAGTAACAACTATCTAGTGGCGTGTGTTTTTCTCTTTAGAAAAGGTATGTAGGTTTCTTGTACCTGGTACCTTAATTCCTTTCATCCCCCTACGAGTGTAACAGAAGTTACGTTAGGACGGATGGCAATTTGAAAATCAACATGGGTAACCCAACCTGCAAATCACCACTGGACCATGAGAGTTAAGTTCCGAGATGCCACCACGTGAGTAATTTGATTTTATGTAAATTTGACTTAAATAGCGATTGCATCATTCGTAAAACGTGGTCAGTATATGTTATAAAATGGCGGGTAAAATATGCCACGTGTAAGTATAACACTGTTCTGTGTCTTTAAAATGTTCAACATTATCGAATCGCCCGGCCTGTACGAGATACGTTTTCTGACGTTTTCTGTCTGCTGCAGACATTCACCAGCAAATTTGTGAAATTTACTGAGCTACTGCCATGTATGAAAGCAAAGTGTGATATTATTTAAATTAAAAGTAATGACAGGGAGTTCTGAAATAACATCTAATCTTTCTAAAACAAGACCTTCGATGAGGAACAAATTGGAACAGATTTTGCTTGTGATTTTCTCAAACCTTGTTACGTGCCGAAATCGGCACTAAACATTCTCAATTAAGTTTTAATTTGCAAGAATTTTGCGCCATAAATTTAAAAGGGACGTGCGCGTATTTCCGCCACTTTGGACAGTGCGTTGGCGCGAGATTGCGCCGACGCGGCGTGAAAGTGGGGTGATTTCCAGCATACGTAACGGGACTGGTGATCGAGACGTGAAGAAAAGTAGTGATCTTGTCGTGTCTTTTTTGTGTTATGTAGATTCCTTTTGCCTTCTCTTGATTGACGTTCCGTATATACCAGTTTCCTGTCGCTCCCTACATATAGGAAGAAGACCATCGAATTTGGACTCGACCAGGGACAACAATCACCAACGCCCGAAGAAGATTCAACGGAGCCCCGCTGCGCTGGAGTCGCTTGTTACGTGCCATTTGGCACTTAAACATTGTTTTTAGTTTAATTCTGATGTGCGGAAGTTTCGCGCCATAAATTTAAAAAACTAGGCGCGTATTTCCGCTACGTCACAGTGCGTTTGCGCCAGATCGCGCGACGCGAGTGGAGTAGGGACAAAAGTGGGGTTTTTCCTGTGCTCTCTGTAACGTGGCTTTTTTGGCCAGAGCCTTCGAGTGGAGTGGACGTTTGAGGTATCGTATCGTGCCTTTAGTTTTATCTATGTAGATTCCCTTGCCTAATTGTCTTTTTTTGTCGCCCCTTATACCTGGTTTTCCTGTCCATTCCCTACATAGGTAGGAATAAATTTATAGCCTTGGCTTAACCGCTTCCACGCCGGAGCAGCCCACGACCCTAGACGAACCGGATGTCCATGCTCCGCCAACAGAACCGGAGCAGTTACCATCTTTAATCACTCCGGGATGGAGCCCCGATGGACTTTAATAGAGGCCAACTCTAGCTCAACCCCGCAGGACGTTCGGATTTCCGATGTAAGTAGTCCAGTGTTTAATTTGTTTACTGATATGAACTATTGTTTTAAATTTATATTTCCGATTATTGCGTCTTAAATTTGTGCATCGGTAACGTCATTGATAGATGGGCGCGCCAAATCTGTAAAAAGGTTAGCGCTACCATCCGCCAGCGGCGTCGCTCGCTTTTTTATGTCGCGCTTGCGCGATGTATTTATCGACTTTTTAACTGTATTTATCGACGTTTTTAAAACGTAACAATTCGTTTTTTAAATTGTAAGACGCTCTACGGTTTATGTGAGTACCCTTTTGAGTTTTCCTTAAAATTAGTATAACTTTTTTAATATGTTGTAATAATTTGAATATTGTGTGACGTAATATTTTATTTGCGCGTCATATCGCAATTATTTAACATTGCTACCAACTGACTGTAGTGGCGCGCGCACCGCACCGGCGAGACTATAATAACTTATCAGGATTAGAGGTTGCAAGTAGGTCAAAACGGTGTTTTACATGTATTAGTTTAGATCCAACGTGTACTAATTCCAATTTTGTAGGACTTTGATCTATCGATCAAAGTAGCCGGCGTTGATCCTGTGTGAGAGCGGAGATTATACCACGAGTATATACCTCAAAACATAGTTCCCTCGACTTCAAATAGAGGTGATTTATATTTATAATTTTTTTAAAACAAGTTAGCTTAATTATTGTAAACTTTACTCAGTTAAGCACATATAAGCAGAAGTTCGATACTACGAGAGTAAGGTGAAAAGTTCTCGGCCTACAATGAAAGACTGCATTTTTCAGTAAAAAAATTGATTTTATTTTTCGACATAATCCCCCTTAACTTCAACACACTTGGTCCAGCGTTTCTCCAACATCAGTATTCCTTCCCAGAAGTGAGATTCTGGAAGGCTGTGAAAATATTCGTCTACGGCCCTCTGTTACGTGCCAAATTGGCCCTTAAACATTGTTTTAGGTTAATTTTGATGTGCGGAAGCTTCGCGCCATAAATTCAAAAGACTCGGTGCGCGTATTTCCGTCACGTCAAAAGTGGGTTGGACAAATAATTTCGCGCCGACGCGTGAAAGAACAAAAGTGGGAGAAGTGTTTCCGTGAGTCTCTGTAACGTGGCTTTTTTGCCTGGGACTTCAAGAAGTGTGGTTGTGTTAGGTATCGTATCGTGCCTTATCTTTATTTATGTAGATATCCTTGCTTGATTATCTTTGTTTGTCGCCCTTATACCATGTTCCCGTCTTTCCCTACATAGGTAGAAGATATTTGAAAGCCGCCTAGGGCGAACCGTACTGCACGACCCGGAGGACCGGAGGCCACGACCCTAGATGAACGAGTCCTGGTAGCCACCGTGACTGCCGGAGCTGTTCCGAGCGCTTTGGAAGAGCGTTGGGCGTACCCTCCAGCAATTATCTTTAAGGCGGCCATCAGCAGCCCTTATGTATGTGCTGACGCCATCTTTATCTATCTTGAAGGACGCTTGGCGGACTTCGTGGAAATCTGGACCTATTATGTGAGTACTTTATTGACATAATTGTTGCTAAGTTAAATTAATATATTGCGTAATTGCGTAATATAAGTTTGTGAATTGGTGACGTCATTGACAGATGGGCGCGCCAAATCTGTATAAGATTAGCGCTACCAACTGTTGTGGTGTCTAGTAAACCGCGCTTGCGGTGTTGTATTTACGACTTTTAAAGGTAAGAATTGCGTTTTAAACCGTAAGACCTCTCAACTTCTTCATTGGACATGGAGTGCTTCCCATAAACAAATTTCTTCAAGTTTGGGAACAGATAAAAGTCTGAGAGCGCCAAATCAGAGGAGTAGGGGGGATGGCCGAGCAAGTCGTACCCCAAATCCGTCAATTTTCCCATCGCCAACGCACCCTTGTGTGCAGGTTGTTACATTCCGAAAATCGGCATTTAAACATTTCTGTAAGTTTCTAATTTGTAAGTGAATTCGCGCCAATAATTTAAAAGAATTGTGCGTGTATTTCCGTCCCTTTGGATAGTTGCGTTTGCGCAAAGGATTGCGCAGACGCGGAGTGTTAAAAAAAGGGTGGTGATGTCCGTCACGTCGTGACTAGTCAACGAGACGTCGAACGGAGTGTTTATCTGTGTGCCGATATCTGGTCTTCTTTTTCAGATATGTAGGTTTCCTTTCATCTCTACCTGATATCGTTCCTCCTACTTGTATTCCTTTATCGTACCTCTACGCAGAAAAGAAGAAGACAAATTTAAATTTGGTTTCGACAAGTGGGCAAGGGATGACCCACGCCCAACAACGCTCAACCGACGTCCGCAACGCCCAACTGACGCGAGAGTAGCTGCCATGCTGTGAAGAGTCCTACAGTTTAAGTGAGTACCTTTTGTCATTCTCTTATAATTAAAATAAACATTTTTTGCATGTGATAATAATTTGATCATAAATATGACGTAACCGCTTATTGCGCAACATTTTGCAAATATTTATCATTGTTACCAACTGTCGTAGTGGCTCTCACACATGTGCATCGGGACTTAAAAGTATACCTTAGAGTTTAGAACCGGGAGTATAACAAGGTGCGTTGTCTTGGTGAAAGATGATTTTTTCTTCTTCAAGCCAGGCCTCTTCTCGCGAATTTTGGCATCCAGCTGGTCAAGAAGAGTGGAGTCATATTGGCCTGTAATTGTTCTGCCTTTCTCAAGGTAATCTATTAACAGGATCCCTTTCGCATCCCAAAACATGCTGGCCGTCACCTTTCCAGCAGATGCAATCGACTTCGCTTTCTTTGGCGCTGAATAACCGGCTTCCACCTACTGCTTCGACTGCTGTTTCGTTTCTGGCGTGTAATGGTGGACCCATGTCTCAGTCATAGTGACAAATCGCCGCACAAAATTGCTCGGATCCTTATTGAACCGGGCCAAACATTGCTGCTAAGCTTTTGATCGGCATTCAGAAAATGCGGCGCCCATCTCGTACAGAGCTTTCGCATCCCTAACTTGTTACATGCCAAAAATTGGCATTGTAAGTTTTTAATGTGCGCGTGAATTCGTGTCAATTTTTTAAAAAACTTGTGCATGCATTTCCGTCACTTTAGACAGTTGCGTCGGCGCCCGAGAATGCGCAGACGCGGAGTGCGGAAGGAAGTGGGCATTTTCCGTCACGTCATGGACTAGTGAACGAAACGTCGAACGGTGAAGTTCACCGGTTCCTTTTCTGTCTTCTTTTTTCATATATGTACGTTTCTCTTTGTCTCTTGTACCTGTTATCGCTCCCTACCTTATTCCTTTCGAATCGCTACAACAAGAGGAGAGTGTCTTTTTATCTTGTCTTTTCTCTTTTAGGATGTAGGTTTCCCTTTATCTCTTGCCCTATCGTACCTCTACCTGAATCCTTTATCGTACCGCCACAAACAAGAAGGGGGAAGACAGAAAATCTGACTTCAACGGGGGCAAAGGCCGAACCACGCCCAACTAACACCGAGATCCTGCCGCCAAAATAACTACAATGTTGTGAAGAGCTCCACAGTTTACGTGAGTACATTTTGTCTTTTTCTATAATCACAATAAACATTTTTTGCATGTGATACAATAATTTGAGACGCACATTGTTACGTGCCAATTAAATTGGCCCTTTAACATTTTTAGGTTAATTTTGATGTACGGAGGTTTCGCGCCATAATTTCAAAAGAAGCGGTGCGCGGAATTTCAAAAGACTCGGAGCGCGTATTTCCGTTACGTCATAGTGCGTTTGCGCAGATCGCGCGACGCGAGAGGGTTGGACGAATAACTTTGCGCCGACGTGTAAAAGACGAAAAAGTGGGGAGAAGTTTCCTGTGTTCTCTATAACGTGGTTTTTTTGCCCGAACTATCGAGTGGAGTTGACCCTTTGAGGTATCGTATCGTGCTTATCTTTACCTATGTAGATATCCTGCCTAATTATCTTTGTTGTCGCCCCTTATACCTGGTTTTTTCCTTATCCGATCCCTGCATACGTAGGTGACAATCTGAGCCTAAGCGAAGCGTACTGCACGACCCCGGGATGAACGATCTCATGACTGCCGTAGCTGGCCGGAGCGCTTGAAAGAACGTTGGCAGGAGTCAGCATCTTTAATTACCGCAAAGGGGCTTTGAGTAGCCTGATGGACTTTAATAGAGGCCTACCTTAGCGCAACTCCGTCGAACGCCGGATATCTTATGTGAGTATTCTTTCTGTTAAATTTGTTCGCTTTTATCATTTATTGTTTAAATATGTAAATTTCCGAAGTATTGCGCAATATCAATTATGCATTGGTGACGTCATTGGAAGATGAGCGCGCCCCAAATCTGTATAAGGTTAGCGTCGCCATCCGCCCGTGACGTTGCTTATTTTGCGCTTGCGCGATGTAGTTATGAACTTTTTAACTGTATTTATCGACGTTCTTTAACGGTAATTATCGACTTTTTAATTGTAAGAATTATCGCATTTTTAAACCGTAAGAAACTGGCGCCCAACGTGGAGCCAGTTTCGTAATAACCTATGCAGGGATCGGATAAGGAAAAAACCAGGTATAAGGGGCGAAAACAAAGATAATTAGGCAGGATATCTACATAGGTAAAGATAAGCACGATACGATACCTCAAAGGGTCAACTCCACTCGATAGTTCGGGCAAAAAAACCACGTTATAGAGAACACAGGAAACTTCTCCCCACTTTTTCGTCTTTTACACGTCGGCGCAAAGTTATTCGTCCAACCCTCTCGCGTCGCGCGATCTGCGCAAACGCACTATGACGTAACGGAAATACGCGCTCCGAGTCTTTTAAAATTCCGCGCACCGCGTCTTTTGAAATTATGGCGCGAAACCTCCGTACATCAAAATTAACCTAAAAATGTTAAAGGACCAATTTAATTGGCACGTACCAAGGTAGGTGACAATCTGAGCCTAGGCGAACCGTACTACACGACCCCGGGATGAACGATCTCATGACTGCCGTAGCTGGCAGGAGCGCTTGAAGGAACGTTGGCAGGACTCACCATCTTTAATTACCGCAAAGGGGCTTTGAGTAGCCTGATGGACTTTAATAGAGGCCTACCTTAGCGCAACTCCGTCGAACGCCGGATATCTTATGTGAGTATTCTATCTGCTAAATTTGTTCGCTTTTATCATTTATTGTTTAAATATGTAAATTTCCGAAGTATTGCGCAATATAAATTATGCATTGATGACGTCCTTGGAAGATGAGCGCGCCCCAAATCTGTATAAGGTTAGCGTCACTATCCGCCCGTGACGTTGCTTATTTTGCGCTTGCGCGATGTAGTTATGAACTTTTTAACTGTATTTATCGACGTTCTTTAACGGTAATTATCGACTTTTTAATTGTAAGAATTATCGCATTTTTAAACCGTAAGAAACTTTTAGGTTGAGCAAGTACGAGATTTGAAAACGGTAACGATATATCTGCGTCTGCATTTGGATTGAGTCTCTCAAGAACAATTCCTTCAAGTAATAATATTTCGGACAACAAACTTTGTTTAGCTTGGTTTGCTTGCTCATCGTCATATAAGGACAATAATTCTGTACGCTGTTTGTCAAGAGTTATTCTCGAAGCCAATCGCCTTAGCTCAATATCATTGGGACCAGGATCTGTTCTATTTATTATACCAGATATGTCGTCCAAAGAAAGTTTAATTTCAGATACGTTATGAGGCCAATCGGAAACGGGTTTCTTTAAGATAGCGACGCCTTTTATTTCCTGGGCTAAAATAGCTCTAAGTTGTGATCTCCGATTATTTTGGTTATGAGCAGGCGTAATATTCCTGCACTCATTCTCGTAAATTAGCTCGAGAGACTTTAAATGTGAAATATTCATTTTGGATTTCTATTTGAGACACGATATATATGAGATATGCAATACTGACGTAAATCAGAAGGTAAAAAACGATACAGCTACTTCAAGTCAGTACGATAAGATATTTAAGGGTGGAAACTTGCTATGAACGTCACTCGTAAAGAATAATATTCAAATTTTATCACGTTAAGTAACCAAAAAACTAAAGAACACGTTTAAAACTATATGAGGCAAGGTTAGTATTTAACAAAGGGATATATCATTGATAAACTTTAAAAAGGCACTCCAAATTATAAAATACACGCAGGTAATGTATTATTTAATAAAAGCAACAAGAACCCATAGTTTGACGTTTCATAAAAAGATATTAAAAAGGCAATTTATTTCGTTAGGTGCTTTTAAACACAAGGTTTTCTTGTAAAGGTATTTGAGATATTATTAATTAAATAGGTAAATCACTAATGCACTTTTTAAAATGTAACACACAAGACAGTGTATTCAAGTTTCAAAAACGGTCTTCTAAAGTTAAAAAACAAATAAAGGTTATATTTTAATTTAATATAAATAGATAATTTTCGTGATAAACGGTGTTTAAAGGATGCAATTACTTAAAATGCTTATGTAGTTGGTTGTTTATTCATATATAAATGATTCACTCGCCTGTATAATTTAAAAGCAGGATGGAGGTATGAATTCTAAAAGCTTGCAGTTCTGTTTAGAACAACTAAACGCATATTTCAGATAATTTCAGTTATCAAAAGCACACACACCATATTTAAATTAGAAAACCATTAAATCAACTAACCATTTCACATACAACAGCTGTATATTTCAATGTCAAAATGGCTGCCTACATTCAGATTGCCATAGCAACTGATTTTTGACATCTAAAAAGAATGTGCCATGTTCCGAAACGCGAGTATAAAATTCAAGGTTACAGATATTAATTAATTCATTTTTTGTGAAAAAGCTTTTTAAATAACATTGGTAATACATTGAATGTTTATAAAAACAAAGGAAAATTCATAAGTTCCTAACCTCACACATTAAGGCGCCTGTTTCTTACGGTTTAAAATTGCGATAATTCTTACAATTAAAAAGTCGATAATTACCGTTAAAGAACGTCGATAAATACAGTTAAAAAGTTCATAACTACATCGCGCAAGCGCAAAATAAGCAACGTCACGGGCGAATGGTGACGCTAACCTTATACAGATTTGGGGCGCGCTCATCTTCCAATGACGTCACCAATACATAATTTATATTGCGCAATACTTCGGAAATTTACATATTTAAACAATAAATGATAAAAGCGAACAAATTTAGCAGATAGAATACTCACATAAGATATCCGGTGTTCGACGGAGTTGCGCTAAGGTAGGCCTCTATTAAAGTCCATCGGGCTACTCAAAGCCCCTTTGCGGTAATTAAAGATGGTGACTCCTGCCAACGTTCCTTCAAGCGCTCCGGCCAGCTACGGCAGTCATGAGATCGTTCATCCCGGGGTCGTGCAGTAAGGTTCGCCTAGGCTCAGATTGTCACCTACCTATGCAGGGATCGGATAAGGAAAAAACCAGGTATAAGGGGCGACAACAAAGATAATTAGGCAGGATATCTACATAGGTAAAGATAAGCACGATACGATACCTCAAAGCGTCCACTCCACTCGATAGTTCGGGCAAAAAAACCACGTTATAGAGAACACAGGAAACTTCTTCCCACTTTTTCGTCTTTTGCACGTCGGCGCGAAGTTATTCGTCCAACCCTCTCGCGTCGCGCGATCTGCGCAAACGCACTATGACGTAACGGAAATACGCGCTCCGAGTCTTTTGAAATTCCGCGCACCGCGTCTTTTGAAATTATGGCGCGAAACCTCCGACATCAAAATTAACCTAAAAATGTTAAAGGGCCAATTTAATTGCGCAATATTATGTATGTGTTTATTATATGTATTGCCAACTGTCGTAGTGGCTCTTATCAATTACGCAGGGTCTTTAACAGTATATCTTAAACTAGAACAGTCGGGAGTATAACAAACTCTTTGTGTGAGATGTTTCGCACCCTTTCGTCCGATATCCCTACAGCCTCAGCTATCTCCTTCACTTTCACTCGCCTATCGTCCAACACGATACCATGCACTTTTCGATCGTTTCCGGTGTGGTTGCGGTTTTTGGTCGTTTTTCACGTGGGTCACCTTCGAGACAAGTGCGACCACGTTTAAATTTAGCTGCCCACTTTTTAACGTTTGACAGGGAATGGGCATAGTCTCCGTAAACTTCTGTCAACTTCGGATGAATTTCCTGAGGGATTAATCCGTCCAAAACGAAGAATTTTATGACCGCACAATATTCATCTTAAGGAAACACGCATAAGACGTCTGCTTGAAAAAATTCGCTTAAACAAACTACTTGAGATAGCAAGTTGAAACTTGTCATACGAACTAATAATACGTGCACGCAGGCTGGAAGCAGAAATTTTTGCTGATTGTAACGCCATCTCTGTGTCGGGGCGAGAACTTTTCACCTTACTCTCGTATTATTAAAAAAAACCGTGATTAGATATGTTAGATACACTAGCTGTAACTTACCGGTACACCCCCATTCTGGATGTGCTAAATTGTTGAACCAACCATCGTATCGTTGCTTTTCTGTTCTACTAAAGATCCGTTCTGCAACAAACAATAAAGTTTTAATAAAGAAAGAACTAGGTTCATTTTACAAATACAAAATACAATAACCCTTAATATTAGGAAATTCTGGAGTATGGTGAGCTCATGATAACCCAGTTAATTATGATTAAAGTATGCTCTTTACTTAGCATATTCTTATTACAAACACAACAAAAACCCATGTACTCATAACAAAAAAATATTTAAATTCCTGAGGAATGTTAATCAGCTTTATATACACCTTTATATTTCTATTTAAATACCACAGTAAAAGTTAGTTATACGTATTACTTTCAATACGCTAAATAATGTAAAATACCATCATAGTTCATTCTCACCCATCACAATAACCTTCATAGTTTATCAACAACAACAAATTCTAAAGCGTTACCTGGAATTTCTTGAAGATCCCTGTTTTGTTGATGATGCCATTAAGTTGTTTCGTGGTACTGCTTTGCTTCCGCCTCCAGATATTAGTAGTTGAACATCCTCTAAGTTGTGCTGCAACGCTGTTCATACACGATACATCCAACTCCAAATCCAATTATTACTATTCTTTGATAATTGTTTAATTTAATTCACGTTACATAACGCCACTACACGAGCTTGTTAAAAAAATATAAATTGCACCTCAATAAATCTTAGACTCGGCACTATCCGCGTACAAATTATGAGGCTAACCCCGTACTATTTAATTTAAAATAATTTTCTATACCTACAAGCTCGTGGTAACTCTCTGTACGTAGTCTGAAGCGATGAAAATACTAAGAGAGCTCTATTAATTTTCTTAAAGTATTTATATAATTCGAATGCCACCTCTCGGCCACTCTTCCCGCGAACTACCTCATTTAAAATAATACTTCCTCAAATTTTGCTTCAACCGTTTTCGAAATCTGCGAAATTTAGCTCGTCGTTATTATATTTTCCGAAAAACCCGCATTCAATATTCCCGTGTTTGTCTGTTTTGCAACTAACTATATAGACCAATGAGATATTCAGTGACGTCTTGAAACCCCGCCTGTATTAACGCAATTCCTCTTTTATGCATATTCTATGTTCCCTTCTAACCTTGTTTGAGTGGTAGAAAATCGATATTACTGTCCGCGTTCTATCTAACCAATGTGGACTGAATACGTGCGTTTCGAAAAGAACTGTTATTATGCCTGTCTCATTCCGAAACATATCCTTGATTGTCCATCTCTTCTGCGGTTTAAGGAAACTCTTAGTTATCATTTATACGAACCGTCCGACCGTTTGCCCGATATACCTCGAATACTGTCTTTTTATCTACACAAATAAGGGGAACATAACATTTCCAAACCTGCAGGTGTTCAATTTAACGATCGTTTTTAAAACAACATTTCTAGGAGTTTGCGTTTCACGGTATTTTATATTCAACGGCTGTTCGTTTGTTAGTAAGGCGTTTCACCTTGGTATTATCGATTTTTCAAGCTCTTATGCGTATTAGACGTGATAACCCTTTCAATTAAACTCAATTAAATTAATTAATAATTTGCATTGGCTTCTAAAATTTATTTTCTTTACAAACCTAACTAAATTTTAATCACTACTTGCAAAATTTTGTTAATACTTACTTTAAAATGAACTAAATGAAATAAATTTCGCACGTAAATTCTGGTTGTTTCCTCTATACAGGGTGTTTGATGTTGTCTTGTTTATGCTTAAATCTAGCCCTTTAAAACCACTACAATATATATAATAATTAAAACTTAATAGGTTTGCAAAGGAAATGGAATGTTGGAAGCCAATGCCATTAATTTATTAATTTAATTGATTTTAATTAAACGATTATTAACGTATAATATGCATAAAAACGTGTAAAAATCCAATAATACCAAGGTGACACGCGTTGCCAACAAACAAATATATCTGTGGGGTAGAAATACGTCGAACTCCAACTCGCAGAAGTGTTGTGTTAAACCGTCAGTTAATTAAAAACCTGCGTGTTTTGTAAATGTCACCTTCTACGTAATTTTTAAAGATAAAGGTACAAGTTCAAAGAATATCAGTAAACCGTCGCATCTATTCGTAGTAAAAACTAACGATGGGTGATTTAAATCACGTAAGCAGTCCACGTGGGTTCAAATAGCAGATGGTCCGGAATATCGATTTTCTACCACTCAAACCAGGTTAGAAAGAGACGTAGAAAACGCATAAGCAAGAGACAACGTTAGTATATGAGGGATTTATAGGACGTCAGTAAATATACGATTGGTCGATATTGTTAGTTAGACGTGAAACAGATACGAGCATAGTGTAGATTAATTTTCAGAGAATATCATAACGAAGCGCTGAAATTCGCGGACTTAGAAAACGATTGAGCTCAAAATTTTAAGAAAGTGTTGTTGTAGACAGGGGATTTCAAATGAAATGGCGGCCAGGAGGTGGCAGCCTAAGTGTATAAATGTTTTTGGAGAACGTGGTGAGGGCCCTTAATATTTCGATTGCTTCAAACGACGTATGAAAGTTAACACGAGTTGTAAGTATTATAAAATCATTTAAATTATATTGCATGGTGTTAGTCTCTTAATTTGTACGCGGTTAGTGTGCCAAGATTACAATTTTTAATTGAGGTATCACCTATAAATTTTTAACAAGCTCGTGTCGGGACGTTAAGTAACGT
The DNA here is from genome assembly GCA_036346225.1 of Platerodrilus igneus. Lineage (NCBI taxonomy): Eukaryota > Metazoa > Arthropoda > Insecta > Coleoptera > Lycidae > Platerodrilus > Platerodrilus igneus. The sequence goes on from JARFIW010001391.1 coordinate 658,536, forward strand.
AGATTAGAGTAAATAATTGTGAAAGACGTATAATTGATTGGATTTTGGAAATTGGGTACAACGTGAAGGCATCGCTAGCAGTTCAACTTACATGGGGTTCGTCTAGTAATAGCTAGAAACAGCCGGCAAACCAGAATAAAGCAAATACATGGCATCGTCCACGGAGCAGTAATCGTCTAGAAATTCCAGGTAACAATTTGAAAATTGTGTTGTGATAAACTATGAAACTATGTATATTGAGTGACGTATGAGAGTGATTTTGAAGGTAGTGTGCATTAATTTGCGTATTGAACAATACATATAACTAACTTTATTATGGTATTTGAATGGAAATCTGAAGGTGTATATAAAGTTTATTAACGTTCCATCTGGAAGTTACAATTTGTGAAGAGTACATGGGTGTTTTTTTTCTTGTTTGTTGTAAGAGTATGCAAAGTATAAGGGCATACATTATGCATAATTAACTGGGTTATCATGAGCTCACCATACTCCAGAGTTTAATTAAATTTAAAGTAGATTATATAAAAGGAATGAGAAATAAGGTATTTTTCAGGGCCCATTTACTCCGGGTACATTCTATGTGTTTCATAATTTAAATTAAAAATCCAGGACATTACAAATTAGGATTTATTGAGATGTAACTTGATCACGGAAACGTGGATGATATTTAATTTTATTTGTAAATAGTGAAAAATAAAAGATTGTATGTTTGTTGTATTTGGTGGTTTTATTGGGAGTGTGCGTGAATGATAGAATATGAGAGTGAATATAGATATCCAAGAGGAGGTCCAACTGAGCTAGCCGGAAGCAGTTGAAGAAGGCCATTCAACCGAGGAAGAGAGGAAAACGGGTAAGAAATATTGTTTTTTGAATTATTTAATTTTGGAAAAATTTTCTATTTTCGAGTTTTGAAAATTTAATAAAATTTTCGAAAATATATTTTTTTGATAATGGGGATTTGCCCGAGTTCCACGGCAATATATATATATATATATATATATATATATATATATATATTACAATTAAAAGGGGTTTGTTGAAATACATTTAGGTACAGATACTTTGTAAACTTTTGGGTAAGTTAACTCACTAGTATCGGTTTCAGAATTCTAGGCCTATCCACCCCGGGACATGTCCATGTACTCTCTGCCGTAGAGTAGCCGAGGCGTTTGAGGGAAGTAGAGTGAAGACTATGGAATCAGAAATAGTTGACAACCTTATGGAATAGGTAAATGGACCCTTGTATTGTAATTTTGAACCATAAAAGATGATGTAAAGTTGGCATTCGATTATACATGTATTAGGTAACTCGTTCCTTGTGTCTTTGATTGCTACGTAGGTTAGGGAAGGAGGGCGAAGTGTTACAAAGACAATCTTTGATTCATGTCCACTTCAAACAATTTCTGTAGAGACCTTGGTAAATAATTATTCCTTTGCTAAACAACCTACTAAATTCCGACTGCACGCGTAACATTTTTTTTAATAACATTTACCAAATTTTAATGGAACTAGTTTTAATATTAATAGTTATTACCATAATTACCATGGTAATTTTCCTTAAGTAGCATGAACCTACTCAAACACAAGAATGCAAAGGCGACAGTCTAATTCCTCTATATTTTATTTATAACTAGAAGTTAGTATTAATTGTAACAAAACAAAAAAATCACGACTAATTATTAAAAATTGAGTTGTGAAGGTACAGACGTTTTTTAATTCTTGCAGAGATTGCTTTTGGCAGTTTGCAAGAAAAGAATTAAGCCAAAGATTCTGTAACGGGCATTTTTATAGCTGAACATTTTACGCTCCCTTTCTGTTAACGTACTTAAAAATACATCGTTTCTTTGGGATCGCTGTTTGTATAAAGTAAATACTTCAGAATAATGCAGAATGGTATGCAATCTAACTCGTGTGTAGTAATTTAAAGATAGATAAATTGAAGTTTGATTTTCAATTAATAAATAAATTGCAAGGAACGAATGTTAATTGGATTATTCGTAAATTGCTTTCCAACTTATCGAAAAGATAAACAGCTCGTAATTAATTAGTAGATATGATGGCTGCATTCATTTATTGGATGTTCCTTATGTGGATATACAAGCTTAGATAATAGTCGATAAGAGGTTATGGTAACAACGATTGAATATAAACAGATGAAAGAGAGTTGTAGTTTGTGTTTCGTTCCTATATATTACGTTAAAAATACTGTTTCCTTGTTGCTTTACTAATTGTGTTTTTAGTTGAGTTTTCTTGTGAAGTAAAAGTTGTTTATTAACTGTAGAGCAGTGTAGTTCTGATGGCTTTTGAAGGAAGTGTGCTTTATATGTAACGTGTTTGATTGACCACAAGCGCGGTTTTAAGGTCATTGACTGACGGTTTCAGTAATACGCGTAGCTTTACTAATTGTTTTTTTGTTGCTTTTCTGTTGGAAATAAAAGTAGTAGAACTTGGCGTGTGTTTTACGGAACATTGACTTAGTGATACGCGTTGCTTTACTAATTGTGTTTTTTTGTTGATTTATCTTTTTATATTTGAACTGTGTGTGCGATCTAGTCTTCGTGGTCCCTTTTTTTTATCAGAGTAGTGCATACTTTGGATTAGCCAAACACCGTTTCAAGCTTGAATGTTTCTAAAAACAAAAAAAATGATGATACAGTTGTGATACTGTAGTTTCTGAATTTTCTAACCCCAAAGAATCTAAAATAGATCATTGTTTGCGCAAATTTCGTTATTCAAAAGCATTAGGTTTTTCTTTGTTACCATAGGTAGCAAATAAAACACCTCACATTACTGTTAGTTTAATGCATTACATCGTGCCTTGAAAGCCCGTGATTCTAAATTTTTATTACCATTTTTTTTTACGATTTGTGTTACAAAATATTTCGACATTATTGTCTCAGGAAATAGAATTAACAATAAATTTATCAATGCTACATAGTTCCATCAGCCTGATAATGTCTGCTGCTAACACCAGCGAAATACGTAGGTGTGATTAGTGTAAAGTGTAAGAAATTCCATCAACCCCTCACAGTCAAGGGTGAAGTGCTTCGTTAGTGCAGGAAATCGTGAATCCTACACTTCAATTGCAAGGAAGCGTGGCTGAAGGACTTTATGTAAGTTGAACTATTTCCTACTTGTTCTTGCTTTAAATATCTATCCGTTGTTTTGCAATATCTTTGTCGTTCTGATACCTTTTACAATAGAAGTGCATGCTACTAAGAAAAAAAAGAAAGAAAGAAAAATCAATACTACTGAATTACTCATACCAATTGTGTCTTATCTATTTATCTTTTGTCAACATTTTATCTGATTTATGTCTAATTGGTGTGTGAGGAAACGTTTCTGCTACTCCCCAATATTACCTCACTTTGTGATAAAAATTTTTATAATGCTTTTATCGTGATTATATTATATAGTTTATCTAAACAGTTTTATTTACATTCTACAAAGTACTGAATAATTTATGCTTGATCAGCATGCTATGCTTATTTTTTTGTTTTTTTGGTTTGCTTAACTAATTTTCTTGCAGGTATTGTCACTAACTTCTTACCGCCGCATACATCATATGTCAGTCTGCTTTCTACAACCCCCCCTGCTCTCCGATTGAGCCCGGTCATTTCTTTGATTTTCTTTGTGTTACGCACGGCTACGAGCCAACGTAGCATAAATTTGGCGCCCAACGTGGCTGCCACGAAAAAACGTAACAATTCGATAGAATGGTTTCTTAAAACAAATCATTCCATATGGTCTTAGAGGCCGTTGGAGCATTGTAGAGCCTAGAAAATATTATTTTTAGAATGATTCCAAATATATGCGACTCCTAGATAATAAAACTTCAAACTCCAAAACGGCTAGGGAGAGAATATCTAAACAATTTTAATTCCGATATCAAGGAGGCCAAGGTTCTGGACCATTTTGACCCATACATCGATTTGGATATGCACAGTCCGTTGTAACAACTCTCGTGTAATTAGAATGTACAAGAGTGTAATCGTGCACAAAATATGCATTCACAATCGTAATAGATTTCAAAAATTTTTGGATATTTTTCAAAACAGTTACGATCTCTTCTGCAGGAGAATTGACAAAAATCTTGAATGGTTATCTAAAAATGACAGGTGCCACATTTTGCGCCAAAAGTGAAAGAATCACTTTCACTTTTTGACATAGAATGTGATATCTGAGGTTTTTTAAGCAATTCCAGAAACAAAACCAACAAAGGGTTTTTCGATTCAAAAAACAAAATTCTCAGTTAATTATGAGAAAAATTTAAATGTCTCAGCTTCTACAACAACGGCAAGCAGAAGATCTGCCTCAAGCAGTTGAAAAGAAGAAACTACACTTTTTTAACACATTCCAGAAACAAAACATAGCGGTTTCGATTTTTTCTCTTTAAAATAGACAAAAACGACAGAATTTAAAATGTCACTGCGGCAAACAAAAGATCTGCCTAAAACAGTTTAAAAGAATAAACTACACTTTTCTGACACATTCCAGAAACAAAACATAGCGGTTTCGATTTTTTCTATTTAAAAAAGACAAAAATGATGGAATTTAAGATGTCGCAGCTTCTAGAACTGCGGTTAACAAAACCCTCAATCGTACCTCAAACAGTAGAAAAGCAGAAACTACATTTTTCTAACAAATTCCAGAAATAAAAAAGCGGTTTTGGTTTTTTCTATTTAAAACAGACAAAGACGACAGAATTTAAGATGTCGCAGCTTCTGCAACTGCGGCAAACAACAACCTAAGCTACCTCAAACAGTAGAAAAGCAGAGACTTCATTTTTCCAACACATTCCAGAAACAAAACAATGCGGTTACGGTTTTTTCTATTTAAAACAGACAAAAGCGATAGAATTAAGGATGTCAAAGTTTCTACATCTGCGGCAAAAAGAACTCATGATCTACCTCAAACTGTAGATAATATAACGAATTCTAGAAACAAAACAAACCTGTTTCGATTTTTCTATTTAAAACCAACTAAAACGACAGAACTTAAGATGTTGCAGCTTCTACAACTGCGGCAAACAAAAGATCTACCTCAAAGAGTTGAAAACCAGAGTCTTCATTTTCCTAACACATCCAGAAACAAAACAAAGCGGTTTCGATTTTTCTATTAAATACAGACAAAAACATTTAGAATGCTCATTTGATAACGAAGGAATTAAGGTTGTCGCAGCTTCTACAACCGCGGTAAAAATAAAACACGATCTACCTCAAATAGTAGACAAGCAAAAATTTCATTTTCCTAAAAAGTTCCAGAAACAAAACAAAGCGGTTTCGATTTTTTCTAGTTAAAATTGACAAAACCATTTTGGAATAGTCATTTGACAACGACAGAATTATAGATGCCGGTGCTTCTATAATTGCAGCAAACAGGGACCACGATCTACCTAAAACAACAGAAAAGCAGAAAACTTCAGTTTTCTGACAAATTCCAGAAACGAAAAAACCAGTTTACATTTTTTCTACTTAAAACAGCGAAAAACGACAAAATAAAGATGCCGCAGCTTTTACAACTGCGGCAAAATGAAGTCACGATCTACTTTAAACAGTAGAAGAGCGATATTCATTTTTCCAACACACTACAGAAACGAAACAAAGTGGTTTCGATTTTTCTATTGAAAACAGACACGAACGATAGAATTAAACATGTCACAGTTTCTATATCTACGGTAAAAAGAATTCATGATCTACCTCAGATTGTAGAAAATTAACAAATTCTAAAAATAAAAAAAAGCGGTTTTGATTTCTTCTATTTAAAACGAACAAAACAACAGAGTTTATAAAGTAGCAGCTTTTACAACTGCGGCAAATAACAACATCAAGCCACCTCAAACAGTGGAAAAGCAGAGACTTTTTTTCCTAACACATCCAGAAACAAAACAAGGCGGTTTCGATTTTTTTTCTTTAAAATAGACAAAAACACAGAATTTGAAATGTCGCAGCTTCTACAACTGCGGCAAACAAAAGATCTACCTCAAACAGTTGAAAAGCAGAAAGTACACTTTTCTAACACATTCCAGAAACAAAACAAAGCGGTCTCGATTTTTTTCTATTTAAAACAGGCAAAAATGACGGAATTTAAGATGTCGCAGCTTCTACAATAGCGGCAAACAAAAACCTCAATCTACCTCAAACAGTAGAAAAGCGGAAACTACGTTTTTCTAACATATTCCAGAAATAAAAAAAGCGGTTTAGGTTTTTTTCTATTTAAAACCGAGAAAATCGACAGAATTTAAGATGTCGCTTCTACAACTGCGGCAAACAAAAACCTCAACCTACCTCAAACAGTAGAAAAGCAGAGACTTCATTTTTCTAACACGTTCCAGAAACAAAATAAAACTGTTTCAATTTTTTCTAGTTAAAATAGACAAAATCATTTTAGAATGCCCATTTGACAATGACAGAACTATAGATGCTGATGCTTCTATAACTGCAACAAACAGGGACCACGATCTGTCTAAAACAACAGAAAAGCAGAAAACTTCAGTTCCCTAACAAATTCCAGAAACGAAAAAAGCGGTTTAAATTTTGTCTACTTAAAACAGCCAAAACACAGAATAAAGATGCCGCAGCTTTTATAGCTGCGGCAAAATGAAATCACGATCTACTTTAAACAACAGTAGAAAACCAAAAACTACATTTTTCTAACAAATTCCAAAAATCAAAAAAAGCGGTTTCGATTTTTTTTTATTTAAAACATACAAAAATAACAGAATTTAAGATGTCGCAGCTTCTACAACTGCAGCAAACAAATTCCTCAATCTACCTTAAACAGTTGAAAAGCAGAGACTTCATTTTTCTAACACATTCCAGAAACAAAACAAAATGATTTCGATTTTTTATATTTAAAACAGACAAAAACGACAGAATTTAAGATGCCGCAGCTTCAACAATTGCGGCAAACAAAAACCTCAATCTACCTAAAACAGTAGAAAAATATAGACTTCATTTTTCTAACACATTCCAGAAACAAAACAAAGCGGTTTCGATTTTTTATATTTAAAATAGACAAAAGCGACAGAATTTAAGATGTCGCAGCTTCTACAACTGCGGCAAACAGAAGATCTACCTCAAACAGTTAAAAAGCAGAGACTTCATTTTTCTAACACATTTCAGAAACAAAACAGACAAAAACGTTTCAGATCGATCATTTGTCAATGAAGGAATTAGAAATTTCGTAATTTCTGCAATTGCGGCAAATAGACGCCACGATCTACCATAAAAGGTTGGAAAACAGAAGCATGTTTTTCCAACGAAATGCAGGAAATAGAAAGTTTTAATTTTTGCATTTAAAACAAGCGGCAAAAATGTTCTAAACGGCTCATTTGGCAACAAAACAGAAACAAAACAAGGCGTTTCGATTTTCTTCCAGTTAAAACAGACAAAATCCTTTCAGATCGATCATTTGCCGATGAAAAAATTAGAGATTCCGCAGGTTTGACAATTGCGGCAAACAGAAGTCACAATCTACTATAAAAAGTGGATAGAACAGAAGCATGTTTTTGCAATGAAATTCCAGAAACAACTCAAAATAGTTTTACTTTTTAGCATTTAAAACAGACGGTAAAAAAGTTCTAAACGCCTCATTCGACAATGACAGTGTGAAAAATATTACAACTATTACAATTCCAAGGAAAATAGAACAAGCAGGAACACGTTTTGGCAACGATATTCCAGAAATAAATCAAAAAAGTTTTAACTTTGCAATTAAAACAAGCGGCAAAAACGTTCTAAACGGCTCATTTAACAACGACAGTGTTATCTTTACAATTGCAAGAAAACAGTCTCAAAAAAGTGGAGAAACAACAATTTTTCTAGTAATTCCAAAAATAAAACAAGACTGTTTCGATTTTTTTCCATTTAAAACAGACAAAAACGTTTCAGAACGATCATTCGAGATTTCGCAGTTTCTGCGGCAAACAGAAGCTACAATCTACCATAAAAAATGGAAAAAACAGAAGCATGTTTTTCCAACAAAACTCCGAAAATAAAAGTTTTATTTTTTTTGTATTTGGAACAAGCAGCAAAAACGTTCTAAACGGCTCATTTGGCAACGGCAACGGCAGAGTTAAAAGCGGCCCAGGTTTTTCATTTGCGAGAAAAAATAGCCTAAAAAGTGGAGGAACTTCAATTTTTCAAGAAATTCACGAAACAAAACAAGGTGGTTTTGATTTTTCCCATTTAAAATAGACAAAAAACGTTTCAGAACGATCTTTCCACAACGAAAGAAATAGAGATTTCATGTATCTGCAATTGCGGCAAACAGAAGCCACAATCTGCCATAAAAGGTGGAAAGAACAGAAGCATGTTTCTCAACGAAATGCTGGAAGTAGAGTGTTTTAATTTTTTGTATTTAAAACAAGCGGCAAAAACGTTCTAAGCGGCTCATTTAGCAACGACAGGTTATCAGTTTTCAGTTGCAAGAAAAAGAATCTCAAAAAGTGGAGAAACAACAATTTTTCAGTAATTCCAACGAAACTAAAACAAAATGTTTCGATTTTTCCATTTAAAACAGACAAAAATGTGTCAGAACGATCATTCGACAACGAAAGAATTCGAGATTTTGCAGTTTCTGGAGCAAACAAAAGCCGCAATCTACCATAAAAAGTGGAAAAAACAGAAGTATGTTTTCCCAACGAAACTCTGGCGATAAAGTTTTAATTTTTTGCATTCAAAACAAGTCGCAAAAACGTTCTAAACGGCTCATTTGGCAACGACAGAGTTAAAAGCGTCCCAGTTTTTCATTTGCGAGACAAATAGCCTAAAAAGTGGAGAACTTCAATTTTTCAAGAAATTCAGAAACAAAACAAGGTGGTTTCTATTTTTCCATTTAAAATAGAAAAACGTTTAGAACGATCTTTCACAAAAAAAATAGAGATTTCATTTTGCAATTGCGGCAAACAGAACCACATCTCCATAAAGGTGGAAAAACAGAAGCATGTTTTCAACGAAATGCGGAATAGAGTTTTAATTTTTGTATTTAAAACAAGCGGCAAAAACGTTCTAAGCGGCTCATTTAGGCAACGACAGAGTTAAAAGCGTCCCAGGTTTTTACAATTGCGAGAAAAAAGTACCTAAAAAGTGGAAGAAACTTCAATTTTTCAAGAAATTCACAAGAAACAAAACAAAAGTGGTTTCGATTTTTCCATTTAAAAAGACAAAACGTTTCAGAACGATCATTTGACAACGAAAGAATTAGAGATTTCGCAGTTTGCAATTGCGGCAAACAGAAGCCACATCTACCATAAAAGTGGAAAAACAGAAGCATGTTTTTCCAACGAAATGCCGGAAATAGAAAGTTTTAATTTTTGCATTTAAAACAAGCGGCAAAAACGTTCTAAACGGCTCATTTGGCAACGACAGAGTTAAAAGCGTCACCAAGGTTCTTTCAATTGCGAGAACAAAGCCAGTCTAAAAAGTGGAGAAACTTCAAATCTTTCAAGAAATTCCAGAAACAAAACAAAGTGTTTCGATTTTTTCCATTTAAAAAGGACAAAACGTTTCAGATCGATCATTTGCAATAAAGAATTAGAGATTTCGTCACATTTCTACAATTGCGGCAAACAGAGCACGATCTGCCATAAAAAGTGGAAAAACGAAGCAGATTTTTCAAGAAATGCCGGAAAAAAAAGTTTCAATTTTTTGCATTTAAACAAGCGGCAAAAACGTTCTAAACGGTCATTTGGCAACGACAGAAGTATAAGCATCCAAGGTTTTCAATTGCGAGAAAAAGAGTCCTAAAAAGTGGAGAAACTTCAAATTTTTCAAGATATTCCGAAACAAAACAAAGTGGTTTGATTTTTTCCATTTAGAAAACAGACAAAACGTTTCAACGATCATTTGCAACGAAAGAAAAGATTTTCAAGGTTTCTGAAATTGCGGCAAACAGAGCAGATCTCATAAAAGTGGAAAACGAAGCAGTTCTTTCAAGAAATCCGAAAAAAAAAGTTTTTCATTTTTGCATTTAAAACAAGCGGCAAAAACGTTTAACGGTCATTTGGCATAGACAGAATTAGAGCATTCAATTTTTCAATTGCGAGAAAAAGACGCCTAAAAAGTGGAGGAAGCTTCAATTTTTCAAGAAATTCACGAGACAAAACAAATGGTTTCGATTTTTCATTTAAAAACGGACAAAAACGTTTCAACGATCATTTGACAACGAAGAGAAATAGATATTTCGTTTCAATTGCGGCAAACAGAAGCACGATCTACCATAAAAGTGGAAAAACAGAAGATGTTTTCAACGAAATCCGAAATAAAAAGTGGTTTCATTTTTGCATTTAAAACAAGCGCAAAAACGTTTAGAACGGCTCATTTGGCAACGACAGAGTTAGAGCGTGCACAGTTTCTACAATTGCGAGACAAAAGACGACCTAAAAAGTGGAAAGGAAGCTTCAATTTTTCAAGAAATTCTACGAGACAAAACAATGGTTTCGATTTTTCATTTAAAATAGGAAAAACGTTTAAACGATCATTGACAAGAAGAAATAGAGATTTCGCAGGTTTTCAATTGCGGCAAAAGAAGCTACGATCTCCATAAAAGTGGAAAAACAGAAGTATGTTTTTCAACGAAACAGAAATAAAAGTTTGATTTTTGCATTTAAAACAAGCAGCAAAAACGTTTCTGAACGGCTCATTTGGCAACGACAGAGTTAAAAGTCATTGTGGTCTCAATTGCAAACAGAAGAGATCCTAAAAAGTGGAAACTTAATTTCAGAAGATTTTACGAAACAAAACAGAAATCGGTTTCGATTTTTCATTTAAAACAAGGACAAAACGTTTCAGAACGATCATTTGGCAACGACAGAGTTACGAGGTATTTCGTATCTGCAATTGCGGCAAAAGAAGCTACAATCTGCCATAAAAAGTGGAAAACAGAAGCATGCTTTTTCAACGAAATCAGAGACAAAAAAGTGGTTTCATTTTTTGCTATTTAAAACAAGCGGAAAAACGTTTAAACGATCATTTGGCAACGAAAGATTAGAGTTTCGCAGTTTTACAATTGCGAGAACAAAGAGCCTACAAAAAGTGGAAGAACTTCTATTTTCAAGAAATTCACGAAACAAAACAAAGTTTCAATTTTTTCATTTAAAACAAGACAAAAACGTTTCAAACGATCATTTGCAACGAAGAGTTAAGATTTCGCAAGTTTCTCAATTCGGCAAACAGAAGCCACGATCTACCTAAAAAGTGGAAAAACAAAAGATGTTTTTCAACGAAATCAGGAAATAGAAAGTTTTAATTTTTTCCATTTAAAATCAACAGCAAAACGTTTCAAAACGATCATTTGCAACGAAGAGAAATAGAATTTCGTAGGTCTGCAATTGCGGCAAAAAGAGCCAATCTCCATAAAAGTGGAAAAACAGAACATGTTTCAACGAAATCCAGAAATAAAAAAGTTTTCATTTTTGCATTTAAAACAAGCGGAAAAACGTTTTGAACGGCTCATTTGGCAACGGCAGAGTTACGAGTTCACCATTTTTACAATTGCGAGACCAAAGAGCCTAAAAAAATGGAAGAACTTCTATTTTTCATGAAATTCACGAAACAAAACAAGACGGTTTCGATTTTTTTTCATTTAAAACGGACAAAAACGTTTCAGATCGATCATTTGTCAATGAAGGAATTACAGATTTCGCAATTCTGCAATTGCGGCAAACAGAAGCCACGATCTACCATAAAAAGTGGAAAAAACAAAAGAATGTTTTTCCAACGAAATGCAGGAAATAGAAAGTTTTAATTTTTTTGTATTTAAAAACAAGCGGCAAAAACGTTCTAAACGGTTCATTTGGCAACGATAGAGTTAAAAGTGTCGCAGGTTTTTCAATTGCGAGAAAAAAGAGCCTAAAAAGTGGAGGAACTTCAATTTTTCAAGAAATTCACGAAACAATGCAAAGTGGTTTCGATTTTTTCCATTTAAAACAGACAAAAACGTTTCAAAACGATCATTCGACAACGAAACATGTAGAGATTTCGCGGATCTGCAATTACGGCAAACAGAAGCCACACTCTACCATAAAAAGTGGAAAAAACAGAAGCATGTTTCTCAACAAAATACCGGAAGTAGAGTGTTTTAATTTTTTGTCATTTAAAACAAGCGGCAAAAATGTTCTAACGGCTCATTTGCAATGAAGGTAAAAGCATCCAATTTTCAATTGCGAGAAACAGACGCACGCTCTAAAAAAGTGGAGGAACTCAATTTTTCAACGAAATTCCAGAAACAAAAGAGTTTGATTTTTCCATTTAAAACAACAAAAACGTTTAAGAAGATCATTCGACAACGAAGAGTTAAGATTTCACAGGTTTTTCAATTGCGGCAAACAAACCATATCTACCATAAAAGTGGAAAGAACAGAAGCGGTTTTCAACGAAATTCAGAAATAAACAGTGTTTAATTTTTCCATTTAAAACAGCGGCAAAACGTTTCGAACGGCTCATTTGCAACGAAGAGTTAGAAGTCGCCATTTTTCAATTGCGGAAACAGAAGCCACTCTACCAAAAAGTGGAAGGAACTGAATTTCATGTAAATTCCGAAACAAAACGAAGTAGGGTTTCGATTTTTTCCATTTAAAACAAGGCAAAACGTTTAAACGGCTCATTCTGACAACGAAGAGTAAAAGCATTTCGCAGGTTTTTCAATTGCGAAACAAACCACATCTACCATAAAAGGTGGAAAACAGTAAGCAATTTTTCAAGAAATTCCCAGAAATCAAACAGTTTTAATTTTTTCCATTTAAAACATAGCAAAACGTTTGAAGACTCATTTCGGCAACGAAAATTAAATAGAGATCCCATGGTATTGCAATTGCGGAAAAGAAGCCTACACATAAAGTGGAAGAACTGAAGTTTTTGCAACGAAATTCCAGAAACAAAACAAAGTGTTTCGAATTTTTGCATTTAAAATAGGGCAAAATGTTTATGAATCGGTCATTGACAAGGATAGAGTAAATAGATTCGTCGCCATTTTTCAATTGCGGCAAACAGAAGCCAGACTACCATAAAGTGGAAAACGCAATTTTAATTCAAATTCCAGAAACAAAACAGAGTTTGAATTTTTTCCATTTAAAACAAGGACAAATAGTTTGAAAACGATCATTGACAACGGAAGAGTTTACGATTTCGCACATTTTTTCGGAACAAATGCAACTAATCTACCATAAAAGGTAGAAAACAAATGTTTTTCCAACGAAATTCGCAGAAATAGAAAGTTTTAATTTTTCTATTTAAAAAAGCGGAAAAACGTTTCATATACCATTTGCAAGACAATATTAAGTTTGTCCAGGTTTTTCAATTGCGAGAAACAAAACCTCATAAAAGTCGGAACAAGGAAATCACTTTTCACGAATATTCACAAAAAACAAAACAAAGTGTTAATTCTTTCCATTAAAAAAATCAAAAGGTTTATCGGTCTTCGACAATGTTAAAATAGATCAATCTGATCTCAATTGGCAAAAGAACAATCGTACCAAAAAGGCGAAGAAACTGAAGCATGCTGTGCACAAAATACGAAAAAAACATGTTTAATTTTTGCATTTAAAACAAGCGGCAAATATGGTTTGAACGGCCCATTTGGCAACGGCAGAGTTACGAGCGACACCATTTTTACAATTGCGAGACTAAAGTGCCTAAAAAAGTGGAGGAACTTAAATTTTTTAAGAAATTCCAGAAACAAAACAAGGTGGTTTCGCTCTTTTTCTATTTTAAATAGGAAAAGCGTTTCATTATTATCTTTTGACAATGAAAATATTAGAGTTTGTGCAGTTTTTGCAATTGCGGCAAACAGAAGCCACGATCTACCATAAAAAGTGGAACAAGCAGAAACACGTTTTTGCAGATATTCCACAAAAAAATCAAAACAGTCTTAATTCTTTGCATTAAAAACAAATGGCAAAAAGGTTTAGCTGACAGTGTTAAAAATGTCACATCTTTCCCATTTGCAGGAAAAAGTCAAAAAAGCGGAGAAACTACGTCATGGCGTGAGATACGTAAAAACAAATGTTGAAATTTCAGGAACAAATTAAACGACCTCAGCGACAGGAAAAACGTGTCGAATTTCCATTCAAAATGTTCAGATAAATTGAGACAGAAGCTTATCATAACCTTCCTCGTTTATTGATCAATGACTCTATCATTTCCGTTTCCGCAATTGTTATGGTACGGATTTAATTCGCACAATAATACGTCAGTCATTTCTTACAAACCTCAGATAAAAACGCATCCAGGAAGTCATCATGTATAATCAGCTTCCTTGCGAAAAAACCGCAAAACTCATTCGAACAAAAAATTAGACAAAAGCCAAGTATTAAATCATCCAATTAAGATAGAAGCGTGATGTGTGGATATATCTTCTCTTTCACTTTCCTAATAGACAAACACCAACCTTGTAACAAATAAGACAAACTCGTACTAGCAACAACGATTTGAACCGAGAAAGTGAGAGCACTCGCGATGCGCAATATTGTTTTTACGCAAAAATGTGACCTCATGCCTACTTAGATCATAATTATTGCATGTAAATCGCGTTTGCGAAAGAATCATGTACTAAACTAGATCTGCAGACGCACAATCATGGCTAACAAGATCAAATGAATCATTACCCTATTAAAGATAATTAAACAAGTTTATTTCACTTAATTAATGTGTAAAAAACACCACATGGAAATCGTAAACTAACACCATCTGTCTTACAAAGTAATAGTGGACCTTGAACTGATCCCTGAGCAACCCCAGGCATGCTAGAAGAAATTCCGCTACGGCAGGCGTTCATAAACATTCACAATTTATTTTAACGCCGTGCTAATTGGAATGCGATTGTCATTTCTTTATAACACTTACACAACCTCATTAGAGAATGGAATCTAGACCGGATCCACGGAACATAACTTCAACCGTATTAACTTAATTATTTATCATAATACGCGGTGCTGTCTGTTGAGAGTGAAAGGAACGCATGACGTATTTTGCTAAATCCGTGATAGAGTCGATTCGCGGGAGAAGGATCACGTCCCTCTACGTCTCGGGTTACTACGAGAATGAGGAGAAGATTATCTAGCGCGCCAAGTGTTCACTTCAGAAGTGATTCACGAGAAATGGATGCTCTCGAGTGCTACCCCATCTCTCAGGATGAAGTCAGACTGAAAACCGCCCGTCAGGGACAGCTCAGTCTGGCAATGGCATCACCTTTGCGTCGAACTGACAACCGTCCGTCCTGAAACGGCCGAGCTCGGCAATTCTCCACATTTTTGCGAGGGTAACGATTCGGTGTCTTCTAATCCTTCGGAACACATGTAGAACATAAAACGTCGACTGGGTTCGGACATATGAAGATCACTCTCAGGCGTTGAACAATTCTGTCAAAAACGCCAGTGAAAGAGTACGAATCGAGCTCAAACGATGGGTAGAGGTTTTATGTGAAATAGTTACCAAGGAACTGCAGTAGAGTAGGTACTTCGTAGCTAGTAGGGACGTCCTTCGCTATGGGACAGATAATAACAAAGGCTTCCTGTACAATCAAGTAAAAGAATGATACAGGTCAAGTCAGGGTAAACCGAAGGCTTGCATGTTGGACACAACCTGATGAAACATAGTCATCCATATAAAACACCAAAGTGCGACGTCATACCTAGTACGGTTCCGTTGCATCAGGAGTTGGTGTGTTCAGTTTTTACTAGATCAAGGAGGCTGAAGTTGGGCACTCATGTCTTCCAAGTTCAACTCTTGTGGAATTGTGCTATGGCAAACCAGCCCTGAAAGAGATCTAGTTCGAAGTGGTCCCTTGTAGCCTGATGAAGAACAGTACCACGTTATTGGGTAAGGGTGGAGATGGCAGGTCTAGGTAAACTGGCGACTTGTGCATTGGACACAACTTGATGGGGACCTTGTCACTCGCAGAAAATATTCATGAGAAATCTCGCATAAAACTCCCAAGTGCCCCATCATGTCTAGCGTACGGTTCCGTTCCGCAGGATGTTGATGTGTCCACCTTTTACACGATGCAGGACGCTGAGGGGTCTTGGGCATTCGTGTCTTGCAAGTCCAAATCTTGTGGGACTGTGCAGCGGCAAACCAGTCCTGAAAGAGATCTAGTTTGGGATGATTCCTTGTAGTCTGGTGAAGAACTATACTACGTTATTGGGTAAGGGGGACTTAGCAAGTCCGGGTAAACTGGCGACTTGTGCATTGGACACAACTTGATGGGGACCTTGTCACTCGCCGTAAATATTCATGAAAAATCTCGTATAAAACTTCCACATTATTGGGTAAGGGTAGAGATGGCAGGTCCAGGTAAACTGGCGACTTGTGCATTGGTCGTAACCTGATGAAACCTTGTCACCCACAGAAGATATTCTTGAAAAATCTCGCATAAAACTCCCAAGTGCGCCATCATGTCTGGCGTACGGTTCCGTTGCGCCGGATGTCGATGTGTCCACTTTTTACACGATGGAGGAAGCTGAGGCGTCTTGGGCATTCGTGTCTTCCAGATCACAATCTTGTGGGACTGTGCTGCGGCAAACCAGTTCTGAAAGAGATCTAGTTTGGGATGGTTCCTTGTAGTCTGGTGAAGAACTGTACTACGTTATTTGGTAAGGGAGGACTTGGCAAGTCCGGGTAAACTGGAGACTTGTGCGTTGGACGCAACCTGATGGGACCTTGTCACCTACAAAAGATATTCGTGAAAAATGTCGCATAAAACTCCCAAGTGCGCCATCATGTCTGGCCTACGGTTCCGTTGCGCCGGATGTCGATGTGCCACTTTTTACACGATGGAGGAAGCTGAGGCGTCTTGGGTATTCGTGTCTTCCAAATCCAAATCTTGTGGGACTGTGCTGCGGCAAACCAGTCCTGAAAAAGATCTAGTTCGAAATGGTCCCTTGTAGCCTGATGAAGAACAGGACCACGTTATTGGGTAAGGGTAGAGATGGCAGGTCCAGGTAAACTGGCGACTTGTGTATTGGACGTAACCTGATGAAACCTTGTCATCCACAGAAGATATTCTTGAAAAATCTCGCATAAAACTCCCAAGTGCCCCATCATGTCTAGCATACGGTTCCGTTGCACCAGAGGTCGATGAGTCCACTTTTTACACGATGGAGGAAGCTGAGGCGTCTTGAGCATTCGTGTATTGCAAGTCCAAATCTTGTGGGACTGTGCTGCGGCAAACCAGTCCTGAAAAAGATCTAGTTTGGGATGGTTCCTTGTAGTCTGATGAAAAACTGTACTACGTTATTGGGTAAGGGGGACTTAGCAAGTCCGGGTAAACTGGCGGCTTGAGCGTTGGACACAACCTGATGCGACCTTGTCACCCACAGAAGTAATTCATGAAAAATCTCGCATACAACTCCCAAGTGCGACATCAAATCTAGTGTGCGGTTCCGTTACACCGGAGGTCGATGAGTCCACTTTTTACACGATGGAGGAAGCTGAGGCGTCTTGGGTATTCGTGTCTTGCAAGTCCAAATTTTGTGGGACTGTGCTGCGGCAAACCAGTCCTGAAAGAGATCTAGTTTGGGGCGGTTCCTTGAAGTCTGGTGAAGAACTGTACCGCGTTGTTGGGTAAGGGGGGACTTGGCAAGTCCGAGTAAACTGGCGACTTGTGCGTTGGACGCAACCTGATGGGACCTTGCCACCCACAGAAGATATTTGTGAGAAATCTCGCATAAAACTCCCAAGTGCGCCATCATATCTGGCCTACGGTTCCGTTGCGCCGGATGTTGATGTGTCCACTTTTTACACGATGGAGGAAGCTGAGGGGTCTTGGGCATTTGTGTCTTGCAAGTCCAAATCTTGTGGGACTGTGCTGCGGCAAACCAGTCCTGAAAGAGATCTAGTTTAGGGAGGTTCCTTGTTGTCTGATGAAGAACTGTATCACGTTATTGGGTGGGGGCGGGAGGTAAGTCCGGATACACTGTCTCTTTGTGCGTTGGACACAACTTGATGAGGACCTTGTCACCCGCAGAAAATATTCATGAAAAATCTCGTATAAAACTTCCACGTGCGCTGTCATATCTAGCGTACGGTTCCGTTGCGCCGGATGTTGATGAGTCCACTTTTTACACGATGGAGGAAGCTGAGGCGTCTTGGGTATTCGTGTCTTGCAAGTCCAAATTTTGTGGGACTGTGCTGTGGCAATCCAGTCCTGAAAGAGATCTAGTTTGGGATGGTTCCCTGTACCACGTTATTGGGTAAGGAGGGACTTAGCAAGGCCGGGTAAACTGGCGGCTTGAGCGATGGACACAACCTGATGCGACCTTGTCACCCACAGAAGTAATTCATGAAAAATCTCGCATACAACTCCCAAGTGCGACATCATATCTAGTGTGCGGTTCCGTTACACCGGAGGTCGATGAGTCCACTTTTTACACGATGGAGGAAGCTGAGGCGTCTTGGGCATTCGTGTCTTGCAAGTCCAAATCTTGTGGGACTGTGCTGCGGCAAACCAGTCCTGAAAGAGATCTAGTTTGGGGCGGTTCCTTGTAGTCTGGTGAAGAACTGTACCACGTTATTGGGTAAGGGGGGACTTGGCAAGTCCGGGTAGACTGACGACTTGTGCGTTGGACGCAACCTGATGAGACCTTGTCACCCACAGAAGTTATTTATGAGAAATCCCGCATAAAACTCCCAAGTGCGACATCATGTCTAGTGTATGGTTCCGTTGTACCGGATGTTAATGTGTCCATTTTTTTACCAAATCAAGTAAGATGTGTCATGGGCACTCATGACTTACAAATCCAACTTTTGTGGGACCCTGCTGCGGCGAAAAAGTTCGGAAAAGATCAATTTTGGAATCGTTCCTTGTAATCTGGTAAAGAACCGTACCACATTATTGGCCAAGTGGGAAAGGTCATGTCCAGGTAAACCGATGGCTTGCGTGTTGGCACAACCTCATGAAACCTACATGAAAAACCTCGTACAGACCTTCTAAGAGCGACATAATATCAGGTATACGGTTGCGTTGCCCCGGGAATTGATGTGTCCGTTTTTTAAAGAACGAGGAACC
Organism: Platerodrilus igneus; assembly: GCA_036346225.1. Lineage (NCBI taxonomy): Eukaryota > Metazoa > Arthropoda > Insecta > Coleoptera > Lycidae > Platerodrilus > Platerodrilus igneus. Next base: position 677,541 of record JARFIW010001391.1, read on the forward strand.
CGAGGTATCAAGGGCACTCATGTCTTCCAAGTCCAACTCTTGTGGCACCGTGCAGCAGCAAACCAGTCCTGAAACAGCGTTGTTTTGGAGTGATTCCTTGTAGTGTGCTGAAGAACAGTACCACGTCATTAGGCGGGGGAGGGAGGTGTCAGGGCAAGTCAAGGTAAACTGGCAGCTTGTATGTTGAACGCAACTCTTGCGAGATTGTGCTGTTCTGTCCTATTTTGGAATGGTTCCTTGTAGTCTGGTGAAGAACCGCACCACGCTATTGGGTGGGGTGGGGGGAAGCAAGTCCGGATAAACTGGCAACTTGTGCATTGGACACAACTTGATGGGGACCTTGTCACCCACAGAAAATATTCATGAAAAATCTCGTATAAAACTTCCAAGTGCGCCGTCATGTCTAGCGTACGGTTCCGTTGCGCCGTATGTTGATGAGTCCACTTTTTACACGATGGAGGAAGCTGAGGCGTCTTGGGCATTCGTGTCTTCCAAGTCCAAATCTTGTGGGACTAAGCTGCGGCAAACCAGTCCTGAAAGATACCTAGTTTGGGGTGGTTCCTTGTAGTCTGGTGAAGAACTGTACCACGTTATTGGGTAAGGAGGGACTTGGCAAGTCAGGGTAAACTAGCAGCTTGTGCGTTGGACACAACCTGTTGGGACCTTGACACCCCCAGAAGATATTCGTGAGAAATCTCGTATACAACTCCCAAGTGCGACATCATATAATATCTCGTGTGGGGTTCCGTTACAGCGGAGGTCGATGTGTCCACTTTTTACACGATGGAGGAAGCTGAGGCGTCTTGGGTATTCGTGTCTTTCAAGTCCAAATCTTATGGGACCGTGCTGAGGCAAACCGGCGCTGAAAAAGATATAGTTTGGGGTGGTTCCTTGTAGTCTGGTAAAAAGCTGTACCACGTTATTGGGTAAGGGGTGACTTGGCAAGTCCGGGTAAACTGGCGACTTGTGCATTGGACACAACCTGATGCGACCTTATCACCCACAGAAGTAATTCATGAAAAATCTCCAATAAAACTCCCAAGTACGACATCATATCTAGTGTGCGGTTCCGTTGCACCGGATGTCGATGTGTCCACTTTTTACACGATGGAGGAAGCTGAGGCGTCTTGGGTATTCGTGTCTTCCAAATCCAAATCTTGTGGGACTGTGCTGCGGCAAACCAGTCCTGAAAGAGATCTAGTTTGGAGCGGTTCCTTGAAGTTTGGTGAAGAACTGTACCGCGTTGTTGGGTATGGGGGGACTTGGCAAGTCCGGGTAAACTGGCGACTTGTACGTTGGACACAACCTGATGGGACTTTGCCACCCACAGAAGAAATTCGTGAGAAATCTCGTATAAAACTCCTAAGTGCGACATCATATAATATCTCGTGTGGGGTTCCGTTACAGCGGAGCACGATGTGTCCACTTTTTACACGATGGAGAAAGCTGAGGCGTCTTGGGCATTCGTGTCTTGCAAATCCAAATCTTGTGGGACTGTGCTGCGGCAAACCACTCCTGAAAGAGATCTAGTTTGGGATGGCTCCTTGTAGTCTGATGAAGAACTGTACTACGTTATTGGTTAAGGGTGACTTGGCAAGTCCGGGTAAACTGGCGACTTGTGCGTTCGACGCACCTGACGAGACCTTGTCACCCACAGAAGTTATTCATAAAAAATCCCGCATAAAACTCCCAAGTGCGACATCATGTCTAGTGTATGGTTCCGTTGTACCGAATGTTGATGTGTACATTTTTGACCAAATCGAGGAAGATGTGTTATGGGCATTCATGTCTTCCAAATCCAACTCTTGTGGGACCATGTTGCCGCGAAAAACTTCGGAAAAGATCTATTTTGAAATGGTTCCTTGTAATCTAGTAAACAACCGTACCATATTATTGAGCAAGTGGGAAAAGACAAGTCCAGGTAAACCAATGGCTTGCGTGTTGGCGCAACCTCATGAAACCTACATGACAAACCTCGTACAGACCTCCCAAAAGCGACATCATGTCTGCTATACGGCTGCGTTTTTTTTTGATAGTTATCCGAACCCGGTTGAGTGGAAAGCTTTTATAGCAAAAGTGTGTGACTCTCCAGTCGGCATACCCACTAAACCACTCCCCCTGAAGAATACGTTCCGTTGCATCGGGAATTGATGTGTCCACTTTTTAGCACATCGATGAAGCCAAGGTGTTATGGGCCCTCATATCTTTCAAATCCAAATCTTGTGGGACTGTGCTGCGGCAATCCAGTTCTAGAAGAGATTTATATTGGAATGGTTCCTTCTAGTCTGGTGAAGAACCGTACTACGTTTTTGGATAAGGTGGAACATCGTAAATCGGAGTAAACCGATGGCTTGCGTGTTGGACGCACCCTTTTAAGACCTTGTCAACCACGGACGCTGTGTATGAGAGATACTCATAAAACTCCCAAATGCAACGTAATAAAGAGTACGGTTCCGTTGCACCGATGGTTTATGTCTAGTTTTTACCAGTACAAGAATTCCAAAGTGTCATCGGCACTTATGTCTTCCAAGTCCAACTCTTCTAGTACCGTGCCGCGGCGAGTTAGTCCTAAAGAAGCTCTATTTTGGAGTGCCTCCTTGTAGTTTGGAGAAGAACTGCATCGTTATTGGGCAAACAAAAGTGGAAGAAATGCCGCCTATTCTAACAATTGGGAACCGATTACAATCTTCTCCTGTTGGTACCAATTATCACCGACACCGCCGTCTCTACAAGCTCGACGAGCAGTATGACTCGGAGAACACCATCATCAGCTATGGCGCTTCCACTAGCCTGAGTTGCTTTACTTTCAGTAGACTGTCGAACAGTATCATCGGCGCCAGCGTTTTCAGTAGCTCGAACAGCTTCATCAGAAGCTCATGCGCGTGCATCATCTACACTAGAACCTTTGATAGCTTGCGCAGCTTTGTCTGCAACTCCGGTGATTCTCCTGGTCAGAAACTTTACCAGTACGGGCGCTTCCTCAAGCCCCAAGGGCAACGTCATCAGCATTAAGGTCTTCACCAGCTCACGTAGTTTCATCTCCAACTAAGACCCCCTCCACTAGTTCGTTTAGCAGAACCATCAGCCATGGCGCCTACACTAGTTCAGGCAGTTTTATCACAAGTTTAAACGTTTTCACTCGGAAGGCATGGGTTGCAGCATCTCCAGCTCAGACACTTTCACTAAGTCAGGTTGTTTCATCACCAGCTCAAACGCTATTACTAGTCTCGGTACGTACATTTCCACCACAGACGCTTTCGCTAGGTCAGGTAGTTTTATCATAAGCTCAAACGCATTCACTAGCCTGGCAAGCTGCATCTCCAGCTCAGTCGCTTTCACTACGTCAGATAGTGTTATCTCAAGTTTAAACGCCTTTGCTAGTGTGGGTAGATGCATCTCCAGCTCAGATGTTTTCACGAGACTCAAACGCCTTCACTAGCTTGGATAGCTGTGTCTTCAGCTCAAACGCTTTCACTAGGTCAAGTAGTTTTATCACAAGTTCAAATGTCTTCACTAGCCTGGGTAACGGCATCTCTAGCACAGACGCTTTCACTAGGTCAGGTAGTTTTATCACAAGTCAAACGTCTTCACTAGCCTGGTCAGCGGCATCTCCAGCAAGAGGCTTTAACTGGGTCAGGTAGTTCCATCACATGCTCAAACGCCTTCGCCAGCCTTAGTATCTGCAAATCCAGCTAAGACGCTTTCACTAGGTGAGGCAGTTGTATCACAAGCTTAAACGCAATCACTAGCTTGAGTAGCTGCATCTCCAGCTCAGACGCTTTCACTAGGTCGGGTAGTTTTATTACGAACTCAAACGCCTTCACTAGCCTGGGTAGCTGCATCTCCAGTTCAGATGCTTTCACTAGTCTAGGCAGTTGTATCACAAGTTTAAACGCTTTCACTCGGAAAGCAACAGTATTATCTCCGACGCTTTCACCACCCTGGGTAGCTACATCTCCAGCTCAGATGCTTTCACTAGGTCAGGGTGTTTTATCACCAGCTCAAACGCTACCACTAGCTTAGATATTTGCATTTCCAGTACAGCCGCTTTCGCTAGGTTGGGCAGTTTTATCACAAGCTCAAACGACTTCACGAGCTTGGATAGCTGCATCTCCAGCTCAGACGCTTTCACTAGGTCTGGTATTTTTATTACAAACTCAAACGCCTTCTGTTACGTCGTCATCGAACAATTCGGTATTTTGTGACAATAAATACTTTGTGCGTGCATCCTACAGTTTGAGTGAAACATTTTATATACCGGCAATAACAGTGCATAAAGTGACAGTCGTACTCGAGCCTTTAGAAAGCAAGTCGCCTTCGAACCCTTGAAAGGACGGTCGTATTAGAGCTTTCAAAGCGAGACCGACACCGGTCGAGCGTGTTCACTGGTTCTCCGTAAAAGCTTTATGTGCGTGAAAGTGTCTATTGCCCAGCGGCCAGGACTTAAGGTATTTCATAACCCTTTCACTAAGTAGTTTGATGTAGTTTTGTTTGTTATTACATAACGCTCAACCACTTCATCGTTATTGCTATAAGCAATTGGTCCTTCATTATAACCTTTGCATATTTTATCACAGTTTATCATCAACGCTCAAACAATCACCTTCAGCTAACCTGGGTAGCTGCATCTCCAGGTTCAGATGCTTTCACTAGGTCCAGGCAGTTGTATCAAAGTTCAAACGCTTTCGCTCAAAGCACAGTTTCATCTGACGCCTTCTACTGAACGAGCATCTCCAGCTCAGATGCTTTCACTAGGTCAGGGTGTTTCATCATCAGCTCAAACGCTTACCACTAGCTTGGTATCTGCATTTCCAGTACAGCCGCTTTCACTAGGTCTGGCAGTTTATCAAAGCTCAAACGACTTCACGAGCCTTGGATAGCTGCATCTCCAGCTCAGACGCTTTCACTAGGTCTGGTATTTTTATTACAAACTCAAACGCCTTCACTAACCTGGGTAGCTGCATCTCCAGTTCAGATGCTTTCACTAGTCCAGGCAGTTGTAGCAAAAGTTTAAACGCTTTCGCTCGGAAAGCAGCAGTTTCATCTCTGACGCCTTTTCTATCCTGAACAGCAGCATCTCCAGCTCGGACGCTTTCACTAGGTCAGGGTGTTTCATCATCAGCTCAAACGCTACCACTAGCTTAGATATCTGCATTTCCAGTACAGCCGCTTTCACTAGGTTGGGCAGTTTTATCACAAGCTCAAGCGACTTCACGAGCTTGGATAGTTGCATCTCAAGCTCAGACGCCTTCACTAGATGAGGCAGTTTCATCACACGCTCAAACGCAATCACTAGCTTGGGTAGCTGTATCTCTGGCTCAGACGCTTTCAATAGGTCAGGTAGTTTTATCACAAGTTCAAATGTCTTCAATAGTCTGAGTAGCGGCATCTCCAGCACAGATGCTTTCACTAGGTCAGGTAGCTTTATCATAAGCTCAAACTCCTTCACTAGTCCGGGTAACTGCATCTCCAGGTCAGACGCTTTGAGTAGGTCAGGTAGTTTAATCAGAAGCTCAAACGCCTTTACTAGCCTGGGTAGCTGCATATTCAGCTAGGACGCTTTCACTAGCTGAGGTAGTTTTATCACAAGCTCAAACGCAATCACTAGCTTGGGTAGCTGCATCTCCAGCTCAGGCGCTTTGAATAGGTCAGGTAGTTCTATCACAAGTTCAAATGTCTTCACTAGCTTGGGTAGCGGCATCTCCAGCACAGAGGCTTTCACTAGGTCAGGTAGCTTTATCATAAGCTCAAACTTCTACACTAGCCTGGGCGACTGCATCTCTAGTTAAGACGTTTTCACTAGGTCAGATAGTTCTATCACAAGCTCAAACGCATTTCCTAGCATGGGTAGTTGCATTCCAGCTCAGACTTTTCACTAGATCAGGTAGTTTTATCACAAATGTGAACGCTTTCACTCTGAAAACAGCACTATTATCTCTGATGCCTTCGCTACGCTGGATAGCTGCATCTCCAGGTCTGATGCTTTCACTTCGTCAGATTGGTTTAATACACGCTCAAACGCCTTCACTAGCCTGGGTAGCTGCATCTCCAGCTCAGACGCATTCATTAGGTCAGGTAGCTTTATCACAAGTTCAAACGCCTTCACTAGCCTGGGTAGCTGCATCTTCAGCTCAGTCACTTTCACTTACCGGTAAACATTGATGGTGACAGAGTAGCTGTGCAGGTAAAGTGGGTTACTGAACGCGACCATAGACGTTTGAGGTTGTGGAACTCACTCCGAGGGAAGCACACAGAGGAGCAGAAAACATTCACAGTATGATAGGGAAAAGAGTTGTATCCAAACTTTGGAAGTGCTGGCACGAGCAGCACGCGTTGCGACTTTGGGAACTTTCTAACAACAATGTAACTTACCAATAGCAGCAACTCCTTTTACGACCTCATAAACAATAATCAATCTAAAACTGCGTGCTTGAAGCATTAAACTTTCTTCGATACGAAAATTCCTACCAATCTCAACGGTACATTTTCTTACTTCCTGCTCTCGTTCATGTCTCTCTCTTTCACTTTTTCTCTCTGTTGTTGCCTATTCCTTCTAGGATATTTTCTCTTTTTTGTATCTACAGAGTACCAACGGAATGGTACGATTTAAGTGTCTCATTAAATTATATTCTTTTGTAATACAATTAAATATTCTATAAAACAATCGCCGTCCTTGTAACAAATAAATTCCGTCTGATTATTTATGAGAATTACGAGAGAAAAGATAATTCAAATATCGAATATATTTTAAAGATGAAATATACATAGTCGCCTTGAAACAGTTGCACGTTTGGAAACGTATCCTGAATGTAGGGGAAGTACAGGTGCATCGCGTTTCGTCAAATGTGTATGCATTTATTTCCATGCAATAGTCGCGGTCCTTATTTTAATCCTTGAGCAACACGCGCTCTTAATTCATTTCGTTTGTAACGTCTTCCAATGCTCTACTTACAAATCGACTGAACTACATAACCTTAAAATTAAATCAAGCGTGTCTCTGCTGATTGCCGTACAAACCGTAATTAACATTTTCGGTATAAAATATCGATAATAAATTGTGTAAGTCTCAAAAATAATTGCAGTGAATGACACGACGGTCAAATTTAAATTAATTAAATCAAGGCTGACTAGACTGGAGGAGCTGATCTGCATGACATAATTCATGAACCGTTTGGATTTTGGATTCGTAATAACACCGATTTGTTGTCAAGTGATCGAAGAAAATAATGGTGGATTCCTTTAGCAGAAAGTCCTCAAGGGTGATTTGGAGCAAGGGATACACTTGGGACCGTCCACCGTCAGATTTTATAATACAACTTCTCCAAATAAGTTGTCGAAATGTTCCAAAATAAAATTGTACCCTTGTAAAAAGATAATAAATATTGTAAATGGAAGCTAGCTAGCTATGAAAAATAGCCAGAATGAAAGATTTTAAGAAAACTAGGATAAACAGTTCAATTCTGAATTTCAACAAGGCTAAGTAAGTCGCTCTGACATACAGAGGGCGTAGACGTAGAATCGTGGCGCCGTGGATGCGAATCATGAAGTAAACACCATTCGCTCTGAAAGTAAACAATGGCCGGTGCGCAAAAGCGAATAGAAAAGAGTTGAAATTGTAGATAAAAACACAAAACTACTAAAATGCGAAAATATGACAACGCCAAAATACAGCAAAGAACGAGAACAGAAAATACAGAAAGGACAAAATGTAAAAATACGGAAACATATAAAAATGAAAATACCAACTCTTGATAACACAGAAAATATAAAAATGCAGAACTACAAAAACATGAAAATACAAAACAAAAAAGTATTAAGATACGAGACGAAAATATCAACCTAGAAAAACACAAGAAAAGAAAATGCAAAGCACAAAAATGCAAACACCAAAATACAAAATTACAGGAAAATAGAAATAGAAAATTTCGAAAATACAAAAACACAAAGACTCACAAAAGTGAAAATTGTTGCGCGTTCAAAAACGTTCCACAAATTATTTTTAGTAAATAATTATTTTAAGAGATTTGTCTGTTGAATTACCTTGGGGGCATTCTAAATAGTTGTGTAATAGTTTTAAAAATTAGGGTTTTTGCATTTTCCATTATACAGTTTTCGTAACTTTCGGATTTTCCTGTATTCATGTTTTTGTAATTTAAAATTTTCTTTTCGCTTTGTATCTGTAATTTTGCATTCTAATTTTGCATATTGTTGTATTCTTTTTTACAGGTTTGTATATACGGTTTTTCGTTTTACATTTTGGAAGTTGCTCTTCGTTGCGTCTTTGTGTTTTGTATTTTTCTATTTGCATTTTGCCTTTGCATTTTTATGTTTTTGTATTTTTGTAGTTTGGCTCAGGTTTTTATGATATCGTGTGTTTGCATTTTTGTTTTGACTCGTTTTGTATATATTTGCATTTTGGTATTTGTATAGTTTTCCTATTTATGTATTTAGCGTTTTGCATTTTTGAACTTTTGTGTTTTTTATTTGAGAATTTTTGTTGTTAAGTGACTGTGTTTTTCGTATTTTTAATATTATTGTGCTTTTGTATTTTCGTTATCTACATATTTTTGTATTGTCGTAACGTATGTTTAATGCCGTTAAATTTTAATATTTTCATTTGTCTTTTGTATTTTTCGGTTTTACTTTTTGTAACACTCGGATTTCTATGTGTTCATATTTTTGTACTTAGGAATTTTCAATTTTTTATTTTGCTTCGTGTCTTTGTAATTTTGACTTTCATAATTTTGTATTTTCCTATTTCTAATTTGTGGTACGTGTACGTTTTGGTTTTACATTTTGGAATTTTTCCATTTTTTTTTCTTTGTGTATGTTTTTATAAATTCGTATTTTTCTAATTGCATTCTTACATTGGTATTTTCGTATTGCATGTTTTTGTACTTTTGTACTTCTATGTTTCCAAACTTTTATAATTTCGTTTGTTTTTGCATTTTGTAGCTTTGTACTTTCGTAACTCTATACTTTATCTTACGTTTTTGTATGTTCATATTGTCGTATTTTCCTATGCAGGGTGTTATCGCAAGCTTGCAGTTTTATATTTATATATTTTCGTATTTTTGTGATTTTATATGTTCGTATTTTCGTTTCGCTCGTTTTGTAGTTATTTTGTGCATTTCTGTGTTTTCCTATTTCTGCAGTTTTGGCGTTTTTATTTTTTCGTTATATGCCTTTGCGCATTTTCATGCACTTCTGGTTGCGTATTTTTGTGTTTTTATATTTTCGTATTCTTGAAGCGTGTGTTTTAGTGTCGTTAAATGTTCATATTTTCATTTACTTTTTGTATTTTCCGTTTTTACTTTTTTATATTTTCGTACTTTTGCGTTTTTGCAATTTTGTGTTTTAGTATCTTTACATTTTCGTTTATACCTGTTTTCGTAACCTAGTGATTTTCCTGTGTTCATGTTTTTGTAGTTTTGGATTTTCTTTTTCGTTTGGTGTCTTTTAATTTTTGCATTTTTTTCCGATGCCTTTTTGCGCCCCCCCCCCATTTTTAATTTTTCGCTTTTTATTTTTCGTATTTTTCCATTTTATGTTTTTGATTTTATATTTTGGAATTTTTATACTTTTCTTTCTTTGCGTTCTGTGTTTTTGTGACTTTTATATTTACATTTTTGCATTTGTATTTTGGTAACTCTGTATGTCCGCTTGTTTTTGTATGTTCATATTTTCCCATTTTCCTGTTTTCGTATGATTGTATTTTGGTTCATATTTTTATGATTTTATATTTTCGTTTTGTTCGTTTTGTAAAATTGTATTTTTTATTTTGGGAATTTTTGTATTTTGGCGTTTTTACGTTTTCGTATCTTGCGCATTTTCGTGCTGTTTTGTTTCGTATATTGTTACGTGCCAATTAAATTGGCCCTTAAACATTGTTTTAGGTTAATTTTGATGTGCGGAAGTTTCGCGCCACAATTTCAAAAGACTTGGGGCGCGCATTTCCGTTACGTCACAGTGCGTTTGCGCCAGATCGCGCGACGCGAGTGGAGTAGGGAAAAAAAGTAGGGTTTTTCCTCTGCTCTCTGTAACGTAGCTTTTTTGCCTGAACCTTCGAGTGGAGTGGACGTTTTTCGGTAACGTATCGTTAGCTTTATCTATGTAGATTCCCTTGCCTAATTGTCTTTGTTGTCGCCCTTTACCATGTTCCCGTCTTTCCCTGCATAGGTAGGACGAAATCTGTAGCTGCCTAGGGCGAACCGTACTGCACGACCCTGGATGAACGAGCCCTTGACTGCCGTAGCTGGTCGGAGCGCTTGAAGGAGCGTTGGCAGGAGTCACCATCTTTAATTACCTCAAAAAGGCCTTCAGTAGCCTGATAAACCTTAGAGAAGCCAACTTTACCTCAACTCCGCGGGACGCCGGATTTCTGAGTAAGTACTCCATTATTTAATTTGTTTGCTGTATTATCTATTGTCTTATATTTATATAAATTTTCCGATTATTGCGCAATACAATTTGTGCATTGGTGACGTCACTGGCAGATGAGCGCGCCCAAAATCTGTATAAGATTAGCGCTACCAACTGCCGATGGTGTCTAGTAAACCCCGCATGCGGTGTTGTATTTATCGAACTTTTAAATGTAAGAATTTTCCTATCCACGCGTTTTAGTATTCTTGCAGTGTGTATTTTTATGTTCTAGTAGCGTATTGTTTGTTTTAGTGCAATTTAATTTTCATATTTCCGTATTTTCTGTTTTTACTTTTTAATATTTTCGTACTTTTACGTTTTTGCAGTTCCGTATTTTACTATTTTTGCATTTTCGCTTATATGTGTTTTTGGAACCTTCGGATTGTTCTATTTTTCTTCTCGCTTCGAATCATTGTAATTTTGCATTTTTCTTTTATACTTTATCCTGATTTGTATTTTCCTATTTAAAATTTTTCATATTGTTATAATTAGTATTTTTGCATTCTCTGTTTTTGGTTTTATATCTTAAAATTTTTCCTTTTT